>CM062810.1:751851508-752458350 GCA_031772625.1 Pinus tabuliformis | reverse complement strand
AAGAAAGGAAGATCCATCATGGATAACTGTCAATGACCACAATCCCGGCTTCATAACAAGACCCTCCTTGGAGAGAGAGTCAGCCTGGACATTCCTGGAACGAGGAATACGCTGGAAAGACATCTGGTTCATGGTGTTTTGGAAAAACATGATTCTGCTTAGCCAACCGAGGAGATGTGGACTGCTAATGTGGCCATTCCCATTAACATGATCAATCAACGATTTTGAGTCACCATAAATTGAAATTCCTTGGATGCCTAAAAAGTCACAAAAAGCAAGCAGCCCAGAAAGGGCCCGGGCCTCGGCCATAGTGTTAGAACCATGCCCTCCATGCCAGGATAGAGAATATTGAAGGCTGTCGTCCATTACGATGTAAACTCCACAACCGCAGCTGTTGTATCGTTCAGCTCCATCAAAGAAAGCCGCAGGTACCTGGAAAGAAGAGGCTTCCGGCACTTTCTTACAGTCTTTTTTTGTCTGAACATCGTCCTGATTGAACGAGTCATGGCATGCCAATATGCGATGCAGGATTGACTTGAGAGGTTCCTTTGAGTCTTGGAAGATTTGAGCATTTCTCCATTTCCAAAGAAACCAACAGGTTATGATAAACAAGGATCTCCAGGATAGATTTTGCTCGCTCCACCATTTAAACACAGCCTGTACAGAGGGAAAAATAATGTGAGGAAAACCGAAAACCAAGGATAGATCATACCAGATCTGGAGAGACGGGAGATTACCCAGCTTTATACGTAGTAATTAACCACTTTATTTTATACTCGGGGAGAATTGGATTTGCATGAGAAAGGTTCTGGCCACCTAACTGATCTGCACCAGAGAAGTGCTCTGAATTTGTTGTTGAATGTGCAGAACACTCCAAACTTATGGAATAAATTATCCAATTTGAATTATGATGAGCAGCATTAATCCTAGCATTAACGTTTAACGTTGTCCATAAAAGTCGCACTTAATCCGAAGGCCAAAGCTGAAGCTACACGATGCCACCGCACTTGATCTGAAGATACATGATGCCACCCTTGTAAATGAAGAACATAAAATTCAACTATGGAGTGAAAAAGATTTTGTAGATTAAAGTGCCCGCCAGCTGAAATGTAGAAGATACTCTTTGGAATTTTAACTTGAAGTTTGGTTTACAACTGCATAAAGCAATAATGGAGCACATAAATTTGTGGAATAAAAGTTTGAATAATAATGTTTATTGGGGTGTGGTTTATCATAAATTTATGATACTTTTGAATGGTTAAGATAGTGTAATGTCTTTTAAATATTTAAATAATAATAATAATAATTAAGAAAAATGTGTTGGTAATTTTTTTTATGGTTATTTTAATTGTGAGATGATTTTATCTTCCTATAGAGATATTTTATAATAAGCTATCTTTTTAGAGAGGTATTTTATAAAAGAATAAGGAGATAGTGTAGTTAAGATATTGTAATGTTTATAAATAAATGTGTAAATATTTAAATAATAATAATAATAATTAAGAGAAATGTGTTAGTAAATTTTTTCTCTATTTTTAATGTAATATGGATCACAAAAGCTTGAATTTAGAAAATAATAATAATAATAATTATCTAATTTTAAGGTCATGGCTCAACGATTTCACTACTAAGTCTACAAAGGGATATATACTCTACCTGATTTGAGTGTTAAGTCTACAAAGGCATATATACTCTACCCTAATTTGACCACTAAAGTTTACAAATAACTGCCAAGTCTACAAAGGCATATGTACTTTACCCGGATTTGACTATTAAGTCTACAAAGGCATATGTACTCCTCCCGGATTTGACTGCTAAGTCTACAAAGGCATATATACCCTACCCGAATTTGATTGCTAAGTCTACAAAGGCATATATACTCTACCCGGATTTGACTGCCAAGTCTACAGAGGCATATATAGACAACCCGGATTTCACTGCTAAGTCTACAAAGGCATATATACTCTATCCAGATTTGATTGCATATATACACTACGCGGAAGTCTACAAAGGCATATATACTCTACCCGAATTTGATTGCTAAGTCTACAAAGGCATATATACTCTACCCGGATTTGACTGCCAAGTCTACAGAGGCATATATAGACAACTTGGATTTCACTGCTAAGTCTACAAAGGCATATATACTCTATCCAGATTTGACTGCATATATACACTACGCGGAAGTCTACAAAGGCATATATACTCTAACCGGATTTGACTGCCAAGTCTACAGAGGCATATGTAGGCATATATACTCTACCCGGATTTGATTGCCAAGTCTACAGAGGCATATGTAGACTACCCAGATTTGACTGCTAAGTCTACAAAGGCATATATACTCTATCTAGATTTGACTGCATATATACACTACGCGGAAGTCTACAAAGGCATATATACTCTACCCGGATTTGACTGCCAAGTCTACAGAGGCATATGTAGACTACCCAGATTTTCACTGCTAAGTCTACAAAGGCATATATACTCTACCCCCTCTGGTACAGAGGCATATATACTCTACCCCCTATGGTTTTGAACTTGTAACCTCTTAGGAGGAAGCACATGCTCTTAACCATTAGGCCCACTCAAATTGTATAAAACATAATGTCAGCCCAACTTAAAATTAGTAAAAATAATAGAAATAATACAAATGAGTCACTTCAATTCATTATATTATAATTATAATTATATTTATAAAATAATAAACAATATTTTAGAGGAAAAAATTATTGTATAGATGTCATATTAAAATAAATGTAGGTGTAAGTAATGTGAAGGTCACCACTTCAAAATAATTTTGTGGGCGAAAATCCAACAATGATAAGGGCTGGTGTGGCCTAGGTAGGGTGCAACCGATACCTCAGTGATTTTAACGGCTTAGATACCTCATGTTGGGCTTTTTCAAGCCAAAAATAACAAACAAAAATAAATAATAATAATTCATAATCATAATATTTTAAAACATATAATTAATAAACATAAAAACTAAATTTATTTATTTATTTTTATTTTTTTTACTTATAAAAATTGAAATATATATAATATAATTTTTTTTAAGAAGAGTTTCCGCGTAAATCACATGTATTTCTACATGTGATTTACGCAAAAACTCTTCTTAAAAATATTATGGATCACAGAAGCCGCAATTCAACACTTATAATAGTGATAAATAAAATTTATTTCATGATAATAATGATTTGAATTCATAATCTTCATATTGAAATTAAATTAATAAATATATACAAAAATAATATTTATAATATTTTTTTTCCTTTTCTATCTATCAATATTATACCATTTATATTAAATTAAAAAATATAATTCTGGTAATATATATATATATATAATTTATTTTTAACGTAAGTGGTATTATATATATATATATATATATATATATATATATATAATTTATTTATTTTTAATGGAAGTGGTATTATATATATATATATATATATATATAAATAAGGATATTTGAATTTAAGCTTTTGTGATCCATATTTTGAATAATAGAAACATTTTCAGAATAAACAACTTATGTGGTTCATCATCAGGACAAGCTGAAGAAACGACTATATTTAACTCGAGAAACCCATGCCATATGATTTCTTTCGAAAATAATGGATATAAAAACAGCTTTATTTCACTAAAAAAACACATGCCATGTGATTTCTTCCGAAAATATTTCTATTATTGAAAATAAAAATACTTTTAAATATGTGAAATTTATATAAATATAATTAATATTAATAAAAATATCTATCTTAATTTTTAATTTATGAAGAGTTAGAGAATTCAAATGCAAATTTTTCTTTGACTTTTATGCTTAAAAAAATTAATCTCTACACTTTAATAAACTTGAACTTAATTTTTTTTTTTCAAAATTGTAATATAAAGTTGTTATTTGAGTCCAAATAAATTTTACCAGATTAATTAAATGTTATATTTCAAACATGTTTGTTAATAATTATATTGGTATTTAATATGTTCTTTTAATTAGTTTGTTATTAAGTTAATAGTTATATTGATATTTTATATATTGTACAATAATAAATGTATATATCTTCGATGGGGTGAGAAGTGGGACGGTGGTCTAGTGGGATTTCCGCCTACCACTTCAAGCAGTATAAGGATGCTATGCATTGAATTACGAGGGTGGTGTGGCCATCCTCGCGCAGGAAGGTGCAGGTGTATGAGATGGATTTACTTAATTAGCCTAAAAATTAAGTTAAGGATGATGTCTAATAAGCAAAGGTGCTGGTTAAGGACTCGTATGGGGCTAAGCCTTTTTAGACTGGAATATTTTTTTGTGTGAATGTGGTGGGGTTAATTGTTGGGGTCGAGAAGGTGGTGTGTATGTTGAGAAAGTCGTGGTCGGGGGACAATTTTTGGTTGAGTAGAGATTTTGGGTTTGGTGCTTTGGAACATTGATTTTTACCCGGTGCCAAGAAGCAATTCATACCTCTTTGCATGTAATATTATGGGTATGTTTTCATGGAGCCTTAAGATATATATCTTATTTGAAATTTCTATGTTATTTATGGAATTTTCATGTCAGGGTTCTTGTATGGTTGCTCACTTGCACCATAAACAATTTTACCTAGCTTATTGCTGGGTCGTATCATGTCTGGGTTGGTCACCTCTCTCTGTGTTTATACCCCATCAATATAGAGGTTGAAATTGGTAGTAGAAGTGGGATTTTACTGGTGGGTATTCATTTTTGTGTTGAGGGGAGAAGTCAACACTTTTGTGGTTACAGTAGTGAGGGGTTGTGCTTTTGTAATTCTTAGATATTCAATCCCCTTTCTAAAGTCTTTCCTTATCAACCCCTTGGATAATAATGTGCTTTGGCTCTTTCTTGTGGGAGTGTTTAATCCTTGGGCTATTTATGATTCTTGGGTACTTAATGGCGGAATCGTGAGTGTGACTGCGATTGCGATTTCTTCTGAGTTATTTAATTGCATGGTGGAATGTTTACGAACCTATTCCCTAAGGTATTATAGTACATGAAGCAAGCTAGATGATCTTTGTAGGAATGTCTATTTGGTTGTGGATTGTGAGGCTTTAGTCCACATGAGCAAAGATGAAAATTTACATTTGCAAAAGGATGTTATAGTTATGGGTGGAATTTTTTGTTGTACCTCAACTTCGTTTGTTGTTATGATATTCCCGGGTTTGAAGGAGATATTGAATTGCATTAACCATAATGATTGGGTGCTGGAACTTGAGAGGAGATACTCAACCATCCTTGGAGTTTTTATTGGTACACGAGGGTTGGAAATTCGTGAGGGTTGATGAGGTTGGCAATTAATCATGCAACACCGATGAATGAACTATTGTAGAGGTGGGGCTGGAGGAAGAGGCCACACGGGCGAAACCAAGACCATAAGTGGGCTAGAGAGGCCACAAACAGTTTCCATGAAACAACCTCTATTGATGTCTATAATGAGTTGCACCACCTGGAGGAGATGGTAGCCAGAGACAAACATTACTTGTCAGATTCTGAGTTGGTGGAAGAATTTGGTCAATTGGTTTCTGACCTAGGCCACACTAGGGGCAAAAGAAAACAATATATCCAAGCCCTCTTTTTGTATTGGAAAATGAAGTCATTGATGGCATGAATTTTGATGGAGCAAGAAGCTAATCAATACAATATATTTGCCGACCTGACAGGTGTAAAGAGGGAGCAATAGAACATGAGATTTTAAATGGAGCAAATGGACATCCAATTTTTCTTCAATCCCTTCAAGTTCTAGTGCAAGAGGCCCATCACCTGCTAGCTCTTCATATTCGTAGTTGTTTTTTTTTTTTTTTAGAGTCGATCTAGATTCTTAGTTTAATGATGATATAATTTCCTTTGAGATATTGCACGTTTTGATTTTGCTTCAATTTTGGACTAGTTATTCAATAAAGAGATGGTCAACAGAGTGAGTTTCCCATGGGGTAGGTTGAGACCATCTATAGTTAATGGGCTATACAATGTAATATATTTTGATTAATGGAAGTATTTTACCAATTAGCTTACCAAAAATTTAGTATTATATAATTTTTAGAAATAAAGTTCTATAATTTGAATTTTTCAGTGAATATTATTTTGTTTATGGAAGAAATTTTGACATTTTTCATTTTAAATATAATTATTGATTTGATAAGATCTATTTAGTTTTTGTTAAGAAAAAAAAAAAACATATTTAGTATGCCTCCACTCAATTTTAAAAGTTAAAAGTATTAAAAATAATAAATCTATTTAATTCGATTTGTTTTATTGTAATTTTATTTTTAGTAATAACATTATAAACAATATTTTTTAGCCCCAAGAGTTAGCTCAATCGGTCAAATCAAGTGCCTCGCCCATGGGAGGTCACAGGGTCGAATCCCGAAAGCTCTTGGGGTTAGGTCAGTAAATAGGCCGAGGGGTGTTGATGCCCTTCGGGTGGCGCCCACTCAGTGTTTAAAACCCTGGACGTAGCGGCTACCCACTGACCCGGGTAGCCGTGAACCAGTAAGTGAAAAAAAAATTATAAACAATATTTTAAATAAAAAAAATTCTAATATACATATCACATTCAAATAAATTTAAACAAGGTCACATAGCTAGCGTTCCCTGCTGCTTAGTTTAATAAAGTATTTT
Organism: Pinus tabuliformis; assembly: GCA_031772625.1. Taxonomy (NCBI): domain Eukaryota; kingdom Viridiplantae; phylum Streptophyta; class Pinopsida; order Pinales; family Pinaceae; genus Pinus; species Pinus tabuliformis. The sequence continues at coordinate 752,451,722 of CM062810.1, read as the reverse complement.
AATGTCATGATGTGTTGTATATACTCCAAACAATAATAAAATTGTAAAATGAGTTATATGAATATTTGTTTAACCTTTTTTTAATATAATTAAACATTTTTTGGTAGATAAAGGTTAGATATATATCTATATATAATTGACATTGAAGAGAATGATAACAAGTTAATAATTGTTTATTTAATATTGAATGATGGCAATTTTTTTATATAGTGTTCATATTATAGTACACATGTTATGTCATTAGAGTATAGATTGATTTAATGAGAGTTGAACAAATTGTACACGTTATTTTTACATAATTCTTAAATTATTATTTTTGTAAATTAAAAAATAAAACCCATAAAAATTGTCTATTCAATACTTTACACCAATGAGAAAATGGAATTTTTAAATTTAATTACAAACCATTTGTGTTTATGTTACATGGTAATTAATATATAATGTTATTTTTCAAATTATTTATATTTATTGTACATAGTAATTAGTGATATAGTACATAGTAATTAATAATAGAGTACACAAAAGTCAATTCTTGCCATCATTACACAATAAGAGAGGAGACATTTCAACCAATCATATTTGAGATAAATAGAAATAAATTTTATTTCATAATGTTAAACTTTGGATAGATTTTATTTTTTTTAGTCAAAGAAAAACTAATAGCAAGTCAATGAAAAACTGAATACATTATATCCCTGCCAACTAGAGGTATAATAATAATCATTTATATTCATAACTTTCATATTTTCAAACATATCATCAATAAACATATAAAATCTTAATAATTTAATTAATAAATATATAATTAGAAACGAGAATATATATATATATATATATATATATATACGAAATATATGTAAAATATATATAGTAGTTATAAATTGAGATTCAATTTACCATATAAATTAAAATAATGATTCATATTCATAACCATTTTATTTCAAAACTTACAACCCACATGGTAAATCTCGGAGGATTTGAATCTCAAACCTCAAACTTCACATAAACTTTATAACGTGACAATTGCCAATCAAACTAACCCCCAAGGGTTTTAATTAAATTTAATTAATAAGCATATAAAAACTTAATACTTACAATAAACTCTTTTTCTAAACTAGATCTCTATATATGATTAGTCCTATTCATATCATATTACAAAATTAAATTTAAAATAATAATAAAAAAAAAACATGTCAAAGAAGCACATGTATATATGTAATTATATGCATAGAGTAGGGTTTTAATCAAATTAAAATTAAAAATATTTCTATAGATAGAGATGTGAAATCTATGTAAATATAAATAATATTAAGAATCAACATAGATTCTGAGGTGTCAAATTTCTATGATGATGATCTTAATTGCCTCACATGTTACCAACAAAAGTATTAAAAACAAACCTTAAATCAAAAAGTGATGCAAACAACATTACCAATTTTTTTGAAGTTAAAATATAATTTCTTTGAAACTGGGAGCCTATAAAATCTTAAAATCAATCCATTCTTTCATGGTTAAAGTTAACCAATTTTTTAAAATCACAACATTGATAATTAATATCTTTTCATTCAAAATCTTTAAATCAACCCTCAAATAAAAAAAATGTTATAAGTTTTAAAATGTAAAAAATAAAAAAATGTATTATTAGTAAATTCTAAATTTTCAAATTATGAAAATAATAAAAATGGAAAAAAACTATGTATATTTTATGTAAAAGATAAAAAATAATGTCAATAATACATATTAAATTAAAAAAAAAAATCTAAAAAAACATAATTAAAGAAATAAAATATATATGAAAGAAAATTGGAATAATCACTTGAATTTACTTTGGGTTATTTTCTCAATTCAAATTTAATTTCCACAAGTGATATGATAAAATTTGTTGTAATAGATTTGAATCTTATTATTGAATTTAAATAGTTTTTCAGGAAAACGAACATGTATACAAGGGTTTTCCATGCTTCGGCAAATTTGATTTTCATCTGCACAATAAACTCGAAGGGAAAAGTGCAGAAAAGGAGAGGTGGATTGCTCAAGGATGCACAACTTCGAAACCCTGATTGAGGAGGGTTAGGGTTTGTACTTCTCACTACTGCAGACATCGTTGCTACCCATCGCCCTCTACTTTGCCGGTATCACCATCACGGTCGGCAGGTTGACCTCTCCCCTCTTGCTGTCACTTGGATTCCCTACCCATCTCTCGTTGTCGTCGCATTTGTCTGTAATATGTCGGAATTGGATGTAGATGTGGTCAACTACTCGGAGGATCCCAACCCCAACGAGTCCATCTAGACGAGCCCTAATACTGTTCCGGAGACGACGGTTAACGAACCTCTGGGCACGGACCACCTGTTGCAGTAGGGTTTGACTCATAGTCGTTCGACCTAGGTCCTTTCACTAAATCCATTCCATTCGCCAACCTCCCTATAGGGTCACCGGGTCTCGACTACCCTCCCCTCTCTTCGACTACCATTCATTATCTCGTTTCCTGCATCCCACCATCCCCTACATTTGACACTGTGCCGTTGGAATCCCCCCATCCAACCCCCCTCCTTTGCTAACCCTTTTGTGGCCAGTGTGGTCTCTGCTATTTCCTTCCCTCCGCTCTTGGCTGATCTTCCGCATCCACCACATTCCTTGGCTATTCCCGGACTCTTTACCTCTTCGTCTGGGTGTTTTGATATCCCTACTATAAACCCTTGTTCTGACACCACACAATCTCAATGGCTCACAGCAGACACTCAGAATCCTCTTCAGGACCACCCCACTGCTTCACGACCAGGCAAAGATAAGAAGCTAAAGTGCGCAAAAGCCTCCCGCAAGCATCTAGAACTCTGCTTCAGTGCTGGAGTGCAAATGGGGGAGGTGGTGGACACTGCCAATAAGGTCTTGGTTGGAAGGGTTCGAGGGCGTGCTTACTCCGCTGCCCGTTTACGCTTATGGGTTATGGAAATTGGGGGCACTTCCTCATAGAACTCCAGACAGTTACTACTTTGGCTCGAGGTTGGTTTGCTACGAGTTTTCTGAGGGAGGAACAAACCATTTGGGTCCTTTGCGCTATTCGGATATTGAGATGGCCCCTGTCCTACTCAAGCGCTGGAGCCTTTTATTCGACCCTTAGCGTGAACAACTAGAAGTAGGTTCAATATGGGTCAGGTTAACAGGCCTTCCTCTTCATTTTTGGTCTGAGGATATTTTTGCGTGCATTGGGAATGTGCTTGGTACTTTTCTAGATTTTGACAAGTCTTATGAATCATCTAGAAACAAATCCATGGCTCGAATGCTGGTGTATTTGGACACTAGAGAGGGATTGGAGGAACATATTACTCTACACTGGCGAAGATTCACCCGCATCCAGCTCCTGGACTATGAAGGAGTGCCTTTCAGATGTCAGAGGTGTCACAAGGTGGGTCACCTTTATAAAGAATGTCCTCTGGTAAATTCTGCTGCATCCTTGCAGTAGCTTTGGGTGCACCTTCATCTGCTGATGAACCATCTTCTCGATCTCTGGGTCTGAATGTCTCAGCTTGCGGTGGTGCACAAATCCTGACCTTAACTTCTCCCAGGCCTCCATCCCCACCTATGAAGAGATCCCGGGTTGCTCGCTCATCGGGTACTTCTTCTTCTCTTTACTCTTCATCTTCAATTATTTCTACTGTTTCTACTTTGCACCATCATGTTGCATTTGCATCCATCCATGGAATTTCATCGTCCCCCCATCTTGTCCAATGGACCTGCACTCTCCAACTATATCTACCACTCATCCCTCCATTCCCAGCTTGGACACCATTCCCTCCCTAGAGATTTCCACCTCCTTTGGTCATTCCCACTCATACAACCTCCAGTCTAGGGTATCACATCCCCCATAACTTTCTGGGATTAGGTTGATTTCCCCTCCTAAATCTACCAAGTCCTCCAGAGGCAGGCACTCAAATATCTCTAAGGCCATCATTTAGGTTCGGGTGGATGTGTCTTTGGGAAGGCAATCCACTCTCGACAGGGTTCTTAGAGCATCAAACACCCTCACCTGATTACTATCATGAAATGGATCTCATTAAATTGTAGGGGTTTGGTGAACCCTGCTAAAAAATCTTCCCTCAGAAGATTATTGGATTCTGAGTCCACCGACATCATTTATCTGCAAGAAACCCTCACCAAAGCTGACCAGATCATCCCTATACTACAAGCTCTAAAGTCGGGATGGACCTTCCACGCACATGATGTCATTGGAAGATATGGAGGCATTGCATTGGGTATCAATCCGCGTACTATTAAGATTATCACTACCTGGGGTGGATCAGGGTTTATCGGAATGGACATCTATTCCTATAAATTAGGGATGGAGTTCAAAATCATTAATATATACGCTCCCTGTCTCAACCGAGATGACTTCTAGACTCATTTTCTCAATCTATCCCTTGTCAATTCAGACAACCTCATTCTAGGAGGGGATTTGAATTTTTCAATTGGTTATGGGGAATCCTAGGGTAGTAATGCCCAGCTAGATCCACTATCGGATACTATGTCCCATCTCTTGGAGCAACACCAACTGATCGATATTCCCATGAACAAGGTTCAACCAACTTGGCGCAACAGAAGAATGAGAGATGATGCCTTGGCTAGGTGTTTGGATCGATTTCTCATCAAGGAATAATTGATTCAGGCTTTGACAAATTATCGACAATGGGTGGGAGTGGGTGGAATCTCTGACCATTCTCCTATCTACCTAGAATTGTCTGGGCCCTTTCCGAAGCCTAGGGCTCCCTTTAAATTCAACTCCACTTGGTTGATGAACCCTGAATATACCAGATTGGTCACGAATTACTGGCATGCACATCCACCATCTCGAGGGAGATCCATATTTGAAGGCTTTTGTCAAAATCTACTTGAGATCAAGAGCTTATCAATTAAATGGGCTAAGGAAAAAATAGATCTGGATTATCAATCCCTCAGGATCATAGAAGACAAGTTGGCTGATCTTCTGGATGAGCAAGGTAGAGGATTCATATCAGATGAAGCTAAATCCCATCTCACTGACCTAGAGACTCAAAGATCCAAGATTCTTAAAGAGTGTGAGGAAACTTGGCGACTTAGGAGTCGGGCTATATGGTTAAAGGTCGGAGATGACAATACCAAATTCTTTCATAATTTTGCAAAGGGGAGAAGGGCCAGCAACACTATTTGGAAAATGCCCACTGAAGATGGTCAATTTTCCTCCTCCTTTCATCATCTGGCCCATCTCGGAAATACACACTTCCAACAATTGTTCAAGGCCCCCCCTGGTGCAACCATTGCAAAAATTGTTTGGATAGTTGGGCTTTTCCCTCGTTATGTTGACCAAGAGGACTCTGATGACCTTATCAAACCTGTTACCATGGGCGAACTGGAGAGCACAATTAAATGGTTCAAAAAAGATAAGAGCCTGAGCCCAGATGGGTGGACAATTGAATTTTATATTGCTTTCTTCGACACCATTGGACAGGATCTCCTCAATGTTGTGGAGGAATGCAGACTTACTGGTCGTTTGTATGAGGCTATCAACTCCACTTTTATAGCTCTTATCCCCAAAGTGGACTCTCCCAGTTCCTTCAATGATTTTTGACCCATCTCCCTCTGCAACTGCCTCTACAAGATCATTGCCAAGATTATCGCCAATCGCCTTAAGCCCATCCTATCAAATCATATCCTGCTTGAGCAATTTTCTTTCTTGCACAATCGAAAAATCCATGAAGCTGTGGGCACTGCACAAGAGGCCCTCCATTCCATCAAGATGAAGCAGCTCAAAGGTGCCATTCTCAAAATTGATCTATCCAAGGCCTTTGATCGGGTCAGCTAGCTATACATTAGAATGCTCCTTACTCATTTGGGCTTTCCCTTATCCTTCATCACCTGGATCATGAGCTGTATCATAACAACTTCATTCAATGTTCTCATCAATGGCTCTACTTCCTACTTCTTTCATGCAGAGCGTGGGCTTAGGCAAGGCTGTCCATTATCCCCTCTCCTATTTCTCCTGGTTATGGAAGGACTCAATAGACTTATTCATCAGGCTAGAAGGGAGGGGTGTATACTTGGTTTGAAGATCACTGAACATTGTACTATTACCCACCTCCTTTTTGTGGATGATGTGCTTATTTTTCTGAATGGTAGTATTCAAGATTCCTCTGTTTTCCATGATATTATGATGCTCTTTTCAGATGCTACATGTATGGAATCTAATAGGATGAAATCCACTATTACCTTCTCAGCCTGCTCTCCATAGGAAATGCAGATAGCCACACAGAAATTTCCATTTCAAAGATTACAATTGGAGGCAGGACTCAAATACCTTGGCTTCCAGATTAAACCTCATTGTTACAAAATAGCGGATTGGACATGGCTAGTGGCCAAGGTCGAAAAGAGACTTCTCAATTGGAACCATAGGTTTCTATCTAGAGTAGGGTGACTAGTTCTCATCAAATCAGTTTTGGAGGCAACGTCGATGTATTGGATGTCATTAGCTTGGATTCCAAAAGGTATCCTCTCTCAGATTCAAAAATTATGCTGCAGATTCCTTTGGAATGGACACAAGGAAGGGAGACCCTTTGCTTGGGTGGGTTGGGGCCAAATTGCACTCCCAAAAAAGTGGGGTGGTTGGGGATTAAAATACCTACCATCATTTGCTCATGCTCTAGCTGCTAAGATGGGTTGGCTAATCCTTACCTCTCACAATCTATGGACAAAGGTGGTGCATTACAAATATATTTGGCCCTTACAGATCATGGATTGGATTCGACTCCCAACTTGGCACAAATTGGGTATTTCTTCAATCTGGCGAGTTGTCCTTCATGCTCTACCCACCATCAGGAATGGTCTTGTATGGCGCATCAGAGATGGACAATCAGTGCGGATTGGCATAGATCCATGGACAGGTTGTGGTAATATGCACCGGCTTCCACCTGAACTCATTCATTTCCTCAAGCACAATGACATTCACAGGCTCACAACCATTGCTGATATGGAGAATACTACCATATTCACTCAATCATGGAAATCGACAGAGTTGTTAGGCATCCCTAATCAATGGCACCAATCATGGGCTGATTATATAAATGCTCTGATAGAATCACATGTGCGCATCAAGGAGGGTGTTGATGAACTCATATGGGCACATGCTGGTCATGGTATATATACACCTAAAGAAGGATATCCCATCATCCATGCCATTCACACTCCACCTGTGCTCATCGATTGGTGGCAGACTATATGGAAGCTCAAAGCCCCTCCTCGCACTAGGCTACTAATGTGGAACATATTAAGGAACAAAACACCCACTGGGAGAAACCTGAAGCATAGGTCCTTTCACGACCCTTCCTGGTGCGTTTTATGTAAACAAGCAGAGGAAACAAATGACCATATTTTTATTCACTACCCCACGGTGATTGATATATGGTCACAGGTTCTCACTTCCCTCTCCATTATTGTTCGATGGATAGGCAATTCTACTGTGGAAGCATGGAATCATTGGAGGGCAGGGACTTCGAACCCAAAACACCATTGTTTACCCTTGATCATTTGCTGGACCATATGGCTAAATCAGAATGGAATTATTTTCAGGGACAGAGCTATCTGCTGGCCTGTATCCATTGCTCGTATCCTAAATGATTTTCACGAAATACCAGATGAAGACAACACTCCTACTGTCTGGGTAGTGACCACAGAAGTTATAAATCACAATATGTCATGGGATTTTTTTGATGGTGCTGCACAGGAACACGAATGCCAAGGGGTATTCTATTACACCAATCTGAAAACCATATTTTTCGCATTCAAATGGGTCTGGGGACTGGCACTAATAATTTTGCTGAACTTATCACACTTCGTCACCTTCTCCATTTTGCACTTGCTCATGAATGCAGACAACTATAGATTTTTGGGGATTCAAAAATCATAATTAACTAGTTCAACAATGCATCTACATGTCATATGCATACTCTCAGAAATATATTGGATGAAGTCATGTTATTTAAATCCCAATTTGAATATATTTCTTGTCAACATATTTACAAGGAGCATAATCAGGCTATCGACCAACTTTCCAAGGCGGCCACGATCCAACCCAGGGGAATATGGCTCATAAAGGAACAACAGGGTGATGAACACTTCCAGTACTATCATCGGCCATACATAGATCAGATCTACTTGAGGGCCAATAGGCCCTAATTTTTTGTAGTATATTTTTTTCTTTTTCCTCATAGTACATGACATATACATACCTGTATATAAATTTCATTTGAACAATTACAGTACACCCTGCATGGGTAATTTTGTAAGAACTATTTTTTGATGGCTATGGCCCAACATATGGCATATGCTGCACATGCATCTACAACATGTAATTTTCTTTATCTAATAGAAAATTGTGATTTTTCCTCAGGGAAAAAAAGAAAAGAAAATGAACATATATAATCTTCAAAGAATATAAAATATTTTTCATAGAAAAAAAATATAAAAAAAAACAAAGAGATAAAACCCTAGTCCCTTGCCCATTTAAAAAAACCTACCACCAATTTAAGGGTTGGACTTGGGAGTTGGGAGGGGGAGTGAGCCATGTGAGTAAGGAAAGGAGGGAATGCATGTGCAATTAATTTTGTGATCTATCCAATTCAATTGTTTTTTTTTTAAATAAAAGTGGGTTTTAATTGTATTATATATATATATATATATATATATATATATATATATATATATATATATATATATATATATAGATATATATATATATATATATATATATATATAATTTAAAACATAATATTAATATTTATTTTTAAAATTTGATTTATAAAGATATGTATGTTTTTTTTTTTAATGGATTTTGTTTATAATAGTATTGGGGTATGGACAACTCTAGATGAGCACTCTAAGAGGGAAGGTGTTATGAAGGGGAGCAATCACAAAAGGAAATAAGCATTATGAAGAGGAGATAGAACTATACTTTGGGATTTGAAGTGGAAAGTCTTGTCTGTTAGGGTGAGGTGGGTTGTGTTCCTTGAGATTATCAATGTCTATATAGCCTTGTGAATTTGGAAACAAGAAGATCTCAACTTATGTTCCCTCTAATCTCTTACATCCTGTGAAGAGAGTTAGAGAGGTGATATCCTACGGGTCAGTCTCTCTTTCATACTGCAGGTCAACCATTAATAAGGGTCCCTTATCAATCTATTGGCTAACCAAAATCTACATCTATCTATAAGGGTGAAATTACGTAGATAAATATGTTTTTTTTTCATACTAGTACATTTTTGTACACCCTCTTGTGATGAATGTTTTTATATTATTTAATGTAGTGCTTTTGTCTCTTTTGAATATGCTCGTGCAGACAATTGGGTAGGTATTTTAGTGAGAGCATACATTAACTACAAGGTCCTTAGGTTCCTAGGTTGTTTCTTGCATCCCAAGGATCATAAAAAGGTTCTCCATCGTATTTTTTGTTTTTTTTGTTTTTGTTTTTGTTTTGAACTATGCCTCAAGAATAACATTCAAAGATGAAGGGTTTATTGAAGTTTGACTTGGCTAAGACTAGAGTAGTACACATAACAACCTTCAACTTATAAAATGTGTGTGCTTCATTATATCACTCCATATAAAGGCATTTTTTATTGAATTTATTAGAGAGGAGTTTCCTATTATTTCTAATTCATCATAGTTGCTTACTGATAGTTTTCTTATGTTTCCTAATGCAAGTACTATGTTTGAGTAATTGATTCCATTTCCTAATATGTTATGTAACATATAGAGTTCTAGTCAAGCAGGGGCTTGCATATGCACCATCATTCCCGCCATATCATAAAATATAGAGAGAGTAAAGTGTTTATTTCACGAACTATTCACCCATATTCCTAATGGCTCGAATGTTCATTTTCATTTATATGAGAAATAACCAACCAATAAGATATGAGATGGATGAGTTTCCTTCATAGATTTGTCTCAACCCTTATGCTCTCATTCTAAAATTGAAATTCCTTTTCTCTCTCCTCTTGGTTGAGCCTACTTACACACTCTGTTTTAGGTTACAACCATGATTGTTTCGTGGACAGAGCTGCAAGGCATTCCTACTACACTACTAAGGGGGATGGAACAACAAACATAACCAAATACTACTTTAGTGGGCTCCTCACTATTCTAGATATGTAATTGCGTGTGTTCAAGCTAATTTTGGTTATCGATACCATGATATAGGATGTGAAACAACTTCCTACTTGTGGATCCGTGGATCCGTAATAGGTCTCATGAATTAACAATTGAATCACACAATATTTCCTATAGATTCTGATGTTGGTTCCTTTTGTTTATTTTTGTACCATAAATGAATTTGGGAAAGATATTAGTTGAAGATGGTGTGTGTGTTAAAGCCCAAATTATTGATCAAGCATTAAAACTATTTCTCATCCTATCCTAAAGGAAACAAGAAACTAAAGTTCCTCAATCTCCTGATGGTTGATCAGACGATCATTTAGATTGCAATTTTAAAATGTCACAAGTTTAAATAAAAACAAAGAAAAAAGGTGTTATTGATAACACTTCCTTTTAATTGAGATGTCAATGTTGGCTGGATAAATCAATCTTGCAGACAAGGCCGATCTCCCTAGAATCAAAAGATATCTAGCAACAAGCAGACAGGCAAATCTATCTTTCTCTAAACATATTGCGATTCATTAATAAAAACTATAGAGGTGTTTAGACCCTACCTTAAGTCCAACGCTAGTTTGTAGCAACCATTCCTCAACCGTCCGAAAGAGTTTCCTTTTGAGAACCTGCAATCACAAACAAGCACACATCAAATAACTCCTGCATAGCTAATATCATAAATCATGTTCATTATGGTGATAATAAACCATAAAACACAACTTCTTGAGAAAAATAAACTTATTTGTATTAACTTTGAAGTAGAAGAACCTTACAACCTTTGGTGCCTTGATGTTGAACAAGCTCTTCCCAGGGTCCGAAGCAGGAATCTCCTTTACTTTGAAAAGCCTCACACTCTTCCAAATGAGATCAAAGAGGTATGTAATCTCTCCTCACAAAATCTCAATTAGGAAGACTAAGTTCCAGCAACATTTCACCTCAAAAATATTCAGCTTTCAACCTCCATAGTAACTAGCCCAATGCTTCATTTTGCAGTGCAAAGGCAGGAAGTTACAGGTCCACCTATGAAGGGATAGAGTCCTCCTTCAAAGGGATAAGCTCCTCACATCAAGGGGTTAGCTCCTTAAGGTATGGGATGCATGAACCTTAAGGGAGCGAACTTGCCACCTCGAGATTCCTTCTAGAAGCTTCTAGAAATGACTCAAAGTGAGTTTTTAAGAATATAATTGCGCCTTTTTTACTTTTACAGGGGTTCGCACCCATAACACAGAGACAGAGCGGTTAGGTGTGCAGGGGACATGACCTTTGAGTGCGGGACCGCAGGTAATGCTAAGAGAAAGTGCGGAACCAGAGTTTTAGAGACTTTTGAGGGCTTTCTCTTATTTTCAAGGCTTGATATGAAGAACTGAGGCTTAAGACTTGCAAAGGAGGAAAGTATGAGTGGTAATGGACTCACACAGATTGCAGAATGTCAAGGTGACAATTTTTAGTGCAACAGATTGCCCCCTAAAGTGCGAAGTCTGTAATAGATGAAGATGAAGTCTTTCATGTATGAAGAGTGAAGTACTTTATCATTTCAAGGATCATCCTGTGGACACCCCAGTCGGAACCTGTAAAAACATTCAATGCAAAATATATATATGTGAACATATCATCGCTGAGGTAGGCATTCCCATACTCAGATTAAAACTAACTAGAAAACTAACTAACTAACTAAATTGTTTTGATACAGGAATGATTTTGTAATACATCACGAGTATAGACATATGTAGACACAGTATGGACGCAGCCATCTGTTTATGAATAGTCCACTGCACAATGAATAACAAAATTCCTCGCAGCATGGATGGTAGAAACTAGATCCAGGGTCTTGATTTCTGCTTTCCTAACTAGTACGATTCTATCCATGTGAATGAATGTGTCGAAGTCGAACATGGTAGAAACCACTTGATTACCAATCAATGATGTGAACTGTTAACAAGTGTGAGAGAAACCACCAGTAATGTTAATGGCTCTCAAAGTACTCAGTACAATCCATGAAATGTGAATAAGTGAGTTGATGTCGAACATGTCATAGAGTCCTTTGATCGAAGGTCAATGATGCAACCTATCGTTGAAGGCAAGAAACCTGCCATTAGGGCATGCAGATTCCAAGGTACTGACGATTTCTAGATCATCTTTCTAGATAATGAGCTGAATTCGATAGAAAGCGATCTGTCGCAGGCAAGTCCACAACACGAAATCATAGATCAAGTTTTGAATAAATATATTTGGCAAGGACTAACTCAGGGATGGTCAAAATGGATGACATATATTTTGCAGATGAATGGTTTATTTGAACTGACCTCTTGAACACATAACAACACTGCAGATGGTTTGGTGACAATTGACCCATAGCTAATACCCAGAAACCGGATGAAGACTTTCAATATGGTTTGATTAACTGTTAGGCAAAGGATTTCCCAACCCAGGTGAACAAAAAGTGTTGTGTTCAAGAGTAGTTAACTGCTTTTCTAAAACACAAAGTGTAACAAACAGGTTCATTTTTTTCTCTTTTCCCCCACCATTTCTGGCAAGTACCTCTTTATTTTTGACAAGCTTGAGGAGGATAACATTTGCTTGTTATAAGCTCATCCTTCGGATGTGTCCAACTTAGTTTAAAATTTGAACCCTAAGAAGGAGTGGTTCGTTCCTGTTTAAAATTGAATAGGTCCTTTACTGTTAAATTTTAACGAGTCCAGTATAGGAGAAACTCAGTGTTTTTCAATTTTAGGGAGTCAGAAGAAAAACTTGAAAACTCCATGGGTGTCCTTTTTCGTAAATTTGTGTCCCCCAAGCCCAAAAAAGTATAAAATAATACTTGAGAGAACCGCTTGACCATTACAATCAAGGAGTACTTTTCATAATTAGTGGCCTTGATCCGAAAAAGTAAAAAAACAATCGAAGACACGTCGTCTTATAACCAATATCGAACTTGAAACAACAAAAATATGGCGATCTTTTCATGTTTATACGGTCAGAAAAGAGCTGTAAGTGGACTGCCTTTTTAATTCTGTTTAACGAGTTAAAAAGGGAAAAACTCGGCAATCTTTTCATATTTTATGAGTCAGAAAAGAGCTTAAAGAGGACTTGTCCTAGAGGAACGAGTGGTATAAAGGGTAGCAACTGGTTCCGGCAATGGTGGAACTGCTCAAAACATGTAATGGTTAAGAGGCTGGCTAATAAAACCACTCATCGCTGCGGTCCCTCAGGAAAGGAAAAACAACCAAGTGAAAGCATATGATCAGCCAAAGAGATGGTGGCGATGGAATGAAAACAACCAAGGCTCATCTAACAGAATTTAGCGGATAAAAACGGCAATCACGAGATGTAAATCGGGTATAGGTTCATTTTTATACAAGCTTGACCCACAGAGAACTCTACTTGGATTCGGTTTCATGTTTACGCAAGCTTGAAATGAAAAACTATGCTTGTTATAAGTTCGCATGCCCCCAGCATAATGACGCAAATCGAGGTACATGCCCCCCAAGCTTCATTGCATTCAACCAGGTGGATGGAATGAAGGTTCACTTTCGAGATCTTGGAAAGACTCGACTTGGAAAGGGAGTTGTTTCATTTTTTAATGAGGTTGACACAGGAAAAGAACTATCCTCAAAACCCTTGTTTCATTTTTTAACGAGCTTGACACAAGACAAGGAACTATGCTCTTGACCCTTGTTTCATTTTTTAACAAGCTTGACACAAGACAAGGAACTATGCTCAAGACATCTAGTTTCATTTTTTAACGAGGTTGATACAGGAAGAAACTATCCTCGCAATAGGTCAGGAATCAGAAAACGACTATACAACCTGATATGCAATTTCAAAGGGACTCAAAGGCATCACGCCATCAAATGAATCCATCTCAGAATCGGAAGGTACGATCCAAGGATCATCAAAAGCAATAGTGTTCGATGAAATCATATGAATAGTTGCAATAGAAGGCGATACGTTAGGAGGGAAGGAAAAAGTTCCTAGTAAACTAGAATCTTTAATCAAACCTACCCCAACATCCTTGTAAGGGATAGTTGTTTTACCGACATGCTGAATACTATCTAAAGAGGCTGGGTCGGATGAGAAATAAGTCAGCTGGTCTATCGTAACAATCTTTCTGTTATGAGGAAACTTAATAACCTGAAAGACCGATGAAACAATCGCAGTCATAGCATAAGACCAACTGTGACCCAGGAGAAGGTTGTAATCTAGAGGTTCATCAACCACTTCCACATCTAGATTAACGGTTTTGCCTTCGACCCCTATAGGTAAATCTTCCAAAATACCAAAAGGATGGAAGCCTCGACCATCAAAAGCCTTTAGAATTGTCGGACACTGATTGAGTGTAGGAGAACCAAGCGATCTCCAACACTGGATCGACATAATACACGTAGAAGCCCCTTCATCAATCACAGTCCGAAAACAAGGTCTGTTTTTGACTAACACTGGAATTTGGAAAGCCATATGATGAGGAAGGTGGGGTGTACTATTCTCTAAATCGAAGATTATTAGGTTCGGATCCTGAATATCAACAGCTCCGACGTGGATTGTTTTAGTGAAGTTAACAGTTTCGTGCCATTGTCGTATTTGATAGGCAATTGAAAATGAGTTAAGAAAGAAGTGGCTAGCTGACTGAAATGATAAAAAGAGCCTCGTGGTAACTCAATGTACCATTTGGAAGCAAGACCAATAAGAGTTCTTTGAAAAAGACGCAATCGAATTGAATCATCAACGATGGAATTAGATGCACAGAGGTGATAAGTCATAACATGATTTGACGGATCCTCACTTCACTTACCCTCAAATTTCGGGATATCACTGGGAAACTTATTAGGCATTGGCGGCCAATACGGAAGATAGTAAATCAGATCGTTCGTAAGGCGCGACAAATCAGGTAAATCCAAAGTTGCAATAAATGGTAACTGATGGTTAGGTTCGCAAAAACCTTGAGTAATGAGACCAGCTCCAGGAGGAGGATATCCAGGATAACCTGGAATCGGATTTGCATTAGGAATGTTATAACCTCCTGGGAAACCAGGATTAATCGGACCAAACTGGGGTTGTTGAGGCTGTTGATAAGTATAGCCAGGGTACTGTTGATACTAATAGACTGGATTTTGTACAGTAGGACCGGATTGATATTGTCCATGGTATGGTTGACTTGTGGCAATTGTACTTGGACCAGCTTGTCCTGGAGGCATCAGAATCGAAGTCTGAACTGTAGGTCCTGACTAGGGCATAGAGACTTGAGGAGTTTGCACTGATGCAGGGATAGTAGAAACCGGAGCTACAGATACTCCAGAAACAGGTGTGGTAGGTTGAACAGAAAATGCAGTAGTTGCAGCAGCAGTTCGAGGCGGAGTCTGAGGTGAGCTAGGCCCAGGCTGCTGAACTAAACCAGGTGCAGAGGTTTGAACCGTAGGTTGGACAAGTTGCTGGGTTGGACCAAAAACCAAAGGTTGTCCAGGTTGATTAGATAACTACACATTAGGTTGCAAAGTCTGTTGAGTTTGAGACGGATCCCACAGCATATTCTTTCTGGGACCCATAAAAGGTTGTATGTATGGAGGACCATATCCTGGTTGAACGTAAGGTTGATAATTAGGAGGTACATTTCCAGTTCCTTGTAAAAATGATTGACCAAAAGGCGGTTGGAAACCTTGAGTTGGGTACTGACATTGAGGTTGATAACCCTGAGGCATGTACGGAATTTGGGGTTGATAAGCATCCTGAGGAATATGGGGTTGACCTTGGGGTATGTACTGTCCTGAAGGTTGAAAACTTTGAGGTAGCCCTCCAAGCGGAAACTGACTACCTTGGGGTTGCCCCCTAGGTGATAACTGACTACCTTGAGGTTGTCCCCCAGGCGGTAACTGACTACCTTGCCCCCCAGGCGGTAACTGACTACCTTGAGGTTGAGGATTTGGAATACTACCAGACATCATAAAAATTTGTTCTGCGTTCAACATTTTAGTTCCATTATTACCAGGTGATAACTGATGTTCAGTTGGTCGAGGAGTTGCTCCTGAAAAAGTACCAGAAAGTGACTGGTACCCCAAAGGAACAGTAGGACCGCCATATAAAAATGTTTCCGATGATTGGGAAAACATAGATGACTGTCTTGACATGATTGATCAAGGATAATAATCTCTTGGTGTAGGATGAAAATAATCACACGCAAACAAAGAAAATTTCAATAAAAGCACCTAAAGTCTCTAAAGAAAATCACATGCCTAAAAAATCTAAGAGTTCAAACCACACACAAACAGTAACTTCTCGTACTAAAAGCACTAGTTGGTGATGAAATCCAATGTCGTAGAATTTTAATACAGAAAGGGCGGTTGGAACAGTTACCCCGAAAACCTGCTTAATGAAATAGACTGGCACAAGTTTCTTCACATAACCATCTCGAGTGAAGAGAACCCCCAGAGAGTCCAAGTGAGTCTAGTCGACGTCTGCTCCAGGTACAGTGAGACCCATCCTTCACCATCACCTTAGGAAATAATCTTAAGTTTATGGACACTAAGGTTACCAACAACAACAAATACAACTGGGGGAACAGTCTACGATCCGATCTACGCGCAAGGGCAGAGTAACAAAGCTCAATCCCCTTGAAGGCTCCTTGACATGATCAATATGAGGTTTACCAACAAGTGACCCCAGGCTCCTCGACAATGGTTAATCCGAGGTTTACCGTTTATAATACGCGCAAATCTTCTATCTTTCCTAATGAGACAGACTTGATTGTCTCAAAGGTTCGGACATGATCTCGTGATTGACTCCTTTAAGAGAAGCTTCCCAGATTATATCAATTACAATTGGATTTATTTCCTACCGCAAGATATATCTACTTTTTTGTTTTAGCTATCTTGGAGAGTTAATTACTCTCTACTCCAAGATACTAGTCTAAGCTATATTGGTGATAAGAACCCTAGAAATAAAAAAGATTGCTAGATCAATTTTAATTAAGTGTTGATTTTATGGGTTGTTTCTTAAGTCAATAGGCATGGAAATTAAACTTTGATGGTGTGAAGACTCGACTCCAAAAACACTAAAAATGCACCTAAAATGATAAACAATTCGTTTTTCCTTCAATGAATTTCTAGCTAAAAGAAAGAGTTTGAGAATGCAATTCTTTGAAAAACAAATCTTTCTTTCAACATGTAAATGAAAAGAAAATCTTTTTGTCTTTTTCAATAAGAATTCAAAACGAGACTACTAATTATGCTCACAATAAATCCCTTCCATTTTCAAAACTCAAAACTACAAAAAACAATTTCTTTCAAAAGAGAACTACAATTTCTAGAAAAACACTCAAAACTACAAAAACTAATCTTGAGATCTAAAAACTTCTAAAAACCTAATTGAATAAAAGCTTCAATTCTTTTTGAGGACATTTTACTTAGTTATTCAGTAAACTAAGGATTAATTTGTTCAGAATAACAAATCAATAAAAAAACATCCAGATATGTTTTCTTTTATAAAAATGAAATTCAAAACTTATAACCAAGTTCGTTCAAAGATTTGCAAAGAGAAAAGTAAGTCTATTTCTCACAAAGGACAGATTTAACAAACTAGCCAGAATCATCAAGAAGACAAAAAGACACTAGGGTAATCTAATGTTTCTTAGGCTTCTGATCTTTGAGTCACTACATAGACCAAGTGAAAACTACTCCAGGCATGCAAAACTTCTAGAAAATCATCTAAAACAAAAATGCCAATGGAACTCACTCACAAGAGATTTTTGACAGAACACATGCAAATCTGGGTAGACACTAAAAGCCGTAAATAAAACCTAAACTTAACTGGAAGAAAACATTTTAGGTTTTTCAAAAAAATTTACAGGGTCCGCAGGCTTCCATAAGAAACAGGTGCAGTATCGCTCTATGTGCTAAAGGAAAAGTGCGGAAATGTCGACATTGTTTGTAAAGAGAAAGTGCGGTCCCCTGAAAACTTTGAAAAAACAAAAAATAATCCAGATCCTAAAAACTACCCAATCCCACACACATCAAGCAAAAACCAGAAACAAGAACAAGTTTCTCAAATCAAAACAAAGGAGAACCAAAAATCAAATTCATTCCCTAGTGGAGTCGCCAATTTGTTGGTCGGATAAATCGATCTTGCGGACAAGGCCGATCTCCCTAGAATCAAAAGATATCTAGCAACAAGCAGACAAGCAAATCTATCTTTCTCTAAACATATTGCGATTTATTAATAAAAACTATAGAGGTGTTTAGACCCTACCTTAAGTCCAATGCTAGTTTGTAGCAGCCATTCTTCAACCGTCCGAAAGAGTTTCCTTTTGAGAACCTGCAATCACAAACAAGCACACATCAAATAACACCTGCATAGCTAATATCATAAATCATGTTCATTATGGTGATAATAAACCATAAAACACAGCTTCTTGAGAAAAATAAACTTATTTGTATTAACTTTGAAGTAGAAGAACCTTACAACCTTTGGTGCCTTGATGTTGAACAAGCTCTTCCCAGGGTCTGAAGCAGGAATCTCCTTTACTTTGACAAGCCTCACACTCTTCCAAATGAGATCAAAGAGGTATGTAATCTCTCCTCACAAAAGCTCAATTAGGAAGACTAAGTTCCAGCAGCATTTCACCTCAAAAATATTCAGCTTTCAACCTCCACAGTAACCAGCCCAATGCTTCATTTTACAGTGCAGAGGAAGGAAGTTACAAGTCCACCTATGAAGGGATAGAGTCCTCCTTCAAAGGGATAAGCTCCTCACATCAAGGGGTTAGCTCCTTAAGGTATGGGATGCATGAACCTTAAGGGAGCGAACTTGCCACCTCAAGATTCCTTCTAGAAGCTTCTAGAAATGACTCAAAGTGAGTTTTTGAGAATATACTTGCGCCTTTTTGACTTTTACAGGGGTCCGCACCCATAACACAGAGACAGAGCGGTCAAGTGCGCAGGGGACATGACCTTTGAGTGCGGGACCGCAGGTAATGCTAAGAGAAAGTGCGGAACCAGAGTTTTAGAGACTTTTGAGGGCTTTCTCTTATTTTCAAGGCTTGATATGAAGAACTGAGGCTTAAGACTTGCAAAGGAGGAAAGTATGAGTGGTAATGGACTCACACAGATTGCAGAATGTCAAGGTGACAATTTTTAGTGCAACATTCGAGTTTAATATTTTGGTTAAAATGGTACTAATTATCAAAGCTATGATTTCAAAAAAATCGTAATTTTAGTGATAGAAAAAAGTAAGGTGCAATTGGGAGAACCAATTTTCGCATTAAGGGTTGATTTTAAGATTTTGGTTGTAACGGTAATAGTTGTTTTTTTTGGTAAGTAAGATAGAATTTATATTATGCTTACAAATTCAGGAAAACGTACAAAGCTAATAACCATGGTTGACTTGACTGATAGTCTGACCATCTACAAAAGGTTTCATTCTTAGAAGGTTTATATTGTCTAATACATCTCACCCTACTGACCTTAGTATTAGAATTATGTACAAAATATAAGGCATAATAATCCTTGAAGGAGCTGCCTGAGAGACCATTGTTTGACTAGCTCTTAAAACCCTGAACCAAATTTTTCAATTGACAGGCCCACTAGGTTGAGAAACAAAAAATAAGGAAAACATTCCAAAACATGGACTTAGCTGAGCTGAGTTAATCCTCTTTGACCATGATGGGCTTCTTTGGTGGCCCTCCAGTAGGAACACCATCAATCTTCCCCTGGTGGAGTGAGACATCTCCTTGCTCCATCTTGTCGAGGAGAATTGTTTCAATAAAAAAAAATGAATTTGTCATCTAGTAAGTCCAAATTTTTTCCAAAGCTTGTTTGGCTTGGATATTATCCTAAATGGGTAGGCCCATTATGGTTTTCATTGTTCAGGTGAGTTCAATAGCATGACTGAAAATATTTTCTGTAGCTCTAGTTAATCACGGGTCCGAAATCCACTTGAAGTTCTCATACACCTCCTCATTGCTAGTATTCCGCTTGATTTTCATAACTTGCTCCTCCAAATGATTGATTTTCTCTTGAATCTACTGAGCAACGGTTTTGTAAAAATTGAGTGCAACTTGATGGGTTGCAGTTTCAATCTTGGTTCTCGGCTTCATGTCTCTTTAGCATCATCCCTCCATGTTTCGGCCTCTTGCCTGTTGACTTGACGAGGTGCCACGGGCAGAGTGAGGGGAGCGAGCCATGCTTAGCCTAGCAAAAGGGATCATACATAGAGGCTTGGGGCGTTGAGGGTGGCGAATAGGGAAAAATGGAAATTGAGGATAGAGTAGAATTGGGATGGGGT
Source organism: Pinus tabuliformis (assembly GCA_031772625.1). Classification (NCBI taxonomy): domain Eukaryota; kingdom Viridiplantae; phylum Streptophyta; class Pinopsida; order Pinales; family Pinaceae; genus Pinus; species Pinus tabuliformis. The sequence goes on along the minus strand of CM062810.1, from coordinate 752,431,283 downwards.
TATCATAAGGCCTCCATGGATTGAGAAGGCTGAGGAGAATAATAAGGACATCAATGCATGAGAGGCTGGCTTATACGACGAGATCAACCCTGGGGATGGAATGATTCATCCTACTAGTGGAGGAACGGGAAGGGCGGCGATTGCAATCGATGGTCATTCTAGGGATCAAATGTGTATTAAGAATAGGAATTGTCTAACGAGGCAGAGGAATTGCCCGTAAGGTCAAAAGCGCTCGAAATTCGGTCAAAAAAATTTCAAAAAATCTTGTAGAGGCTGTGTTTGAATCATGTTTTTGATGGTGGAAATAGATTCAATACCATCAAAAACGTCTAGGACACCTAAAATTTTGAAGTTTAACAACTATAACTTAGATTTACAAAAATCCTTGCCGGATTTTCTCTAAATATGACAGGAATTTCCATAACTTTCCGAGAAACTCCTCCACCTCGTTAGACTACGCGTTAAGAGTATCATTATGCATGGTGTGAGTGATGGATTTCATCACAAAACCTTCAAAGATATCGTACGAATCCATCAATGATTATCTACGAGCTAGTTGGATGGTTTGGAGGCTCATTAATATCGTAACTATCTCTCTCCTTTTGATGGAGCTCTTCACACTCCTAAGGAATATGATCGTCAGTTAATTTCTACCATGCATGGGAGGTTAATGCGTTGTTGCCAGCCGTTCCTTTGTTTTCCAACCAGTTAGCCACAGAGTTGGCCTTTCTCCTAAGTACCTGGAAGTGGACCCCACTTATTTTGCTAATGTGTTGTTGGATGCGTTGGAGAGTTTTCGTAAGCCTCTAGTTGGAAGTCACTTTGCTAACTTGAGTGTCGTTCTAAAGCTTGCATGAAATAAAGGTGGTCAACAATGAGTCTCCTTTTATCATCAACAAAACAAATTGCTTGGACTTGTCAATTTTGAGCCCGTGCTCCATAGCCTGAAGCTCAGTTGCATTGTTGGTGTTGATACCCAATTTCCCGTAATAGATCCAGAGAATTCCACCCCTGTGATTTTGGAAAAATCCTCCAAAGGCTATAGACCCATGGTTTCTCATTAGAGGACCCATCATAATTGAGTTTGATAACATTAGTACTAGGAGGGGACCAGGTAGCAGGGGTATCATAGTTGGCAGGGGTTGTTTTGGTAATGGTGAGGGGAATGTTTTCCAAGTCTAGGAGTTAAATAATACGAAGGTCTAGAGAACATGAAGGGCCTTGCATTTGAGGAAGACTAGATATAGAGACTGATTCCCGAATTATCTTCTTAACTTTGGTAAGAAGAATCTCCCCTGTTGTCAGTAAATCGATGAAAATTCTCACATTCCTTTCTTTCCATATTACCCAACAAAGGGCCCCTGGAAATAGGTTCCAGGATCTGTTGACCACTAGGTGAGAAGTGTTATGAGGCTGCCAGTTATCCAGGGTGTTTTGAATTGATTCTCTATTAATGTCAGTCATCCTAAAAATTTCAACCCCCCACTCTTAGAGGGCAGAAGCGTAGACACAGGAGTTTAGGAGGTGATTAATGGATTCCTCCTAGTTCTCACAAAGACAACATCGAGATGGGCCCAAAAACCCTCATCTCAAAAGGTTATCCCAAGTTAGGATTTTTCCATGGAGAACCAACCAGATAAAGAGAGTTATCTTCAACCACTGTTGTTTAGCCCATAGAGAAATCCAACTTTGACTCTGTTCCATTTGTTCGTGGTTGGAAAAATATCCATAGGCTTCCTTGAGACTAAAGATGCCTCTCGAGTTTTTTCCCCACCTAAATTTGTCATATTCTTGATCCACCTGGCTCTGGAAATCTTTAAGAAGCCCCTCGAAAGTGTCCCAATCAAAATTGTCTAGAAGTGGCTGCCAGTCCTTTATGCCCAGTCATTCTCTCCATATGCTTCCTTGAGGGGTTGGTTTCTAGTAATGAGCCACCATAGTTTTCCTTTTACTCTGCATTAGAATTTACAAGGGGGCATGGTTTCTTCATATAGAGTCTGGATTTTTTGCCAAGCATCCTCCTAGAAGAGAGCGCTTTCTCCATTACAAACCTCCCAAAAATTGTTATGCTGGATTATCCATCTACTCTTCCAGGCCTAGTTCCATATGTCTTATCTCGAGACTTGTCCTGATAGTCGAATGAGATCCTTTTCATGATGGCTAGGAGCGTACTTGGATTTCCATAATTGTGCCCAAGGGGTGGTGGGGGTGTCCAACCACTTCTACCAAGTTTTTGCACCGAAGGATTTTCCCATGATTTCCGGGTCTCTCAACGCAAGTCCTCCAACATGTTTTGGCTTGCAGAGATTTTCCCACCCAACAAGGGCCCATTTCGTTTTTTTCTCGGAACCTCTCCAAAGGAAATTTCTTTGAATGTTGTGAACGAATTTTAGGACAAATTAGGGAGCATCTAGGACTGAGAAGATATACAATGACATATCTTGTAACAATGATTTGACTAGAACAAGATGAACAACTAGGTTGAGGGACTCGAAGTCGGTTTAGAAGATCTTTTCAGGTTGTCTTCCTAAGGGGCCTATCAGTGAGAGGGACACCCATGTATTTTGAGGCAAGGGAGAAATTCTGAAAGCCAAGTATTTTGATGATATTTCGTTGAATGGGGGGAGGGGTGTTGAATAAAAAGTTATTTGATTTCTATAGATTAACAGTGGTTCTTGAAGCTTTAGAATGTGATTGAAGGTTTTGGCCTCCGTCACAGTTAGGATGCCCATGAATGGGGTGTCATCCATAAACTGTTTGTGAGTGGAAGCAAAGGGATTGGCATGACTTTTTAAGCTCGTCAAATGGTTATTTGTCTGAACTTCCTAAATTGTTCTTCCAAGACCCTTCACCATGAGAATGACGAGCAAAGGGGAAAGGGGGTCTTCTTACTAGATTCCCTGGGTAGGAACAAAGGGCTGGGTGGGTGTGCCATTAAGGAGAATATAAAAGAAGGATCCCGAAACTAGGGCCATGATCCATTCAATGCAGTCCTTGTGGAATCTGAAAGCTTTGAGAACTTCGCTCATGTACTTTCATCTTATTTTTTCAAAATATTTTGACATATGGAGCTGCATTAACATCCCAGGTTTCTTATAAGTTTGAAGCAAGTGTATTCATGGGATAGTGTGATATTGTCCATAAAATTTCTCCCTTCCACATTTCGTGATTGGTTGGGATAAACTAGAAGTGGTAGCAACAGTTTGATCCTATTGGCTAAGATATTAGAGATGGTCTTATAGATCACGTTGCAGAGAGAAATAATATAAAATCTATCAGGTGTGTATGCACCCTCTTCCTTGGGAATTAGAGTTAAGAAGGTTGCATTAAAGGCTCCCAACATTGTTTTGTCCCTCCTTGAGTCTTCCACAATGGCATGGAATTCCTCTTTAATAGTTGACCAGTAGGCTTTGAAAAAGTCGTTGGTCTAGCCATTTGGCCTGGTGGCTTTGCTTGATGGAATTTACATTACAACCTCCTCAACTTCTTGCATGGTGATTTCTTTGAGAAGCATGGTATTATGGTATTGATTCAAAATTGTAGGAATATTGTTAACTATCTCCCTAATGGCTTGGGACCTATCCAGGTTGGGCTCCTCAAGGAGGCTCCCATAGAAGGTGTTCAATTCCTCAGATATTTCCTCTTAAGAGCATCCATTTCTCCATATGCTATTTTGAGGGATAATATCCTATTTATCTTCTAGTGTTGGATCATGGATATGTGGAATAACTTGGTGTTTCTCTCCCCATATTTTAACCATTGAATTATGGATTTCCATTGCCACAATTTCTCTTCTTGCTTGGCTCTTTCCTCCCATCTTCGTTGCAGTTATTTTTCCTCTTGCTTCATTTGATCTGTGATTCCATGTTGAATAATGTTTTGTTGAAGTTCCTCCATATTCTTCTCCATATCTTTCTTGGCCTTGAGAATGTTCCCAAATATTTCTTTGTTCCACTGTTTGATTCCATTTTTGATGTGGTTTAATTTCTGTTGAAAATGGAACATTTAGGATCATCTTTTGGGAGGAGTTTTGTTCCACCATTCCTTCAGGGTGGCTTGGAAATATGGGTGGTCCAACAAAAAAGATTCAAATCTTAAGGGTCTATTCTTGGGTGCTCCTAAGAGGAGGAACTTCAAGTCAATATGCCAATGGTTAGAGCCAACATGAGGTAGGATTCTGCTATTTATTTCTAGGGTTGCTAGGAGAATGGATTCCAAAATTAGGAATCTGTGGAGACGTGAAACGATTTGTCTTTCCCCACCTCTTCTGTTGTTCCAGGTGTGTATTCCGTTGGTATTCTTCACATTCACCATTTCCATCAGTTCAAGGCCTCACTAAAATCCCTCACATCCCTATCCAATCTCTTGAGACCCCTTTTTTCTCAGAAAGGTTGAGTATCATATTGAAATCTCCACCTATGATTTTATGGGGGTAAGGAAACTCTTCATTGATTCTTCTTAGGGTGTTCAACATGTGGATTCTATCAGCTACTCTGTGCAGTTTGTAAACATTGGTAACACATAAAATTTCAAGTGCTCCAATTAGATTAAGGACTACTGTGATTGAGTTCTGGGTAGCTATGGAAGTTTTAAGCTCAAATAATTTTTCATTCCAAATTATTAATTGTCCACCTGCCATACCTATGGAAGCATTTGTTATGCACTTGTAGCCCTTGCAACACTACTTCTAAAGAGCGGGTATATCCTCTATTCCTATTTTAGTTTCATGAATGAGAACAATCTTTGGTTTAATTGTCATTATTTTATGCTTTAGAAGCCTACTTTTTGCGGGTCCATTTAGACCTCTTATGTTCCAGAAGATCAAATTCATTGAGAAAGAGTTGGAGTTAGGGTTAGGGCTCTTACATTTCCCTTGTTTGTCAATCTTGCCTTGAGCTCTTGCAGTAGCTGATTAGTTGGTTTTCTGCCTCTTTTCCTATTCGCTCTTTTGGGATTGTATTGGTCAACTGAGATGTGAGACTTTATACCCGTGTTTTTGTGGTCTCCATACTACATCTTTGTTGTAGCCAAATCGAGCCCTTCTTGGTAGAGGTATGCTCCCTCTATTTTCTAAATATACTCCTCTAGGATAGATTCTAGACCTCACTTCTCCCAAACTTATCCAATGACGTTGAGATCCATACCCCCTAGTATCTCTTATATCACCTCTTCCTCTGTTGTGTCACTATTTTCATCTGCGCCATTTCTACATCATTAGTTCCTTTTCTAACAACATCTAGGTTTGCATTGGGATTGGATTCTTGGTCCTAAGTTTGGTGGATGAGTGATGGTTGATATGTGGCACCTCCATCATTTTTGGTTTCTTCCTTTCCCTATTCCTTATGTTCCTCACACAAAGCTTAAAATTTATTCCTGTTAGCTTTGGAAGTTAAGGCCTATTTCCTTTGGGTCCCGTGAGTTTCTATTTTTGGGTGCCACTTTCGTGAAGCCTTGTTCATCCATCCTCTTTTGAGATTGAGGATGGGTTGTTTGGGAAGCATTTTGAGCGAATCCCTGAAGAGATGCTCATGTTCATGATATTTATGGCATCTAAATGGTATGTGCTCATAATTGATGCTCTGGAGCCACACTTCATCCCTGAATACTAGTTTGATGGCTTCCGGAAGAGTGCCTAAAACATCTAGGTAAACATATATGCGAGCATATGATACATAGTGTCCTACTCTAGTTCCTTGAGACATTTTTATATATTCTCATATTTCATCGCCTATGCCTTTGAGGATAGAGGGAGATGAATAGTCTTTGGGCAAGGAGTATAAGCGCACCCAGACATGGAACTTTGTGAAATACCCCCTTTTCAGGGGTGAAGTTCTCTTTCCACTAATGCATGTAGAGACTAGCCGAGTTGAAGATGTAGGTGCTTCCTTCAAAGATATGATCCTTGTCCTCTAGAAGATCAAATATAATTGTGAAGAACCCTTTATAGCCTAGATGAAGCCTAATCTCTCCCTTTGTGCACCATTTTGTTTGGATCCACCAATTGAGGGTTTTCTCTATGGACTAGAAGCCCATGAAATTACAAATCATTGCATGATCTTGCATATAATCCCTATAAGTTGCAACATTCGGGTCCATGATATCTAGGGTTGGTATCTTCTTTGTTTTGGGCTTGCATGGATTGACAATTTGCAGCGGAGTTTCAGATTTTATGCCAGAGCTTACATGATGACAGTTAGATTGTTTGTCACTGCGTTTCCCTGCCCCTCCCTCTCCTAAGCGATTTGAAGTGGGATTATTAAAGGCATTATAAGTGGTAAGATTTGTGAAAAAGGAAGAATCTTGCTCGTTACCTTTTCTAACTATGATTTTGCAGAAGGAGGGGGCCTATGGACCCCCTCTTAACACTGTCATGTCAATGTTCAGAGTAAAACCCTAGGTTGAATCCTCAGGTTGTCTCCCACACTCCAACCTCTTGTAATAGTACAATTTGTTAAATATGCACTTTCAAAGAAATTATAATTTTAATCTTGATTTTTTTTTTTGATGTTAGTGCCACTTTTAATACGAAGTTTGGTTTTAAGGTTTTTGTTAGTAAAATTATAAATTTATTAAGCATATGATTGCAAAAAGTAATAATTTGAACCTCTAAACAAATAACTACTATCAATAGCACCATTTTTCCAGTTCAAGTGTTAATTTTAATATTTTTGACACAGAAATATAAGTTTTAAACCTATAGTTCTTATTTTGAAATGTTGTACTAGACTTCAAAATATCATTACATTGATACTAGAAAAGTTTATACTAATAAACTAAAAAATTACCCACTTTCAAATATATAAGTCACTTTAGATAACCCATTTAATGTGTTAGTCACTTAAAATACCCACTATAATAATGCGTAAGTCATTTAAGAATGTTTCCAAATCAATAAAGAAAAACCATATTACAAAAAAATTGATAACTCAATACTTATAAAAGATAAACAACTTCTATGCTAACTAACACTTTAACACATTAATTTATTAAAAAAATGAAAATATTAAAAAATAATAATTATAAGATAAAGATATTATAGCCCCAAGGGTTAGCTCAATCGGTCAAGCCGGGGCCTTGCCAATGGGAGGTCACAGGGTTGAAACCCGAAAGCTCTTGGGGTCAGGTCAGTCAATAGGCCGAGGGGTGTGACCCCCTTCGGGTGGGGTCCACCCTAGCGTTGTTCGATCCTGGACGTAGCAAACCCATTGACCATGGGTATCCATGAACCAGTAGTGAAAAAAAATGAAAAAAAAAAGATAAAGATATTATAAAAAGTAAACTTTATTAATTAATAATATATAAATATAATAATTATGTCGTAAGGTGTTTCGTTTGAAAACAACTCCCCAAATTCCACTATGTACCTATCTACACCATCAAATTGAATGTTAGACGATTGAAAATTTGTACATCATCGGACTAATAGTTAGTAGTTAAGACAAAAACTAATAGTTAAAGGACTTAAAAATAATAATAGTTAGGACGAGAAAATGTATACAACAACTTAGGGAAAAAATTGTATACAATCCTTCCTCCCTTCCTTCTTCACTTTCATTGCTTTCACAGTATTTGGCCTCAATAGAACAATGTTGTCTTTCATTTCCAATTGAAAATCGTAGGGTCCTCTAAGAATTGAGTGGATTTTTACTGTCTCACTTGCATCCTCATTAAATAGCAAGGAATCCCTTTGGCCCTCAACAACATTGGACATGTACTGTGTTATATAATATCTGTATACCATTTTCATATTTTTATTTATTGTGGAATCTATTCTTTAATTGTATAGATCAGATGTTCTCTTTGTCATGATCGAATCTGTAACACCCTCCTCCCACATCTACACAAGCAATCAACTAGCCAGGGTAAACATGTGATGAGAGGCCACTATGATATGATTCGACCTCCTAAGTCATGTTAAGGAAGTGGAACTGATGGAAACACACCATACAGACATTCAACATCAACATTAGGACTCTCAAGAACCAATCCAACTTTTCTGCCAGCCAACCCTTGGGTCCCACTGCGATTTTGGACCACTTGATCTCTGGATGCTCTCACAGGCCTGCAAACCAGCATCCAAGGACTTTTTTTCACACTGTTGTGCAAGCATCCCTATGATTTGAGCCACTTTTTCAGGCCCAGGTCACTATCCAAAATAGAATGACATCTTTATAACAATGACATAATAGGGAAATGACAGTGCAAAAGAAATTGCTTGAATAAGACCTTGACTGAACCCCTACTAGCCATGACAGGGATTTCGTCAAAAATATCACGAATATGCAATATACAGGTGTAAATAACACATTTGAGCATAGGGGTCTCATACTTAGCTGAGAATCACTAAGAAAAATTGATTCCTCAACACATCAACTACCATTGCATACATTAGGTCATAGATACATTGTTCATTCATTTACTAATAAAAACATGATGAGATCCATGCATAGCTATTGTCATAAAACATATTTATAACCAACATAATAGCAACATAAATACCAATGAAATCAAGCCATATAAACCACATATAAACCAATATAATACTCATATAAATCCAAGGAGAAATAACCTCTTATTGATGATGCAAAATCCAAAATCGGGATGGGAGTTTCACGTTCCACCCGACTGTAGAATGGCTAAGCCAAATCTCTCTTCAACCATTCACCCTTATGCCATATTCCAAGCATGAATGTGGGATCTCATAGAACGCATCAATCCAAAACCATCCAGGGCTTCCAGAGGCCATCCACCTCAACCCATCAACAGTGATTCCACCTCATGGTCAGACATCACAAAACCATCATCATATTGGTCTCCATCCAAGCCTTCCAGGGTTTCTAGATAATTTGTTCCAACCAAGGCTTCTAGGACTAGTAACTCAACCCACAGCTATCACTGGGCTTCCAAAGCGTTTGTCCAACCAAGGATTCCAAGACTAATAACTCAACCCACCAAGGGCTTCCAGAGAATTTTTCCAACCAAGGCTTCCAGGACTAGTAACTCAACCCAAGCATTTACTGGGCTTTCAGAGCATTTGTCCAACCAGGGCTCCCAGGAACTAATTATCAACCCAAGCTAAGGAAACATGAGAACCAACAAAAAAAACAATGAAATAAACCCACTATCTCCATGGCTATCCAGGAAACGACAAGTCTAGGAAATCCACTGTCCATCTAGGAAATCCTCCATACCATTAACAAATCATGACCAAAAGTCCACATGCATATGCCGTGCATGCCAAAACTAGTGAGGAAAACATACATGCAACTTGGTACCTGCAAGCCAAATCCGTTGTAGCTGCTAATCCTGATGTCCTATTGCACTTTCCTGCTCTTCCTTTTCCTTCTTGCTCCAAAAATCCAAGTATGCCACACTATCCAAGAGTGCTCCAAGAAAAATCTAAGTGTCCAAGGGTGAGAGAGAGAGAATAATGAGAGAGCTCCAAAACTGAATTGAAAAAAGGTTACCAACTGATCCTAAGAAGCCTTTTTATGAATGAGGCCTCTATTTTCTTCATTTTCCATTATTTTCCTTCATTTTCCTCCGCACATGCAACCTTTGACCTTTCACCTCCCTTTTATCATAATTTCCATTATTTTCATAAATAAATGTGCCAAAATTCCATTTTTCCTTTACGAAGCCTTAGCCATTGCCTTTGCCAATTTCCTTAGCCATTAATCAATCACAAGTGATCCCCTTCACTAGGATTTTGCCCAACATTCAGCTTAGAATAAGTGCGCCATTAACCATGGTTATTATTTTTCCTTTATTAACTTTATGTTGACGGTGCTAGACCCACCAACATGTCAGGGGATCTCCCCGGTAAGAAGTCCCAATTAGACCTCAGACCATTTGGTGTAGGAGTCCCAACAGTGGGTCGTACGGTAATTCCTTGACTGCGATTTCGCACAGAGGAAAGCAAGATAACTCTATTGGTAGCAAGGTTGTGACAACTGCAGTGAGCCAAGGAAGGTACATGAGGGGTTCTAACACACGGGGGTTAAGATGAGTGCACCCTTTCGAAACCTGTGATAGCACTTGGCTTGGAAGGGAACACACGAGCAAAGATACATCACAACATGGAAGGAAAGTTAGAGAGAAATCCAAAGTGATGGTTAAACCAACAACACATTTCAGAAATATTCATACATACTTATACAAAATAGTCTATACATGCATGTGTAAGCAAACCAATACATATATCATTTAGATTAAACTAGATAGCATAGAATACAATACAACATATGCATGAAACGTGTTGGCTCTTATTATATAAAGAAGTGTAAGTTCTGGTCATACAATACATCCATGTCCAACCACTAGTTACAATAGTGGAATGTTACAGCCACAACTGCCTGCTCCTCCATAGAGATGTACTAGATTTGCGCAACAGAGAAGCCAAGGCTCATTACAATACTGTCCAAGCTCTCTCCAAGATAGTCTTATCAGAAGCCTGGCTGACAAAACATCTATGCAATGAGTTATGAGGGACTATTTATAACAAAGGGTGGGGTGACCCTTGACATTCCCCTTTGTGATAGTTCAACTACCCTCATGACTCTTCACCTACTCTATGACTGTTACATCCAACTATCGAAACTTGACTTACACTTGACAATACATTACATTACAATGCACATGTACCCATGTGAAACAAAATGGCTTGAGAAAGCCATGCTAGACATCACTCTGACTTAGACAACCATGGAAGTCCAACTCCTCAACATCCTCATGCTGATCGACAGTAACATACTGATGCCAATATCAGTAGTCCTTGATGGTGTCCATGTGCTCCACGGTGACATCTGTCTGAAACCTGACTCTTGCCTCCATATAATCTAGGTACACTGCTCGGGCTCCTCTGTCCAAATCGTTTGAAAGCATGTGCATCATTGTCTTCAATGCTACCAAACTAGCAACATACTTGTGCATGATGTCTTCACTGATGGGCAAGTCTGGGCTGGTGGCAATGCACATCAACTTGTCTAAGTATGAGTCAAGTTCTAGTCGGACTTGTTTCTTTTTCTTTGCCTGGGTGAGAGTCCCAATAGATGGGATTGCATGTGTGCGCACTAGAACATGCATACTCTTGAATACTCATGCATGGGAAGCCTGTATGCTAGTGATGAGCTGCGGGATCTCTTAATAGTTATGGATCTAACTTTGGATACGTGCCTTCAGCTTAACTGCATTGGCCCTCACCACCTTAGGCAAGTGAAGCGGGGATCCCTTGTATTTCATCGTCCGTGTTTGCATGTCATCAACAACAACATGCAAGTTTGCCAAGATACGTGATCTTCTAGCACATCGTTGCTTCCATCCATTGAGATAGTGGACTGCCTTATGCACAGTACCAAACTTGGAGTACAACGCTCGCATAACTGTGTCAAGGGACAATACTTCATCTATTATTGCCTTTTTTAGTTCATCTTAGGTGGACGCTGTACCAAGTCTCCTCCTTGCTTGGTCGTATGTATTTCCTTCGCCATTCGCTCATTCTTAGCTATCAGAAAGTGAATACTTGAGATAGTGGCTTCAGCATACACTCTGGTTGCATTGGCCAAGTCTGTTGGATGCTTGCACACACCAGTCATGATCACTCATTCCTCAACTTGCACAGGAGATGTATGATCCTCCGGAGTTGACACTTTGTGACATTGCACAACTCTATGTTGAGATTTGTCAGAAAAGATGTTGTGCATCTCTCCTTCTGACTGATCACCAAGGATCTCAGTGCCTCCTTGGTCAATCGATACTTTCTCATCATCTGGATGTGGTGAAATGGGTAAGTCAATCTCATGGTGATGAGGCATGAGGTCAGTTGTTAGGTCCCTATAATACTAGTGATTACCCCATTACTATTGTAGTTGTATCCCTTATTAATATTGTTGTGCCCCTATTTGTCCCCATATTGTTATTACTGTGGCCCATAGAATCCCTCTATTGTTATTTTTGTGGCTTTATATTATTATTGTTAGGTCGGTTGGGTTATATTGTGACTCCTTAGACTCCTATATATAGAAAGGAGGTTTTGTCATTTGAATTATCAAAGAATCATTCATTTGTGTAATGTAAAGGAGGTTTCCCCCTCGAAGAGGCTGAATTCTAAGGCGTTTATCTATCTTTTCTATCTTTTTGTGAGCTGGTTTCATAACATTTGGTATCAGAGCTTTGGATTCTAGGGTTTCGCTGCTCCAAATAGGTCATCGTGGAATTTTCGCTATAACTTTTTTCTGCGATGTTTCAGAAGAGAAAAAAAACCCCATTTGAGAAGAAATCGCACTGAACCTCGGGTCCGAATTTCAGAGCTTTTCACGCTATATTTGTGGAGATATGATATGAGGAAGTTGGTCTTTTTGCAGACTCTTGAATTACATTCCAAACAGGTGACCTGGGAAAAATAGTCATAACTTTGTCTCTGAGCATCAGATTGAAATTTCGTAAGAAGGTACAAAAAGAGGACAGACTGTAGTTTCTTGTATATATTTTTCAGAGCCAAAGGTCAAAACAGGGACACGTGGCATGTCGTACAAGTTCGCTCTACTAAACTATTCTATAATCAGGTCACTGTGGGAGATTTGGCATAACTCCTCCTTGGAGAATCCAATTTGGATCAAATTGGTGGCATTGGAAAGAGGACACAGAGGCCTATTGCAGATCGAAATTTTAGAACTGGACATTCCGAAATTACAGAGGTACATCAGAGGCAATATCGAGCTCCTACAAAGTGAAAAAAGGTGTGTAGATTTTTTGAAATTTCTGCTTAAGCTTGGTTTGAAAAATTATTTTGAAGGAATTCAAAGGGAATAGTAGAGCACTATTATCAGTAATTGATGCCCTAAGGAAAAAAAATGAAAACACCTAGTAAGCAACCTGAAAGCTCTAGCATGACTCATGAAGAAGAGGAAGAAATGCTACATGATATATCAAACTTACAAGACCAAGTGCAACAAATGTCATTCTCACAAAAGCTAACAGAAGCTAAGACAAATGGCGTGGAATCTAAGATAAAGGGCATGGAAGCTAAGATGGATGATTTGAAGACAGATTTGAAGACAAATTTGACGACAGGCATGGCAGATTTGAAGACAGATTTGACAAATTTTCTACAAGAAATACTTACTAATGGTGAAAGGGTAGTAAAGGAAACTCATGATGCAAACAAAAGAAATGTTAATCACGATTTCATAGACTCTAATGTTGGATCGAAGACCCACCATATTCCAAAAATCGATATGAGGAAGTTTGATGGCAAGGATCCCGCAACATGGATATTACAGATGGAGCAATTTTTCGATCTCAATAATGTGCAAAACACACAAAAGGTACGTATTGCAACTTTATATTTGGAACCAAATCAGTTTGTATGGTATCAATGGCTTTGCTCTCGTAAAAAAATTATCACTTGGGCAATTTTTTTGGAAGAATTGATAGCACATTATGAGGATACAAAAAACAACACTTTTTTTAGCCAATTGATAAGTCTCAAACAAAAGGGTTCAATAATGGAGCACATTGAGGAGTTCCAAAAATTGAACATAAGGGTAAAAAATATTCCAGAGGAGCATAGGATTAATGTGTTCATAGGGAATTTAAAGGATAATATCCAACATGATGTTCGCCTTTGGGAACCTGATTCATTAGAGAAGGCATTCAGGTTAGCAAGAAAAAAGGAAAGCAAAATTATGGCAACCAGGAAGCATACCACTCACAACTATAAAGATGGAAGTGTTGTTGCCCCTAGTCTTCCACAACCTATAAGGTTGACACCACAACAATTGGAAGAAAAAAGAGAAAAAGGGCTTTGTTACAGTTGTGATAGAAAATACACTAAAGGTCATAAGTGTGCTGAGAAGAAATTATTCTACATAGATTGTGAAGAGGAAGAAGAAAAGGAGCAAGAAAGGTCAAAAGAAGAGGATATACTCCAGGAACAAAGCCTAGATAAAGAAGAAATGAATCCAACCATATCTTGTAATGCATTGGCTAGAATTACCACTCCTTAAACCATCAAGATAGAAGGACAAATCAAGAAGAAAAAGGTAATAGTGTTGATTGATTCAGGAAGTACCCACAATTTTATTCATTGTAAGGTAGCAAAAGAATTGAATTGCTTCCTATATCTAGCACCAGAGTGCCAAGTGATGGTTGCAAATGGAGGAACAATAAATTTCTCTGGAAAGTGCCATAATATCAAGCTATCCATGGGAGAATATGTATTGACTAGCCCAATGCTTTCCATTCCAATGGGAGGTGCTAATGTTGTACTAGGAGTCCAATGGCTACAATCCTTGGGTACAATAGCTTTTAATTTTCAAGAACTTTTCATGAAATTTTCTGTGGAAGGAAAGGAAGTTGAATTAAGGGGTATTGCAGGGAAACCGGGAAAGATAATAAGCTCTAACGGTATGACCAAGCTTTTTAAAAAATAACAAAGAGGTGTAATTGCACAATTATGTTCACTAGATGTTTCCACATCGGAATCATCTATTTCTCCAGATCTCGCAAAAGTCTTGGACAATCATTCCAAGGTATTCGAGACTCCCAAAGGTATCCCACCTGTTCATGATCATGATCATGCTATTCATCTAATTCCAGGAAGTGTTCCTCCAAACATCAGGCCATACAGATATCCCTGTGCTCAAAAGAGTGAAATTGAACGTATGGTTGCAGAAATGCTAGAGGCTGGTATAATTCAACCTAGTCAAAGTTCTTTCTCTGCTCCAGTAGTATTGGTGCACAAGAAGGATGGATCATGGCGCATGTGTCCGGATTATAGGGAGCTCAACAAGCTCACTATTAAAGATAAGCTTCCCATTCTTGTCATTGATGAATTACTTGATGAATTGCATGGATCAATTTACTTCACCAAGTTGGATCTTCGTTCAGGATATCATCAAATAAGAATGAAGACTGAAGACATTCCGAAAACAACATTTAGAAATCATGAGGGTCATTATGAATTTTTGGTCATGCCTTTTGGCCTTACCAATGCACCTTCTACATTTCAAGGTTTGATGAATTCCATTTTCAAACCCTTCCTTAGAAAATTTGTGTTAGTATTTTTTGATGATATACTAATCTACAACAAGTCTTGGAAGGATCATGTTGAACATGTTGACAGGGTGCTACAACTATTGGAGGAGAAACAATTATATGCAAAAAGAGGTGGAATATCTGGGTCATATTGTATCTCATGAAGGAGTTAAGGTAGACCCTAGCAAAATTAAAGCCATTAAGGAATGGAAAATCCCCACATCCATAAAGCATCTGCGAGGATTTCTCGGGTTGACAGGGTATTATCGCAAGTTTGTTAAGAATTATGGGAGAATAGCAGCACCTCTAACAACATTATTGAAGAAAGATGCATTTTCATGGACTCCAGAAGCAACAAAGGCCTTCGAACATCTTAAAGAGGCAATGTGCCAAGCACTGGTCTTCGCTACACCGAACTTCACAAAAACCTTTATTGTGGAATGTGATGCTTCAAGAAATGGAATTGGTGCTGTTTTAATGCAAGATGAAAGACCCATTGCTTTTGAAAGTCGTCCAATCAAGGGAAAGTTTTTACACAAAGCTATTTATGAGAAGGAAATGTTGGCAATACTACATGCACTTAAGAAATGTCGACCCTACCTAATGGGAAGACACTTCAAGGTAAAAACGGATCATGATAGCCTTAAATACTTTTTAGAACAAAGATTATCCTTTGAAGAGCAACAAAAGTGGGTCACAAAGATGTTGGGTTATGACTTTGAAATCATCTACAAAAAAGGGAAGCAAAATGTGGTGGCAGATGCACTCTCAAGAAAGGATGAGGATGTGGAAGCATTGTTGTGCGCCATTTCTATTATCCAACCAGATTGGATAAACGAAGCAAGGGAGGAATGGAAGAATGATGAAGAAGTGTGGGCACTTATTCGAAAGTTACAACAAGATTCCAGTACATTTGATACATTTAGCTGGCAAAATGATTCGTTATGGTACAAAGATCGCTTATACCTCTGTAAAAATTCCCAACTCAAACAAAAGATTCTTATGGAATTGCACACTTCTCCCTTAGGAGGGCACTCAGGATTTTTAAAAACTTACCACAGGGTTAAGAAGGAATTTTTTTGGGATGGCCTTAAATCAGATATTCAAAAGTTTGTGGTAGAATGTTTGGTTTGCCAACAAAATAAAGTTGAAACAATTAAGACCCCGGGTCTATTACAACCTTTATCCATTCCAAGCCAACGTTGGGAAGAGGTTTTAATGGATTTTATCACAGGTTTACCCAAGTCTAAGGGAAAGAGTGTCATCATGGTGGTAGTTGACAGAGTTACCAAGTATGCACACTTTTGTGCATTATCACATCCATTTAAAGCCAGTACAGTTTCTACTGCATTTATGGAAACAATTCAAAAGCTACATGGAAACCCAAAGATTATTGTAAGTGACAGAGATCCCATTCTCACTGGAAATTTTTGGACAAAATTATTTTCTTGTCTTGGTACTCAGTTAGCTCACAGCTCATCTTATCATCCTCAATCTGATGGGAAAATTGAGATAGTAAACAAATGTTTGGAAGGATATCTTCGTTGCTTTGTATCTGATAAACAGACACAATGGGTCAAATGGTTGCCTCTGGCTGAATGGTGGTATAACACTTCCTTCCATACAGCAACAAAAATGACCCCATTTATGGCACTTTATGGATATCAGCCACCATCCATCACATCATATTTACGAGAAAATTCTAAGGTTCAAGCAGTGGAACATCACATCGAACATCAACAACAAGTCCTCCAACTCTTAAAGGATAACCTCATGTTGGCACAGAATAGAATGAAACAACAGGCAGATCAACATCGCAACGAAAGAAGTTTTGATGTAGGTGATTGGGTATTCCTACGACTACAACCATATAAACAAATGTCCCTCAAGCAAGCTAAGAAGGATAATAAATTATCACCAAAGTATTATGGTCCGTACAAGGTGTTGCAAAAGATTGGTACTATGGCATACAAATTGGAGCTTCCCGCAGCTTCTCGAGTGCACCCAGTTTTCCATGTTTCATGTTTAAAGAAGGTTATAGGCGACAAGCTCCCAATTCAAACAATATTGCCAGAACTTGACGAGGAAGGAAAAATTATATTGGAACCGGAAGCAGTCACAGAAACAAGAACTCGACAGCTACGAAATCGATCAATTTCGAAGTATCTCATCAAGTGGAAGAACTTATCCGCTGAAGATTCCACATGGGAGGATGAGAATTTTATACAGAAGCATCCAGAACTACTCAAGCGTTGAGGACAACACTTTTTTGAAGGAGAGGGGCATGTTAGGTCCCCATAATACTAGTGATTACCCCATTACTATTGTAGTTTTATCCCTTATTAATATTTTTGTGCCCCTATTTGTCCCCATATTGTTATTACTGTGCCCCATAGAATCCCTCTATTGTTATTTTTGTGGCTTTATATTATTATTGTTAGGTCGGCTGGGTTATATTGTGACTCCTTAGACTCCTATATATAGAAAGGAGGTTTTGTCATTTGAATTATCAAAGAATCATTCATTTGTGTAATGTAAAGGAGGTTGCCCCCTCGAAGAGGCTGAATTCTAAGGCGTTGATCTATCTTTTCTATCTTTTTGTGAGCTGGTTTCATACCATCAGTGTCCTGCTCCAAGTCTTGCTGCTCCATGTCTGCATCCAACTATTGAAGTTCTTATTCTATCTCGTGAGCGAAGTCTTTCTCCTGCGATGGTTCACCCTGTCTGCCTAATGTCAGCTGATCTGGTAAGTCCACTACCTGTACGGGCATTGTTTCATTTGTTTGCACATGTTGCGCCCCCAGATGTATATGCTTCTACTGTGCTTCCCTATCCTGTTTGTGCAGTTCTTGTTCATTCTGGAGTTGCTTCCTCAGATCATGCAACTCCTTCTCTGCTTCTTCCATCCTTCTCTTATCCCTCTGCCTTTGCATGATTTGCATGTCGTGCTGGTGCCTCTTTGCCTCTATAGCCATAGTTGTTTTCTCTACTAATGGATCTGCTCGGAACTTGCAGCTTTTCTCCTTCTCCACGCGATCGACAATGTTCCTCTTACCTTTGTCGCGCACTGGTATGCTTGCCTCTGCTACCACTATTGCCGCTAGTGCTAGTGCTCTCATGATGCTACTTCATGTTGCTTCACTAACCACTCCACAACAAATGCAACCTGTTCATTGGGTCTAGAGAAACTGTAGCAATATCTCCATGGGTCCTCCTTGGCCCAATGAAATGTCTCGTGGATGCAGTTGAACTGTACTCTCGTGCAGTGATCTTTCACAATGAAATGTGGGTCATACGGATTGTAACTTCGGAGGTTGAATGGATACTTATTCATTAGTTCTGCTTCGATATCTGCTTGCTTGATACTTCGTATCTCATATAACCCAATTCGCAACGGAAGAGTGGGCCAAGGTGCCTTCTTCTTTCGGTGCAGTCTAGCTGTCAATCCTGTCAAGATGTGATATTATACTTCTTACATAACAAGTATGTCCAAGGAAAACTTCGGTAGAACATGCGGAGGCTTCTCCGTGCTGAACATTCGGATGAAGGTGCCAGACGGTGAGGCATACGAATTAGCAATGTCTATTAGTGCCTCAAATGCTTCCTTCAACATGTAGGGTGGATCCTGTTCAAATATCATCTTGTAAACTAGGGTAACAAAATGATCAAACAGCTGTGTGATTACTCCTCTGAATATGCATTTAGACAACAACTTGAAATATGTGTTCACAACAATCTCCGCCACAGACCATGCCCAGTCCAAGCCCGAGAATTCCTGTCGGGCACAGATTTCATCTAATATGTAGGTGGACATATAAATATCTGCATGCATACCTTTGGGTGACTATCGAGCCTTTGTTACTTGTTCCTTCAGCTGATGAGCCAACATGCAGACCAGTTACATGGTTTTCCTTCTCTAATCAGTTGGTCTAGCGCGATCACCCAACTCTATGGGAAGGTTTCCGTGCTTTCTTGGCCATACAGTCGACATGAAAATATGATCAAGTATTGATACGCCTTCCATAATATCTTCGTCTTATAGATCTAGTTGGGTGTCAACTTGAATCGAGTCATCTCCTTTACCCAGTGCTTCAAAATGTCTTTGGAGTTAGCACTGCTGTTGGGTAAGTTGAAGGGAGTCTTCATGATAGTCACAGGCTCTGACATTTGATACATCTCATCATAATCTCGTGTCCAGAAGTTTGCAATCTTCGTCCCATTGACACTGCTCAAGGTCATCGTCTTGGGATCAATCTGAGAGAAGATCCAGTGTATCATGTCCGCGCATAAGAACACAGGGTATCTGCATGCAATTCGGTGCAAGTCGGACTTGTGAATGCTCACATACACCTGACGGTATTCAAGGTCTTCCTCAAAATTTCCTGCAAATGCTTCATTGACCTCTTTCCACTTCATTTTGATGTCCTTTTCTAGAAACAACTTTGTATCTTCATAGATCGGTAGACATGCGAACACTCATTCAACTACTGGTCCAGCTGCATTTTCGTTAGTTTCCTGTGATCCTGCTATCTTGGAGGCCATTGATCCTATACTTCTAAGAGGTGGATGAACACCTGAAATATCTGGAGACAAGCAACATGCATGGTAAGAAATCTGTCAGTGAAAACCAAAGAAAATTCGGGGAATGACATAGCACATACCTGGGGAACTGATAGGAAAGATTGCGTAATTTCTTATGGGTGAATGGCTGCAAGAACTATGAAAAAGGTAGTCTGGGCTATCTGGGAGGCAAAACTGGCTGTTGGATTTGCACAATGCGCAATCCATACTGGCTGGCTGCTAGATTTGCACAATGCGCAATTCTAGCTGGGAGTGATTGTAGGCTCAGGCACTACATTGCGTAATTTTCTAGGCCAGCAGTCACAGTCCCTCAGAAATGCGCAAAATAGTCCTGGATGAAAATGTTTGGGCATAAATGCGCATTTATGGAGAGGAGGACAGAGCCTTCCTTCCCTAGATTACGTAATGCTGTCTCAGTGAAGGCAGAATTCGGGCCAAGGTTGGCCCCACTTGCCGACAGGCAACTGAAAGAAAATATGAAAGTGAATGTATGGCGACACTAAGTGAAAGCATACGTGATTGATAGTGCATGCAAACATGAATGAAAGATTCATTAAATAGATCAACATGCATGTGGGTGAAGCGAGTCGTCAAATCGACGACCGTTCATGAAAAATAATTTCATGCATGCGACAACAGTGAGATAGCAACGAAAAATAAAAATGTTCTAGTACAATATAGTATGTGTGTAAATGACAGCAAGCATTCAAAGAAATCAAGCAAACAACACTCACACAAGCAAAAACACAAAAAACAACAGAAATGCTAAAAAGGACAAGTTGAGACCACTTATCAATGAATAGCGGAGCCGGATGTGTCAGAGAGTCCTAGACGTGTTGTAGGATGTCAGAGCTCCAAGATCGATGTGAAAGAATGAGCTCTGATGCATCGAATAAATAAGTTTTCATCTTATGACACTCATGCCAAAAATCTAGGAAAGAGCGACACTTGGAGGGAAGTTTCTAAACGAACTTTGCATGTAACCTCTAGCTGCTAAAAATATCTCCTTGAATCATGGGATGCCTTTTGCATGTTTCCTTTTTCTATTTCGGGAAAAAACAAGCCATGCATGCAAGTCAAGTTTCCTTGGTCCTGGGTGGAACCGGTCAACCAAACTGCTCATGCATGAAGCTGCTCAACTACTGGAAGGAAATGCGCATTTATGGCTGGGAGCTAGCTGACTGCCCAAGAGATTTGTGAAATTTCTGGGTAGAGCAACTGATTGCTGCCCAGATTTGTGCAAATTTTGAGCTGAGTAGCCCTGGAGGGGATAATTGTGCAATTTTGACTCTAAGGGTTGATTGGCAGAATTGAGCAATTATGGAGCCCAACAGATTGCTAGATAGGATTGCGCAATTTTTGGAGGGAAGGCTTGTTTCCCTCCAAAATTGTGCAATTTCTTGGGGGAGCTGCTCAGCCTATAGGTGGACCAAGTTCGGATGAACAACCTATGAGGGGAATGCATCCAGCTGTGATCAACAGGCTGACTTTGTGCAAGAAAAATACTGAAGCTTGTGTACTTGACGAAGCAGGACAAGGTGTTGTGAAAGGTTGGTAGGAAGGCTCCAAAACGAAGCTAAGGCAAAATTTTGGAGGGAGGTTGTAGCCGCTACAACACTTTATTACATGGAATTTTCACCAAGGCTATTACAGAACCTTCCCCCTTAGGGGAACACTGTCCTCGGTGTTCAACAACACCGTCCTCGGTGTTCAACAACACCTATAACCACAAAACTACTCTAAGCAAAATATAATGTCGATGGAGCTTTATAACTTAGCTCGTTGCAATATTTACATTGATCAACATGCTGAGAAGCAAACCAACATGAAAACATGAAAACATAACATCATAATGACATGACACCCATACCACTTATTGGAGCTTTATAACATAACTCATGGTGGTATTTACATCCATATACATATGTACATATACCAACGTCACCAAAACATGTACCAAAACATATACCAAGACATATACCAAAATACGATACCAAAACTTCTTTGCCTCAACTAGAAAACAAGGAAGGATACATAGCGCACATTTGATCCTTCATCTTCCATGTAGCTTCATTAGGCCCAAAGTGCTTCCACTACACCTTAACTTTCTCGATTTCTCAGTTCTGGAGCATGAGCACCTTTTTTTGCAACATACATTGAGGCTCTGGCTGGAATTCTCCATTTAGTTCCACCTGCAATACAGACCAGTTAATCACATGATCAACATCATTAACATAATTCTTAAGCAATGACACATGGAAAACATCATGAACTTTCACTGTTGAAGGTAATGAAAGTCAATAGCTTGCTAGCCCAATCCTCTCAATAATATTGAAGGGTCTAGAAAATTGTGGTGCCATCTTGGCACATGATCCAATCCGTAAATATCTCTTCTTCAGTTTTATGTGCAAGTACAGATGTTCCCAAACCTGGAACTCCTTAAACAACATGTTCCGATCTGCATAGCTCTTCTACCTATTCTATGTTTCCTTTAGATTTTTCTTGATTACCTATTGATCCAAATTGGATCCTAGAACACTCTCTAAGTTTTCATGAACTCTTTAAAAATTATGCCAAAGGCTACAAGTCTTATAAAGATCAATCTATCAGAGGTATCCTCGTAACAGTTGCAATTGGTGATCAGCGCGGAGCAACGAGGACCGTCGGTCAAGCACGTAGACCGTTGGCTCATGGTAATGTGCGCTATCAAAAATTAGCAAAAACAGAGGCCATTTCGAGAAACAGGGGTAGTTTCTGATATCTGATTAGTGACAAGTCGCTAATCTCATATCGTAGGGTAAACCCCTTGAAGAAGGAAAGGCCGCAAGCACCCGGACCCGAAAAATCATAAAATGCAATAGATATCATTCCGATTCCAACAGAGGCGGGGTCCCACAAAAACTGGCAGGATATCGGAAGGGCTTTGAGCGGTAAGCAGTTTCAACCAAGTCCCACCTGATGCCACACAATGGTTGCCACGTGTCCGGCGGAAGAGAGAGAAAACCACTCACATCGGATGGATAAACATCGTGTTACTTATCTGCCTGACATGGACGATGACCGCAGGATCTGGAGGCTCCAGATCAACGACAGAGATGTGTTCCGATGGATGACCGGATTTGACGAGGCTAACAGGCATAGTTGTATAGGATTTGAAGTTCGATGTGGATGATGCGTTGGAAGAAGGTTGTGTTTCGTGGGCATTCTTGGAGTTAACAGAATAAACAGTTGTTTCGAAAACGTCCAAGAGAACTGACACTCAGTTCATTATGAAATAGGTGGCCACCTCCCTGTGAGGCGTTATATAGTGATGATTACGCAGAACAGAGGGATGCAAATGGACAGAGGCAGGGGAACTGGAAAGCTGAGAAGTGGAAATGAACAGTTAGAAACCAGACTGGCTTTAAAGCCACAAACTAGCAGAGAGAGAAGCAAGTTAGAAGCAGTTAGCAAGTTAGTAAGCCGAAAGCAGGGAAAAGAAGCCGAGCTGACCTGCAGAAGCAAAGGCAGCATCGAGCCAGAGTAAAGAAAGAGACAGAGAGAGTCAAAGAGTCTATGTGCTCTAGAGAAGGCTTGAGAGGTTCAAGCACACTCCTCTGTAATGCTTTTCATGTATGAGTCTTAGATTGGGCTCATACTACTGTGACCAATAGAGGTCCAGAGTCAGTAAAGAGAGTCTGTGTACTCTAGAGACTTGGGGGATCTAAGTACAGTCTTGTTGATTTACATCTGTGTGTGAGACTCAAATTAAGCTCACTATTGTAAAAACTTTTCTTTGAAAACATAATAAAGAGGCCACCACTGAAGGCTGGACCGGGAGACGTAGCCCAGGAGTATTGGGTGAACTCCTTTTTAAACTTGTTGTGTTTATATGTTTGCTTGTTATGTTTTCCTTGACTACCTCAGTGCCCGTGTATTTCACAATCTTATCGATCCGTTGCATAAAATAACATAGGCACATCCATGCACATGAGTCTGTAATACCTTATTGTTTGTCTTAGATCAATTTTGGATCAAGTGATATCAGAGCTCTAGGTTACTAAGGTTAGACAAGCTTGTGTTGGATTTTTTTTTTTTTGAATGCTAACTAGGACAAAACTCAAATTAGGAGAAGGAGAGTTGGTTGAAGCTAACCTAGAAATTGGAAGAGTCTATCCTAAGAGGAAAATGGAAGAATAAAGTCCCTTGGAATCAGACTCCCAGTTCATGGACAGTTTCATGACCATGAGAGCCATGGTAGAAGAAATGTATAGAGAATTTAAAAAAGGTCGAAGTGAAGATTCTTCAACTTCCCAACATGACAAAGGAGTAGAATAAACCCTCCTAAATAACGATTCTAAAGGCAAAGGGAAAGAATAAAAACTTCCCACACCTCCTAATAGTCCTGAAAATAAAAAGAAGAAAGCATATTTAATTAAATTAGATGTTAAATTTGATTTTCCAGTATATGATGAAGAGTTGAATGCAAAAAAGCTGGATAATTGGATTAGATATATTGATGTATATTGTAGGGTACAGAGCATTGATTCAGATAGAAGTAAGATTTAGCTGGCCAACCTACGCCTTGAAGGAACTGCCTTGGTATGGTGGGAAGGTAGAACACAAGATGACATGAAGAAGCATGGTAAAATTCTTTCTGTCTGGAGTGAATTTGTTTCTACAATTAAAAAACAATTCTATCCACTAGCTTTTATGCAGCAAGCTATGATGAGTTGGCAAACTCTTTGCCAATTGAAAGGGCAAAGTGTACAAAGTTACACCCAAGAATTTAGAAAAAGAGCTTTGATTCTAGGAATTTCTTTAGACTCACCTGAAACTCTACTGAAGTATAAAGGGGGTCTACACAACTATTTAAAGCACACCATTCTCATGTTTAATCCTACTAGCGTAGATGAGGTATCTGTTTAGGCTACACATCTAGAGGCTAGAGGCAAGAATGTGAACCTAGAAGTTGGGGGATCATCAAAACCCACTGCAAGCAAGAACAAGGAAAAGAGAAAGCAGAAATGGAAAGAGAGGAAGACAAACGCTGTACAAAAGACCAAGCCTTCATGCACTCACTGCAAGAAGGATGGGCATGATGATGAACATTGTTGGATTCTACATCCAGAGCTGAGGCCCAATAAGTATGATGGCAAAAAGAAGAAAACTGATGCAGCTATTCAGAAGAATTTGGGGTCAGACTCAGGGGATGAAACAACAATCACAACCATAGATATAAAAGGTAAAAATTCTGAAGCATCTACTAGTAATTCTGCACAATCCACTGATAATGAAGAAAATGAGAGGAAAAGACATGAGCTTTTTCATATTAGAGTTATTTCCAAGCATCAAAAGATTGATAATTTGTTTGATAGTGGCTCACAAGTAAACTTAATTTCTAAAGCAATTGTAAGGAAGTTGGGATTACTAACCACACCTCACAAGAATCCATATCCATTAGGCTGGTTATGTGATAAAGCAAAGCTACAAGTGACTAGACAATGTAAACTTAGGTTTTCTTTTGGGTCAACATTTGTAGATGAGGTTGAGTTAGATATTGTTCCCTTGGATATATGTGGAATTGTTTTAGGAAATCCTTACTTATATGATAGGAAAGCCATTTTCTATAGAGCAAAAAACAAGTATCAACTCGTTAAAGATGGAATTGAATATATTGTAACAACTCATAAACTCAAGAATAATTATACTCTCATAAATTCAGGGCAGATGAAAAGAATTGTAAATTCATGCAAACAATTTTTATTGATGGTTGTAAAGGAAAATAAACCTGATAAAACTAATGTATTTGAAGGTTGTAATGCTAAACATCAAGCTAATTTAGAAAAAGTTGTTTCAGAATATGATATACTATTTCAAGAACCTAAAGGTCTGCCACCCAAAAAGGAAATAATACACGATATTAATTTCTAGCAAGATGCTCCATTGCCTAACATCGGAATGTACAGGTTGTCCGCTTTAGAGAACGAAGAAATCAAGAAGAAGGTACAGGAGCTGCTCGAGAAAGGGTTCATAAGACCTAGCACATCACCATGTGGGTCTCCAATTGTCTTGGTGAGAAAGAAAGATGGCTCATGGAGAACGCGCATTGATTACCGAGCACTGAATAAGATAATGATAAAAAAATGTTATCCCCTTCCTCGCATAGATGATCTATTAGATCAGTTGAAAGAAGCTGTTTACTTTTCCAAGTTGGACTTGCATAGTGGCTACCATCAGGTCAGAGTTGCAGAGTAAGATGCATGGAAGACTGCTTTCAAAACAAAGCAGGGATTGTATGAATGCTTAGTTATGCCTTTTGGCTTAACTAATGCTCCTGCTACTTTCATGAGAGTAATGAATGATGTACTCAAGCCTTTTATTGATGATTTTGTCATTGTATATCTAGATGACATTCTTATATTTAGTAAAACATGGGAAGAACATTTTAAGCATGTAAAGCAGACTCTAGATGTTTTGAAGAAAGACAATATTTATGTTAAGCTACCAAAATGTGAATTTGGCAAAACATCTTTGAATTATTTGGGTCATATTGTAGGGGGTGGTGAATTGAAGATAGATCCCTCTAAGGTTGCAATCATTGTAAACTGGCCTAAACCCAAATCTGCTACAAAAGTTAGAAGCTTCCTAGGAGCAACACAGTATTGGAGAAAGTTTATTTCTAACTTTTCCTTGATTGAAACTCCCTTACATGCTTTAACAGGATTGAACAAGGTGTTTCAGTGGGGAGGCAAACAACAGAAAGCCTTCGACACCTTAAAAGAAAAGATTAGTACAACACCAGTACTAGCACTGCCTGATCTTCAAAGATCATTTGAGATTGAAACGGATACCAGTGACTATGCCATGGGAGCAGTGTTGATGCAGCATGGTAAACCGATATGTTATCATTTTGAGACATTTAATTCTGCAGTAGTTAATTATCCCACATATGATAAAGAATTGTATGCATTAGTACAGAGTGTGAAAAAGTGGAAACATTATCTAATGGGCAAAGAGACAGTTATACATATTGATCATCAACCACTTTAATATTTTCACTCACAAACTAAGTTGCAGCATTCAAGACACTATAGGTGGATGGTTTTTCTACAACAATTTCATCTTGTCAGCAGATATAAAAAGGGCATACACAATAAAGTTGCAGATATGTTGTCCAGACCAATCATAAGTGCATCTACTATACTTAAGCATAATTCAGTATTGCATGAAAGCTACATTGAACAATATGCTCAAGATATAGATTTTAAAGATGTATATGCAACTTTAAGTCATGGCAAACAAGTAAAAGAATTGGATTATCATGTTAAGTACCAAATCTTGTATCATTTTGGAAAGTTATGCATTCCTCAAACTGAAAGAGTAAAGATAATTCGAGAAGCACACACTTCTCTAATATCACGTCACTTTGGTGTAAGTAAAAGAGTTGCAGAGCTGCAAAGATTTTGTTATTGGCCAAAAATGAATGAAACAGTTTCTAGATATATAAGAGGGTGTACCATGTGTGCTACAAGCAAGCCCAGTAATAGAAAACTAGGCTTGTACACTCCACTACCAGTTCCTTCTCATCCTTGGGAAAGTGTTTCCATGGACTTTGTTGGGGGACTACCTAAATCTAGAAAAGGTCATGACTATTTATATGCTATTGTGGATAGGTTCAGCAAAATGTGTATTTTAATACCTTGTAACAAACAGATTACAACTGAACAAACAACAAAGTTGTTCTTTCAGCATGTATGGGTTCATTTTGGATTACCCATTTCCATTGTATCTGATTGAGATTCCTGATTTATTGGGAAATTTTGGATGAGTCTGTGGGAATTGATGGACACCAGACTAAAGAAGAGCACAAATTTTCATCCACAAACAGATGGCCAAATAGAGGTGGTCAATAGGACAGTGATCCAATCGCTCAGAGGCTATTGCAGTAAGCATCCCAAGCTTTGGGATGAAAATTTATGTTATGTGCAACATGCTTACAACCGAGCTAAACATTCTTCTACATAGAGATCTCCTTTTGAGACCTGTTTTGGTTTTACCCCAAGGTCTCCCTTGGATTTTGTCTTTGGTAAAGGCATAGCGGTTGATGGACACAGTGATGTGGACAAGGCAACCAAGTTCATTGAACAAATCCAAGAAATTCACTAGGCAGTACAGGAACAGCTGGAAAAGATCCAAGCCAAGTACAAGGCAAGGCATGATAAGCATCAGATTGAGCATAGTTTCCAAGTTGGTGATCAAGTCTGGTTGTATATCAGCAAAGATAGAATGCAGGGTGAAGCTAAGAAGCTGAAGCTGATAAGGTATGTACCTTTCAAGATACTTGAGAAAATTGGTGAGAATGCTTTTCGCCTTGATTTTCTAGCTTACATGCACATCTATTCAGTTGTTAATGCAGAAAGCTTGAGACTATTTGAACCTTAATCAATTGAAGATCCTGAAGAGCAGAGTCAATTGCCTTCTATTGATGATTTGTTGCCTGAATATCTCAATGAATTGCAGGAAGATACAGTTCTGGACATGAATGTGAGGACTACGCGCAGAGAGGATGTTGAGTACCTCAGGATTGGACTCAAAGATTCAAAACCAAGCAGTGCAAGATGGATAGAAATTGGGCGAGTGAGGAATCTATATCCTCACTTGTTTGATGCTTAAAAGCCAACTTTAGGTGGTCCAAAAGCTTTTTCATTGGGAAGGCCGTGATCCAAATTGAATCCTAGAACACTCTCTAAGTTTTCATGAACTCTTTAAAAATTATGCCAAAGGCTACAAGTCTTATAAAGATCAAGCTATTAGAGGTATCCTCGTAACAGTTGCAATTGGTGATCAACGTGGAGTAACGAGGACCATCGCTCAAGCACGTAGACCGTCGACCCATGGTAACGCGTGCTGTCGCAAATTGGCAAAACCAGAGGCCATTTCGAGAAACGGGGGTAGTTTCTGATATGTGATTAGCGAAAAGTCGCTAATATCATATCGCAGGGCAAACCCCTCGAATAAGGAAATGCCGCAAGCACCCGGACCTGAAAAATCATAAAATGCAACAGATATCATTTTGATTCCATCAAAGGTGGGGTCCCACAAAAACCGGCAGGATATCGGAAGGGCTTTGAGCGGTAAGCAGTTTCAACCGAGTCCTGCCCGATGCCACACAATGGTTGCCATGCGTCCGGCGGAAGAGAGAGAAAACCGCTCACATCGGACGAATAAACATCATGTTACTTATCTGCCCGATATGGACGATGACCGCAGGATCTAGAGGCTCCAGATCAACGGTAGAGACGTGTTCTGATGGATGACCGGATTTGACGAGGTTAACAGGCATAGTTGTATAGGATTTGAAGTCTGATGTGGATGATGCGTTGGAAAAAGGTTGTGTTTCGCGGGCATTCTTGGAGTTAACGGAATAAACGGTCGTTTCAAAAACGTCCAAGAGAACTGACACTCAGTTCATTATGAAATAGGTGGCCACCTCCCTATGAGGCATTATACAGTGATGATTATGCATAGCAGAGGGATGCAAACGGACAGAGGCAGGGGAACTGGAAAGCCGAGAAGCTAAAATGAACAGTTAGAAAGTAGACTGGCTTTAAAGCCACAAACTGACAGAGAGAGAAGCAAGTTAGAAGCAGTAAGCAAGTTAGTAAGCTGAAAGCAGAGAAAAGAAGCCGAGATGACTTGCAGAAGCAAAGGCAGCATCGAGCCAAAGTAAATACAAAGACAGAGAGAGTCAGAGATTCTGTGTGCTCTAGAGAAGGCTTGAGAGGTTCAAGTGCACTCCTCTGTAATGCCTTTCATGTATGAGTCTTAAATTTTGCTCATACTACTGTGACCAATACAGGTCCAGAGTCATTAAAGAGAGTCTGTGTACTCCAGAGACTTGGGGGATCCAAGTACAGTCTTGCTGATTTACATCTGTGTGTGAGACTCAAATTGAGCTCACTATTGTAAAAACTCTGCTTTGGAAACATAATAGAGAGGCCACCATTGAAGGCTGGATCGGGAGACGTAGCCCAAGAGTATTGGGTGAACTCCTTATTAAACTTGTTGTGTTTATATGTTTGCCTGTTATGTTTTCCTTGACTGCTTTGGTGCCTGTGTATTTCACAATCTTATCGATCCGTTCCATAAAATGACATAGGCACATCCATGCACATGAGTTTGTAATACCTTATTGTTTGTCTTAGATCAATTTTGGATCACCTGCATTTCTTGTTCCATGTCTTCCAACATGTCTAGTCCAATCAATGCCATGTTAACTGGATCACTCCAACTGACAGGAGTATTGCAACTCCACCCATACAATGCCTCAAACAAACTCATCTTCAAAGATTCTTGATACCCATTGTTGTAAGCGAACTCTACTAGTGGAAGGTACTCTTCCCACTTTCGATGTTGATGCATCACATACATCCTCAACATGTCCTCCAATATCCTGTTGACCCTCTCTGTTTGTCCATATGTCTATGGATGATAAGCTGTACTGAAGGCCAAATATGTGACCAAACCTGTAAACAACCCCTTCCAAATTTTGGAAGTGAACTTTGCATCCCTATCTGACACAATCTTCTTCGGATCACCATGTAATCTGACCACATTTTTTGATGAATACCAATGCTACATCGCTAGTTAAGAATGTAGACTTCATTGGAATGAAGTGTGAAACCTTTGTCAACATGTCCACAACAACCATGATGGAATCTTGTTGTCTCACTGTCCTTGGAAACCCTGTGATGAAGTCTATGGAAATGAATTCCCATTTACACTCTAGAATCACAATCGGCTGTAGAATTCCACCTGGATGTTTACACTTTGCCTTCACACATTAACAATTGAAACACCTAGCCACAACTTTGCTAATCCCTCTTCAGGTTCGGCCAATAATAAAATCTCTTCACTGCGGTCAGTGTCCTCTGATAATCTGGGTGACCCAAATATGGTTTCACATGAAACTCTCTCAAGATCGCTTTCTTGAGCTCACTACTATCTGACACATATATCTTGTCTCTGAATCTGACCAATCCATATGTTGTAAGGCAATAGTACACATCATGTGCACCTGCACCTGTACCTTCACTGTCACCTGTACCTGTACTATCACTTGTACATGTGCCTGTAATTTGCTACAACTTGTGCATAATATCCATATATCTGACATCCTGCTGACCTACTTGCAAGATCCTATCCTGTAAGTCTGTCCCATAGGAGCTCATAGCTGCTAAGTGATTTACCTATATCCACTTGCTAAGAGAATATTCCACTCTTTTCTCTTTTCCTTTGATGTACTTGATCTCAAAATCAAACTCACCGATTGTAGCCAACCACCGAGCTTGCCTACCATTCAGATTCGGTTGGTCAAATAAATACCAAGAACCACTATGATCAGTCATCAATGTAAACCTCCTGCCTAGAAGATAATGTCTCCACATCTTCAACACATGTATAATCACTGCCAACTCAAGATAACGTGTGGGGTAGTTCTGCTCGTGCTCATTCAGTTTTCGTGAATCATAACATACCACTTGTCCATCCTACATAAGGACTCGACCAAGTCCTTTCTTGCAAGCATTTATGCACACTACAAACTCGTTCTCCAGATTTTCAATCTTTCACACTGTTGCATGTGTCAAAAACTGCTTAAGCTGCTCCAAACTGGCCTCACACTCCTCCGTCCATTCGAAATTCTTACCTTTCCTCTGCAATGATGTGATATCATAAGCAATATGTGAGAAGTTCCTGATGAACCTTCTATAATAGATTTCCAACCCCATGAAAGAGCTCACCTCATCTACATTATTAGGAGCTACCCACTCCATGATGGCCTTTATCTTTTCTGGATCTACTGAAATTCCCTCCTTGGAGACAACATGTCCCAAGTAGTGTACCTTAGTCTCAACGAAACTACACTTGCTGAGCTTAGCGTACAACTGATGCTCTCTCAACAAACTCAACACTATTGCTAAATGATTGACATGCTCTTCCTCATTTTTAGAATATACCAATATGTCATTAATGAACACAATAACAAACTTATCCAAATACAGACACAACACACTATTCATCAAGCACATAAATGTAGTTGGAGCATTAGTTAAGCCAAATGAAACTACAAAAAACTCATAATGCCCATAAATGGCGTGGAAAGTTGTCTTGTAAATGTCCTCCTCTTTGATGCATAATTGATGATACCCAGATCTCAGATCAATCTTCAAGAACACCAATTCTCCCTTCGATTGATCGAACAAGCCATTAATCCTTAGTAACGAATACCTATTCTTGATGGTAATTTTGTTCAATTGTCTGTATTCAATGCATAATCTAAGAGTACCATCCTTCTTCTTCTTCACAAACAACACTGGTGCACCCCATGGTGATACCCTTGGCCTAATGTATCCCTTGCCCAACGTTTCCTTCAACTGTAGCTTCAACTCTACCAACTCAGGTGTGCTCATCTTGTAAGGTGATTTTGATGTCAGAGCTGCCCCTGGCACCAACTCAATAGAAAAGTCTACCTCCCTGTGAGGTGGCAACTCTAAAATATCCTTAGGAAATACATTCTTTAACTGTTGTAACACTATGTACTTTCTCCAAACATCTGTGTCCTTAAATTCCTTGCCCTTGTCACTAGAAATGTGCATTGCAAATAATGCACACCCTTTCCTGTGACTACACTTTTCTTGCATAGTTGTCACCATCCTAACTGATGTGGTTTTCTTGTTTCCTTGTAATAATCTTGGTTCCCCATTGTCATCCACACACTCAATTTCTTTTTCATAACAATCTACCTTGGTTCTATGAAGATACAACCAATCCATGCCCAACAACATATTGTATCATCCCAATGGTAATTCATTCAAATGCGTTGTGGTAGGCATACCATTCAAATAAAATGCACAAGCTCTTACCCAATGATGAACTTGCCTTTTTGTACATGTAGCCAATTGCACTAACCAAGATTCTGCATTCAATTCCTTACTCAAACCACACTTATCCACCAAGTCAGGACTAATATAGCTATAATTAGATCCAGGGCCAATCAAAATGGAAACAACTTGATCACAAAGCTTATCATCCATCTCAATGATAGATGCATGATGGTCTGCCTGTTTGTTATCCAATGATGCATATGTTGAAAATGGCAACAAGAAATGCTAAAAATAGAAGTGCTAAAAATAGCACTACTATAAATAGCAGTTCGGGTACCAGTGTTGGACATAGCAACAAGGAATGAAAAATGGAAGTGCTATAAATAACATTTTAGGTTAGATTCCAATTTTAGTTAGTCCCTGAACTAAAATGGAGAAGTAAAATTCGAATTTGATCTTAGCAGATATTTGTGAATTGATTAATTAATTCATCTTGAGTTAATTAGTTAAGGAAAAATAAACATGAAGTCTATGTGAGGACATGCAACAGTTATTCCTTTGATTGAGGAATTTATCCATCAGTTAAAGAGATAAGGATGAGTTGTAATTAGTTGGCTCAATTAACTGAGTCAAGTCCAGTTAGATTAATTCAAACAATTTGTTGAATTAATTGTAAGTTCAATTAGTTAATGCTTGCATACATGTAACTACTACACTTCAGATAAATGAATATTATCTCATAAATAACTCATGCATGTCAGTTCAGAGAAAGACCCAGTTGAGATTAGAGGAGGGACAATGTACTATCAGTTGGATGGATTTTTCCTATAAAGGAAACTCATCTATGCAGAAGGATTTATCTCCTTCAGGATTGTGCAGTTACTACTGGACCAAGTGAGCAGTGTGAGGTGGGAATTCACAAAAGTGGAAGCACTTGACCCCAGGAAAAATTGCGCGAGGAAATAGGAGGCTTGGAGGGCAGAGGAGAAGGTTGTGAGAGCCTTTGACTGTCTATGAGTAGTATTGTTTGATTGCAGAGAGAGCAGGATAGCTTGTGAGCTGATTATTTTTGTAACTTGAACAGGATTTCCACTTGTATGATAATACAGAGATTGGGGTTTTAGTCTGAGGCTTTCCCCGAGTTATTTATTCTGTGTTATGTGTTCTCTTGTTCTTGCTCAATTCGATTAAGCTTCCGCAAAGTGTTGTAGAAGTAGATCTTGTATTGTGTTTTAGTATATTGCATAATCTGTTGATCTACAGTGGGAATTTCTACAACATAAATACGAGGAATGCTCTGACCAACATCCCCAACAGTCTGCGCATCCACTACATTATATATATGAGGCCTACCACCCTGATTCTGCAGATAATCTCTCCTACGATGATCTTTGCCACAAGTCCAACACTCTATAGGTTCCCAGAATGCATCCTTGTTCTGCTCCTCATATCAATGTCCTTGTCCTTTATCTGATGCATTAAACTTATTAGATGCTGCAACATTCTCTTTATTATCTGTACATTGAGGTCTTGCTCACTTTATGTCCCATTTCCTTTTTTCTTTGCATTACCTTTCCAACCTGACTTAGTCTTAGATCTGCGTTTCGATTGTTCATATCAATGCCTTAGCTTTCCGATTGTTTCCTCAAATGATCTAGGCTCATAGAACTCAATCTTGCCTTTGAATGCGACCGATAATCCACTAATGAACCTCTGAATCTTGGAATTTTCCTCTGTGAGATAAGGCACATAGCTTAGTAGCTTCAAGAAACTGCTAGTGTACTCTTCATCTGTCATCGATCCCATCTTTAGCTGATAGAATTATTTTTCCCTGTCATCAAAGTATCTCTTTGACAAATACTTCTTCTTTAATAACCACTCAAATCTCATTCCAATTCAAGTCTTCCTCATGAATGCATCTGACATTCTTCACATCTTCCCAGCAAATGTCTGCTTTACCTTTGAGACTGAATGTAGCTACTCTAGCTTTCATGTTCTTTGAGTAATCATGTAACCTGTAGAACTTACTCATGCCAAGCCACCATGCCTCTGCATCCTGTGGTTTCTTTCTCTCTCCATCAAAAGTAGGTGGCTTTTCTTTCTTAAACTCATCTTGCAAGTATCCCCTATCACTCCTCTTGTAAGGATGATAACGATGACGATCATAGTGCCTATCTGAATAAGAACTCAAACAATACCTTTGTCTATCCCCTCTCCTATCTGGAGTGTCCAACAATCTACCATCTCTGACTGTGTCAATCTCTATCTGACCTGTGACCACCATGTGACCCACTGCCATATGCCCCATTAGTTCTATCCTCTTGCTCATAGCTGATTCGATGTGGTTCCTGTCGCTGCAAATCTGACAAACTCTGAAGTATCACTGCATTTACCTCTACTTGTTTCTCCTGTGCCTACATGATTATGCCATTATCTACCTTACAACTCCTTATTTCTTCCTTTAATATTTTCAATGTATCTTCCAAATTGGAAGAGTTCCCAACACCATACTACTCTTCTAATTCATAGGTACAGTCTTTGTAGTTTACCGTCTTGCTAGCCATTTGATATTTCTTCCTAAAAGGTATATCGTGTTAGCTAAACCAAATCACAATAAACCAACGTACCTTAGTATAGCTTGGGGAGGATACCTTGTCTACAAGATCAACAAATTAGCGTGATACATGTATACCATAATCATGACAACATATATAAACATAACACGTAAGTGTATAACCATGCAACCATCATTCTAGCTAGGGTCTAGTCACTAATGCATGACCTTAACAACAATGCATACCATGACCTCATGCATGACAACAACCACTAGATCACTATACAATTGACCACATGCAACATTAACATGCATAAGGAATGTGTAACCAACCATACACAGGCATAAACACATGTAATCAAGCATAAATGAACAATAGTTGTAACCAAACCTACAAGAATTATACATGCAACTAATCATACAAGAATGCAACAAAACATACAAGAATGTAACCAAACATTCGAGAATGTAACCAAGTGACATATAATAACATGTAACTAGGCATACACTCATGACGATGCACTCTACAATGACAACATAAACTTCCACACGATGATATCACTCAACCACGATCAACATTATGCAAATGAAAAAATCACATGGAATGCAAGTGAGAGACACATTGTGCACCTGACATGCATGCATGACCAATACACAACCCATCCAGTCTGAGTTGTGAACCATGCTCTGATACCACTCTGTAACACCCTCCTCCCATATCTACCTAGGCAACCAGACAGTCGGGGTAAACATGCGATGAGAGGCCACTATCATATGATTTGACCTCTTAAGTCATGTTAAGGAAGTGGAACCAACATAAACACACCATACAGACATTCAACATCAACATTAGGACTCTCAGGAACCAATCCAACTTTTCTTCCAACCAGCCCCTAGGTCCCACTGAGATTTTGGACCACTTGACCTCTGGATGCTCTCATGCTATGGGCATGCCATCATCCAAGCACCTCTGGACACTCTCACAGGTCTGCAAGCCAATGTCCAGGGACTTTTTTGCATAGTGTTGTGCCAATTTCCCTGGGATTTGAGCCACTTTTTCAGGCCTAGAGCCTAGGTCACTCCCCAAAATAGAATGGCATCTTAAAAATAGTAAGATAACAGGGAAATGACAATGCAAAAGCAATTACTTGATAAAGACCTTGAATAGACCCCTACTAACCATGATAGACTCATCAAACATATCATGAATATGTAATATACATATGTAAATAACAGATTTGAGCATAGGGGTCTCATACTTAGTTGAGAATCGCTAAGAAACATTGATGCCTCAACACATCAACTACCATTTCATCCATTAGGTCATATATACATTGTTCATTCATTTACCAGTAAAAACATGATGAGAACCATACATAGATATTGTCATAAAACATATATATGTATGTATGTATATACATACATACATACATACATACATACATACATACATATATATATAACCAACATAATAGCAACATAAATACAATGAAATCAAAACCATATAAACCACATATAAACCAATATAATACTCATATAAATACAAGGAGAAATAACCTCTTATTGATGATGCAAAATCCAAACCCGAGATGGAACTTCCACGTTCCACCCGACTGTAGAATGGCTGAGCCAAATATCTCTTTACCCATTCACCCCCGTGCCATATTCCAAGCATGAATGTGGGATCTCATAGAAAACATCAATCCAAAACCATCTAGGGATTCTAGAGGCCATCTACATCAACCCATCAACAATAATTCCACCTCACGGTTGGACATCACAAAACCATCTTCAGATTGGTCTCCATCCAAACCTTCTAGGGCTTCCAAATCGTTTGTTCCAACAAAGGCTTCCAGGACTAGTAACTCAACTAACAGTTGTCATCGAGCTTCCTGAGCATTTTTCCAACCAAGGCTTCCAGGAATAGTAAGTCAAACCATAGCTATCGCCAGACTTCCAGAGAATTTTTCCAACCAAGGATTCCAGGACTAGTAATTCAACCCAAGCTGTTATAGGGCTTCCACAACATCTGTCCAAATAGGGCTTCTAGGAACTAATAACTCAACCCAAGATAAGGAAACATGAGAACCAACCAAAACAAAAAAATGAAATAAACCCATAATCTCCATGGCTATCCATGAAATGACAAGGCTAGGCAATCCATTATCAATCTAGGAAATCCTCCATGCCAATGATAGATCATGACAAAAATCCACATGCATATGCCATGCATGCTAAAACTAGTGAGGAAAACATACATGCAACTCGGTACCTGCAAGACAAATCCACTGTAGTTGATGATCCTAGTGTCCTCTCACACTTTCCTTCTCTTCCTTTGTCTTCTTGCTCCAAAACTCTAAGTATGCCACACTCTCCAAGAGTGCTCCAAGAAAACTCTAAGTGTCCAAGAGTATGAGAGAGAGAGAATAATGAAAGAGCTCCAAAACTGAATTGACAAAAGGTTACCCACTGATCCTCAAAATCCTTTTTATGGTTGAGGCCTCTAGTTTCTTCATTTTCCTCCACACATGCAATCTGTGACCTTTCACCTCCCTTTTCTCCTAATTTCCATTATTTTCATAAATAAATGTGCAAAAATGGAATTTTTCCTTTCCAAAGCCTTAGCCATTTCCTTTTCCAATTTCCTTAGCCATTAATCAATCACAAGTGATCCCCATCACTAGGATTTTTCCTAACATTCAACTTGGAATAAGTGTCCCATCAACCGTGGTTATTATGTTGCATTTATTAACTTTTATTACATGGAGTTTTCACCAGGGTTGTTACATAATACCATGGCCTTTGTGGAATGCATGAATGTTGTACATCCAATGGATAAGCCCGCATACACTGAGGTAAGCCTACCTAAAGAATTCAAGATTGTTCTACACTCCTTGGCGTTGAATTGGGTGGAAAAAGCTTAGGAAGGCCCTAGTTCGAATCTATGGAGAGGGCGTGGACTTGTTCAACAGAGAAGATGAGATTCAAACATTCTAGTGCACACATGTATAAAACTTTTTTGTGAAGTGAAATTTTTATTTCATGTTATGTACATACCTATAGGATAATTTTGCATTGTCCCGAAGATAGTAAACACAAGGTACCATCTGAAGTGATATTATAGATCTAATTTTCCCATTTACAGGTCCAATCCATAAATATGCAACACACTGAGTATAATGCCATGTATGGAAAAAGAAAAGTCATGAATGTTTCAGGATATGTATTCTTGATCTGTATTCATTTCCCAGAGTTCAAAATATGTATTCTTTCTCTATATTCATTGCCCAAGAAAATTTAGCCACAAGTGACTTATTAAATATCTTCTCAATGGGAAAAAATGGTGTTTACACTAGGAAACTGAAATTCTTGGGTCCAGGTAATTGATTTTCAATTTTCCCAATGCCACAGTCTTCAGATCATCTCTTATTTTCATGTTTGTCTTCAATTTTTTCTCCAACATTTTTGGACTCTGGTTTCTCTTAGAAGGCTTACCTTTTGGATAACTGGAGTGTGGTGGATTCCATTTTCTAGCCCTATCAAGATAAATCTCCAGCTCCCTGAGTGCGCTCTCTAACTCTGTAGTCTTTCCTTCAACTCTTTCCATTTGGGTAACATGTGCCTTTGAAATAAATTGTTGATGGTTACACATAATTGCAACC
The DNA here is from genome assembly GCA_031772625.1 of Pinus tabuliformis. Classification (NCBI taxonomy): domain Eukaryota; kingdom Viridiplantae; phylum Streptophyta; class Pinopsida; order Pinales; family Pinaceae; genus Pinus; species Pinus tabuliformis. The sequence goes on along the minus strand of CM062810.1, from coordinate 752,392,584 downwards.
TCCTTGTTTCCACGTTGATATTCAAAAATGTTCTTTGAACAAATGACACTAGTTGTGTCCTAAAGAAGTTTGTCCAATGTAATGGATGCATCGTATGTTTTAAATACTTTTTCTGTAAGGATTGACATAATTTCCTTAAGATGGGCATTCAATTTACTGGTTTCAAGCTTATCAAACAATACATCTCCCTTTCTTTTTCTCGAATGTCATCTATGTAATCCTTGAGCATTGTTGCTTTCTCATACTTTTCTCTGTCACTTTGGAATTTCCAAGAACTATTAGGAGCCAAGAATGCATATTTGAATTATTTGGGATTGATTGGGTCATTCCAATAAGCCAGCCATGTTATAGTTCTATCATGCCTGATCTCCTTCCACCTGTAGTCATCATTGTACACTCTGGGATGGAAGAATCTTTCCCTATATTGATTCTAATATCTTCTGGATAAATTCTCTTCTTCAATTTACCCATTTTGGAATGCTCTCCACAACCATGGAAGAGCCCTGGTGGCTCAACTCTGAAGTTCCCAACCTTCTCTTTCACTCCATCAACAATTTACCACATGTACTTCTCCTCCTATTGTTGCTTCTTTTCTTTCAGAGCTTCTTTTCCTTTGTGCTCATCCATTTTTTCTTCTCTTTTTGTCCAAGATGTCATTCGTTAATTGGGGTAAAATTATAGAGCAGGTAAAATCCCTGAGCTCAAACTTTTGAATGGCATGGTTAGTCCCAAGAACTTTCTTCCAATCATGCTAAAAATTCTCTATAAATTTTGGCTTTGTGGCATAGTCTGCATCCTTCATGATTGCAAACATAGTGCCAATCTCCTCTTCTCCAAGAGTAAGAACAACTAGCTTTCCATTGTGAAGCATATTGACTCCATGAGGCTAGTAACAAGGATGGAAAATTACTCCATTCTGCTCCAATGTTTCCTACCTTACCTTCTTGGGTGCCTATAATGGATTTCCTCACCCATTCATATCTTCAGAAGATTCAAGATCTTTTCAGCTTTGCGTTTCTGGCCGCATGCACCATCGCCCATAAGAAATAAAATATGGCCGGAATGTTACAGTTTCCAGAAGACAATTTTATGATAGCCATGGGCAACGATGGAATATATGAGTTCATGCTCGTGGTGGATGTTAGTTTTTGTAGCATCGGATGTGTTATAGCCTTGAAATTTTGTGGAGAGGATAGAATACACGAGATCTCCAAAACCCAAAAATCGTTTCTAGAATTCTGCCTAGAAATGACTTAATTAGATTATTAACCAATTTTTAAATATTTCTTAAGTCTAAACTTAGGAAATATGGTTAATTAAGTAGTATTAATTAATTCAAGGTGAGAATCATCTAGAAAATCAAATGGATCGATCCTGAGATGATCCTATCCATTGATTAAGTGTTAATCTTATTCGTTGGTGCTCCAACAGAGGATTATAAGAGCAGATCGATGTGGTGATGGAGAAGACACTTGTGAGGTTCAATTTATGTGCAGATTGATTTCCAGAGTAGCAGTAGTTAGTTTCTAGAGAGAGAGCTAGAGATCGAATTAGTGAGAGAGGGGTAGAGACAGTGAAGTCAGAGGAAGGATTCCAAATCCGGTGAGTGAATTTGTAGAGAGGCTAACATTGGGGTAGTGCAGTAGCCTCTAGGGGCAAAGTCGATTTGCTGATAGAGATTGACGTTTTCAGTTCCAGAGGACAGGAAAGAGTCCGAGAGGGCTGGAGAAGCATATTTCTAGTCAGAAGAAGGCATAATGAATTCATGAGAGTCCAGTCTGAGGCTAGACATCCAGCCAACTACGAAGAGCAGTGTAGAGAATGATGCAGAGGCTCAGATGGCCAAAATTCTGAAGGCAAGTTGTGTCGGGAGATTTCCTGTGGGGTGAGGAAAATTCCTCACAAGTTTTTTGCCAGTATTTTCTTTGTAGGATTGCCAATATTCGACATCCAGATGGTATTCAGAATATTTCATTGCTGCTTAATATAAAACCCTCAGTTGTTGCACCGGTGTTCCCAAGTTGGGTTTTTTCGGGACATTTGTCCAAAAATAATTGTTTTATTTCTATGTGTGTGTACTATCATTTCTTACAACATTTATTCTTCCACAATTTTATTTGTGTAGGTTGAAGTCTAATTTATTTAGTATTTTCCGTAGCAAACAACAAATAAATTGTTAAATAAAATTAACAACTAGGAGAATAATTTCCAGTTGCTGCAATAGGATACCGGTTTTCAGAATTTTCACATGGTATCAGAGGGAATTTGATCAAATGGAGAGATCCTAAAAAAAGGAAAGGAATTTCTCTACTCAGAAAGGGAAGTAGGATGAAATTCCCAAGGGCAGCAAAGTCATTCAGCTAGGAGGCTGAATTACTTGAGGAGGCTCAATTTTTCTAAGAAAGGGGTCGAAAAATTTGATCTTTCCAGATCGAGTGATTCTATAGGTAGACAAAGAAACTCATATTTTTTCATTGAGAAGATATCTAGCTAGACGTAGTGGTTTTTGTAGCAGTTTTCTAGAGTAGATCCAACGTCAAGTGGAAGGAAGAACACCACACACATAGGGAAAATTTTCTTCAGGGAACTTCTAGTCTTAAGAAGTTCGATTTTTCCTTGCATATCAATAGTCATTCTGAGCATATATTCTCACTCCAGAAGGGAGTGTGAATAGTTGAGAAGCATCTGAGCAGAAGAAAAGAGGAGATTTTTGACATTTTGTTGAGATGGCCACTGTTGGGATTTGTGATCAAGATAGGTTGGATGGGGCTTCCATTTATGTCATCTGGAAGGAAAGGATGTCCTTCCTTATAGATGAGTTTGGCCTGAAAATGCATATCGATGCAGTGGTAGCAGTTCCCCAAGACGCATATCAGGTGAAAGGTTACAGAAAGGAGATGGAATGGGTGAAACCTTTGATCTTAGATGGTGTTCGGGATCATGTGGTTTCACACATAACTAGAAAAGATACTGCGAAAGAGATGTGGGTTGCCCTCTCTATGCTTTACCAGGGTATTTTCGAGCAGCAGAAGATGTACCTAGAAGAGAAGATGAGGCTTGTACAAATGCAGAAGGGGGAAGGCATAGACCCCTTCCTCACCAGGATTTAGGAGACCCGAGACTAGCTTGCAGTTTTTGGGGTAGTGCCTCAACCTATAGAGCTAGTGCGATTGGCACTAAACAATGTCTCAGAGGAGTGGCATGTATTCATCCAAAGTATCTTGGGTAGAGATACCTTGCCAAGATGGGACAAGATGTGGGACGATTTACAACAGGAGGATTCAGTACGAGTTCTATTGAAGAGCTCCATCAATGGAAGTACTAGCGGATAGAAGCAGGTGAAGGAGGAGGAGAATGTGGCCCTTGCATATAAGGGTCCCAGTCAGGGACAAGGGGAGCAGAAGAAAAAGAAGAAGGACTTTTCAAAGGTCAAGTGCTTCAGATGTGCTGAGATTGGTCACTAATGTACCCAATTTACTCTCAGAAAGAAGGACAAGGAGGAGAAGCAGGACCAACAGGAAGCTTCAACAGAGGGCGATAGGCTTTCCTCTAGACTGGAAGAAGACTTCGCCATGTTTACTGATACAACTCTAGTAGTGAGGTGGGGTGACTTGGTGTTGTAGCCCCATAGTGCTACATATGGGCAAGATCCTTGAGGATTCCACCTCATGGATCAATACCTTGCTACGGGGGCCCACAATATTCAGTAATAGAATGGACCAGTGAAAGTTGATGTAGTCAGATGCCAGAGTGATAGATGCATAGACTCATAGTAGTCAGATGTTGGGGATCACAGTGCAGAGTTGGAAGCAGTGCAGAGTTAAGAACATCACAGATTCTTCAGTGACAATGAAAATACTAGTAGAAGTCAGAGACTTGGGGGAAAGATGCATTATACTGGTCACAATTGAATCAATATTTTGGATGCTTTTTAGTTGCAGATGTTGCAGTTGCAACAAAGACAGATGAGAGGGAGTTGCAATGCAGATGTAGTGTTGGAAATAGTTCAATAGGGTCAGCAGTAACACATATTCAACATATATCAGAGTTGCGCAGTGGTTGGTGGGCAATATGTCCAGACATCAACAACGTGATAGGAGACGATGTAGAGATAGGGTGCTGCTATAGGGTGCACAATACCACTAGAATGCATTCCTCGCTAAGATGGAGAGTTAGTTTTTGTAGCATAAAATATGTTATAGCCTTGAAATTTTGTGGATATGCTAGAATACATGAGATCTCCAAAACCCAGAAATAGTCTCTGGATATTCTGCCTAGAAATGACTTAATTAGATTATTAACCAGTTTTTAAATATTTCCTAAGTCTAAACTTATGGAATACAGTTAATTAATCAATATTAATTAAGTCAAGGCGAGAAGCATCTAGAAACTCACACAGATCGATATAGAGATGATCTTAGTGATTAAATTTTAATCTTGGTCGTTGGTGCTCCAACATAGGATTATAAGAAGAGATCGATGTGGTGATGGGGAAGACACTTGTGAGGTTCAATTTCTGTGCAGATCGAAGCAGTGAGAGAGAGGCAAAGACAGTGAAACTGGATGAAGGATTGCAGATCTGATGATTGCATTTGTAAAGAGGCAGAAGAGCCACAAAGAGGTTAACGTTGAGGCAGTGCAATAGCCTCTAGAGGCAAAGTCGATTTTCTGAGAGAGATTGAAGTTTTCATTTCTAGAGGTCGAGAAAGAGTCTGAGAGTGCCGGAGAAGTGTCTTTCCAGCTAACAGAAAGCATAACAACTTCATCAGAGTTCAGTCCGAGGCTAGACGTCTAGCAGGGTACACAAAGCCGCGCAGAGGATGATGCAAAGGCTCAAAGGGCCGAAATTCTAAAGGAAAGTTGTGCCGGGAGATTGCCTGTGGGGTGAGGAAAATTCCTCACTAGATTTTTGCCAGTATTTTCTCTACAGGATTGCCAGTATTCGACATCCATATTGTACTCATAATATTTCATTGTTGCTTAATAATAAAACCCTCAGCTGCTACATCGATTTTCCCAAGTTAGGTTTTTCCCGAGACATGTGTCCAAAAATAATTGTGTTATTTTTATGTGTGTATGCTAACATTTCTTCCAACGTTTATTCTTCCGCAATTTTATTTTTGTAGGTTGCTGTGTGATATATTCAGTATTTTCCATAGCAATCAACAAATAAATTTTTAAATAGAATTAACAATTAGGAGAATGATTTCTAGTTGCCACAATAGGATTCTAGTTTTCAGAATTTTCACAGTGGAATCCATTTTCACACTAGACTACTATCATTCTGCACAGTCCATGTGAATCAAGAATCGCAACTGAAAATTACACATATATTGAAGATGTGCAAGAAGGCATAAAAAGTCTTTATCGACTTCAGTTTCTAGATCTTTCAGGATGTTCCAAACTGTGATCACTGCCTCATAATATAAGAGAGCTTAAAAATCTCAAGAGTCTCCAAGCATCTCAGTATAATGTTGTATTATAAGCTCATGGTGACTCTACTTGTAGACAAAGTTGTTTCTAAGTTCATTCTCCTTTTAAAGCTTTATGATCTTTATCAACTGTTGTAAGTGCCTAGAGTGAGAAATATTCTTAATGGCAAAATATGATTCACTTTATTACTATTTGAAACTAGTATAGCATATAATAAATGTTTCAAAATCAAAAGGGCTAGTGTTTTTGGATATCTTTGCATTGTTAAGTTATATAATTACTATGATTTCATAAGATGTCAATGTTAACTCCATCCAATTTTTAGTTAAAATAAATCGTAAATAAAAATTCCTTTAACTTTATACAATTATTAATATAGTTTTATTATCATACACAACTAAAAGTGTACAATTTATTTAACAATTCAACTTTCAAGGTAGTGATAAAATAACGTAACATAAATGAATTAGTAGTAATATTTTTTTCCTATTATTACATATGATGATACAATTCCTTTTTTTTCAAGAAACTTGCGCTTATGTTAATATAGGTTCATAGTAGGTGTGATCCTGATAGGTTCATTGTTTTCAATTTGTATTTTGTTTTTTCTTTTTAGCCATAGTTGTTGACATTAGTTACCATAAAATACTTTGTACTGCTCATTTATGCAGCAAAGAGGTTTTCATCATTCTTTTTATTCTCATTGTGGTTGTTAATGATGAAAATCAATTGTGATTGGTGATGAAAATCCATAAAAATAAAACAGGGTTACTCTTATTTCCATTACGATTGATGGATCACATATATTTTGAGGCATTGATTTAGTTTCCCTACTAGTTTGTGAGGCACAATTTTTCTTGAAATCTTAACAGGTGGCTTTGCAAAATTACAAGTGATAATTATGGTGGATTTAAGGCATTGGTTTTCCCATTGTGCTAGGTAAAGTTCATAATTTCTTGAGTGGAAAGGCATATTTTGGTGTTGTGTGGTTTCTCTAAAAGAATCTCAGCAGAGTCTCCGAATGAGACTAGTCATGTCTCATTTCTACATTATTCTGGTGCTTGAGATTCATAGGAGAGCTTGTAGCTTTCTTTCTTTCATAGCAAGCTCCTAGTTTCAGTTTTGTGTTCATTTCCAAAGTTCTGATTTTTCTTTTGAGCTCCTAAATAGTTTATTTTGTTATTTTACCACCATTATGCAAAGATACTTGTCTTGGATTGCTTTGGGTGAGAGCATTTATTTGGATTCACGATCATGGAAGGAGGCTTTCCCTGGGTCTTTTTGCTTGTAGAGCATTGAATTTAATGATGCCAATTATTCAATTGGGTCTTTTCTACATATGGTGAACCAAAATGAAAAGAGCGGGTACCAACAAGAGAGGTTGCAGCGGACTAAATTTATAGAAATGTAGTTTTTGATAATAATAAACCATATGCATTCTCAATTGCTGGTTCTACTTTTGAATTTTCTATAACAACTTTACCCACTTACTGTAAATTCAAAAACTTTTGGAATCCTTAATGGTAATGTAATGCTGAAAACATATATAAAATTAGACACAAACACCAATGTTTTGATTTCAACTAATAAATTACTTAACCTAAATTGAACATGAATCAATACTTACCTTTGTGTATGTCTCTTTTACATTACATATCAAATGAAAAGAGATTTTGGGATGCTTACCTTTGTATGCATCTCTTTCATCTAATCTGTAAAATGACGAGAACTTTTGGTTTCTCCAAATATTGGTATTTGTAGTCGGGCTTCACAATGAATTTTGTAACTCTTAGCCACCAACAATATCTCCCCTTTGACATTTTTAATGCAAATAAACATGAGATAACTATGAAAGTGCACAACATTGAAATCGTACTACATAGTGCAAAGAGAATATAGGTGATCAACTTAATAGAGGAGAGATCAAGGTTTGATGGTTTCTCTTTTAATATTCCAAAAATAAGAAAATAAATTTTCAGCTCTGTCGTTCCTAGTGTAATACTTAATAATTGTTTAGATAAATATAAGAAAGAAATGATATAAGTCAAAAATAACAAAGTAAAGGTAATTAAACAAAGCATACGACCTTATTTGATGAAGTTTGTATCTTCCATGCCTTGGGAATTTATAGAATTTGGAATTTCCACTGGGTATACATTTTTTCACTTCCAATAAGATATTTATATTACTTAGAATAATTTATATTTTTTATTTACAATGATTTTGATATACAATTTATTCCATACTGCTTTCAGCAAGAGTTACACTAATCATACTATTAAAATTCATGTTAATAAAGTATTTTCAAAATCTGTGAAATTTATTAGAGGTAAATTGCCCACTTGGATAATAATTGAATAACCTCCCCTCCCATGCCACAAGATAAAGGAATATATATTAAATTTTTTTATTAAATTAAGAAAAATATACTTTGAAGAGTTATGTTTTAAAGATAAATTAATGGAAAAAAATCATATTTACAAGAATGAATAAAGAATGAGATGTAAGCTGCATAATATATGGACTAACATATTCATGCAAATTAAATCGCTGGAAAATGCACATCAATCCATAGTATACATCAAGATACTTGCCTCATGATACATCTCACATTACTAATTTTTTGAAGAAAAAGAAAAGAAAAGAATATATATATATATATATATATATATATATATATATATTCTTTTTTTCTACAAAGTCGAATACTGGTTTTTCTATTCCAAAAAGAAAGATGGGAGATTGCTCCCGTTACATCATAGCAAACTGGAGGTAGGCTACCTGGAAGAGAAAAAGAGGGAAAACAGTCCCTAAATTCCATGCCTCACCTCCATTGATTCTAAGATTTCCTATAGCATTTTCCTTATATATTCAGACAAACTGATTCAACAATAAATTACATTTACAAAGCATAGGAAGATTTTAGAGACGAGACTAAGAAGTATGGAGAGGATTGGACTTCTAACTTCTAGAATTTGTTGACTGAAGGCTCCTGCTGTGAGTGAGGGTGATTCTTGCTGCTTTGGTAGTTGGAGTTTTCTCCAGTCTGATTGATTAGCAGCCCCTTCAAATAGTTGACAGTTTCTTCCATGTGCTTACACTTGTGTTTGAGAGCTACTATTTCTTTCCTCTATTCATCCAACTGTCTCTTAAGAAAGGAATTCTCTAACTTAGTGTCAAATTTAAAATCTTTGATCGTTTCTCTGATTTGATCTATCATGAACTTGTTGGCTATACATACTACACATTTTTCACACTGCAGTGCATTGTCTAGAGGGTTCCACTCCATACTGAAGATGTACTGAGAGATAACACTCCAAGAAAGAAAAACAGATACAAACAACAACATAAAGAAGGATCGATTACAAACACAAGATCGATCTTCAGAGGAAATCAACTGTGAATGGAGAGAACAGAGAAATATATTGAATAAGATTACTCTCCTCAGAGGGCCGATGAGGTAACTCAGGAACGAAAGGATCCCTATGAAGACTGAGAAGATGATTGCACTGAAAGAGAAGACCCCAACAGATCTGAATCTGCTCTGGCAACGACTGGAGAGGCGAATGAGATGAGATTGAATGGAGAAAATAGTGAACACCAGGGATATGGAATAAAAAAAGAGAGGAATGAAGCATTACTCTGTAGGAATGACTGGAAACATTGATGAGAAGGTTCAAAGGGAGGAGTAAGATAAATAGCAGTGATTTAGGCCATTGCACATTATTGAACTTTAGAAAATCACGAGAAACATATGCAACCTCAATTTGCTTGGGATGAGTAGACTAATGCAAAATTTCCATGAATATTTTCCTGAGATTCAGATTTCTAGCTTTTTGAATTGATATGACTTTTTCCCACCTTGATGCACTTGACCAAAGCATCATTATCTGCATTTGGCAGCTTGTGCTCCTATGGTATTGGTTTTTGAGTTGTCTCATTGGCTATTTTGGATTCTCTGGAAGGACGAGAGACTGCCAAATTAGCTTTCTTATCTACAATACCATTATTTTCTCTCAGAATATGATTGAATGTGACTTCTCCCAAATACTTCAATTTTTTTTCCCACCCTTTTTATTATTTGGCTTAGAGCCTTATTCTTGGGATTTTTCCTCTCCACCATTGATTGTATAATAATGGCTGAGTCTCCCATGATTACTAGATTCTACATGATTCATTGTCTTAGTATTATTGTTCCCATTAGGAGACCATAGGCTTTTGCTTTGTTATTAGATATTTCCCCTAATCCCCATTCATATGTGATTGAATTTCTTCCACCTGGATCAAATAGAAATCCTCCAACACCGGCCTTGCCCGGGTTAGACTTGGAAGCACCATCAAACAGTAGACATGGTCTTTTTAAGTTTTCTTTCCATGATTTAAATTCCTCTTTTTTAAGTCTAATCTTCCAATTCTGAGTGTTGAAAGGAGTTTTGTTGATGTTTATTCTTTTGTGCTTGCTCAACGTGAACTCAATCCAAGTTCTTTCCTCTTGTTGGATATGATTGATTTCTATTGCTTTAGCTCCTTTGGAAGTGAGAAATTTTGTTGTCAAACTCCAAGTTTTTTCCAAAACTGTACTTATGCTTGGAGGACTATCTTTGAATATCCTCTGATTTCTAGCCAACCATATTTGCCAACACATGAATGTGGGCAAACTAATCCAGTATCTTTTTATTGTTTCCTTATTTTTAAGAGTATATGGGTAATTTTTGTTCCAAGTTGAGAGAAATTCATTTAAGGGCAGAGTTAGTTGAGTTCTGACCTCTAGGGGACTAGCTAACAATTTCCAACATTCTTTTGTGAAAGCACACTCCAAAAAGAGATGTTGAATACTTTCTTCACTATTCTGTCATATGGCGCAACCAGAAGGGCCTGCATATCCTTTCTTTCCAATATTTTCAACTATTAGTATTTTTCCTTTGAGGAGAGTCCACATGAACACTTTAATGTTTGGTAGGCTTTTAGTTTTCCATGCAATCCTCTAATAGTCCCATACTTGATTTGCTTGCAGAGAATGGATAGTGGCATATCCAGATTTTACTGAATATTCACCACCATCTGGATCCCACCTGAGGGAATCATTTATGTCTTGACTCAGAGGTGCTGCTCCCTTGAGAAGAAGAAGAAAGATCTTCCATTGAGAAGCTAGACAGTGGGGAAGGTTGTGTATTCTCCAATCAGCCCATTCTGTTGGGATGGGGTCCCCTGGGTTAGTTTTGGGGTTAAAAACCCAAGTTTTGATGTAAATTTTGGTAAAAATATGTAAAGTCTCCACAATTTGTGGATGCAGAGTGCATAGGTAATTAGGAGTACACGAGGTTATAGCCCTTTGCCTATGTAAATTTAAGTCGATTTTTGAGATCCACCCATGGTCTGCAAACCATGGGATTGTATGTAAAAATCTATAAATAGGTGTGTCTTAGAGAGGCTAAGGCATATTTTATGTCTGAGAGAGGAAAAAAAGACAAGCAAGAAGGTGGTAGATAGAAGGGAAAAGGATACATAGCTGAGTGCATGGAGGCCTAGAGTAGAGTCTGCAGCTGAGTGCACGAACCCCTGCAGCTAAGTGCGCAAGGCAGTCTTGAGTATGTAACTTCATATCGAAGATCAATAAAGCATAGTATTGAAGAATTCTCGTGTTTATCTATTACTTCTGTTTAATGATGATTGCCATATATGCTGTGATTTAATAATGTATTTATGAAATATTGACCTATTGATGCATGACTTTATGGGATAAGTCTTAATGATTGTACGCAATGCATGTTAAGTACTTTCACAAAGATTATAATACATTATGTTATGTTTATTAAATACTTAAGTAGATCTACATGAACTCAGATCTAGGGTTATATTCCGATGCATGTGAGTGGATGATTCAACTGTTAAGGGTTCGCTAAGACCTATCGTATACCTTCGCGAAGGTCTCAAGGCCGTTTAAATGAAGTCGCAGCATCGAGCCCTCGGGGCTTATAGATCTGGGCAAAGGCAGATCTAGGACAATAAAAGACATCACACTAATCTCTGGATGTGGGAACTTGGTTCCAACATCCCCCCATACTACTTCAGGTGAAACTTCAACCTACGCTATGCGGGTTGATGTCGAAAGGGCCAGTAGTGTAGGGTTTTTTTTGGTGCAATTAACTATGAACCTGGGTCAGGACCCACTAAGCTAACAAATGGTTTTGTTGTTAGGACTAGGATATGCTTAAGGAGATGTGTGATGTCGCATCACTGGAATCCGACCAAGAAGGAAATTGAGAAGTGGTTGGATAGAAAAAATCACGAATTTGCGGCACAAGAGAACAAGAATCCGCGCCTATCAAAGGAGCAGTGGTTGGAAAGATATATGTATACGGAAATACACAAAATTTTCTTCTGCACCTTTCCGATTGAACTATACAAGTGGATAACTAAGCTGGCAGACGACCAAGGAAGGTGTAATATTGACGGTCCAATAGTGTGGACTCCAAAGTTGGTATGACGATTAGAAGCCTCAGAAGACAAGGTTGGGCGCGCTATTGACCACTGGCTCGATCGGATTATAGGAGGATTTGTTACAAAGTTCCCGATTGATACCTCAGTAAGTTATAGCGAAGCAGAGCAACACTTCTTCAAGGGACCATGAGGTAAGTATATGATATATTTGAATACATGGATTAAGATGCTCTTGTGTGAAAAACGGGTTATACCATTGCCTTGATGTTTGGAGCTACACAATGTGGAAAAATCTTTAGAAATCGAGAGAAAGTAGGTCCTGAATATAGCCCGTTGATTGGACCCCCTTCAAGCGAAGATGAGGGAACAATACAAGCTTCACCACGGAGTGTTGTCCAATTGATAAGACTGAGTATTTTGTGGACACATTAGCCATCTAATCCACCTCCACCTCCACCTCCACAACATATGCCTTCACCCACACCTCCACCACCACCACCATCGTTTAACATGTCAAATAAAATGAACCTGCTAATTTTCAAGGGTATAGGGAGTGAAGATACTGATCAATTTTGGTTTGTTGTGAATGTTGTGTGGACGACACAGCAGATTACTGATGACAATATAAAGAAGGCGCAGTTGGTCATCACTTTGCAGGATCACACACTAACATGGTATATTAAGTATTGTTCTGATCATCCTGTGGCAACGCTAGCAGAGACTAAGGATGATTTAAATAAAGAGTTCAGTAAGCCTAAGTTTGACTCGCAGTCAGTGGTTGGATTTAAGGAAATCATGATGAGGGTTGATGAGACGCATTGGGAGTTATATCAAAGGCTGAAATGTGTGATTTGTGAAGCTAATATGCAACTCATAGATGGTTAGCGTCGCGAGTGATTTATAGCCTCGCTTCTGCCCCACCTGAGGATTGCTTTGTCACAGCAAAAGATAGGAACTCAGGAAGAAGTCCTGAAAATCGCGATGAGATTGCATGAGACACCTATTCAAGATGCGACTTTGGGAGTCCAACAAATTCTCTCGCAGTTGCAGAACCTCTGCCTGGAATTGCGGAGCTTGAAAAAAGAGAAGGAAGCTAGGCCAGTGGTGCACAAGGAAGTCTGGTGCCTGAAATGTAAAAGCCAGGGGCATGATAAAGATCACTTCCTTGTCTTTGCAAATTATATTACAGGAGGGGGACCAATTCCCTGAGGCCAGAATCTCTAGCAAGACCAAATGTGGGGCCTGCAATATGGTGTGCTATTTTTTAGGTGGCTGGAAAACATGTAATGGAAAATTATCATCTGCTGCAAAAGTTTTTTCAGACACCCTAACGCTTGTTCTACGATTTCTGCAAATCGGTGGGCCATGATGAGCACCACAGTCACAACTATGAGTTGATGATGGAAAGAATGCCTACCTACCAAATGCAAGCAGAAACTTGGCCTCCAGAGCAGGGCGCTAAAGGATCGTGTAGAGGATATCAGGGATGAGGCTGAGGCCGAGGAGGAGGACCAAGTAGAGGTCACGGATAGGTTATTTTATATAACTATAGGACACCAGGGGACTATGCGCGGGAGAGTGAGAATCATACGCACTCGTCCTATCAAGATTGCAGCCAGTTTGACGACACTATAGAAGAATTCCCTGTGTTGATAGCCAAGATGCAGGAGAAAAAGGTGCAACCTCATAAACCTATGCAGAACTTACAAATGATGAGCGCTGACCCCCACGAGGAAGATCCGAATGTGAATATCGCGCTGAGAAGAAAATTACGACTAGGGATGATAAGGGAAAATAACCCGAAGAGGACGGATGGGTCCACAAGGCCATAGAGAAGGAAGTTGGGTTCGATTTGGAGCATGTGAAAGAAACATTTATGGAGGCCAAGAAAAGCTTCGCTGAGGCATCCACCTCAGGGAGCCAGAACAAAGTACCAGAAACTAGCGCAACTACAGAGGTCGATCCCTTTGTGCTTACCACATTCCTGGAAACCTGCATGAAACTCCTACGCAATAGTAAAGCTGTGAAGGGCCTGTAGGAGTTAATAAATAAGTGTGTTGGTAAAGAAAACACCCTTGATGGACATCGCGTGGTTAGAAAAATTGGCAAACATAAGGCAAGAACGTGGTGCGAGATGAGGCTCACCATGCAGATAGGAGATTATCAGATGGACCAGGTCATTTTGGATCTGGGGTTTGACGTGAACGTTTTGCCTAAACAGACATGGGAGAGAATTGGGATACCTATGCTGCAGTGGTCTCTAATCATCCAAGGATGGAAAACCATCAGAAGATCATCCCTATGGGACGACTACATGGAGTAATGGTGGATATAGAAGGTGCGAGAGCATTGGCTGATTTTGAAGTAATAGAGATCGTTAATTACAGTAATCTGTACCCTGCACTCCTTGGGATTGACTGGGTCATGGATATGAATGGAGTCATCAACTTGAAGAAGAGGACAGTGTCGTTTGAGAGGAAATCACTTCAGGTGGTAGTACCATTGGACCCTACAGAAGGACCGCGCTATACTAAACCGGTCTGCGACTATGAAGAAAGTGATGATGACTTGGATAAGATCTACAAAATAACTCTGCGAGATCAAGATTGCATTAATCCAACAATTGATGGATGGATTTCCTGGGACTGGGAAAGTTCATGTACCTCGGATTTAGGTGAAGAATTAGATCATAAACATAATAGGTTGCATGAGGTATCTACGCTACGCTGCAACATGATGACTAAATCATTGCGCTGTGTGTCATCAGAGGTAAGAAATTTACCCTCTTATGATGGTTTAACTGATGCAGATAAGTTTTTGGATGCTTTTGAACAAGAAGTCCCTGAGGATCATTGCTTCCAAGCATTGGATTTGTCATTGCGCACTACACCCACACGATGGTGGGGTATGCACAAGGACAACTTTGATGAACGACGAGATTATAGAAGGGTGATAAGGTTGTGATTTGGTCATCCTAAAATTCAACTGAATAAGAAATACAATGGGAGGAATGATCCACACGATCATTTAACAAGGTGGACTAAAGCTTATGGAATAGAGACATAGTTGGAGTGGGTGCACTTATTCTGTTATACTTTGGATACAATTCCTATGATTTGGTATCTGGAAATGGAGCTCTGCCATGACACTGCAGAGTGGGATATATTAAGGGAAGGATTCTTAATGACCTTCAGTTTTGAACATGGGTTCGAGAAAATTGATGAAGCTCTGCAGGAGATTAAGGTAGTGATATTCATAATTCTGCAGGATCCTTTGGAGTTGGTTCAACCAGATTGGAGCACCTAGTTGTGCCATGCGTTGGAATGCTATAATGTGACTGCTGAGGGGGAGGATGAAGATCCAAGAAATATCAATATTCCACAGGCAGAAGGCCATCGCGAGGTCGGAGGTCCACAAATAGAAAATCTAGACATCACCATGCCATTGAAAACCAAGCAAGTGAACATTGGCACTGAAGCAGAGCCAAAATTTTCAAAGATTGGGGATTACTGGGACGATGCCACAGTGGATAAAGTTGCTGAGTTACTCTGCGAGTACCAGGATCTTTTTCCTACAAAGTTTTCAGACCTTAAGGGAACCATATGCGACTTGGGTGTGATGAAAATCACTTTGAAACTGGACATGAAGCCTATTAAGTAAAGGACATATCGCCTTAATCCCAAATACAAGGAAAAGGTGCACTTGGAGTTGGATAAGATGATAGAAGCCAACATCATCAAACCTATGGAAGAATCTGAATGGTTGAGCCCTATGGTGGTTCAGGACAAGAAACAAAAGGGAGAAATAAGGATTTGTGTAGATCTAAGGAAGCTTAATGATGCATGCACCCATGATCCTTTTCCAACGCCATTTAGTCATGACGTATTAGAAAATGTTGGAGGGCAGGAGGCCTACTCGTTCACTGATGGATTTTCTGGGTACCATCAGATCAAGATCGCGCCAGAGGATAGGATAAAAACAACCTTTGCGACAGAATGGGGTTGTTTCCAGTATACTGTGATGTCGTTTGGGCTCAAGAATATGTCTGTGATATTCTCTCGCAGAGTTATAGCAGCATTTAAGGAGTTCATTCATAAGTTCTTGGAAGTGTATTTTGATGACTGGACGGTGTTCAACTTAGTAAAGCACCATGTAGCAAGTCTGTGCCTGATGCTGGATACGTGTGTAGGTACCAGATCGTGTTGAATATGAAGAAGTGTTTATTTTGTGTCCCCTTGGGGATCTTGCTGGGTCATGTGGTGTGCAAACAAGGGTTGATGGTGGACCCTGCCAAGTTCGCGGTGATAGTGAATTTGGAGGCCCTAAGAAGTGTCAAACAGCTACACGCAACGCTCAGACATACAGGATATTACATAAAGTTTATCAAGGCTTATGCTCAGATTATAGTGCCCATGGAGAAATTGCTGAAGAAGGACGCTACATTCTATTGGGATGAAGAATGTTAGCGCAGTTTAGATGTTTTGAAGGAAAATATGGTCACTACGTCGATCTTCATATTCCCGATTGGAAGAAGGAATTCCATGTACATGTCGATGCCTCTTGCATTGCGTTGGGATCAGTGCTAACACAGGCTAATGAAGGAGATATGGACCACCCTATAGCCTTTGCGAGCAGGAAATTATCGAAGGTCGAGAATAATTACTCAACGACAAAGTGCGAAGGGTTGCCCATGGTATACACGCTGCAAAAGTTTAAACACTATCCGTTGGGCACACATTTCACAATGTACACATATCATTCTGCCTTGAAATACCTGGTCAATAAGCCTGTGTTGGGGGGGAGATCTGCCGATGGTTGCTACTATTTCAAGAGTATGAATTTGAGGTGATTGTGAATACAGGAAGGTTGAATGAAGGAATTGACGATCTGTCATGGATCGAGATAGGGGAGGAGCCTACCAATTTGGAAGAAGGGTTGCCCGATGCGAAACTCTTTGTGGTGCGCGTAGCAAATAACCACTTTGAAAATATTATTTCACTATAGGGATGGCACCAAAAGGGTATACTAGTCAGCAAAAGAAGGAACTCGTAGTGCATGCGGCGAATTTTTCAGTGATTGCAGGACATTTGTATAAAATGGGTGCAGATGAGGTATTGCGACTATATGTGCTAGATTTTGAACGAAATAACATCCTTGCTGAAGCTCATGGAGGGGCCGCGGGAGGACATTATGCAGGAAAGGAAACGACACAGAATATTTTGCGCGTAGGTTTATGGTGGCTTACGTTGCACAAAGATTATAAACCGTATTGTAGGGCATGCGATGCATGTCAATGAACAGGCATACCATCACAAGGGATGAGTTGCCACTGAATCCTCAAGTGTCATTGTAGCCGTTTGAAAAATGGGTGATTGATTTCATTGGGCTGATTCAACCTCTAGGGAGGAAAAATGGTGTGCACTACATCATCACCGCGACGAAGTATCTAACCCGATGTATAGAGGCACAACCGGTTAAGGATTGCACAAGGGCTACAACAGTGAAGTTTTTGTTTGAATATGTGTTAACCAGATTTGGTTGCTCAAAAGTGTTGATGAGTGATTGAGGTACACACTTCCTAAACGAAATAATCAGTGCGTTGAATGAGGAGTTTCAGGTCTATCATCGGAAGAGCATACTGTATCATCCTTAGGCTAATGGAACAATTGAGGCGTTTAATAATATTTTGGAGAACGCGCTAGTGAAGATTTGAAATGTGAAACAGAATGATTGGGATGTGTGTGTACCTGCAGTGCTATGGGCATATAGGACTACTTGTAAAAAGTTGACAGGACAAACTCCTTTTAGATTGGTCTATGGCATAGAAGTTGTGATTCCTATGGAATATATCGTGCCTAGTCTACGGATAACAACTTTCACAGGAATGGAAAATCGCAAAGCCTTGGAAGCATGACTCCCGTAGCTGATAGAGCTTGAAGAAGACAGATTCTTGGCTGGATTCCATCAGCAAGTACAGAAGGAACGTGAAAACGCATGGCATGATTGACACATCAAGCTGCACACGTTCAAGGTAAATGATTTGGTATTGTTGTATGATAGTAAATTAAATAAGTTTATGGGGAAATTTCAGATGCTTTGGTTGGGCCCCTATATTATCAAAGAAATTACAGATGGAGGTGCAGTTCAACGCGTGAAGCTGAATGGAGAACCTTTTATGGGAAAGTTGAACGAAAGTCGATTGAAGCCCTATACAGGGGATCCAACTCAATGACTATATGATGCCAGGACAATCTTAGTGCTCCAGGAAGTTGTAAGGGAGTGTGGTACTATAAACTACACTACCAGGATTGACAGGCGGGCTGCACGGAAAATGGTGAAGTTGCAATATACGAAGTTGCGCGCAGGAAGCTGCACTATGGAGCGAGGTACCATGCAACACAATAGGAAGGTGATCGTTGGAGTCATTTTTCATGATTTGAAAGTCAGAAGACGGTTCAGAGGAGTGGGCTGGTGGAATTTAAAGCCAAAATATTTGAAGATCTACTGCCAAAATAAAATTAATGATCGAATTTTGGGGCGAACGGTCGGATTTGAATTCAAAAAACCCCATAAATTACGCGTACCAGTCCAACAGAGAACACTTTGCACCCTTAGAGTTTTTAAGCTATGCTGCCTATTTCTTATGAACCACTTGTTTTTTGAGGATTTGGTTGCGAGCTTTGCTTTTTCCAATTTACCATAGTTGTATCAGAAATTCATCCTTGAAACCATGTTAGGACCCAGCCCTGCTAAGCCTATGAGAACTGGGGGAGATGTCGCGTCTGAAGGAGCTGCTCTAGAGGTAGTGAGTATGGAAGGTATAGCTCCTATGCCTATGGTGCCAAGGTTGCTTAGGTCGAAGCCTACCTCTGTAGAGAAACCCAAAAATTGAAGAAGGATAAACAAAAGAAGCCGGTGTCGATGCGCAAATCACCCAAAAAGTACACCACAACTCAAAATTAGAAGAAGGATAAGAAGCCTGAGTGAGTTGTTGATTGGGAGGCTAAGGAAGGACAAGGCACCAAGGACATAGATGCTGAGGGGGTGCATCCCCTTACCAAGTTGCATGACTATATCCCTCTGTGCAAGAGGAAGGAAAAGGTCCCCAAGGATCAAGACTCAAAAAAATTTCTCATTTCTATGCCCTTGATGCCGGAGAAGGTTCCCTTCGAAGGTCTGCGCCTTGCGCGAATCCCACCACTGAAGATGGAATATTGGGACCTAATGGAGCATAAGTGGTTCCCTCACCTGGCGACAACCAATTATATGAAGCGTTTCTACTCCCCGGATTCAGGTGTCACTGAGCTAGAGACGATGGAATGGATCCACAGAGTGGAGAATTTGGGATTGTTGAACCTGTTGAGGGTGCCCCATTATCACTGCACCACTATCAACACAATTTTTGTGCGCCAACTACTTACTCTAGTGCACGATAGGTACTTATGGCTAGGAGGTCCCTTACCCATCACTGGCATGTTCATCCACAAGATCACGCACTTGCCACATGAGGGTTTCAATCTGACCAAGGAGTTTGGCAGAAAGATAGGAGAAAAGGATTTGGTGGACAATATGAAGAAGGAATTTTCCCTCATGAAAAATCCACGCGGATATTCAATCACTTCTATCAACGACCCCGTGGTGTAGATATGCACACAAATCCTGGCAGGGAAGGTAATTAGGAAGTGTCGCACGGACGAAGTTCTGGCGCCCGTGGTTTCTCTAGCTGCACAATGCGTGAAGGGTGTGCAGTTCAACTAGTCAAGGTACCTATGTAGTGAATTCCTCACGAATTGCCATGAGGTCCAGGATGAGACCAAGCCATTCCATTATGCTTGGTTGCTGCTCTCCATTGTGTTGGTCACATGGGAGCTTCTAGAGGACAGCTAGTTTCCTCTGTTGAAAGAAGGATTGTCGTAGGTTGCACAATTTGCCTCCCTCTGGGCGATAAAGGACCCTACGTGGGTCACTGAAATGAAAATATTCTAGGCTTTGATGGAAGTAAGCCTCTGCATGGCCATCAACCAGTGACCAAGGTTGTCCCTGACCTTGTACGAGAAGTTGTCAGCTTATGCTGCGTTCAAGGCTGACTTCCACTGCATTTACATTTAGGCCCAAAAGAACCCGCAACAAAAATGGTATGATTTACCATATTTGGTCGTATATCATGAAATACAGAAGGTAATCAAGCGATGGCCAGTAGAGTGGCACGCCCCCTCAAAATTAGATGCTGGAACCAGTAAGGGTGTGGGCAGGTTGGATGAAAATAAAAGGAAGGATGCAGCCAAGCAGGCTATGTATAAGTTGGTCGCGCAACGGAAGAAGGAAGCTACAGAGAAGGATTGAATAGAGAAGGAGCATGCTGCGAAGGAGTAGGATGAGTGAGAACAACATGAGTCATAGCAAAATGACAAATCCCATTCGCCTGAGACCTAGGAGGAACAACAGTCCAAACAGGGTTGTAGAGGAGATGAGGGGCAGATCACCCCATTTCAAACAAAGAAGCATGAACAGGAGCAACGAGAAGGTTCCCGCAAAAAGAAAAAATCAGACAAGGTGCAGAGTGATCCTATGGTTTTAATAGAGGGCGATCTCGACAAGATCGATGACAAGATAAGGGACACTACCACTGAAGTGTTGTAGCAGTTTGAGCAGCAGTATATGCAGACACTCAAGAGCGTCTAGAAGGATCTACGCGGGCTGCAGATCGAAGATAATAGGATACAGGTGGGTGTGGGTCAAGCGAGCGCAGCACAAGTGATCCTCGCACCGAGGACGAGTCAGGCTGCAGAATTGATAAGGACCCTGGACCTTCGAATTGTTGATTTACCAGAAGGGTCCCTACATGCAGATTTGGTTGATGACCACATAATCTTAAGTACCCTTAAGAACATTGGCCTGAACATCGCAGCGCTCCCAAATGAGCTTCTTCATGTGCTGCAGACAAGGGTGACGGAGGAATTGAGATCCTGGGAGCAGCGTGCTCTTAGTTTGATCAGTGAATACAGGGTGAACAACGAACAAATGTTCACTGAGAAAACGCAGGCCTTGAAGGAAAAGGAAACAATACATGCACAATGTTCCAGGCTGGAGACCGCAATTGCATAGGCATGCAAAACATTGTCGGAGCTTCACATTTTGGAGGCTGCACAATCGAAAGCTAAGATCTAGAAGTTAGTTGTAGGGGTATGTGAGGCAAACACTGAAGTTAGATGAGTTCAATTCGAACTCAACATGAAGATAATGGAGTTGCAACTCAAATTACAGCCTATGACTCTACCTGAGGTCAGGGAGCAGTGCAGAGCCGATGTGAAGGAAGGAATGGCCACTTTGGATACTACAGTCATTGGCAGCTCGACCTTTTTTGAACAAGAAATGGAGTTGGTAACTACGCTGCAGGAAGATCCAAACCTGCAGATATTGAACATAGACGTTTGGTAGCTACAGAAGCAGTATGATGAGGTAAGGGCGACGACACTCTCAATTTCTTCAGCACAGTACCTAGCCAAGTTACAGGAGGGGAAGCGGATCCTCGCATAGGTAGAAGCAAATTAGAAGAAGGAGGCCATGCTTGAGGCTAGGTTGTGACCTTGGTTAGAAGAGGCTTACCAAGTAATAACCAACACTTAGGAGAACCTGACGGGCTTGTAGCAGACACAACAAAAGATGAAGCTGGTCGCGGGAGGACCAGCTACCGAGCAACTAATAGAGGAGGTCAAGCAGGCAGCTACGCAGAGCACTGTTGAGGTTGTCGTCGTGCAGGTAGAGCTGGAGGATCTTGACAGCAAGATCACTATGCCAGCCGAGTGACTCGAGGGTGAGTCACAACCTTTGTGTTGAGGGCTTGTTGGGATGGGGTCCCCTGGTTCATTTTTGGGGTTAAAAACCCAACTTTTGATGTACATTTAGGTAATTAGGAGTAAAAGGGGTTCTAGCCCCTTGCCTATGTAAAGTTGAGTCGGTTTTTGAGATCCACCCATGGTCAGCGGACCAAGGGATTGTATGTAAAAAGCTATAAATAGGTTTGTCTTAGAGAGTATAAGGCATGTTTTATGTCTGAGAGAGAAAACAAGGACAAGTAAGTAGCAGGTAGATAGAAGGGAAAAGGATCCACAGCTGAGTGCATAGATGCCTAGAGTAGAGTTCGCAACTAAGTGCGCGGACCCCTGCAGCTAAGTGCGCAAGGCAGTCTTGAGTCTGTAACTTCATATTGAAGATCAATAAATAAGAGTATTGAAGAAGTCATGTGTTTATCTATTACTTTTGTTTAATGATGATTGTGATATATGTTGTGATTTAATAATGTCTTAATGAAATATTGACCTACTGATGCGTGACTTTATGGGATAAGTCTTAATAAATGTATGCAATGCATGTTAAGTACTTTCGTGAATATTATAATACATTCTATTATGTTTATTGAATACTTAAGTAGATCTACACGAACTCAGATCTAGGGTTATTTTTCGGTGTGTGTAAGTGGATGATTCAACTGTTAAGGGTCTGCAAAGACCTATCGTAGACCTTCGTGAAGGTCTCGAGCCCATTTAAAGGAAGTTACAGCACCAAGCCCTCGGGGCTTATAGATCTATGTGAAGGCAAATCTAGGACAATAAAAGACATCACACTGATCTCTGGATGCAGAAACTTGGTTCCAAAATCCCCCCATACTGCTTCAGGTGAGACTTCAGCCTACGCTACGCAGGTTGATGCCAAAAGGGCCAGTAGTGTAGGGTTTTGTTTGGCGCAATTAACTCTGAACCTGGGTTAGGACCCACTAAGCCAACACATTCCCCATCAACCCAATGAGAGATGTATTCAAGAGTGCTAATTCCTTTTCCTATCATCCACCTTCTCAAGTCATGGAGATTTTCTTGAAGGGAAATGGGAGAGTTTCCCATTATACTATCCTCCCAATTTTTTATACTTTTACCATTCCTTGGGATCTTTGAGGAATTTTCTTTGATGAAGGGGAGGGTTTTTTTAATTAGACTCCAGATATGAGAAAAGGGCTTTATTGGGAAACCCTTTTCAAGAAGAGATGATCTATTATGGTTCATGTATTTTTCTTCCAAGATTTTCTTCCACCAGCTACTTTCTCCAGTGATAAGCCTCCATGTTATTTTTGCTCCGAGTAGCAAGTTCAGTATCCCTGGAAGTCTTGTAGCCAATCTTCCTTTCTCATATGGTTGAGTTACTTGATCCCATTTCACTAGACTGAGTTTCTTTTTTTCTACTTTGCCTCCTTGCCATAGGAACCCCTTAATAACAAAATCTGTTTGTTTATGAATGCTTGCTAGAGCTAATATTGCTGCAAACTGATATATTGGTAGAGCTGTGAGCAGTGATTTCATTAAAATTACCCTTCCTGCCAAGTTAAGCCAATTCATGCCCCAATTCTGCACATTTTTTTTCATTTTCTCTATGTATTTGTTCCATATCTCTGCCTTCAGATTTTCTTTGGAAATTGGGAGATCGAGATAATGGAAGTGACTCCATTTTTCTTGAAAAGGAATTTCCAGAATTTGGGATATTTTTTGAAGAGATCGAAGAGGGGTATTCCACCCATAAATTCTTCATTTTTGGTTATTTAGAAGACCTCTTGAGGCTTCCATAAAGCTATTGAGAATTTTTTTTATTCTTCTTTCTATAATGCATGAGGCCCCTCCCATCACGAGAGTATCATCTGCGAAAAGAGAATGGTTAATGCCTTTTACTTCAGGGGAGATTGTGAGTCCTGTAAGAGACCGATCTCATCTACATTTCTCAAGATTTTGACTCAATGAATCAACCATGATGATGTATAGAAAAGGGGAAAGGGGATAGCCTTGTCGAATCCCCCTTGAGATTTGGAAAAAATCACTTGGTCTTCCATTAACCAAGGGATATATCCAAGGGCCAACAATACATGCTTTTATTATGTCTATTGCCTTTTTAGAGAATCCAAATTCTTGAAGGACATCGAAGAGAAAAGCAAGATTTACCCTGTCGAAAGCATTTTCCATATCCAACTTTACAATCATTCCTTTTTCCTTCTTCAGAATACTAGAGTGAAATGCTTCCTGGACAATTAGGATATTATCTAAAATTTTTCATCTTGGAACAAAACCACCTTGGTTTTCTAAGATTATTTCAGGAAGAATTTTTTTACTTATGTTAGCCAAAATCTTGTAATGATTTTCTAGAAGGAGTTACAAAATGAAATAGGCTTGAACCTACTAAATGTAGATGCATTCATCTATTTTGGAACAAGAGCAAGAAAGGAGTAGTTTGTGAAACCTCCTACCTCGCATTTTCCAAAAAAAAATTGTATCATTCTGATGAGGTCTTTTTTAATGATGATCCAATTATTTCTATAGAAAGAAATAGGAAATCCATTAGGGCCTGGGGCCTTATCCGGATGTAAATCCCAAACAACTGCGAAAATTTCCTTTTCTTCTACTTCTTTGGTGAATTCATTATTTTCTCCATCGCTGATTTTTTTTGGAATGTGCTGTAAAAATTCTTTATAATCATTATTTGTTGTTGTGGAAGTTATCAGATTTTTATAATAATTAAATTCCTCCTTCTTTATTTCCTCTTGTCCTCTTACTTCCTTTCCTTCATTATCCTTTATACTGTCTATTTGATTTTGAATTCTCCTTATCCTAGTAGCATTGTGAAAGAAAGTTGTGTTCTTGTCACCTACTTTGAGCCATAGGCTTCAAGATTTTAATCTCCACTCCTCTTCTTCTATTCTGTTTTGTCTATACATTTCCCAATATGCTTGCTTTTCCTGCCATAGACTTTCCTGTGTCTCCTCTTGCTGTTCTTTTTCCACTTGTATTGTCTCTATTTTTTATTATTATTTCTATCTTCCTTTTTTGGGTTTCTAATTGTCTGTTCTTTGCCCATTGTTTCAGCTCTTTCCTCTGAGCTTTTAATTTTGATTCCCAAACATAGCTAGGAGAGCCTATAATTTGGTTTGCCCACACATCTACTATAATATTTTTTACTTCTTCACTATCATTCCAAATAGAGCTGTATCTAAAAGGAGATGGGCCAAGGTTCCCCAACATCCCAAGAGATATCCCCACCGTTTATGATCCGATGATATGTTGTGGATGATTTTTTTTTATTTTATATCGCTGAAGATTGTGGAAATTTTATCTTGAATTAGAATTTTTTCCAACCTTTACTTTATATTTTTTTTTCCAATTCTTTTGTTGCTCCAAGTATACTTCCCATTTCTTAGAGGCATGTCCATTAAATTACATGAGTCCATAATTGATTCTACAATTTCCCTTGAGGGATCAGCATGATATTTTCCCCCAAACTTCTCATCTACATTCATAAAAAGGTTGAAATCACCTCCTATTATTATGCTGCTGATTTGAGCCTATGAAACTTTAGTTTTTTAAAGTATTCCAACAAGCTTCCTTGTCTCTATAATGGTTGGGGGCATAAACATTAATGATGCAGTATATATCTTCTATCTTTTTGTTTTTCATGTCTGTTTTTATCCAGTGCAACTCTTTCATTTGCTGAACCAACTCCCAATTCTGTGTTTTCCATAATATACAAATTTCTCTTGAAGCTCCAACTACTGAAATTGATGTTCCTTCATAACTTCTTATTTTTTAGGAAATTATTCCCATTTCCTTTGCACTTATTTTTATCTCCTGGACCATAAAAATATCAGGTTTCTCCATTGCTATTAGGTCTTTCATTGCATTATATTTTATCACACTTCTCATTCCTCTACAATTCCAAGAGACTATATTCATTATCACTTTGGATTGTGGGTAGAGGGACCTTTCCCACTAGTGGGATGGAAGGTTTTTTCTTTTCTCTTTTCTAAGAAAGTGTCCAGAGGTTGTTGGGTGCCCAATGCCATTTCCTTTGCAAGAAATTCATCTCTGATTTCTCTGTTAGATTTCCTTCTAGCTCTTTTTGGATGGTCAAGTGAGGAGAGAAGGTCTTTTGAAAAAGTTTGAGTGATTATTCGATCAAAGGAAGGAGGAGGAGGGATATGGGAGAGAATGAGAGAGGAAGGGGAGGGAATAGAAGGGAAGGGGAGAAAAGGGAGGAGGAAGGAAGGTCAAGGTCCATGAGGGGTTTGAAGCCATTAAAGCAGAGGAGAGGGGAGGGGGGGATAGTCACATGCAATAAAGAAGAAGAGGGGGAGGGAATAGATTGAGAAGGAACGGGTATAGAAGGAGAAGATGAGGGGGAAGGAAGATGGAGGGTCGAAAGAAGAAGAGATTCAGAAGAAGGATGGGAGGAGGAATTATTAGTTGTCCTTTTCTTCTTGACTTGTTCCCATTTTGGGTCCTGAGTTTTGTTTCTTCCATTTCTTGTTTTTTAGGGCATGTATTAGAAAAATGACCATATTCGTGACATACCTTGCATTTGAATGCAATTTTTTCATAGTCCAGCTATTGAATGTGAACTGAAATATCTACTTTGATCTTGACTGCTTCCAATCCACGAGGGGTTTGAAGCCATTAGAGCAGAGGAGAGGGGATGGGGGATAGTCACAAGAAATAAAGAAGAAGAGGGAGAGGGAAGATATTGAGAAGGAACTGGTATAGAAGGAGAAGAGGAGTGGGAAGGAAGAGGGAGGGTCGAAGGAAGAAGAGACGCAGAAGAAGGATAGGAGGAGGATTTATTAGTTGTCTTTTTATTCTTGAATTGTTCGCATTTTGGGTCCTGAGTTTTTGTTTCTTCCATTTCTTGTTTTTTAGGAAATCTATTAGAAAAATGACCATATTCGTGACATACCTTGCATTTTAATGGGATTTGTTCATAATCCAACTGTTGAATGTGAACCCAACTATCTACTTTGATCTTGACTTCTTCCGGTAGTCATTTCCCCAAGTCAAATTCCACACATATTCTTGGGCATGCATGCATGTTTTCCTTTGGCTCACTTCTATCAATATATTTTCCAACTGCATTTCCTATTTCTTTAACTGAATCATCTCCCCAAAAATGTAGTGGAAAATGGGGAAGCCTCACCCATACTAGCACTGCATTCATCAAATCCAACTCTCGATCGAAGTACGAAGTTCATCTATTAAGATATAGCCTTCTCGAGTCCATGAAGTACGGGCCATTTCTGAATATTAGATCTATGTCCTCTTTTGTTTTGAAATGAAATGCGTAGTATCCTCTACCACGAAACCTTATCAAGACTTTCCCTTTGATGGAGGAGGCCAAATTTCTTTCCACCCACTTTAGAAATGAACAGGGAGATGGCCAAAGACCAATGAACTGTCCAACCAATCCTCGCTAAGAGAGAGAAAGAGAAACACGATGAGGAAGGGAGAGAGGAAGAATTATTTCAGGGATTTCATCTATCTTATTCACAAACTTGGATAAAGGACTAGGTCGAGAGGGACCTAAGGAAGAGAGAAAAGAGGCAAAAGCTTCTGCATTTTCTCCCTGTTGTGTAGAAGTTTCAGAGATGGAGGTTGGGAGTGAGTCGTCGTCAGGGGGAGGCTCCGGATGAGCCATTACGAGCCCAGAGGCAGGGCAGAAAACACCATGAGCAGGCAACCCTGTATGCCAAGGGACGGCATGCTTAAATTTTGAAAAAACCAGAGTGGGAGAAACTTGATTTTGCAGTGACTCCCATAATGTTTTTGAGTACCTGAATCCATATATATAAGGATTTATTATATGATAAAACATATATACATTTAAAAAAAATATTAAAGCAACAATAAGAAATAACATTGGTGGATATGACATTTTTTAAAATTAAATTGAGAAGAAAAAAAGGCATAACTACTTTTGAGATAAATATCAGACATTTAAATGTATGAACATAAATTTCTATGTTATATTTAGGTCGTAAGGTGTTCCCTTTTGAGAATAACTCCCCAATGTTATTGCGCACTCTTTTGCACCGTTAGAATCATTGTCAGACGATTGAGAGTCCTTCCATTGTTAGATCCATCTATTTTAACTGTCAAACGAATATTGATTTATGTAATCGTTCAACACATGGGAGAAGGATGCACCTTGAACCCTTTGTGATGATACATATTCTTTATAACCCTAGCTAGATTCCTCCACGCTTTGCTCTTCTTTTCTCTATGACACACATATTCTTCTGCCACAACAAAGTCACTTATGATATTGTCATTTAAATACTTTGTCTTCATCATATTATTAAATTTGCTATTATTTTAATAAACAAGATAGTAGATGTCAAAATTGGCAGTCAATCATTCTAATTTGGAAAGAAATCGAATATTTCAAGGTATATCGAGCTCGGTTGGCCACATTGGTGGGAAGTACAAAGAAGGTTTCTGTGCTTTTGAATTCAATTTTCTCTGGGGTTTTTTCCAATGGTTTTTCACAACTGCTGATGATTGTGGCTTTGAGAAATTTCCTACTTTTGGATTAAAAGCTAGGGATCAAAAGTATGCATTTTTGTTTTCTGTGTTTATTTTAATTGTAAATTTACATGGAGAGATATAATATGAGAGTTGAATCAGATTTGGGGGGAAACTGAACAAAATGGCCCAACTACTAACAAATATTTATAACTAGATTTTGATGATAGGTAATGGAAACTTACCATGAATCTGTAAAGTGTATATGTTATTTCGACTTCAGTATGACATATGTAGGAGCTGGGATGATCTGTCCACACTTGGTGAATTTTTCCATATTGTTCGGCGCAGTAATCTCTTGGGGTCTTATGTGGCCTCTCATACATAACCACAAAGGATGCTGGTACACTGCTACTAACACGAGTATGCATGGACTCCAAGGTTACAAGGTCTTTGTGTCTATTTCTCTCATATTGGGGAACGAATTATACAATTTCGTCAAAATATTCTATATTATTGTGACCACTATGTATAGTCAAGGGAAGAAGAGGCCTCAAAGAGAGCTTCCAGTGGTAGAAAGTGATGGAAATGAGGCACCACTGGATGCAGCAATACCCTATGATGAGAAACGACCAAACACATATGAGGGTGGGCTCACAAAT
Organism: Pinus tabuliformis; assembly: GCA_031772625.1. Classification (NCBI taxonomy): domain Eukaryota; kingdom Viridiplantae; phylum Streptophyta; class Pinopsida; order Pinales; family Pinaceae; genus Pinus; species Pinus tabuliformis. The sequence continues at coordinate 752,363,726 of CM062810.1, read as the reverse complement.
TGGAGCTTGGCCTCAACTTATGGGAAATTAGCCATCTTTATATTTTGAGCATGGGCAGGGAAGGAAGATGGTGGTGTACTGTCATGCTTAGATACCTGTGGAGTGATGATGTCTATAGTTTCCATTGCTTTAGATCTAATGCATGATTTCAAGACTGAATACCTGACCATGTCATCCCCAAGATCGATGTTTGTGAGTCAACTAACTGGGACTTCCATAAGATGCATAATAACACCTAGTAACTTCTGGCTATTCTTCAAGGCCTTAAATTTGGGAGATCAAAGTGGAGAATGTAACACCCCTCCCAGGTCTACCCAAAGTAACAATACCAACTAGGGTAAACAAGAGGATAGATGCTACTACAATTAGATTCAACCTCCTATATCACCTTAAGGAAGTGGAATCGACAAACATCACATACAATCATCCAACATCATCAAAAAAACCCTCAGGAGACAAGTCAACCACTCAGACAACTTGTCCCTAGATCCCACTATAATTCTGTAGCACTTTGGCCATAATCACTCTCATTCTATGCGCAAGGGAGCGTCCATCAACTAAAGTCAATCTCACGGGCCTTCCTGCTAGCGACTGTGGACCCGAATTTCCATTTCTGTGCCAGCGACCCTGGGATTTAAGCCACTTTTCTAGGCCAAAATCCTGGCTTCTGCCCAGAACTTGTTGTAACTTCCAGAATTCATTAAAAACATAATAAAAATGATGATTAAAAAACAAAATCACCCTCAGGACTAGGCCTGAGCATCCCCAACTGGGATTGACATTCCATAAAACACTTGGCATAAATGCAACATATAGGTCTAGGTCTTGCATCCATCCATTTAATAGTTAAAAGTAAATATATGAAGTAACCATGACATAACCAGTCATTCAGCCATGCTTATAACCAACATAAAACCATAAAAATATGAGAGATATGACATCCATTAATCCACATATAAGTCAGTGCAAAAGTAAGAGAACTAGCTTTTATTAATCATAGGAAAATCCAACCAGGTTTGGGACTTCCATGTACCACCCGATCATAGACATGGTTGAACCAAATCTATCTTTCAGCCAATCACCCCTGTACCATATTCCAAGCATGAATGTGGGATATCATAGAACAACCAATCCAAGAACAACTAAGTGAATCTAGAGGTTAAACCACCTCCACCCTCATCAAACCGTGATCACACCAAAACCGGTGCTCCGATCACAATTGAACAGAACTTGGAATGCCATCTGGAATCCATTGCTATCCTTGAGGAATTTTTTGTCTCCTTATCTCTCAGGATTTACCGCAATCCAAACCCAGATCACTAGGCCCTAAACCGAGACTGCTCCATCAAGCTTTACCGTGTATCCTGCCAAAACTGGTCAAGGGATTCCTAGGCCTTTAGGAATGAACCTTGAGACCACTTACACCCTAGATTTCAAAATCCATCTGGAAATTCCAAAGCTCAAAATCAAGATCAACATCCCAACACACCATGGCATCTGGAAAAAGGCTAGGCTAGGCTAAAATATATTGTCATAACCCGGAAAAACCATGCCACTGATAGCAAGAGAACCATACACAAACATGAAAAGCCATGCATGTCCCAACCATCTAGGAAATCACACATGCAAAAGGTTACCTGCAAGTATTCCTGTTGAAGTTGTTTGATCCTTCTTTCCTTTCCTTGATCCTTGCTTGATTTTCCTTCTTTTTCTTGATTTTCCTTTCCTTGCTCCAAACTAGAGTGATCCAAGAAAACTCTAAGTGACCAAGAGAGTGAGAGAGAGATAGAATAATGAGAGAGCTCCAAACATGAACAGACAAAAGCCATGAATTGATCCTTTGTAGCCTTCTTATGCATGGGGCCTCTGTTTTCTTCATTTTCCATTATTTTCCTTCATTTTCCTCCTCACATGCAACTTGTGACCTTTCACCTTACTTTTCTCCTAATTTCCTTTATTTTCATAAATAAATGTGCCAAAAATGCATTTTTTCCTTTTAATGCCTTTGCCTTATCCTTTGCCAATTTCCTTAGCCAAAACACACATCTAGTGATGCCCACTAGGATATCTTTGCCCAACATTCATCTTGGAATATGTGTCCCTTACCCATGGTCTTATTTTTTCTTTATTAACTTTTATTACATGAAATTTTCACCAGGGTTGTTATAGAACCCTCCCCCTTGGGGAACACCATCCTTGGTGTTAAACCATACCAAGATGTCAGCAAAACCACTGAAAAGAAAACATATTGCTTATCAATCTTTATAACTTAGCTTGTTGTAGTATTTACAATGAAGAACCTGCTCAAAACCAAAACATCATGACAACATGACATGATAATAATGATACCACTTATTTAATCTTTATAACTTAACTCATGGCGATATTTACATCCATGTACATTTACATATACAAATATTAAAACATCAGAAAAACATATGCCAAACATAAACCAAGATCAACCAAAACTGCTTTACAACTGACAAACAATGAAGGATATAGGGCCCACATCTGATCCACCTTCTCCCATGTAGCTTCTCCAGGCCCAAAGTGCTTCCGCTACACTTTAACTTGCTCTATGGTTTTGTTCTTGAGCATGAGATGTTTCCGCTGCAATATGCACTAAGGCTCCTATTGGAACTCTCCTTCTTGTTCCACCTACAATATATACCAATTAATAACTTGATCAACATCCTTTATATACTTCTCAAGTAATGAAATATGGAAAACATCATGGACTTTCACTTTTGGAGGCAGTGCAAGTAGATATTCCACTGGTTCAATCCTCTCAAGGATATCAAAAGGACTGCAATACCATGGTGCCAACTTGGCACATGAACCAATCCTCAAGATATTTTCTTAGGCTTGATGTGCAAATACACATGCTCTTGAACCTGAAACTCCTTGAACACCATGTGCTAATCCACATAAATCTTATGTCTATCATGTGCTGCCTTGAGATTATTTTTTATAACCTGCATTTCCTGGTCCATGTCCATCAACATGTCTGGTCCAATAAGTACCATGTTCACTGGATCACTCCAGCTGATCAGAGTGTTACAACTCCATCCATAAAATGCCTTGAAAGGACTCATCCTCAAGGACTCTTGCTAACCATTGTTATATGCAAACTCCACCAGTGGAAGATACTCCTCCCATTTCCTCTGCTAGTGCATCACGTACATCCTCAAATATCCTCTAAGATCTTGTTGACCCTCTCTATCTGACCATATGCCTACGGATGATAAGTTGTATTGAAGGCCATCTCCGTACCCAAGCCTGCAAATAGCTCCTTCCAAAACTTGGAAGTGAACTTTACATCCCCATCCAACACAATCTTCTTTGGAACACCATGTAGTCTCACTATCTCCCTGATGAAAACTTGTGCTACCTCACAGGATAAATATGTAGTCTTCATCAGAGTGAAGTGAGATACCTTGCTCAACCTGTCAACCACGACCATAATATAATCATGTTGCTTCAATGTCCTCTAAATACCTCAGATGAAATCCATGTAAATGACCTCCCATTTCCATTCTGGAATCGCAATAGGCTATAGTAGACCACCTGGATGCTTACATTCCGCATTTACCTGCTGAAAGTCTAAACATCTAGCCATGAACTCTACCACTTCCTTCTTCAGATTCGGCCAATAGTAAAACTTCTTCACCGTCGTCAATGTTTTTTGATATCCTGGATGCCCCAAATACAGTTTCACATGAAACTCCCTCAAGATAAGCTTCTTGAGCTCACTGTAATTCGACACATAGATCCTATCTTTAAACCTCACCAAGCCATCTGTCGTGAGACGATAGTATGCATTCTGATCACCTGTACATGTACTTGTACTCTATTGTAACTTGTGCATAGTATCCATGTATTTATCATCTCGCTATCCTTCTTGCAAGATCTTGCCCTGTAACTCTGTCCAGTAGGAGCTTATAACTACTATATGATTTACATGTACCTTCCTGCTAAGAGCATCTACAACCTGATTCTCCTTCCCTTTGATGTATCAGATATCGAAGTCAAAGTCACTATGGGTATCCAACCATCTATCTTGCCTGACATTTAGATTCAGCTAGTCAAAAAAATACTCAACCCACTGTGATCACTCATTAATTTAAACCTCCTGCCCAGAAGATAATGTCTCCACATCATCAATGCATGTATAATCGCTGCTAGCTCAAGATCATGCATTGGATAGTTATGCTCATGCTCATTAAGTTTACGTGACTCATAGCACACTACCTATGCTTCTTGCATGAGAAATCCATTGTTGGGAAATTTATTGGGCTTAAATTGCTACATTAAATTATCGACCAGGGAAACTCGTAAGCTTGTGATGATGCCAGCAAAATATATGCAGGAGTAGGCAACTAACTCTATGTCTAGCTAAATTGTTTACGATTCAATATAATATGCAAGGGAAGAGGCTCCTAACTAAGGAGGTCCTGGTTGTCCTTCCCTACAGTATCATAGAGAAATCATTAATTACATAAAACTAGAAACTTGAAATGAAGACAAGCAAATGAACTTAATTATAGTTCAGATTCAAGTAGAGAGAGAGACTAACTTAGTCTCTTGATTGTCCTCTCATGTACTAATCCAAACTAAACTAAGATTCATTCATAAGCATAAGAAATGAAATGACTTGAAACATACAGGCACAAAAGAATGAATTTCAATTACCATATAAATCAATGGAGAGAGAGCCTAACTTAGACTCTTGGTTATCTCCTCATATGATACTTGAAACATAAAAGCAAAAGAATGAATTTTGATTATCATGCAAATCCAATGGAGAGAGAGTCTAACTTAGACCCTTGGTTGTTCTCTCATATGCTGATAAGATTCTAATTTAAAACTCATTCATCAATCATAAACAAATCAAATCCTCAAACATCTAAGAAATTAAATGAAATAAGATCTAATATGAAATAACATGTTTCTCTCATCCTTTTAGAGTGAGCTCAATTCTCTTAAGAACAAGACAAATTATTCCATATACTACATTAAGGAAACTTATATCTAAAAACTACATAATGGAAATAAAACTACATAATGGAAATGTATGTAAAATGGAGCTTTATTTTATTCCATCATAAGCTGGATATGTGCTCTAAGAGTCCTCCCTTTGGAATGGAGGAGGTACTCCTATTTATACAATGAGATGAGATAACAAACTCATAATGATGATCCACTAATCTCTCTTTAGTTCCATACATTTCTCAACCATCTAGACACATAACCCTATCCTCCATGATCTCCTCCATGAGGTCCATGATTTTCTCCATGATCTTTTCCATGAGGCTTATCTTATCAAACTCGAATTTGAACATTCAAGGCCACATAAAGATGCCCTGGAAGCTTCCTTTGTGCCTACACATGTCAACAAACTCATTCTAATTGTTAGGTATAAGTATAAGCATCTTATTTTCTAAAGTTTTGCCATAAATTCACTTAAAAATGTTAAGAATTAATAAACTTTGGAAAAGCATTGTTATAACCCAATAATGAGGTAAATGTAATGATATGGAGGTGGAATGGAGGTGACATGAATGTAAAATGTGAAGATATTGGTGAATAATGGAGTGAAAATGGGGACTATTTTGAGGCCCAACATCCACCAAGTCCCCTCTTGCAAGAATCTGTAAAGACTACAAACCCCTTGTCTGGACTTGCAATCTTTAGCACTAGTGCATATGTCAACAACTGCTTAAGTTGCTCAAAAATATCTTCACATTCCGTTATCCATCCATTTAATCTTCTTACCTTTTCGCTACATTGATGTGATCGGATATGCAATGCGTGAAAAGTTCCTAATGAAACTCCTATAGTAACCTGCCAATCCCATGAATGATCTCACCTCATCTACATTCTTGGGATCAACTGCCCACTCCATGATGGCCCTTATCTTCTCTAGATCTACTACTATGCCTTCCTTGGAGACAACATTTCCCAAGTAGTGTACCTCAGTCTGAAAGAAGCTACAATTGCTAATATTAGCTTACAACTAATGCTCTCTTATCAATCTCAACACTGCTGCTAAGTGTTCAACATGTTCTTCCTCATTCTTAGAATATACCAGTATGTCATCAATAAATACAATAACAAACTTTTCCAAATAAGGACACAACACACTATTCATCAAACACATGAATGTAGCTTGAGAATTAGTCAAACTGAATGGAACAAGCACAAACTCATAATGCCCATACCAGGTCCTGAACACAGTCTTGAAGATATCCTCTTCCTTGATACATACTTGATGGTATCTTAACCTCAAGTCGATCTTAGAGAACACCGTTTCTCCCTTTAGCTGATCAAACAAATCATCAATCCCCGACAATGAGTACATGTTCTTAATCGTTACCTTGTTCAATTGTATGTTGTCAATGCACAATCTAAGAGTACCATCTTTCTTTTTTATGAAAAACACTAGTGTGCCCTAATGTGATACATTGGGTCTAATGTATCCTTTGTCCAACATTTCCTTTAGTTGCAACTTCAACTCTACCAACTTAGGTATGCTCATCATGTAAGGTGATTTCGATGATGGAGTTGCCCTTGACACTAACTCAATAGAAAAGTCTACCTCCCTGTGAGGTGGCAACTCTAAAATTTCCTCAGGATATACATCTCGAAACTGTTGCAAAACTGGGTACCTACCCAACACATTGGCATCCTCAACCTCCTTACCCTTGTCACTAGAAATGTGTACTACAAACATCACACAACCTTTTATGCAACTATGCTTAGCCTGCATAGCAGTAACCATCCTTACTGATGTAGGCTTCTTCTTTCCCTCCAAGGTCCTTTTTTCCCCACTATCATCCACATAGTCAATGACCTTTTCAAAACAACCCACTTTTTTTCTATGAAGGTATAGCCAATCCATACCCAAAATCAGACTATACGATCCCAATGGCAATACATTCAAATGTGTTGTTGTAGGCATACCATTTAACTCAAATGCACAAGCTCTTACCCAATGGTGAACTTGCTTCTTTATACCTGTAGCCAACTGTACCAACCAAGCTTATGCACACACTTCTTTTATCAAACCACACTTATCCACTAGGTCAGGATTAATATAACTATATTTAGATCCAGGATCAGTAAAAATAGAAACAACTTGATCACAAAGATTACCATCCATCTCAATGATTGATGCCTGATGATCCACCTGTTTATTGTCAATAGATGCATAAATATGAGGAATGATACGACCAACATCACGAACTGTATGCACCTCCTGAGCATTGTAGATCTGGGGTCTACCACCACTCTGATACTATGGACAATCCCTCTTTCGACAATCCTTACCACATATCCAACACTGCAATGGTTCCCTACCACCGCCTTTAGCCTGTTGCTCTCCATGTCCCTTATTATCTGTATTGAATCTCTTATAAGGAACTACATTATCTTTCTCACTTGCATCTTGAGGTCTTCCTCTCTTTGGTGGCCATTTTCCTTTAGCTTTTTCATTTCTCTTCAAGTCATGTTTCGGCTCAACTTTGCGCTTCGATTGCTCATAACAATGCTCCAACTTTCAGATGGCCTCCTCCAACAACCTAGGCTCATCGAACTCAATTCGGTCTCTGTACACAACTAGAAACCCACTGATGAATCTCTGAATCTTGGCCTTCTCCTCTCTGAGGTAAGGCACATATCTCAACATCTCCAAAAATCTGCTAGTATACTCCTCTTTTGTCATAGAACCCATATGCAACTCATAAAAGTCCTTAACTTTGTCATCATAATACCTCTCAGACAAGTACTTCTTTTTGAAGAGCCTTGTTACAGAGTAATTTGTCATTGTCCTCATCTCAATCCCTCTGCTGTGTCATGTATCAAATAAACATGTTTATATCTTCCCACTTATGCAAGAAGATTAAGCAAATTCTCTCTAATGCTGAAGACTGACCCTTTTTTACTAAGAACCTGCATCGTCGCTAGTAAACCCTTAAAATCCACGACGATTCCCTATCATGCACTGTATCATTGCGACGTCGTTGCTAGTCCCCAGTTCATGACCCGTGACGATCCATATTTGGCGAATTAGTTCAAACAGTCGGCCTTCTGGATGTTTCTAGAGCTAGTTGTTGGGTCAGTTTGGGTCGCTTTTCTGCCTTTGGGATGGTGGTTCTGCCTCTTGTGCAACCTCCCTTGAGGATAAGCTCCCTCTCCCTCATTTCATGGAGGCTCCTCCTCCTATAAAAGCACTCACCATTGCTATGATCAGCTAGTTAGTAGTTCTTTTGGTTGGGCAGTGCTACTAGTGCTTTTGAGTTTGGTAGATAGCTTTGGTGTGAGTGTGAAAAGTGTGGGGTTTCTTATAGTTTGTAAGAGGTTGTGGAGTGCCCTTAACTTTGTATTAAAGCTTATGAGTGAGAGAAAGATATTGTATGTTGGGAGACCCATACTTGAAGAGTGAATGCTTGGAGAAACATACTAGTTGGACCCTCTGAGAAGGCTTGCAATGTTAAGACTTGGTTGTAAGCTTTGCTTTTGATTCATTATTAATACAATCAATGATGATTTCCTATGTCTTGTATGTAATTTACTTGATAGCTCATGATTTCTTGAATTTATGAGTAAATAGATCATTGTTGTTTCTCAATTACATGCTCTGTTGTTTTCTTGTGTTGTTTCAGGTTGATTGCTCATTAAGGAGAAGAAAACGGAAGCTGGAGCAGCGCAATGGAACTTCATCAACCACTGGTTTGAGGTAGGCTTCTAACGATGACTATTTAAGGGAATCAATTGTTGTTTTGTCTTTGCTGTGACTAGACCCACTCTATGGCTAGAGGGGTTGCCTCTATCCGCAGAGGGAACACTTTCCTGCATCACAAGTTGGCAACTCCATTGGGAATTCCTTTATATGTTTTCTTCTTGTTCACCCTTGATCTGTTTTTTGTTTTAGTGTCTCTTGAATTTTGGGGTTAAACCATCAGTTTTTTGGGTTACCTAGGTCAATCTGGGAATTCCCCTTGCTGCTTGGAAAGATTATATGGTGTCATTTAGGTTATTTTACTTTGTCTTTTGCTTAAGTAAGATCATCATTGAAGATAGCCTAACAGTCATGACAAAGTCGCTGATGTTATAGCTTTGTACCCGCGACTATTTGGCTTTCATCTCGGGTTTCTAGTTTAATTCCCGTGACGACTCCTGAAATCGGACCGTCTCGAAAAACAGGTGTACTTTAGCGACTAGTCTCTAGTTGTTAGTGTAACACTTGCAACAACATATCTAGTTGTCAGTGTAACACTTGCGACTAGTCTCTAGTTGTCAGTGTAACACCTGCGACGATTCCTGTAAAGTTGTTTTTACAACTTTACCTCCTGAATCCATCAATCTTGTTTATCCCTTGTTGTTTCTTGTCTCTCATTAGCTTGTTTTGATTGCTTTTGGTTAAGGTACTGTCTTGTTGATTTCATTTGAGTGAATATTGTGTTTGTAGACCCTGTGACCTAGCTCTCTTAAGCATTTCAAACCGTTTGCTTGGGCTGCTTGTCTATCCAAGGTTCATCCGCAACCATCTTATTGATTTTCTTGAAGTTTTTGCCACTTGTTTTGTTGGTCGATTATTAGTGTTGATTGTTGAACCAATTTTGATATTGATTCAATTATTCACTACCAGACATAGATTACAATTGTTTGGATCAATCGGTTCATGCTTGCTCATTTGTTTCTTTAGAATTCAAAGCTATCAAAATCAAAAGATTTCATTCATTTAGTATACGAAAGTGAAAGTACATTTGCATTTCAAGTTTTCATGTTTGAGAAATTGGAAAGCAAACTTAAAATCTATCATTAGTAGTATCGATGCACTGTAGGATTGATGTGTTTATGCATTGTGTCTCTTAGCGCTTGCATTTGCTGGTCTTGGTTTTGCCTTGGTTTGGGAATGATCTCTCTACCTTTCTGTAAGTAGGTGTTCATTGAAATGAAAGATGCTTTACTCATTCTAGCTGCATCGTAGGTTTTTGATATACATACGGTAAGGCCTAGAAATTGAAACATAATTCAAAATAAACTCTAAAATGAACTGAATGAACTTAATAATGCATTGGAACATAATGCACATTATTTAGAGGTCTAGGCTAAAGACGTGCTCCGGCGTCGTTAAACGTATTCACTATTGCTTTCACTTAAGGTTGGGTGATTCCTCCTTCTGTGACTCAATAGCTGCTAGTACGGACTTGTGCTCCCAGTACCATCGAGTATATATGGGGAGACCCCACTAGGTTATCATCCTATATCCATAGGAAGCCATGTCTGTCGCCTTGCAAACCATAATGCACCGAACACAGCATTCGGGAAGACTGATTGTCGTACGGAAAGTCCTTGGTTTTCATATGATCGCCAATGTGTATATGCAGTTTTACAGGTTGTTTCGTAAAGCTTTTTCCTAGTTATTCAGAGTAGTCACTTTCGTTCCTTTTCAACTCCTTAAAAGAAAAGGTCCATCTGAGCACTTGTCCTTTTAGGTTCATTAAAGCTCGAAAGAGATAGAGTCACCTTTTCGTCCTTTTCTTGACTCTTGAAACATGAAAAGGTCAAGTTTTGTTCCTGCATCATAAAATTTACTGCCCACGAAATATTCCTGGTAACCGTTAGAGTTCTTCGTTACAGTTCGAGTGTTTTTCAAGCTCATTCCCGATGGAAACATCCCCTAAGTTTACCAGCCAAGGTCTTCCCCCAGATGGAAATCTTGGTCCGTTTCCACCTTTTGGAAATGTCGGTGCTCTGTACATGGCAACATTTTCATTGCCTGGGTTAACCATCGGTTTGCCTGTTTGGTTGTTTTCGACCTTGGTGGTCCTAAGCATCATGATTCCTATTCCACTGTCTCCTTCGTCTGAACCACGACATGTTGATTCCAAGGTTGAGCCTGCTCCTTCTTCCCCTATTTCTTCACCTTCATCTCCTCTTTCACCTGGTGAAAGTTTCACATCTAGTAACCAGGAAACTAAGAAGAGGAAGAAGAAGAAGAAGAAGACGAAGAAGAAGAAGTCTGATAAGCGCTAGGCCACCTGTGCAACTATTGCTCCAAGTACGTCTCAGGTCGGAACACCTTCTGCTCCTCCGCGAAAGGTTAAGTTTCCTTGTAAATTGTGCAAGGGTGACCATATTCTTCGTGATTGTCCTGGCATTCCTAGGGTATTGGAAGTATGGTCTCACGATCTGGCTCGTCCCTCATCGTCCTCTGAAGTTCATGACGATGCTACCCTATCAATTGGCAGGGGTAAGAAGAAAGGGAAGATTCGATTCCCCTATAGTCTGTGTCAAGGCAACCATCCCCTTCACCTTTGTCCACTCATGGATAAAGCTTCCGCCGTTTTGGACAGTCTTACAGCTTCTTCACCTCACCTTCCCGTTGGTTATCAAAGGCTCTCTTCAGACCCTCTCCCCATTGAAAAATAGATTGACTTAGATTCTTCTCTTGTCCGTCCTCCTCTATCCGAACCTGGCTGTGCTAAGCCTATTCCAGACCAACCATTGGTCGGAGAGAGTGTCGACTTGGATTCACCAACTATCGATCACTCTATTCCCAAGGAGCATCATGATTATACAACTCATTTTCTTCTCGTCTCATCTGATTCTCCTGAGATTGAGAACGACCCTCTTATCCTAGCTGATTCAGAGAGTCCTTCTTTGGTTCCTGTAGAGCATGGGGGCAATCATATGATACCCCCACCAAGTAGTTCAGTCGTTTCCTTCGACTGGAGTCATTTGACTACATTCCGCCTTCCATCCTATGTGCCTTTCCATATTACAGTACATGCCTATGATAAGGCAGTACCTGGCATTGTCTTGGATGAGGGTGCGTCAGTTAGCCTCATGCCTTTCACTACTTGGCAAGCTTTGGGCTCCCCACAACTTGTGTCGGTCACACAGAATCTGTTGGCATTTGACGGAGGAACCAGTCAACCTTTTGGGATCCTCCCGAGGTTTCCTGTCACTTTGGGAGGAAAAACCATATATATAGACGTAATGGTTGTCTAAGGTGATTTAGAGTTCAGTCTTCTCCTTGGCTGTGACTATGTTTATGCCATGGGGGCCCTTGTCTCTTCACTTTTCCATGTGGTTTGTTTTCCACATGATGGAAGAATGGTGACCATAGATCAATTATTGTTCTTTAGTCCCCCTGTGCCTCCTGTGCAGTCGTCGTCCCCTATTGGTCCTTGCTCACAAGCAGTGACTTCCCAACCACAAGTCAATTATGTGGCTACTCGTTCTGTCTCCACATCTGCTAATGACCATGCATATGGTCTCGTACATCATGTACTGGGGGAATTGGATCCTGATCTGTCATTAGTGCCTCATGATATGTATTCCTCCCAGAGTGCGTTTCTTCAATCCCGCGAAGACCTCTTGGGAGCCATGTTCTCATATGGCCCATGAACAGGATCATGGATCATAGTTCCTAATCTTGTGTCAAGCTCGTTAAACAATGAAACAAGGTGTCTCGAGGAAAGTTCTTGTTCTTGTGTCAACCTCGTTAAAAAATGAAACTGGGTGGCCGAGGATGGTTCTTTTCTTGTGTCAACCTTGTTAAAAAATGAATCAAGCAGTCCTGAGGATAGTTCTGATCTTGTGTCAAACTCATTAAAAAATGAAGCAAGGCCCGAGGATAGTTTGTTCCCGTCTCAACCTTGTTAAACAATGAAACTAGGGGTGCTGAGGAGAGTTCTTTTCTTGTGTCGACCTCATTAAAAAATGAAACAAGGATCATCGGGCATAGTTCCTTGTCTTGTGTCAACCTCGTTAAAAAATGAACCAAGGGTTATGAGGATAGTTCTTTTACTGTGTCAACCTCATTAAAAAATGAAACCACTCCCTTTCCAAATTGAGTCTTTGGTTGAGATCTCATAAACTCCAAGTCGATTCTTTCCAAGATCTCGAAAGTGAACCTTCATTCCATCCACTCCATTGCATGCAGTGAAGCTTAGGGGGGCATGTACCTCAATTTGTGTCATTATGCTGGGGGCATGCACACTTATAACATGCATAGTTTTTCATTTCAATCTTGTGTAAACATGAAACCGAATCCAAGTAGAGTTCTCCATGGTTCAAGCTTGTGTAAAAATGAACCCATACCCGATTTACATCTCGTGGTTGCCATTTTTATCCGCTAATTTCTGCTAGATGAGCCTTGGTTGTTTCATTCCATCGCCACCATCTCTTTCGCTGATCGTATGCTTTCATTTGGTTGTTTGTCCTTTCCTGAGGAATCGCAGCAATGAGTGGTTTTATTAGCCAGCCTCTTTACCATTACATGTTTTTAGAAGTTCCACCATTGTCGGAACTAGTTGCTACCCTTTATACCACTCGTTCCTCTGGGACGAGTCACCTTTAAGCTCTTTTCTGACTCATAAAATATGAAAAGATTGTCGAGTTTTTCCTTTTTGACTCGTTAAACAGAATAAAAATGCGGTCCACTTTTAGCTCTTTTCCGACCATATAAATGTGAAAATATGGCCAGGCTTTTGTTGTTTCAAGTTCGATTTTGGTTAAGAAACGACGTGTCTTTGATCACTTTTTAATTTTTTGGATCGGGACCACTAATTACGAAAATTACTCCTTGATTGTAACAGTCAAGAAGTTCTCTCGAGTATTGTTTTCTACTTTTTCGGGCTCGAGGGACACAAATTTACGAAAAAGGACCCCCCTGGAGTTTTCTTTTCCGTGTCTTTTTCAAACTCTCTAAACATGAAAAAGACTCCGAGTTTTCCCTATGTCAGACTTGTTAAACCCTAACGACATTGGACTCGTCACCATGATGAGACTCGAGCTTCTCCTCCCTAGGGCTCGTTAAATTATTACTAGGTTGGATTCGTCTGAAGGTCGAACTTATATTACAAGCATATGCTATCCCCTTCAAGCTTGTTTTCAAAAATAATTGGGGTACTCACCAACAATGGTGGGGGAAAATTTGGAAGTCATCATTGGTTACCTGCGACAGCTAGTCACTCTTGAACATCGACACTTTTGCTTCTTGTTGGGTTGGGATATCCATACATCGTCATTTGGCCTTCTAGGGTTTTGGGTTTCCATTTTGCCTCATTCCATCTGATCCATGTTGTCTCCATCAAGCCTCTGATCCCTTGGTACCAAAATGTTGCCACATTCCGGAGTCGTGTCATCGATATGTTCAAGAGTATAATCCTTCTGCAGTTCACACCCTTACCTCCTCCTCTGATACTCCGTTTCACCATCTACCATGTGTTCCTTATCTCGTGTCGTTGATGGGAGAAACATTATGGCCCTCCTGCGACGAATCGTCTCCTGTCGATGCCAACTCATTATCCAGGTGATTGGTCTAGAGATCCACTTCGGTACCTTGGAGCTTGCATGCCTCAATGGCAAGTTCTTCGTGCTTGACGATAGACTTTCATCATTGGTATTCGATTGGGTGATTCCACGAGTGTTTGACTTCAGCTCATTTTTCACACTTAGTGGATTGTACTGGACAGTACCTTGAGAGCCATTGGCATTATTGGTGGTTTCTCTCGCGCTTGTTAACGGTTTTCATCATTGACCAGTAATCAAGCGACTTTCTATCATGCTCAACCTCAACACATCTGTTCGCATGCTAGAATTTGTACTATGATCGGTTGGGTTTCAAGACCCCGAACTAAGATTACATATGTTTGGGCTGCGTGGATTGGTTCATGATTACATACATGACTCTTTGATGGATGGCTGCGACCATACCTGAGTCTTCATGGATGGCTGCGACCATACCTTTATCATTATCATGGTCTTGTCAACTGGGTGGCTGCGTCCATACCACAGACCAAGTTTCATATGTCTTTTGGATGGCTGTGCCCATGCCTAGACTACATGTATTTCACTATCAGAGATATCAGTTGTACTTGCGCCTGCAAGTTCTTCAAGGTGGTGTTCCAGTTCAGACAGTTTCGTAAAGCATTTCACCCCTCCCACTCTCTCAGGCTTCATGCTTTAGGGGGCATCTGTTACACAATAATTTGTCACTGTCCTCATCTCAGTCCCTCTGTTATGTCATGTATCAAATAAACATGTTTATATCTTCCCACTTATGCAAGAAGATTAAGAAAATTCTCTCTAATGCTGAAGATTGACCCTTTTTGACTAAGTTCCTGCATCGTCGCTAGTAAACCCTTAAAATCCGTGATGATTCCCTGTCATGCACTGTATCATTGCGACGTCGTCGCTAGTCCCCAGTTCATGACGCGCGACGATCCAGATTTGGTGAATTAGTTCAAACATTCGGCCTTCTCGATGTTTCTAGAGTTGGTTATTAGGTCAGTTTGGGTTGCTTTTCTACCTTTGGGATGGTGGTTCCACCTCTTGTGCAACCTCCCTTGAGGATAAGATCCCTCTCCCTTGTTTCATGGAGGCTCCTCCTCCTATAAAAGCACTCACCATTGCTATGATTAGCTAGTTAGTAGTTCTTTTGGTTGGGCAGTGCTGCTATTGCTTTTGAGTTTGGTAGATAGCTTTAGTGTGAGTGTGACAAGTGTGGGGTTGCTTATAGTTTGTAAGAGGTTGTGGAGTGCCCTTAACTTTTTATTAAAGCTTATGAGTGAGAGAGAGATATTGTATGTTGGGAGACCCATCCTTGAAGAGTGAATGCTTGGAGAAACATACTAGCTGGACCCTCCGAGAAGGCTTGCGACGTCAAGACTTGGTTGTAAGCTTTGCTCTTGATTCATTATTAATACATTTAATGATGATTTCTTATGTCTTGTATGTAATTTACTTGATAGCTCATGATTTCTTGACTTTATGAGTAAATAGATCATTGTTGTTTCTCGGTTACGTGCTCTATTGTTTACTTGTGTTGTTTCAGGTTGATTGCTCATTAAGGAGAAGGAAACGGAAGCTGGAGCAGTGCGATGGAGCTTCATCAACCACCTGTTTGAGGTAAGCCTCTAACAATGACTATTTAAGGGAATCAATTGTTGTTTTGTCTTTGTTGTGACTAGACCCACTCTAGGGCTAGAGGGGTTGCCTTTGTCTGCAGAGGGAACACTTTCCTGCATCACAAGCCTTTCAAATGCATGCCAAGTCAAATCATCCTCATGTATGTCCTTTACATTCTTCATGTCTTCCCACCAAATATCAGCTTTACCTTTGAGACTGAAAAGTGCTATCCTTGCTTTCATGTTTTCTGATCAATCATGCAATCTAAAGAATTTCCTCATGCCAAGCAACCAAACCTCCACATCTTGCGATGTCTTCATCTCTCCATCAAAGGTAGGTGGCTTTTCCTTCTTGAACTCATTCGGCAATTATCCCTTATCATTCCTCTTGTACGAATGATAATGATGACGATCATGATGTCTATCAGAACCAAAACTAGAGTAATACCTGTGTCTGTCACCCCTCCTATCCGGAGTGTCCAACATCTTGCCATCTCTGATAGTGTTAGATCTATCTGACCTATGTCTACTATGAGACTTGCTTCCATATGCCCCATTAGTTATGTCCTCATGTCCATGGATGATCTGAAGAGGTCCCTGTCGCTACAAATCTGACAAAATCTAAAGTAATATTGCATTCACCTCTGCTTGTTTCTCTTGTGCCTGCATTATTTTGTTATTGTCTACTTTTCAACTCCTTATTTCCTCCTTCAGGCTTCTCAATGTGTTTTCCAAGTCATAATAATTCCCCACACCATGTTTCCCATCTGATGCATAGGGAGATTCTATGTAATTTACCACTTTACTAGCCATCTGACCTCTTTCTTGCAAGGTATACTATGTCAGCTAAACCAAATCACCATAAATCAATGTACCTTAGCATAAATCATGGAGGATACCTTGTCTGAAGATCATCAAATTAATGTGATGAATTTACAACATAACCATAATAACATATAGACATATATCAATAAGTGCATCAACGCATAACCGTCATACTATTAGGGTCTAGTCATAAATGCAAGGCCATTTAAACAATGCATGTTATGACCTCATGCATGACAGAAACCATTACTCGAGTATACACATTGCCTCATGCAACTATCCACCTGCATAAGCAATGCCTAATCAACTACACATACACATAACCACATGTAGTCGAGCATAAGCGATCAATTCTTGTAATAAACCTAAAAGACTGATGCATGCAATCAAATAACCAAAAATACAACCCAACGTAAAAGGATGTAATCAAACAACATATAATTGTATAACCTGTCATATACTTATGACGATGCATTCCATAAAACCGACATCATGTTCTTCATGATAACCTTACTACTACCATGATCAATATGATGCAATGCAATAGGCACATGGAATGCAAGTGTAAGAGCCACACACACAACTGACATGCATGCATGACCAACACATTCACCCATATCTATAGCATGAGATATGACCCAAAGAGAGCATAACCATGCTCTGATAGCAATCTGTAACACCCTCTCCTAGGTCTACCCAAAGTAACCATGCCAACCGGGGTAAACATGAGGAGAGATGCTACTACAATCATATTCAACCTCCTATGTCACATTAAGGAAGTGGAATTGATAGAACATCACATACAGTCATCCAACATCATCAACAAAACCCTTAGGAGACAAGTCAGCAACTCAGACAACCTGTCCCTGGGTCCCACTTCTATTCTGTAGCTCTTAGGCCATAGTCACTATAATTCTATGGGCAAGGGAACGGCCAACAACCTAAAGTCACTCTCACACAACAGCCTACCAATGACTATGGACCAAAATTGCCAATTTTGTGCCAGCGACCTCGGGATATAAGCCACTTTTCTAGCCCAGAATCCTGGCCTCTGCCCAAAACTTGCTGTAACTTCCAAAATTCATTAAAAACATAATAAAAATTTTGATCAATCAAAAACCACCCTCAAGACTAGGCCTGAGCATCCCCAACTAGGACTGACATTCTGTCAAACACTTGGCATCAATGCAACCTACATACTATGATACAAGACAGAGTATAATGATTGAAACAACTTATGAAACATAACCAGAAGGATCACCTCCTTCTCCATTGAATTACTACATCATCAATTAGGTCTTGAAACCATCCATTTAACAGTTACAAGTAATTATATGAAATAACCATGACATAACCAGTCATTCAACCATGCTTATAACCAACATAAAACTGTATAAATATCAAAGATATGACTACCATTAAAGCCACATATAAATCGATGCAAAAGTAAGAGAACTTAACTTTTATTAATCATAGGAAAATCTAACCAGGTTCGGGACTTCCATGTACCACCCGACCATAGACATGGCTGAACCAAATCTCTCTTTCATCCAGTCACCCTCGTGCCATATTCCAAGCATGAATGTGGGATCTCATAGAACAACCAATCCAAGAACAACCAAGGGAATCCAGAGGTTAAACCACCTCCACCCTCATCAAACCGTGATCACACCAAAACTGGTGCTCCAATCACAACCGAACAGAACTTGAAATTCCATCCAGAATCCATCACTATCCTTGAGGAATTTTCTGTCTCCTTGTCTCTCAGGATTTACCGCAATCCAAACCCATATCACTAGGCCCTAAACCGAGACTGCTCCCTCAGGCTTTACTGTGTATCCTGCCAAAACCAGTCAAGGGATTCCTAGGCCTTTGGGAATGAACCTTGAGACCACCTCCACCCCAGATTCTAAACTCATCCAACAATTCCAAAGCTCAAAACTGAGATCAACATCCCAACACACCATGGCATCTGGAAAAAGGCTAGGCTAGGCTTAAATCCATTGTCATAACCCAGAAAAACCATGCCACTGACAACAAGAGAACCATACACCAACATTCAAAGCCATGCATGTATAAACCAGCTAGGAAAACACACACGCAAAAGGTTACCTGCAAGTATTCCTGCTGAAATTGCTTGATCATGCTTTCCTTTCCTTGGTCCTTGCTTGATTTTCCTTCCTTTTCTTGCTTTTCCTTTTCTTGTTTTCTTTTCCTTTCCTTGCTCCAAACTACAATGCTCCAATAAAAATCTAAGTGACCATTAGAGTGAGAGAGAGATAGAATAATGAGAGAGCTCCAAACATGAACTGAAAAAATTCATGAACTGATCCTCAAAAGCCTTCTTATGAATGAGGCCTTTATTTTCTTCATTTTCCTCCTCACATGCAACCTGTGACCTTTCACCTTACTTTTCTCCTAATTTCCTTTATTTTCATAAATAAATGTGCCAAAAATGCCTTTTTCCTTTTAATGCCTTTGCCTTAGCCTTTTCCAATTTCCTTAGCCAAAACACACATCCAGTGATGCCCACTAAGATATATTTGCCCAACATTAATCTTGGAATACGTGTCCCTTACCCATGGTCTTATTTTTCCTTTATTAACTTTTATTACATGAACTTTTCACTAGGGCTGTTACAGAGAATATCTAGTTCCCTTTGCACCGATTTGCAAAAATATGGCCATCCTAGGAGAAGAGGGATTCAATGCCCTTCCCAAGCACTGGTTCACTCTTTGTTATTATTTATTTGCATGAGCCATTGTAATTAATTTGATAGGAGACAGTGTACCCAAAAAAGTGTCTCCATATATTCCCTTGTGAATGACTATGGTTATACCTTTTTACCTTGGAGGTTAATTTTCCATCGATATGTGTGTGGGGCCATTGTGTTTGTTTGGTAGAAGATGAACCGGAAAAATGTTGATGTAATGGTTCCTGCAATGCCTTCCAGTCTCATATGTGGAGATGGCATATGGACTCTTCCTTCTTCGATTCTGGCTCTAGCTAAAGTCAATCCTCCCATATGCATGAAATTCCTATCTAGAAGCATGAACACTAAAGTGGATGCCTTTATTAACAAGGGTTGATCCAAAGATATCAAAATCACATATTTTTTATTCACGTTGTGTGTAATATGCATATATAAATACTTGTTAGCAAGGCTTATTCACCACATATGACAACTTCTCCAAGGTTTTCATTATGTGATCCTTGTCTACACCAGGAGATCCGGTAATCAGCCAATTGCCTTTTCAGAAAATTATGGATGCTCACATCTAAGATGATGGTTGGAAGTTGCCTAGCCCATGGCCATAGTGAGTGAATACCTTCAGAATCTAAATAGTATAATGGATCAATATGCAACAAAAAATAAGGAAACCTTCTTAAAGGATGGATTCTCGGATGGAGCTGATTAGATGGCAAAGGGCTCTAGAAAGATCCGTGCCAAGCCATAACTTGAGATGACATAAGTAATTGAATGATGGGGGTGGGTGGCCACCCTCGCACATGCAAATCCATGTGCATTAATGATAACTGGTTTTTGAGAGTTAAGGTGGTATTGATCACAACATGGAGAGAGGGTAGAAAGTTAGCAGTTTGAAGGAAACTTTCTATTGTTTGGACGATATTACTACTTATCAATTACTTTTCAGACAATAAGGTGAATGGAAGGAGTGGAACCTCTAGGAGGATGCCATCCTAACAAATAGAGTCTGGGTCACAACGAGAATGTGGTTTTATCCCATCAGGTCCCATATATAATTCGGATCCAGAAATGTATACACATTGGTTATGCATGCAAGGAAGTGGGTATGTTACTCCCATCTCTTCTAAAAATAATGTTGATGGTTCGATGCATGGGGTTCTTAGGATGTTGGATTGTAGCTCTGGAATTCTATGTACCATTGCTTTATATGACTCATATCTTGGTGTAGTGCTTATCTATGTTTCCCACTGCAATTTCCATTTTTTTCTAACTCTACGGGGTCTGCTGATGCAGGAGCATGAGATATGGAGGGAAAAATCTTCAAAATTATTCCAAAAAATACAAAAAAAAAAAATCTACAAGCAAAGGAGTGGGATCCTTTAGCCATAAATTTCCATGTTTTTCTAGTTTAGCATAGAGATAGAACCTAGGAATAAATCATGATGTAATAAATGTTAAATAGTTAAGCCATAGTGGAGGATTTCGAGGAGAATACCTCGCTGAACAGATAGGATTAGTTAGCATAGTGGAGGTTCTCGAGGAGGATGTCTCGCAGAACTGATAGTTGTATTAAATTAAGCCTTTGTTTTAGGATCTGGTTGTTAATACGAACCAATATATATGTAATTTGGATGCTACTGTAAGGGGATTTTGACCGAAAGTGTTTATTTTGCATTGCTGAGGAAAGAAGAAGATATCTCTGTGTATTGGTCGATCCCGGAGAACTTGTGATCTCTGAAACCCTTTTTATGCATCTGAACATCTATTTGCTTGTAAATCTGCTATAATGCTTGTATTCGACTTTGTTTTTCTTCTGAGCCTTTATAAAAGTGATTTGTCCTTGTTTTCCAACTAACACTTCGATTGAATCCTGTTGGAGTGGTTTTCCTTTATATCGGCATGCCTTGTTTCCCTTATATGTGTTATTGAGTTCCGCAGGCAGAAACTTTGGTTTACACTGAAAAACCGTGAAAACCCATAGCCGGAATTGAGTTTCGGACTTGAAATCTTATTAAACGGGGCCAATACTCATATCGATTCAGCAAGTGTTATCACATCGTAGTGTTGAAGCGAAGAGGGACTAACTCTTTAAAGTGTCAAAGTCCGAAGTTGTGATATTCGGACTCGAAACCTTATAAGGTTGGTTTTATAACCTATCGGGTCCATGATAGTTATCACATCACAAGTTTGATATAAACTGCGACAGATTTCAGGTGGTCAAAAGACCGTAAGCGTTTTTGAAGCCCTTGGCTCCGATTCCATACAGAGTATGCCGCGTAGCAGAAAGGGAGCGAGTTAAACCGCTTATCGGGAGGGTTTAGGGTGCACAGTTTAGCTGCCCGATATTTTTTTAGACCGTTAGATCTGGAGCTGCAATATCAATGGTTTATAGTGGTGGAGCTGGTTCAGAAATTGGGAAGCGTGCTGTCCGTTGGATTTTGGATAAAATCGACGGTATAGAAGCAAAGTTGACGACAATTATAAGCGCGATTATATAACATTTGGGATTCGACATTTTGGGTTATTGCATTGTTTTCGTGTGATTTTATGTAGTTTCTAAAAAGGTTATGGTCCGAGTTATAAAGCGGAATTAGTTAAGTTGTATGGTTGGGGTTCTTAAAGACTAAGAAACGGTTAAACCTGTCGATAGTGTGTTACGTGATTACTCCAGAATTACAGCTCCAATAGTGAGAATTACCCCATGGGCCTCTGTTGTGAAAATTGCTCCCGATAATAAGGGTTAGATGATTAATGGAAAAGGACTGGTGATAGTGACAAAAAAGAGGGAAATTTATAAATAGTCAGCCTAGAAATAGATGGTTGATACTCCGGTGGAGGTAGAAGAGGAGATTCATCCAGAATTAGAAGAAATTATTTTAGGGTTTGAACGTTTGTCAATATCACCTACACCCAGGACACCATTAGTGGTATCAGAGCCAGGTTTTGACACTGAATTGAATCTTAGAAGCAAGAGAAGGAGACCTAATATGGATTTCAGAGTTGGAAGAGGATGAGGACGTGGTGGAAGAGGTTGGCCAGTTGCAAATGCTGAAGTGATGGAAGCTGTGCAATAGATGCAGGCTAGAATGGAAGCATTAATAGCAGGGAGAAATATAGATGATGGAGATGTTAGTGAGCCTGAGGTTGAAGCTGAAGGAGAGGAGGAAACTGTAGCAGTTACTCCTAAGATGAGATTCTTCCAGTCAGTGTTGAGATCCACAGCTAGGCCAAAGACTGAGGTTTCAATATATGAAGGAGGACTGAATCTAGAAGAATTGATAGATTGGATTAATGGCATGGAGAAATTCTTTGACTATGAAGAAACAAAAGATGAGAAGAAAGTAAAGTTTGTTGTCACCAAGCTAAAAGGACATGCAACACTTTGGTGGGATGGAGTGTAGGCAGAAAGAAAGAGCCTTGGCAAGCAACCAATCAGAAATTGGAATAGGATGGTAGCAAAGTTAAGAGGTAAGTTTCTACCAAGTAATTATCAGCAAACCTTGTTCAGACAGATGCAGAATCTTAGACAGAGGTCTATGACAGTGAAAGAATACACAGAGGAATTCTATAAGGTAAGTATAAGAGTTGGACAAACTCAGGATACAGATGAGAAGGTGGCTAGATATGTGAATGGTCTTAGGATGGAAATCCAAGATGAGATAAGTATACTATCTCCTAAAACAATAGAGGAAGCTTATCAGATGGTATTGAAAGCTGGAGAAAAATTTATGAGGAAGCAGTCTACCAGAGGGAGAGGTACTTTCCGAGGAAGGGGAAGTCAAGGTGGTAGAGGAAGATCTACAACACCTAAAGATGGAGCTAGCAACAACTCAACCCAACATGCAACCACAGGAGGTGATGCAAGTGGCAGAGGGAGTTTTTCTAGAGGAAGAGGAGGCAGAGGTAGAGGAAGAGAATTAAGATGTTACAGATGTAACAAACTGGGATAGAGAGCTTTTGAGTGCCTAGAGAATGGAGGAACAAGTCAAAGGAATGCAATTGTTGATCAAGTTGAGGGAGAAGCAACAACAAAAACAATGACAGAAGAAGAAAATATACCAGAGAGAGGAGAATCTTTGGTAGTCAATAAAGTTTTGCTCAAGCCAGCAAAGGGGATAGATGAACCATCACAAAGAAAGACTTTGTTTAGAACAATGTGTAAGGTTCAAGGGAAATTTTATCAAATGATCATTGATAGTGGCAGCACTGATAATTTGGTCTCTACAGAAGTGGTGGATAAATTGAAGCTGAAGACAATGAAACATCTAACACCTTACAATGTGTCATGGTTACAAAAGGGACATCAGCTGTTAGTGAATGAATAATGTGAAGTGGAGTTGCAGTTGGGAAAATATAAGGACAAAATTGTATGTGATGTGATGCCAATGGATGTGTGTCACATATTGCTTGGAAGACCTTGGCAATATGACAAAGGAGCTATGCATGATGGGAAAAGAAACACCTACAAGTTTGGTAAAGATGGTATCAATCATACATTGCTGCCGATGGGAGAAGAAGATGTATCAGGAAAGAAGACTGATCCAAAAACTCTATTGCTAGGAGGAAAGGAATACTTACAGTAGATTGAAGAGAATGAGGTAAATTTTTCTATAATTTTCAAGCCCAAGGTAATAATGACTTCCACTAAAGTTTCTGATTTACCCATTGAAATTCAAGAAATGTTGGACAACTATTGTGATATCATTGTTGATGATTTTCCTAATGAGTTACCACCCATTAGAAGAATCAGCCATCATATAGATTTGATTCCTGGAGCAAATCTACCTAACAAAGCAGCTTACAGAATGATTCCCACATAAAATGAAGAGGTTAGAAAGCAGGTTCAGGAACTTCTTAACAAAGGACTGATTAGAGAAATCTTGAGTCCTTGTGCAGTACCAACAATGTTGAGTCCAAAGAAAGATGGAGGTTGGAGAATGTGTAGTGACTCAAGAGCCATCAATAAAATCACAATCAGGTACAAATTTCCTTTACTTAGAGTTGAAGATTTGATGGATTGTTTGAGTGGAGCAAAGTATTTTACAAAACTAGATCTTAAGAGTGGGTATCATCAGGTAAGGATAAGATAAGAGGATGAGTGGAAAACTGCCTTTAAGGCAAATGAGGGATTGTATGAGTGGAGAGTAACGCCTTTTGGGTTTTCAAATGCACCAAGTACATTTATGAGACTCATGAATGAAGTTCTTAAATAATTTATTTATAAATTTGTAATAGTATATCTGGATGATATATTAGTTTACAACAGGTCTAAGGAGGAGCACATGAGACATCTGAATTATGTCTTAGAAAGGTTGCAGAAAGAGAAATTATTGTTGAATTTGAAGAAGTGTTCATTCATGAAAGAGGAGTTAGTGTATTTGGGTTTTGTTATTTCTACTGAAGGGCTGAAGATGGATCCAGAGAAGATCAAGGCAATCATGGAGTGGCCTTCACCTAAAAGTGTTTTTGAGGTAAGAAGTTTCCATGGTCTTGCTAGTTTTTGTAGAAAATTCATAAAGAATTTTAGTAAGATCAATGCACCTATTATTGAGACCATAAAGAAGGATAAACAACCATTTAGATGGACTGCTGAAGTAGAAAAGAATTTTCAGCTATTGAAGAAGAAAATCACTAAAAAACCTATTTTGGTTCTACCTGATTTTAGTAAGCCTTTCCAAGTGAAGTGTGATGCCAACGGAGAAGCTAATAGAGGTGTTTTAAGTCAGGAGAAAAACCTATAGCTTATCTTAGTGAAAAGCTTAATGATTCCAAAAAGAAGTATTCTTCTTCTAATAAGGAGTTCTACGCAGTGGTGCAGTCATTGAAGAAGTGGAGGCATTATCTAATGTCAAAGGAATTCATACTTTATTCAGATAACCATGCACTACAGTATATCATGTAGTAGCCAAAACTTAGCCAGAAACATGCTAAATGGGTAGAGTATCTTCAAGGTTTCCGTTTTGTCTTGAAACATATAAATGGCCAATCAAATAAAGTTGCAGATGCCTTAAGTAGGAGAAATGTATTACTTCAAGAGAGTCAAATTCAAGTGTTAGGTTTTGATTTTCTTAAAGAATTATATGAGACAGATCCAGATTTTAAAGAGGCATTTGAAGCTTGTAAGAATCCTATTTTGATGGATAGGAGTAAATGGTTGGATTATTTCTTACAAGATGGGCTATTGTTTAAGATAAATCAGTTGTGCATACCAAATTGTTCTATGAGGGAGAACTTAATCAAAGAGAAACATAGTGGTGGACTTGCAGGACATTTTGGTATAGAGAAGACTTATGAACAGTTGAACAGATTTTATTTCTGGCCAAAAATGAGATCTGAAGTGGAAAAGTATGTGAAAACTTGTAAAATATGTCAATATGCAAAGGGAAGAAGCCAAAACACAGGTTTGTATGTTCCATTACCGATTCCAGATAGGCCTTGGGATATGGTAAGTATGGATTTTGTTTTGGGCTTACCAAAGACTCAAAGAGGAAATGGTTCAATTTTTGTTGTAGTGGATAGATTTTCAAAAATGGAACATTTAATTCCATGTTATAAAACTAGTGATGCTACTCACATTGCTAATTTGTTTTTCAAGGAGATAGTAAGATTGCATGGGTTGCCTAAGAGTATTGTCTCGGACATATATTCCAAATTTGTTGGAAATTTCTGGAGGACATTATTTGAAGAAGTTGGGAACTAAACTAAGTTTCAGTTTTGCCTATCATCCACAAACTGATGGACAGATTGAAGCTGTGAACAGGAGTTTGGGAAATCTTGTAAGGAATCTTACTGCAGAACATCCAAAACAGTAGGATGAAGTGTTGGCACAAGCTGAATATGCATATAATGACTCACCTAACAGGAGTACAGGACAGAGTCCATTCCATATTGTTTATGGAATGCATCCAAGAGGAGTATCTGAGTTAAGGAACTTGGGAAAAGATGAGATGAGAAGTGCAGAGGGTGAATATTTTGCTTCAGAAATGCAAGCAATACATGAACAAGTGAAATAATAGTTGCAGGATAGCAACATCAAGTAAAAAACCAGAGCAGACATGAGAAGAAGAGAGGTGAACTTTGAAGTTGGAGATTTGGTTTTAGCACACCTCAGAAAGGAAAGATTTCCAAAAAGGAATTATAATAAATTAAAGCTCAAGTAAATTGGACCATGAAGAGTATTAAGGAAGTTTTCTGCAAATGCATATGATATTGAATTACCCCCTGATGTTGGAATATCTCCAATTTTCAAAGTTTCAGACCTGTACAAGTATGAAGGTGAAACTACAGATGATACATCACAAGATCAAGAGACACAAGAAATTGACTGGGTAAAACAGTTACCTACAACAAAAGATTTACAGCCAAAAGGATTTTGGACAAGAAAGTGTTCAAGGAAACCAGAGGACAGGAGGACTTTCAGTATTTGGTAAAATGGAAGGATCAGCCAACTGCTGAAGCTACTTTGGTAATAGAAAGCATGCTATAGAAGCTAGGCAGTTCTGTAGAAGAGCTCATGGACAAGAGCCCATGAATAATTTTTTCCTCAGGAGTCTGATGCAGGAGCATGAGATTTGGAGGGAAAAATCTTCAAACTTATTCCAAAAAATACAAAAAAAATCTACAGGCAAAGGAGTGGGATCCTTTAGCCATCAATTTCCATGTTTTTCTAGTTTAGCATAGAGATAGAATCTAGGAATAAATCATGATGTAATAAATGTTAAATAGTTAAGCCATAGTGGAAGTTCTCGAGGAGAATACCTCGCTGAACAGATAGGAACAATTAGCATAGTGGAGGTTCTCGAGGAG
The DNA here is from genome assembly GCA_031772625.1 of Pinus tabuliformis. Taxonomy (NCBI): domain Eukaryota; kingdom Viridiplantae; phylum Streptophyta; class Pinopsida; order Pinales; family Pinaceae; genus Pinus; species Pinus tabuliformis. The sequence goes on along the minus strand of CM062810.1, from coordinate 752,336,462 downwards.
GATGTTTCGCAGAACTGATAGTTGTATTAAATTAAGCCTCTGTTTTAGGTTCTGGTTGTTAATATGAACCAGTATATATGTAATTTGGATGCTATTGTAAGGGGATTTTTACCGAAAGTGTTTATTCCACATTGTTGAAGAAAAGAGTAGATATATTTGTGTACTGGTTGATCCCAGAGAACTTGTGCTCTCTAAAACCCTTTTTATGCATCTGAACATTTGTTTGCTTGTAAATATGGTATTATTCGTGTATTCGGATTTGTTTTTCTTCTGAGCCTTTATAATTGTGATTTGGCCTTGTTTTCCAACTAACACTTCGATTGAAGCCTGTTGGAGTGGTTTTCCTTTATATCGACATGCCCTGTTTCCCTTATATGTGTTGTTGAGTTCCGTAGGTGGAAACTCTGGTTTACATTGAAAAACCGTGAAAACCCTTAGCCGAAATTGAGTTCTGGACTTGAAATCATATTAAATGGGGCCAATACTCATATCGACTCCACAAGTGTTATCGCATCGTAGTGTTGGAGTGAAGAGGGACTGACTCTTTAAAGTGCCAAAGTCCGAAGTTGCGATATTTGGACCCAAAACCTTATAAGGGTGGTTTTATAACCTATCGGGTCTGCGATAGTTATCGCATCGCAAGTTTGATAGAAACCGCGATGGATTTCGGGTAGTCGAAAGACCGTAAGTGGTTTTGAAGCCCTCGACTCTGATTCCATACAAAGTATGCCATGTAGTGGAAAAGGAGTGAGTTAAACCGCTTATCGGGCGGGTTTAGGGTGCGCAGTTTAGCTACCCGATATTTGTTTAGACCGTTAGATCTGGAGCTACAAGATCAATGGTTGATAGTGGTGGAGCTGGTTCGGAAATTGGGAAGCGTGTTGTCCGTTGGATTTTGGATAAAATTTATGGTACAAAAGCGGAGTCGACGACAATTATAAGCACGGTTATATAACATTTGGGATTCGGCCTTTTGGGTTAGCGCATTGTTTCCGTGTGATTTTATGTAGTTCCTAAAAAGGTTATGGTCCGAGTTATAAAGCGAAATCGGTTAAGTTGTATGGTCGGGGTTCTTAAAGACTAAGACATGGTTAAACCTACTGATAGTGTATTACGTGATTCCTTCATAATTACAGCTCCAATAGTGAGAAAAGGGCCTTTGTTGTGAAAATTGCTCCCGATAACAAGGGTTAGACGATTATTGGAAAAGAACTGGTGATAGTGACAAAAAAGAGGGAAATTTATAAACAATCAGTCTAGAAATAGATCACTGATACTCTGGTGGAGGTAGAAGAGGAGATTCAAACAGAATTAGAAGAAATTGTTTCAGGGTTTGAATGTTTGTCAATATCGCCTGCACCCAGGCCACCGTCTGCAATGCTTCCAAATTTTTTGAAGTTGTCTCATTTAGCTTTTCATAAGTGCATTTATTTTTGTGCAAGATGACATTAGTAGGATGATCTCTTTTGATATAATCCCTAAGGTTCCTTTCATATAGTCTGGCTTCATATTTAGGGTTTTGGACTAGCTTTGGAAGACAATGGAGTTTAGGTTGACTCTTCTAGGTTGCCCCAAAAATACAATTTAAAAATGATTCATAATTCCTAAATAGATCCAAATTATTAAAAATATAGTTTGAACAATTTTAAAATATTTTATTTTATTTCCCAATACCAACCTAAATGATTGGAAATGAGTCAATCCTCCCATTTGCATGAAATTCTTGTATGGATGCATGAACACTAAAGTGGATGCCTTTATTAACAAGAGTTGATCCAAAGAGATCAAAATGAAATATTTTGTATTCATGTTGTGTGCTATATGCATATAGAAATAATTATTATGGATGTGCATGATATCTACAAGAATATTGTTGTTCTTTAACTAGATAGAGATATAATGTAGGTTATACACTTCTATGGTGAGTAGCTTCATTGTGTGTGCTTTTATACTAAGGATTTGAAAAATTTAATGGCATCTTAATCCTCAAATTCTAGGTTTTGATTTTTTATACGAAGGATGTGAAGATTCGTGACAACTTTATCCTAAAGTTCTAGCTTTTGAATATAGTGTAAAAGGAAATTGTTGCATACTAATACCAATGGGTTCTTGAACAAAAAAATATTGTCTCTACATTGTAATATCCTATGATGAGCAACAACGAAATGCATATGAGTGTGGGCTCACAGATTGGAGCTTCTATGGTGAGTGACTTCACTATGTGTGCTTTTATACCAAGGATTTGAAAAATTCAATGGCATCTTAATCCTAAAATTTTGGGTTTTGATTTTTTATACTAAGGATGTAATATCCTATGATGAGCAATGACAAAATGCATATGGGTGTGGGCTCACATATTGGAGCTTGGCCTCAAATTATGGGAAATTAGCCATCTTTATATTTGGAGCATGGGAAGGGAAGGAATATGGTGGTGTACTGGCAGGATCAACTTCCTATAAAGTGATGATGTCTATATAAGTTTCCACTGCTTTAGATCCGGTGCCAGATTTCAAGACTGGATACTTGACCATGTCATCCCAAAGATCTATGTTTGTGAGTCATGTGACTGGGACTACCACATGATGCATCATAACACCCAGTACCTTCTGAATATTTTACAAGGCCTTCAATTTGGGAGATCAAAATGGAGAATATCCAACCCCCTTTGCACTAATTTACAAAAATATGGCCATCCTAGGAGTAGAGGGATTTCGTGCCCTTCCCAAGCACTGCCTCACTCTCTGTTATTGTTTCTTTGCAGGAGCCATTGTGATCAATTTGATAAGAGACCGTGTACCCAAAAAAGTGTCTCAGTATATTCCCCTGCCAATGGCCATGGCTATACCTTTCTACCTTACAGGTTACTTTGTCATCACTATGTGTGTGAGGATGGCCATTCTAGATTTGGAAAGATATGCATCATATTGTTCATGAATTAATATTATTTTATTTAGCTTATTTGATGTCATCTACTAGTATTTTTTCAAAATATATCAAATATTTTCTATTGGAACTTAAAAGTCCATCTTTGAAGATTAAGAGGCAATCTATGTTGGAAAGGTTATAGAATCTGTCAATTTGGCATAATGTAAGTGATTTCTATCTATATTCTAGCTTTGAGTGGCATTTTGTTTACTAATTTTTATCTTCAATGATTTTTATATGTCACGATTCTTCTTGCCTTATGGCGTTTTCTTTGCATTATATGGTGCAATTGCTAGTAATATACCAACCAATTCTAATTTATATGATCCTTAATTATACAATATAACTAATTGGAACCTAAAAAAAAAGTTATACAGCTCCCATGATTAGATTAAACTAAAGGTTTACAATCTAAGGTTCATAAAAAACTATGACACTATGACTCACAATAAACATGAGTTATCATTCTTTACTCATGAATGGCTTGCTCATTGACCCTTATTGATCAACCTTTAAATGTTTAAAGTGTTTTATATTTATAGATTTTAGAGTGTTAAATTGGATATAGTTTTCAACACATTTTTTATGAAATCCAATAAATGTTTAACTAAATAATTAAGATTGATTAAGTTACTAATCATTTTTACCAAGTCAAATTTTATTTAATAACTGCTTTAACATTAATACATTAAATCATGTTATATTTATACAATGTTATATACAAGCCAAATCTATCCTATTATGCCAAAATTGAATATTGTTAGAGATGACATTATTACATTAGTGGGAATATTATTATAACGTTAGACAACCAAAGAATTATCCTTAGCCATTTTTAAGAGACCTAAATTATTTGCAATTTTGCATTTACATATCGTTACTTTATACTTCCGTAAAGTTAAAACTAGCAATTGCATCAAGAGGTGCAAAAGAACACTGATAAGAGGAGTGGGGGGAAGTGGAAGGAAATAATCAAGTGAAATATATGGACAATGAAATACAATTGAAATTTGAGTTTCTATCTATATTCTAAAGAGTGTAGCAGGAGGTTAAATTTAAAAAGAAAGTTACACTAACATAAATGTCTCAAAGCAATGAAAATCCTTGCAGGCACAAGGTACATAGCATAAGAGTTCAATTTATTTGGGGTTTTTTAAAATGACATGAAATAAATTATGAACATGGAAATTATGAGGTATCTATTAGCTAAAAATATCACTGGAAATTGGGATAAATGGCTTTTATCAATAAGTTGTTGTGAAGATGAGAAAAAATCAAATTACAAATAGAATTATTATATCAATGAATGTTGTGAAAGTACTTGTGAAAAGATCTGTGATCGGGACAACTGAGTCGGGCGTGCCTTTTAAGAAATCTTACATCAACATCTTTGTGAAAAGGTTTTTGGATGAATATGCCATTTATATACAACAATTCTTTGCAAAAGGTTTGAAATATTGGTTGAGATGACTCTCTTGAAATCCACAAGTGGTTCATCATCTTTAACAAGTAAGAAATGAGGCACGCACTCAATTAAATTTATCTCCAAATATCATGGGCCCATTATTATATTTTTTACTCTTAGTTTGAAGAACAATTTTGCGGTATAACTCATGTCTTTTATGTTGTCTAAAAGAATTATTAAGATACAACCAAGTTGCATCCATCTTAACTCCGGATCTATCAAGCGTCGAGAGGGATAAAATCTCTCGAAGTGAAAACCTCCTTTTTGAGTGAAAAACTTGAGGAAAGGTTTGCACCTCGAGAGGTTTGAACTCTCTCAGCACTTGATAGATCTGAAGTTAACATGGATCTAGGTTGGTTTCAGTTGTGTACGACCAAGGAAAATCTATCAAACATATGATTACTTTTATCAATAATGTGTAAATAAATCTAATATTAATATAATCATTTTAAATATTCTAAATATGTTTGAGATTTATCTGGTCATTTTAATTTTAAATATTCTTAGTTACCTCAATTTGTTGAGATGATAAATATTGTTAATAACTTTAATGATGAAAAATGATGAAATAATTTGTTTTAATGCAAAGTGACAATGTAATAGTGTTTAATGATAGAAAATGTGAATAATAATAATGTAGTCGATTACAAATAGTCTTCATTGTGATAAATCTCAAACTATTTTCTTGTACTATTCTTATTGTCACCCTTGCTAGTTTTGTCATTTTTTGATATCGATTATAAGAAAAGAACAGATGAAATCGTAAACCATTTAAATATTTAGCTTGAGTAGTTGTAGTAAACATCATACCTTGTCTCTTGCTCTCCAATATTAATAGGTTGAATTAGTATAACACAAAAATCAATGTACATTGTCAATAACTTTTTGTGCTTACACTGAAATCATTGCACAATGTTAGTCCAACCACTTTAAAATTAATGTACCATCATACATCCAATTAGATCAAATCATAAATCAACATATACACTGAAATCAATGCATCTAATGCAAGCAATCAAATAATATTAGAAAACAACATCTACACTGAAATCAATGCATCTAATTCAAGTAATCAAATAGGATTAGAAATCAACATCTACACTCAAATCAATGCATATAGTGAAACAAATCTTCTTCCCTCTCTCCCCCCTCTATCTATATCTATATCTCCCTCCATCTCTCCTTATTTGTCTCTCTATCTCACCCCCCCAAACTCACACGCTCTCTCATTCCATATCTATCAATCTCTGTCCCTCCCTCCGTGTATCCATCTCTCTCTTCTTCCCTCTCTTCACCTTCCATCTATATCTCTATATCCCTTTGTCTCTCTTTATCACCCCCAAAACACACACTCACTTTCTCCAATCTAGCTACCTATCACTTCCTCCTCCTCTCCCTCTTTCTCTTCAACTCTCCCCCTTTTTGGGTGTGTGTACGCACGAAACGGGGGGATAGAGGGGGGGTGGCAACCCCCCTTGTCGGGGGGTTTGCAGGGGTGTGGTAGCCCCCTTGCACGGGGTTCAGGATAGTGCCACAAGAATTTTTTTTGGGGACCCTATATTAGATGGGTGCACCTACCTATGGTTTTGTGCATGGGTTTCGCACATGGTTTGGGCATGATGGTTTTATGCCCATGGTATTTTGTAGATCCGGTCAAGGAAACTACAGTTATGTTCTAATCCAGGGTTAATGGGTTAGGGTTTATGAATGCTTCAACATGTATATATATGTGTGTGTGTGTGTTGTAACATTGAAAGGAATATAATGAAAATCAATCTGGTAGTCCCAGATTTGGGAACCAGGGGAAATCTCTGTGTATTTGTTTTATATTCTTGCCATTGCTTATTTTTTGTTTTTAGAATTCGTATGAAGGTAATTTCTGTACAGGGTTAAAATCTACATTTGGTACCAGAGTTGTTTCAACTTCAAGGGGACGCCTTTACTGTTAAGGGGTTTTGCTCTGGCTTGTGGTAGGCCCTGTTCAGTGGGAGATCTGTGGGAGCAATTCTTGTGGTGAAAGAAGATGGCAAGCAATGGAAAGATAGAAATCAATAAATTTAATGGTAAGAGTTTTGAGTTGTGGAAACTCAAGATAGATTCAGGTACTAAACCAACGTCAATGTCAGATGAAGATTGGGGGAAGTTGGATCAGAAAGCAAAGGTCACAATACTGTTGTGTATCTCAGATTCAGTATTGTTGAATGTATCAGGGGAAGCTTCAGTGAAGGCTTTATGGGACAAGTTAGGGACTTTGTACCAATCTAAGTCTCTGGTGAACAAATTGTTTCTACAGAAAAGGCTATATAACCTGAGGATGAAGGATGGAGACTCGGTGATAGAGGATATGAATGCCTTTAATACCGTGGTAATCCATTTGTTATATGTTGATATTAAAATTTCAGATGAAGATAAGTGCATCAATTTACTGTGTTCTCTACTAGATTCGTGGGATAGTCTGGTTGTTGCAATATGTAGAAATACGACTACTTGAAGTTTGATGAAATAGTCTCATCCTTGATGTCGCAGGAGATGAGATGGAAAAATATGGAGGGACAAAATGGAGATGCCTTGTCTGTACGAGGATGGTCCCAAAACAAAAATAAAAATAAGTCCTCGAGTGGGAGATCTAAATATCCAGGAAGACCTGTAAAGGTGTGTTGGAAATGTGGAAAGGAAGGGCACTTCACAAAGGACTGTAGATCTAAAGCTCTTGAGAAAGGAAAGGGATTTTACGATGATCTTTCTGAAGAGGTGAAAACCACCTCAGATGAATGTGGGGGTGTGTACTTGGCTTCTTCTTCAAGTACACATATAGATCACGAGGCATGGTTTATTGACTCAGGTGCATCCTTTCACTTCACTCCCCATATGGAGTGGTTCTGTGAATATCAGAAATATGATGGTGGTGATGTATTCTTAGGGGATGACAAGAAGGATAGAATCATTAGATGCAGAAAATTCAAGTTGAAGTTGCAAGGTGGAAGGATTAGAACACTTCTGGGTGTTCTTCATATTCCTGCATTGGCCAGAAATATGATTTTTGTAAGCAATATGGATGATGCAAGTGTAAAAAGAGTGTTCGAGAAATATATGTGCAAGATAGTTCGGGGAGCACTGGTATTGATGCGGGGAGTTTGGATTGGAACTCCATACAAGATTCTGGGTAGTAATGTTATTGATGGGTGCAACAATTCTATGGTTCCTGAAAGTGAAGCAGAAAACCTTGTGGTCTCTGGAGAAAATACCATGCTATGGCATCAAAGGCTTGGACATATTGGAGAGAAGGGCCTTTGAATACTTCATGTTAATGGTATGGTAGAAGGTATGTCTAATTTCTCTTTGGATTTCTATTTTTGTGAACATTGTGAATATGGGAAGCATAATTGGGTGAGTTTCCCCTCTAGTGCTAAGAGGACGAAAGGGATATTAAAGCTTGTGCATAGTGATGTGTTTGGACCTATGTTGGTTCCATCACTGGGAAAGTCTGTGTACTATGTATCATTTATAGATGAATTCTCAAGGAATACATGGATATATTTCCTCAGGAAGAAATCTGAAGTCTTTCACAGGTTTAAAGAATTTAAGGCTCTGGTGGAAAACCAAAAAAAGAAGAAGATAAAGGTTTTGCAGATAGATAATGGTGGAGAGTTTTGCAAGGAGGAATTTGAAGAGTTCTGTAAGAAGTATGCTATAACACAAAAAAAGACTACTCTAGACACACCTCAACAAAACAAAGTTGTAGAAAGAATAAACAATATGTTGATGGAAAATGCAAGAAGCATGCTCAGTGTTGTCGGGTTAGGACAATAATTGTGGGCAGAGGCAGTGGAGATTGTATTTTACCTGGTTAATAGATCACCTTAATCAGTGTTGGAGGATAAGTCTCCACATGAGGTATGGACTAGTAAGAAACCCTCTCTTCCACATTTGAGGGTATTTGGATGTGATGCATATGTACATGTTCCAAAGAAGAAAAGAACCAAGTTGGATAGTAAAATTGAAAGGTACATATTTATTGGGTATAAGGATGGTTTAAAAGGTTGTAAGATTTGGAACCCAGAAATGAGGAAGGTTGTGTGCAACCGAGATGTGGTGTTTAGAGAGGTCAAAGATGTTATTAAACATGAATTCTACCAAGGAAACTTAGAAGATAGAGTTTGAGCTAAAGGAGAAAGAATCAAACTCTACAACAGAATAGGAATTAGAAGATGAAGAGCCACAAACTCCAGTTGTGAGAAGGTTAGTTTGAGAAAAAAGGCAACTAGAAAGGTATAGTCCATCTGCTTTCTGTTCAAAATTTTCTTTATCTATTACTAATGATGATCCCATGACTGTTAGGGAGGCAGCAGATTCAGAGGATGGAAATCTCTGGAAAGAGGCCATGGTTGATGAAATGACAATTTTGGACAAAAATGAGGCTTGGGATCTGGTGGAGTTTCCAACTAGAAGGAAACCCATTGGAAGAAAATGGATGTTTAAGAAGAAGATGAATGCATAAGGTAAGGTGGAGAAATACAAAGTCGAGATGGTAGAAAAAGGTTATTCCCAAGTGTCAGGAATTTATTTCTATGATATTTTTTTCTCTTGTTTCCAAGGTAGCTTCTATTAGATTACTTTTATTTTTTGTTGTTGCTTTTGATTTTGAGGTAGAACAGATGGATGTGAAGACACCATTTCTTCACTGGTATCTGGAAGAAGAGACCTACATGAAGCAACTTAAAGGCTTTGCAGTGAAGGGAAAGAAAGAACTGGTATGTAGGTTAAAAAAGTCTTTGTATGGGTTAAAATAATCACCAAGGATGTGGTATCAAAAATTTGATACATTTATATGGGAACTTGGCGTCACCAGAAGAAAAGAAAATCTCTATGTGTATTTTCAATTAACTGGTGACCATGTTATTTATCTGGTCTTGTATGTGGATGATATGTTTTTGATTGGAAATGACAAAGAAATGTTCCAGGATTTGAAGACCCAATTGTTGTCCAAATTCGACATGAAGGATATCGGTGCTGCAAACTATATTTATGGCATGAAAAATAAATGAGATCAAGCAAAGAGGAAGATCTAGTTAAACCATAGGAAGTATGTTGAGACAATACTGCAGAGGTTTAATATGCAAGATAGTATACTGATGAAGTTTCATATTCATATAGGTGCAAATTTATCTGCTAAACAATGTCCTAAGACACAAGAAGAAGAAGAGGACATCTCTCGTGTTCCATACGCAAGTGTAGTTGGTAGCATGATGTATGCAATGGTATGTACTAGACTATACATTGCACGTGAAGTGGGAGTACTGAGCAGATTTATGTCAAAACCAGGGAATAAGCATTGGACAATAATAAAGCAAGTTTTCAGGTATTTTTGTGGCACTAGTCATTATGGTATGTGCTACCAAGGAAGACCCAGATTGGACATAGTTTTGGACATCCGTGGCTTTGTTGATGCAAATTGGGCTGGAGATCTAGATCGGAGAAGATCTACAAGTGGTTATGTGTTTAACCTATTTGGAGGTGCAGTCAATTGGATGAGCAATAGATACTCTGTAGTAGCACTTTCAACTACAGAGGCATAATACATGGCAGCCACTCATGCAAGCAAGGAAGCATTTTGGTTGCAAAGATTGTGTTCAAGTATGGGGTTAGTACAACGAGCTATAAGGATAGACTATGACAACCAAAGTGCAATTTTCTTGGCAAAGAACCCTGCTTATCATTCAAAGACAAAGAACATTGATGTTCATATCACTTTTTGAGGGATATGGCTAAGGATAAAAAGACGTTGCTGGTAAAGGTGGACACTTTGAACAATGTTGCAGATGCATTGATGAAGTCTATGAGCACCGAGAAGTTTTCTTGGTGTAGAATAACAATGAGCGTTGCAGGGCTAGACCAATGACTAATCTCTCTTGTGACCCCCTACGTGAAAAGAAAAAAATAAGCTGGAGAATGTTGGGTGTGTGTTATATTCTTTCCACGACTAGCCCCATGTGCGAAGTGGGGGGTTTGAGGGGGGCGACAACCCTCCCCTTCGTTGCGATAGGCGCATCAAGGGGGTCAAAGGGGGGAGGTGCCCCAAGATTCTTTTTTGGACCCAATATTAGGTGGGCGGGCCTACCTATGGTTTTTTTCATGGGTTTCACAAATGGTTTTGGGCATGATGGTTTTCTACCCATGGTATTTTGTATATCTGGTTAAGGGAACTACAGTTATTTCCTAATCCAGGGTTAATGGATTGGGGTTTATGAATGCTTCGACATATATATATATATATGTGTGTGTGTGTGTGTCTGTGTGTTGTAACAATGAAAGGAATATAATGAAAAATCAATCTGGTAGTCCTGGATTTGGGATCTAGGGGAAATGTCTATCTATTTGTTTTATATTCTTGCCATTTTATATTTTCTGTTTTTAGAATTAATATATAGGTAATTTCTGTACAAGGTTAAAGCCTACATCCCTCTCCCCCACTTCTATCTCTCTTCCCTCCTACTTTCCTCTCTCCCGGTCTCTCCATCCTCCTTATCACTCCCTCTATCTCTTTCTCTCAACCTTTCTCTCTCTATGTATTTCTTCTTACCTCCCTCTCTCTCCCCCTCCATATCCATCTCTCTTCCGCTACCTCTCTCCACTCTCTCACATCCTCTCTCTATTCCTTCCTCTCTCTCAATTTCTCTCCCAATTCTCTCTCTCTATTTCTATTCACTTTCCAACTCTGTTACTATATGCCTCTCTCTCTCCTTCTCTCCCCCCTTCTCTTCATCTCTCCTTATTTCTATCATTATATCACCCCCAAGCATACACACTCTCTCTCCATCTCTCCCTTGTCACTCCCTCTCTCTCTCCACTTCTCACTCGGTGTCTTTATTATTCTGTCCCTCTCCCCCCTCCAACTCCATCTCTCTATGCCTCCCTATCTCCTCCTCTCTCTCAAGTACTCTCACTCCCTTTTTCTCTTACCTCCCTCTCTCTTCCCCCATCACTCTCTTCCAATCTCTCATCCTTCCTTCCTCTCCCTTTCTCTATTGCCTCTCTCTCTCTCTCTCTCTCTCTCTCTCTTTTCCCTCCAATCCTCTCTCTCTCTCCAACTGTGTTACTATATCCCTCCCTTACTCCTTATCTCTCCTTCTCTCCCCATTGTCTCCACATATCCTTCTTTATCTCTTTATCTCAACCCTAAACCTACACTCTCTCTCTCCATATCTCCCTTGTCACTCCCTCTCTCTCTCCACTTCCAACTCTCTGTCTTTCTTCTTCCCTCCCTCTCCCCCCCTCCAACTCCATATCTCTATCCCTCCCTCTCTCCTCCTCTCTCTTAAGTCATCACTCTCGTCCTTCCTCTCCCTCCTTTTCTCTCCTACCTCCATCTCTCTTCCCCCATCTCTCTCTTTCTCTCTCTCTCTTTATTTGCCCTCTAATCCTCTCACTATCTCCCCCCCTCTCTCCTTCTCTTTGTCCCACCTCCGTCTTTCTGTCTCCCTCTCCCTCTCTTACCCTTCTTTACCTCTCTCACTCCTCTTCCTCTCTCTCTCTCTCTCTCTTCATTCATCCTCTCCCCTTTCCTTCAGTTTATCTCCATCTCTATCTTGTCACCCCCAAATCTCTCCACCTCTATCACTCTATGTCTTTGATCTTCCCTCCCATATATATTTAGAGTTAATATATATATCATGATATATTAATATATATTATAATATAACAAATTTAATATTGTATTAATCCAAAGCTATTAAATTTTATAATATTTATATTATAATATGAATATCAGATTTAATAATAATAATAATAATAATATTAATAATATTAATATTAGGGTTAATAATGTTCTTTTTGCATGGTATTAATGATAATTTGTTCCATGGTATTTGGCTCATAGGCTTGGTATATAATTAGATGTTGATTTCTAATCCCTTTTGATATATTTGTATTTATTTACCATGCCTCTTTATACCTCTTTTATATTTATTTATTTACCATGCCTATTTCATAAATATGGTTTTTGGCCTGTGGTATTAATAATAATTTGTCCCATGGTATTTGGGCCAAAGGCTTTACATAAATAAAACATATTTTTTGAGTTTTTGTAAATATAAAGAGGTTTATGGAGTAAATATTAAAAAGAGATTTTATTTATTATTATTATTATTATCCAATTTTAAGGTCACGGCCAAGCCAAATACCAAATTGGTGTATGAGACCACCTTGTTTGTGGGACAAGGGACCCACCTTCGCGCAACGATTTGACTGCTAAGTATACAAAGGCATACATACTCTACCCCCCTATGGTTTTGAACCTATGACCTATTACGAGGAAACACATGCTCTTAACCTTTAGGCTCTTAACCATACCTCTAGAGTAAGTATAAAAAGAGGTTTTATTTATTTACCATAAATTTGGTTTATTTATATTTTTTAGTGTTTTAATATTTTAAATTTACGTTATGTTTATACATAATAATAATTAGATTGGTTTTTAAACAGGATCGACATTAGATTAAAAATGTAACATGTTAAATGTTAAATGTTAAACATTACATGTTAAATGTTTACATTTACATTTACATTTAATTTTTTTTAAGTGAGATCTACCCCATACTTACTTTACCTTTGTGTGTTTATTTTTATGTTTACATTTACATTTACATTTTTAAGTGAGATCTATTGCCATACTGGGATGTAGAGCACATCTATCCCCATACTAGGTTGTAGAGTGCCTCTCAGCTCAATAAGAAATTCTTGATACATATATTTTCCCAATTCAATATAATGAAAAAACTTTGCAACAAAATGCACGGAAATATTGTTGGAAAAGAAAATTAACAAATTTGGAAATAATAGTAGAAACCCTACCTATATTAATATTTGGAAGCATGCAACTATATTTGACATGGACAACTCAAAAGGTAATATTTTTTTTTTGAAAATGTTGTTTGCAGTCATTATGAATCAAAATGTAGTTTCATTGTTTATGAAACTCTTCTACAACAATGATGATTTACCTTAGGAAGAGTTTCCTAGTAGACATTAGGAACTTTGATTTCAGAAAGAACATGCTCATTTATGGATTTTGCAAGTTTAAAGATTTGAGTTATACAATCTCTCCAATAAATCAATGTTTTACTTGTTTGATCTAAAAGGACATTCTGAGGTACTCTTGGAATTAGCAACCACAAATTTTTTCCCTTGCATGTTGCTCCTATGACCAATGCCATCTATTATGGTTTTAGATCCGTAAACATAGCAAAATGTTGTGTGGCTGATGTTATCTAGAGACTTCGTCAAGTATCAAACATAAAAAAAGCAGTGAACAATTATTAAAAATAAGCTTACAAAAAGAGAGTTGTCATGACTGTGAGACAAATCAAGTAGCAGAGAACGAAATAGTTACGTGCTTACAATCAATATTGCATCAAACTTTCTCAATGTTGGAAGATTCATGTGGATGTCAAAAAGAGGCCTGGGTGTCATAATCTAAAGAAAATAGAAGACTTGTTAGTATAGAATATGTTATTATGATCTTTTCACAATCTTTTTGTAAGGAAAAGAAGTGAACCAAGGAATTATCATCTGTCAACTGACATTGTTGATAATTGGTTTGGAACATGTTGCTGCTTATTTGGAGGAAATTAACTTCTTCAGATAAATACATCAACTCATGACTTTCCAACTAAATGCAACATGAAGGACAATATTTTGGTTGAGAAAATAATTTTTGAATAGGGAAAAGTGGAAATGTCTTTCAAGTCATGATGTTATGAAAAACGTTACTAATTTGCATGATGGTAGAGGGAATGGTGTAACGAAATTAAAGAAGAAAGAAAATTATAATAATAACCATGTCTGTGTTTTAGGCTCTTTGCTTGGGCTAACTAAGATGGAAAAAGCTAATCCCATCCATGATCAGGAATTGGAAACTATGGTATGTGAGAATATTTCTAGAGAAAATTGTGAATAGGATTTATAATCTTTCCAACGTTTCAAGTGGACACTCCACCCATCATTAGGGACAAGAGAGCAGAATGGTGACAAACGAGTGCTAATGGGCCTTTTTTATATATAGTATTTCAATTAGCCATTAGGGTAAAAATAATTGATTTAATCAATGAATATGTTAAAAGGTCAAGTCAAATTTTAATTAAAATAAGATATTAAGGTTGAAAAAGAATGTTAAACAGTTAAGAACAAATAAATAATTAAAGAATATTTTGAAAGGTCATTCCAATGATGAAATAAATGATTGAATGAGACATAAAGAAATAATTAAAAGAAAATAAAGAATGGATGGAGTGTCCACCATAAAATTTGGATGGATTATAAATCCTATTCACAATTTTTTTTTTAATATCTTCTCAAAATGAACAACACTATAAATATTCAGTCTCTCACTATGGTATGTGATAAGGAAAATGGAATAGGTATCCTAGCATCTATTTGTTTTGGTTATTTTCCTATTGAAACAAGTTTGTCGGGGATTGTTGTTGACCCAATTTTTCAACCTTTAGAGGAGAAATTTAATGGAATTCTAACACTAGGAGATCTTGTATAGAATCCAGGAGAGACTATATTACTGTTTATTTTAGTTTACTTCCAATTTCTAACAACACCTTTAGTAGCATTAACAATTCAGAGAATATTTCTCTTTAGTAGCTTCAAATCACTGGGAAACCTCACAAAGAATAAAAAAATACAATAGCTTTTATATTGGAAATTAATTCATGATGAGACCTCTTGATGTTTCAAATACTATAGAATGGGTTGCAGTACAATGTTCTTCATGTTTTTCCTTGATTGGATCATATCCCAATGTTAAAGGCAAACCTTTGCCAACAAGTGAAAGCATTCAATTGTTCAAATGCCATATAACAAGTGAAGTAGTTGGTGGACCCAATGATGTTTTCAGGAAACATACCGTTGAAAGGATTTTTGTATCAAGATAGTGCAAAGGATGAGTTGTCATAATAGGAAGTCATACATAAGCTAAACTCAAAAAAGCTCAGATGTTGCAAATGGTCCTTTAAATATAAATGCATGGTTTTGTAGTGGTGATTGCTAAGAAATGACCTTCCACTTAAAATGCTACATGGATGACAGCGTGACATATCAAAGCATGGTAGCAAAATTGATGAACTCACAAACAAGAACCCATGAAGAATTCTTTCGTTCCTTAGTATTGAAGAATTCTTTTGTTCTTCGGTATTCTAATGTAGCTGCACCATTAATACATGTTTTTGTTGTTGTTTAATTTATAGGTAGGAGTATCTTTGGGTACATACACATGTAGAGGAATTTGTATAAATTCATTATGCACCCATAACCTCCTCCATCTCACATAATGAGCCAATGGATGAAAATTTACTTGTTTAGCATGTATTTAGGGGTGTTAGAGTACACCTAGGAATTGGTTTTCATTTCTCTAATAATCAAAGATCTCAACAAATCTATTGGGTTCGATTTATCTTCCTCGTGGTGTGTAAAACGAGTTGTAAGCATTGTTTATTACAAGAGGGAATGCAAACGGGTTTAGAATGAGATAGTGGATGTGTTCAATTTTTGCAAGCTTTTTTGTATATTTGAAATTTATAGTTATAATTCTTGGTTTTTCTCTTCACTTCACTATTATTGTATTTTGAATTGTCTAAATATCAATCTAACAAAGAATTAGAGATTCAAAACTCTGTATAGTTGATCATTCAAAGTGAAATTGAAGGCCACACTATGGTCATCTCATCATTCCAAGTGAATTTAAGGGATGGAATTCTTCCTAGATTGTCATACAATTGAAAATGAGAGTTGAACTCTGCCCAACTCATCATTCCAAGTGGAAATAAGGGCCAAAAATCTACCTAACAATTTATTTATTTGAAATTCAAGGTCGATTTCACCCAATGAGTTTATCTAAGCGAGTTTTGTCAAAGTTGTAGAAACTTTAATGAGAAGAGAATCATGTATTGAATAATCTGTTGTAGCGGTTTTAAAGAAACAATGAGCAACATGAGCCTTCGCTAGTTCTAATGATGCAGTGTTGTAGATATATGTTTTCTCCTTAAAGGGGAATCAAACCCCAAACCTCATGGTCATGGGTTATAAGAACTTTGGCCCTATATGAGGAAAGAAGAATAGCCCTCCAAACTAGTAAAAAACCACATGATATTCCTTAGATTGTCCAGGAAAACGCTGATCCAAAAAAGTACCATAGAGCTAGATGTGAAGTGAGGGGAAACATTTGGCACAAGATTTGGAACATGATATGAAAAAATTAATTTTTAATTAATGGTGCTTCTATCAATGAAGGAATAGTTTTTCAAAGCTACAAGGAGAATTTTATTGTGGGTTAGCATAGAGTAGATATTTATATGGGGTTTGTGTAAGTTGATATTCAAATCTAAGATCAGTGTGAACTCTCACACATATACACCCCTACACAACCACTAAACCAACAAACCCTAGTACTCGACTGATCATTCAACTAATAGACAATAGACATGTCATAGAACTTTTTAGTACCAATTTATTTATCTTTATATAACAAAAAACAAGCAAATATGAAAAAAGAGTGAGCTTTAAACACCATCAATAACTAAAGATTATGATAAACCAGAGGTGGAAGTAGGATGCTATAACAGAGAAAAATTCCTATGAAAAAAAAAATTGAAGCCAATCATAAACATGAGTAGGAGCTATGAGATAAATTAGAGTAGGTAATTCTTCATTGACGCTTAAATCCACACCTTATAACCTATTTAGGAATTAAGGATTCCCAAAACCCCTAAAAAATTTATTTACAAATGTTCACAGGTTAACTTAAAATAATTTAATTGTTGACCTCACCTTGAAGCATCGACTTGTATTGTATATATTTTGTTGACTTAAGCATAATTAAGCAAAGACAGTCATTCACATTTAAAAGACCCATAGAATCAGGCGATATTTTTTACGGTAAAAACATCTTATAATCTTTGACAATCGACAAGATAAGCAAAGCCATAAGTGAGTTCCTTGAGAATCGACTTGTGGAAATGATCATCTTCTATAGCAGTTGCATAAACAGAGAATAAAACCCTGAACCCTTGATTAAAGTCATCCCTTGTCGTTGTCTCACAACATAGATTTTTCACCACTCCTGTTATAATCACTTCATATTTTCCCTACTCTCGTAGGTACTACTCAAGATCAATGTCATGGAATCCATTGTAAGTGTGCTTGTGAATGAGTTTGTTGGTTTCCCTCTTGTTGACTTGCATCCAAATGTGAAATCATTGAACCTTATGTTTTAATCACAACAACAACATGTGCAGATGGACTTTAAGGTGAGGGGATCAAACCTCGGGCATTATCTCGGCCTTCAGAATGTCGTCATGAATGACACTATTCCACCACTCTTCTTGCATCCCATAATCAGAAGGGTCTTTATGAGCTTGACGAGTGTAGATAATTGGGATGTTCTCGGCTTGATAGGACTCAATCGGTAGAATGAGATCCATGTGTCATATTTTAATTGGAGAGAGGAAGATGAAAATGAGGCTTTGCCATTAATTGTTGTGAACAATGACGGCTTACCCAACCCCGTAAAGAATCACCTATCAACATAATTAATTATTATATATTATAAACTAAAAAACTATATATCATTTTTCAAGATTAAAAATTGAGAAATCAAAGTAAATGAATAATTTTTTCTATTTCTCATCATTCAACCATAGCTTCACAATATATCTTCACAATATGGAAAAACATAATACATACAAACAACATCCACACCAACAACATTATCAACTATATTTTAATCTTTTGGGCAATTTGTTCCTTCTAAGTCTAATAACTTAATAATACGTGTAGTCTAACGAGGCAGGGGAGTTGCTTGGAAAGTTATAGAAATTCTGGTCATATTTAGAGAAAATCCGGCAAAGATTTTTGTAAATCCAAGTTATAGTTGTTAAATTTCAAAATTTTAGGTGTCCTAGACGTTTTTGATGGTGCTGAATAAATTTGCACCATCAAAAACATGATTCAAACACTGCCTCTACAAGATTTTTTGAAATTTTTTTCCCGGGATTCCGGCCACTTTTTGCAGTCCGAGCAATTCCTCTGCCTCGTTAAACGACTCCTTAATAATATGTGTATTTGAATCCATACATATTGTTGCTTATCAATCGCTTTAAAGGATGTGTAAGCGCTATATACCAATTAGCCTCAAGATTCCTAAGTAGAATGTAATTCAATCAAAGAATAAGATTAATGAACTTGGATTTTAGGCATCTGTGGTTCGTTTCTTTTGAGCTTAGTCTCTGAGTATCCATAGTAGAAACCATATTTCTGTCAATGTTTCAAATCCTTACAGGGATCCATCATCAAGACCAATCTAAATGATGATAGAAGAAGAGCTTTGTGAAAGGATATCACGACAATTTTTAAGGAATTGGAGATCTGCAGCTCTTCTTGCTATCTTCACTCTAAAATTTTCGAGTAAAATAGTTTCACTCCATGTATCCCCTCCGTATAGGGAAATGATTATGGATTTTAGGCATCTGTGGTTCATTTCTTTTGAGCTTAGTCTCGAAGTATCCACAGTAGAAACCATATTTCTATCAACGTTTCAAATCCCAACAGGGATCCATCATCAAGACTAATCTGAATGATGATAGAAGAAGAGCTTTATGAAAGGATATCACGACAATTTTTAAGGAATTGGAGATCTGCAACTCTTCTTGCTATCTTCACTCTGAAATTTTCGAGTAAAATAGTTTCACTCCATGTATCCCCTCCGTACAGGGAAATGATTCTGGATTTTAGGCATTTGTGGTTCATTTCTTTTGAGCTTAGTCTTGGAGTATCCACAGTAGAAACCATATTTCTATCAACGTTTTAAATCCCAACAAGGATCCATCATCAGGACCAATCTGAATGATGATAGAAGAAGAGCTTTGTGAAAGGATATTATCACGACAATTTTTAAGGAATTGGAGATCTGCAGCTCTTCTTGCTATCTTCACTCTGAAATTTTCGAGTAAAATAGTTTCACTCTATGTATCCCCTAATAGTTGTAAGTTATAATTAATATAGTTGTAATGGATGCAATGGTATCTTCGGTTATAAATCTCTCTCAACCTATAAAATGTGATTGCACTCAATTATGTCCTTAGTCTACACGAGAAGTATATATAGAAATTTTTACTCCCGACTTAGATTTGTAATATATATTTTTAAAATAATAAACACACGAGATCGTAAATTGTAAAATATTAGTTGAGTAATTTGAATTTGAGTAATTTATATTTAAATGTGCATATGAAATTATTAATTAGCTTACAAACAAGTATTGAGAGGCTTCGTTTTTTTTAAAGATAATTATGATAGCTCGATGGAGCCTCTCTTTAACCAAGATTACCCTCAATTGAGCTATTTGAAATTTGAATTTCAAACACTTGATAGAGCATTTTAAGTGCTCGATCGAGCTAGATAGAGCATTTTAAGTGTTTGATCAAGCTATTGAGCGCCTAAAAAATAGAGTTTTAGCTCCTCTTCTACAAATTTTTTTGCAACATTTTGTACCCCTAGCGGACTCAAGAAAAATTTGTCTTTAAGTGGCAGAGTTGATGCTTGATCAAGCTACATAGAGCATTTTAAGTGCTCGATCGAGCTATTGAGTGCCTAAAAAATAGATTTTTAGCTCCTCTTCTACAGATTTTTCTGCAACAACATTTTGTACCCCTAGCGGACTCAAGCAAAATTTGTCTTTAAGTGGCGGAGTTGATCATGTTGGATTGGGGAAGGAACCCTCTATGCAATAGCATATGAGTTTGACATTTTTGAAATGATATTTTTTATCCAATTTCTTTTAAACATAATGCTTGAAAGTTTTTTGAATAATTTTAAAGAGGTTGAATAAAAAATCAATATCATAAAATATACACAACGAAAAAAAATACCACTATCTTTGTTTACAATTCCTCTTCAAGGGTACTTTTAGTTTTTCAATTTATTTAAATAGTTGAAAAAACCTTAAGTGAACACATGCGTTGGAAAATGCAATTGAAATATTATTTCGTCAACTTCGAAAAATAATAAAAATATAATTTTGCATAAAAAAATAAAATTTTAATATGAAAAATCTGCTCTCTCTCTCTCTCTCTGTGTTGTCTATACTCATATATAATTTTTTTAAAATTACACATTTTAGACTAAGTTATGCTAAGTGAACATGCTCATACCTCTTAAGATGTGTGAAAATTTGCAAGAAGAACAACATAATTCTTCACAATTTGTCTTTTTATTCTGAATCAAAATTCAGAGTGCCTATATGAATTTTGAGGGCTTCAATTAAATAAGAGAGGAAAAACTAAATTTCATAGCCACATTTGACCCAAAAGTGTAACCCATAAGATTAATTTAAACACATTTATTGTTGAATAAATTTGGATCCTAAAGAGATAATGATTGACATATCATAATTTCTTGGTACGTGGAGAGCCAACTAATATCTAGTATCTCATTTTTTGCATTACATTTTAGCTTTAAATTTTTGTCAATTATATTATTAGATATTACTTACATGTTTTTGGGCATTTTATCTTTATTTTTTTGGATTATTCTAAATAGACAAAAATGGTTAATATTGAAAATAAGTAGAGAGGGTATTTTATGGAGAAAATATTCATTTCAAATTTACAATTTTTTTATAAAAAATAATAATATATTATTCTTTATAAGATTTATAAAGTTGATTTTTTTCCATGTATTGAATTTTATGCCATGGAATCGAATTGGAATTCTTATTCAAATTCGAATTTAGTAACTATATGCAGAACTTTCAATTGGAATTCTTAATAAATTCGAATTTAGTAACTAATTTTAAGGTTTGTTGCATTTCGTTAAAATATGTACAAATATATTTAAAATTTAGAGCATGTAATATGTGGCCAAGATGACTTTTGGAATGTAAGTAAACAATTTAGTTTGTTCATGAAACTGAACTAAAAATTAAACCAGACTCATTGTTTATAGCCAAATGTGTTAATTGGTTTGACTTAAAAAACCAAATGATTTTCCTTGTGATTTTCGCCGAAAAATTCTCTCTAAATTGATATGGATCACAGAAGCCTGAACTCTATTATTAAAAAACATTAATTAAAAATAAAATAAAATAAATAGTGTGTTTCCGAATTTTTCAATCCGTCTTTATTTTTTCATTTCTTTAAAATTATTTTCCTCCCCTGAATTGTTTCTCAAATAAATGAAATTATGTTGGCACTACATTTATGTTCGCCTACGGCTTATCTCATAAATCTTATTAATATTGTTTTCAGTTTCAATTACTTTCAAACTTTCAACCTTTGTTGTAAGTTGCATGCTGCGACGTATTAGGATGAGCTTCAGATCAAAGAATGGTGTCAACATCTTGTTTATTAGTAAAGGTTAACAAGATGTATAGTTACTTTCCCTACAGCGACATAGATATTTTGCAATTTTATATTTACAGACCTATACTTATCCAAAGTTGGAATTAATGTTGTTTCATTATATATAATATTTTCCATACCTAATGGATATACTAACAATACATAATATAAACAATGATAATCAAATATGAATAGAAGTATAGAAATAAAAGTAAAAATAAAAATAAAAATCCAACATTTATGCTATAATATGTTTTGGGAAATTCCATCGAGAGACAATTTTATTAAAATAAGTAATATTTTTTAATGGGGCCCTAAGTCTAAACTTAGGAAATAAAAAATGTTAATGGGTATTAATCTAATTGTGGGTGTAACTTCTAGAAGAAAACAAGGATCAAGCTAAAATGATCTTAGTTATTGATTAGATTTTAATATAGATCGTTAAATGTCAATGAGAAGATTATTTAAGGGAGCTTGAGGGTCATTTGGAAAACACACCGAGATATCAAGAGATCGAACTTCTAAAGTGAGAAGTTCTAAGGAGGAAGTTCCAATCAAGGAGATTTCTTGCCGCTGAGGGGCAGGGATAGCATCCGGAGAGAGAGAGAGATTTTCTCAGCTGGAGAATCATCAACAGAGAGAGACAAAGAATGATCTGCATCTCTCACATAGAAGCTGACGTAGGGCCACGAAGGGCCACAAAGAGGTAGCACAGAGGGTGAGAGAGAGTATGAGATTCTGTTGGGCAGAGTTAGTTTCAAAAGCCGGGAGCCGGGGTGTGAGACCGGAAGGCTGAGAGCAGAGACTTCAGGTAGCAAATCGATCAACAGACAAAATGACGCATTACATAGAGAGATTGATGCAGGGACTGCGTAAGGACTGTGCAGAGTCAGTGTAGGGCCTGCTAGAGGCACTTCATCCAGTGTCCATATCAGTCAGGATCTTCTCAGTGATTGTGTGAAGTAATATCACAAATATTACTATCAGTGTTTCTCTCTCTGTAACTGAATAAACTGAGAGGTCTTCAGATATGTAATCATAATTTTCTATTGCTTAATAATAATAAACCCTTAGATCTTTTGCACCGGTTTTTCCACATTGGGTTTTTCCAAGGACATTTGTCCAAAAATAACGGTGTCATTTATGTTGTATTCTTTTTCTTGCTCAGTCTCTTGTTTCCTCATATAATTTAATTAAGTGAAGGCTATAGTGTATATATTACGATATTTACCATAGGAAACTGCAAGTAATTTGTTAAACGGAATTTAACAAATATGAATAATATCATCAGTTGTTGCAGTGGGGATTTTTGTTGAGGATTTTTCACATATTGCACCCAACACTCACCATCTATCTCCATTGTGATGCTGATGCCATAAGAGGATGAAGATATGTCTCTCTCAAAAAGTGAGAAATATGACTTATGAGATTGGTTAGGTTTGTGTTTCATTTTCTCACATAATTTTTTCATTTAATATGCTTTTTTGTTGGGGCCCTTTATATTTATTTCTTTCAACTTTAAAATGTGATTCCAACTTCTATAAACACGAAGAATTAATTCTTGCTATTACAAAACAAACAAGTGTTGGAAGAAATTATCATTGATGTCAAAGGGTGATTGGGCTAGAATTTGTTTGATAATATTTGTGCACAAGTTAATGAAATTGGATGTAACAACAATATAGATTGATAACTCTTGTCATGTCATTCCATTTGATAGGTGGCATGCCTTGTGGGTCATCTTGGTTGAAGATATATTCAAGTTTAAATTTTGATGCCCCAAATGACAGGTTTAACACCAACATCTTGCCCCACAAGTTCATGGAAAAAATAAGGTGATTGCTACCCCTCGAAGAAGGTCAAAATTGAATTTTATATTGGCCAAAGTCCTCTATCCAAAAAAAACCTTGAATTTTTTTTTGAAAGACAAAACTTGATTTTTTAAGTGTTCCAAGCCTCCTCTTAACAGGTCGGCTTGATACAAGTTCAAGTTGGCTCTAGAAAAGTCATGTCTTTTCAAGGTTCAGGTCGGCCCCATATTAGGCTTCCCTATAACTCTATAAATATGCCCAACCATGGGCATTATAGGAAAGCAAAATTTGGTGGGTTCATCTTAGCTATCTCTGAAGCAGTCTGAGCAACTTAAGGAGAAACAAAGAAGGATTATTTGTGATATGAAGTGCAGTAATAAGGGCTAAGAGGATTGTTCTTCTCCCTATTTTGGTTTATTCTTGTCATTGGAAATTCAGTTAATAGATAAGAACATTATGAGGTTCTTAAGGCTGAAATATATAATTGTGTTAGTTCACAGAAGAGGTCTAAAACTTGAGTTTGTACATTTCATAGGGGGCTGAAATTCGCGCTTGTACAAGTATGTTCTAAGGTTGAGTATGACAAATCCAAATCAAGGATAATTTTAGGGGCGAATGTTCGCCCTTTGGCGAAATTAAGGGGTTTTAAATTTTTAGTGGGCGAATATTTTGTATCATAGTACATTTTTACAAATCACCTCAAATAACCCACCTTATTTTAAGGGAGAGGGTAAAAAAGGTAAATTTAGCCCTTGAAATTAGGACTTACAACCTTCCATTCGCCCATTTTCAAGAATAGGTTTTATTTAAGTGAATCCATTCACCCATTTTCAAGAATAGGTTTTATTTAAGTGAATCCTATGGGCCAAATACCATATTTATAAAAGAGGTATGGTAAATTAATGAAAATATAAATAAATGAGAGGTATGGTAAATAAATAAAACATTTTTTATATTTACTCCATAAGTCACCTTATATACATGTAAGGGTGTAAACAAATAAAAATATAAGTAAAGTGGAGGTATGGTAAAATAAATAAAACGTATTTTTATACTTACTCAAAAGGTATGGTAAATAAATAAAAATATAAATAAATTAGACGTATTGTAAATAAATAAAACCTCTTTTTATATTTAGTCCATAACCCTCGTTCTATTTATGAAGGCTCAAGAAAGAGGTTTTATTTAAGTGAATCCTATGGGCCAAATACCATATTTGTAAAAGAGGTATGGTAAATTAATAAAGAATATAAATAAACGAGAGGTATGGTAAACAAATAAAACATTTTTTTATATTTACTCCATAAGTCACCTTATATTTACGAACACTCAAAAAATGGGTTATATTTAGGTGAAACCTATGGCCAAAATACTATGGGACAAATACCATGGACTAGATTGTTATTAATACCATGCAAAAAACCATTATTAACCCTAATATTAGAATTAATAAAAATAAAAATGGCACATGGTATTGACCCATGGTATTCACCAAAATGGCACATGGTATTGACCCATGGTATTCACCTGGAATGTAGCCTATTTAAATGGGGGAATTAAACTAGCATGTAGCATATGCTAAGATTCACTAGGACTTTACAAAGTTTTATTATTTAGTGAAAGACTCGCCAAGATCTTACAAGATTTTATAATTGAGTAAAACATTCGCCATGCTTGGTGAGAGATTCGCCAAAAAATTATATATACATATTATATTATTGATAAAATCGCCTTCCATTTTTCCTATATACCATGGAAATTCGCCCATTTATTATATTTATAAATTTAGGGGGGGTTCTTAAAATTTTCCCTGATCCAAATTTTTGAGGCAGAGCATCCGATATTTCTGAGGCAGATCATTCGAACCTGAGGCTCTTTGAGGCAGAGGCCTGAATGTGAGGTTGCTGATGCAAACCCAAATTGTCAATAGATATGAATCCTTGGAAGTTGGAGGTTGAGGCCTGAGTTTGAGCCTGAGGCTGATCCAAATTTCCTGAAGCAGATTGAGGAGTTGAGTTGAGGATATCTGAGGCCTAATTTATGTTTGTCCTAACTATTAAATGATGCCTATATAAGCGGTTAATTGAGGTATGTGTTAGAGTCTCTTTTGTTGTTAGATTACATTTTCAGGATCACTACAAAAACATATCTAATGAACATATCATGATTCAAGTAGCAGACCTAAAGTGTAACAAAGATAGCAATGAAAAGTCAATGACACTTGGAAAAGTTTGACAAAGATTGTTGACTGAGTAAAAGGTTGAAGCTTCCTTGATATTCGTGGCTAAAGGCAGAACTAAGGGGCATGAGCTTGTGTAGTTCCAGAACAAGTTTGAGACTAGTATAAGCTAGTCATAGGGAATACTAGTGGTACATTGGTTTGTGTCTGAGGATGTAGGTTAAGTACAAGAGTTGCAATGACAACAAAATTGTGAATGAATGAAAGCAATGAGTGTTTAATGACATCAGACATAAAAGAAGCAAATAAAAGAGAATAGATTCTTACAAGGCATCTTTAAGAAAAATCTGAGGACTTGAACAAGCTACAAACAAAATTTGATCAAAAAGAGAGAAGGCTTAAAGAAGAAATTATCTCTTTGAAGGCCCAACTTGAATAAGCAAGAATAATTAAGGAAGTGACCAAATTCCATCTAAAGAAGAAGGAAAAAGGTTGCGAGAAATGTGAAGAAGAAGTTGTATCATTAAGGGTTGAAGTCAACAAGCTCAAAAAAAAAGTTGAAAAGCTTACAAGGAAACATTGTCAGCTGCAACAAATCAAGTCCATGCGAACATTCATGCAAAGAAGATGCAAGAACCAAGTCCCCGAAGGAGAAATTTGAAGAAAAACTTGAAAGCATAATCTTTGTCCTAAAAAGGGCAAGAGAAAACCATAAGAAGCGCATTGTCGCCAATTTAAGAAGATATGTTAATGTTCTCAAGAAGATGCCTATCAAGAAGAGCAACATAAGACTGGACCTCTTCTAAGGCAAAACAATTTCAAAAGATCATCATGGCAATCCAACTCACCAAGGTACAAAGTATATTTCTTGGTTATTATTATTCATTTACAAATTTTAGGCATAAGGATAGGGATTGTAAATCTCATAGCAAGGTTAACTATAAAGGATATCAACAAAACCATATAAGCATATTTACAAGTAGACAAGTCAAAAACCTTAATGGATTCTCTAGCAAAAGGTACACAACATTTACTCCATCATTCAAGTACAACATAGAATGCTTTAAATTCCATAACTTTGGGCATAATGGATGAGACTACAAATGTGACATGAAGTGGACTCCTAAGCAGATTAGGCAAGAAATCAAACCCATTGTAGGTTTAGAGAAGAAAACATATCGAAGAATAAAATTTTTCAGGGGGAGCATCCCCGCAAAAGCAATACACCCTTTTTCATTGATGTCAAAGGGGAAGAGAAAAGGAAGTGTAGCAAGGAGACGAAGAAAGTGAAGCATGGAGATAGTGGAAGCATGATGACAAGGAGAGAGTAAGTGTTGAAAGCAATGACAAAGGGGGAGATTGTTGGAAGATATTTTCATTGTTGTCAAAGGGTGATTGGGCCAACACTTTTTTGATGATATGCATGCTCAAGTCAAAGAAATTGGATGCAACACCAATCTATATTGATAGATCTTTTCATGACATTTCATTTGATAGGTGGCATGCCCTTTGGGTCCTCCTGGATGAAGAGACAATCAAGTTTAAATCTTGATGCCCTAAGTGATAGTTTTAGCACCAACATCTTACCCCACAAGTTCATGGCAAAAAGAAGATCAAAATTGAAATTTATATTGGCCAAAGTCCTATGTCCAAAATCAACCTTGAAACACTTTTTTGTGAAAGACAAAATTTATTTATTTTTAAGTGTTTTAAGCCTCCTCTCAATAGGTCAGCTTGATACAAGTTTAGGTTGACTCTAGAAAATTCATGTCATTTCAAGGTTCAAGCCAGCGCCAAATTAGGATACCCTCAAACACTATGAATATACCCAATTTGGGAATTATAGGCAAGAAAAATTTGGTGGATTCATCTCAAATATCTCTGAAGTAATTTGAGTTACTTAAGGAGAAATGAAGATGAATTATTTGTGATATGAAGTGTAGTGATCATGGTTAAGATGATTGTTCTCCTCCCTATTTTGGTTTATTCTTATCTATGGTAAATTCATTGGACAGATCAGAAAAATCTTAGGTTCTTAAGGCCAAATTCTATCATTGTATTAATTCATAGAAGAGGTCTAAAACTCAAGTATGTACAAGTCACAGAGGGGGAGAAATTTGAGCTTGCTACAAGTCTATTTTGAGGCAGCTACCTGAGTCTGAGGCTAAGTGTGACATATCTAAATTTTTGAGGTAGACCATTCGAGATTTCTGAGGCAAAGCATGCAAGATTTCTGAGGATGATCATTAGAAACTGAGGCTCTTTGAGGTATAGGTCCAAATCTGAGGTTTCTAAGGTGGAACCGAATTGTGGACAGATCTAAATCCTTAGCAGTTGGAAGTTGAGTTCCGGCTTTGAGGTTGAGGTTGATCCAAATTCTTGACGTAGATTAAGGAGCTAAGTTAAGGAGATTTGAGGCCTCAATTAGGATTGTCCTAACTATTGAATGAGGCATGTCTAAGTAGTTAATTCAGGTACAAGTTAGTCTCATTTTTTTATTAGATTTCATTTGGAGGATGACTGCAACAATATATCTAGTGAACATATCAAGATTCAAGTAGCAGACCTGAAGTGTAATAGAGATAGCATTGACAAGTCAATGTCACTTAGACAAGTTTGACAAAGTTTGTTGGTTGACTAAAAGGTTGAATCTTCTTTGATATTCATGACTAAAGGTAGACCTAAGCAACCCGAGCTTTTGTAGTTCTAGAACAAGTTTGAGACTAGTATAAGCTAGTCATAGGGAATACCAATGGCACATTGGCTTGTGCCTAAGGAAGCAGGTTAAGTGCAAGAGTTGCAATGACAACAAAACTGTGAATGAATACAAGCAATGATTGTTCAACGACATAGTTGTAATGGAAGTGTCATGTTAATGATTGGTTGAAGAAGATTGATCATTATTGTAAGTGGGGCAGTCCCTGGAATGAAATCCCAAGAGACTTGTTTTATTTTTATTGTTAAGGGTGCCATGGTGGTATTAGGGAAGGAAGTTGTAGCTTCCTTCATGAGGTTTTCACCTCCTTCCAATGTATGTTGGTAAACCAGGGGTTGTAGCTCCTTCTAGTATTGGTTGGTAAATAACCAAGGGTTGTAGCCCTTCCAGTTGTAGCTGGTAAACCATAAGTTGTAGCTTCCCTTGTAATATAAATAAATTATTCATATAATTCTTGTTATGAAATTTGCCGCGGAGAGATAAATTATTACTGAGATTTACCAAGATTTACAGAGTTGAATAATAAAATAACCAT
The DNA here is from genome assembly GCA_031772625.1 of Pinus tabuliformis. Lineage (NCBI taxonomy): Eukaryota > Viridiplantae > Streptophyta > Pinopsida > Pinales > Pinaceae > Pinus > Pinus tabuliformis. The sequence continues at coordinate 752,307,435 of CM062810.1, read as the reverse complement.
CAATAATACACATAAATATTATACACATAATATTTATCTAGGAAAACCCCAAATCCGAGGAAAAACCCAACCCAATGAGATCTCATTAGCATTGACCAAAACCCTGGCCAATCCGGCCAAGTGAACCTTCACCACTCACCTCTAGACCTACATTAAAATGAAGTATTTGCAGCCTTTTATAGGCTCCACTACATGCAATACCACAGACCATAATACCATGGGTACACTATACCATGTACCAAAAACCACTACTATTTAACCAAGTCAACCTTGACTCGAACCCCGAGTCAATTTTACCTAACAATTCCCCCCTTAAAATTGACTTGGGGTTCCTTGACTAAATCCATCCAAAACCTGTTAAGTGAGACAATCCTGCGCACTCTAGCCCTTTCAAAGTTTTTACTAGGTATTTGTTAACCCGACATCCCCCTATTACCTAGGTCTAACCCAAACTTTACCGGTAATTACCCAGGGGTACACATGCCTTACCAGATCTTATAGAAGTATGCCCATTTACATGAAAATTAAAAATTTCACTCCATTATAATATTTTTTTTGTTTACCCTTGTTTTTGTCTTTGTACATATGACATCAATGTCCATATAAAAAGAACCCATCTACTGAATTACATGGGTCATCAGTCGTTGTAACCGCAGTTATCTAGGCATTGTTTTCACGTACATGGTTCATCAATTAATTAATCCATGTGCACATATCCTCCTCATCCATTGAATCTCTGATGACCCAATAGTGTGCAGCTTTGCTTCACATTCTATGGCTTTTGATCCAGATCTGCAAGCAAAACTCAATTATCTCTCTATCTACCAGGCCAATACAAACCCTTGGTAACAAAAAACGTCCTTCTGAAGCCAACTTAGCTCTAATACCAGTTGTTATGAAATTTACCACATAGAGATAAATTATTACTGAGATTTACCGAGATTTTATTAGAGCCAAAGGTCTATTTGGCTAATAAACTCGTAGGAGAGAAGGGTTCCTATTTCAAGTGGGAGCAATGGCGAAAGACGGTAGGTTTAGGGTCGAAAAATTTAGGGGCCAAAACTGCCACCTGTGGAAGATGAAGATGGAAGATTATTTGTATAAGAAATATATGTACCTACCGTTGAGTGGAAAGACAAAGAAGCCGACGAGTATGATACACATAGAGTGGGATATTCTCGACAAAAAGGCACTTGGAACAATACAATTCTAGCAGCATCTATAGCCTTCAATATTTCAAAGGAAATGACAATAGAGGGTTTAATGTTGGCATTAGCCAAAATATATGAAAAACCCTCGTCCTCAAAGGTATTTCTTATGAAGCGTTTATTGAATATGAAGATGTTAGAAGGTGGATCTATTGCTGATCATTTAAATGAATTTAATATAGTTACCAGTGAGTTAAGTTCCGTAGGGGTAACTTTTGATGATGAAGTTAGGGCTCTATTATTTCTATGCTCATTGTCGGAAATTTAGAATGGTTTAGTTATGGCCATTAGTAACTTTATCTCTAGATCTACTACTCTAAAGTTTGATGATGTTGTCGGTGCAATCCTTAGCGAGGAAATGCGATGGAAAAGCTCCGGTGAGACATCAGGTAATGCTTTGACTACAGAGACTAGGGGAAGAAAAATGGAAAGAGAAAAGAGACCATGTTTTCGCAGTAAGTCAAGGAAAGGCAGATCCAAGTCCAGATCGGGGATAATGTGCTCGAAATGTGGGAAGAAAGGACACCTGAAGAAATATTGCAAGTCTTGGAAGGGAAAAGAAGGAGACGTGTAACAAGAAAACAATCATGAAGCGAATGTGATAGGTGATGTGTTGCAATATGCTTTGATTCTTTCATTAGAAAATAGTATTGATGCCTGGGTGATAGACTTAGGGGCTTCATTCCATGCCACACCTAATAGGAAACATTTTCATGATTATGTTCAAGGAGATTTTGGACATGTTCAATTGGGTGATGATAACCCTGTAAAATCATTGGAATGGGTACAGTTTTCATAAAACAGTAGAATGGAAATCAATGTTTATTGAAGGAGGTAAGGCATGTTCCAGATCTGAAGAAAAATATAATTTCAACAGGGCAGTTGGGAGGTGAAGGCTATGTGACTACTTTTACAGATAAAACCTAGAAGGTCACTAAAGAAGCCCTGGTAATAGCAAAAGGAGAAAAAGTTGGTACATTGTATTCATGCAATGGTATTTCTAATTTTTTTAGTGCTTTAACCTCTACAGGAGAAGATACGGCATTGTGGCATCATAGGCTCGGGCACATGAGTGAGAAGGGGATGCAGATTCTTTACTCAAGAAATTTGTTGCCAGGTTTGAAGCATGTTGATTTAAAATTATGTGAGAATTGTGTGTATGGAAAACAAAAGAGAGTTGGATTCTTCAGAATTGGGAAAGAAAATAAGAGCGAAAAATTAGAGCTTGTGCATACAGAAGTATGGGGACTTGCTCAGGTATCATCTCTTGATGGCTCTCGTTATTATGTTACTTTTATTGATGATGCAACCAAAAAAACCTAGATTTATTATATCCGAAATAAATATGATGTATTTGATACTTTCAAGAAATGAAAAGCTTTGGTTGAAAATGAGACAAGAAAAAGATTGAAGTGTCTCAGATCAGATAATGGAGGTGAATATTGCAACAAAGAGTTTGATAGGTACTATTCAGAGAATGGAATTCGCAGAGAGAAGACAATTCCAGGAAAACCACAAGAAAATGGTGTGTCAGAAAGGATGAACAGGATAATCATGGAGTGTGCAAGGTGCATGAGATTGCATGTAGGATTGCCTTTATAATTTTGGCTAGATGTTGTAGATATTGTTGTTTATATAATAAACAGAGGGCCTTCAAGTTCCTTGGATGGTAGTATTCTAGAGGAGGCATGGATAGGTAAAAAGGTAAACTACTCATTTTTAAAGACTTTTGGTTGTGAAGCCTTTTTCCACATTACTAAAGAAAATAGAACAAAGCTTGAGGCAAAATCAAAGAAATGTACCTTCATTGGATATGGTGTTAATGATTTTGGTTATCACTTTTATGATTATGAAAAACACAAATTCATTAGGAGTAGAGATGTCATGTTCAATGAAAAGGTTTTGTAAAAGGATCAGATGCAGGAAAAGAAACAGGAAAAAGAAAACAGATAATACACAGTGCTTGATGAGATCACAGAAAAAGTGAAGGTGCCTGAAAATCATAATGATCAACAGGCAGAACAACAACAGCAACAAGCACCTCAAACACCTGAAAGTGGTGTTAGAAGATCTACCAGGATAAGTAGACCCCCTAAACAATACTCTGCTTCATTATATTATGTATTGTTGACTAATTCTGGTGAACTAGAATGTTATGAAGAAGCAGTGTAGGTAGAAACCAGGAAGAAGTGGGAGCAAGCCATGAAAGAAGAGATGAACTCCTTAGCACATAACCAGACTTGGGACTTAGTCAGGTTTCCTGCAGGTAAAACAACATTGCAGAATAAATGAGTTTACAGGTTGAAGGAAGAATATGGAGGTAGAAAAAGGTATAAATCTAGACTTGTGGTGAAGGGGTTTGCACAGAAAAAGGGTATAGACTTTGATGAGATATTTTCTCCTGTTGTTAAAATTACTTCAATCATAACTATTTTAAGTCTAGTAGCAGCTGAAGATTTGCATCTTGAGCAGTTAGATGTAAAGACAACCTTTCTCCATGGGGATTTGGAGGAAGAGATATATATGCAGCAACCACAAGGATATGAGGTAAAAGGGAAGGAGAAACTAGTGTGCAGGTTGAAGAAGAGGTTGTATGGCTTAAAACAGGCTCCAAGGTAGTGGTATCTAAAATTTGACAGGTTTATGTCTTAACAAGGTTATACTAGATGTAACTCTGATCATTGTGTTTATCTCAAAAGGCAAAATGATGGCAGCTATACTATATTGTTATTGTATGTAGATGACATGCTTGTTGCAGGTCCTAACATGTAGGAAATAAATGTGCTCAAAAGAAAATTGGCAAACTCATTTGCAATGAAGGATTTGGGTGTTGCAAAACAAATCCTTGGAATGAGAATAACTAGAGACAGGAAGAATTGAAAATTAACATTGTCTCAAAGCGAGTACATAGAAAAGGTGTTGAAAAGATTTAATATGCAGAATGCAAAACCAGTTAGTATACCTTTGGCTGGCCATTTCAAACTAAGGAAATGTGTCCCAAGACTCAAGAAGAAATGGATTATATGTCTAAAGTTCCATATGCATCAACAGTTGGAAGCTTAATGTATGCAATGGTCTACACAAGGCCTGATATTGCACATGCAGTGGAATTTGTAAGCAGGTACATGAACAATCCAGGAAAAAAACATTGGATGGCGGTGAAGTGGATTCTCAGGTATTTGAGAGGTACCACAAATCAAGTATTATGATTTGGTGGTTCAAACATTGCTCTGTAATATATAATTTTACAGAGCGCTAAAAAAGTAGCTCTATTGAGCATTAAAACTAACTCTCGATAGAGCTCCTGTGTAACCCCAGGTTAGGAGCTCGATCGAACTTTAGCCTTAAAGCTGAAAATTTTAAAATTTATGTAAATATCAATAATGATATGCAAACTTTAAAATTATAAGTGTTTAATTGCTAAAAAAAAATTTAAATACTAATTACATTTGAATAGGTAATTAACAATCGTGTGGATTAATTTCTCATTGCATTTCTAGAGTTTTGTTGTATAAATTTGGAAAGGGATTTTGCAATTGAAATTGTAATATTCTTATATTTATGATTTGATAACTTAAAAATTAGTTTTAATATGATTTAATTTTTCAATATTATAATTTAAATAATAAATTTATCATAAATATAACTTAAATAATAAATTGATTAAACATAAGAAAATTTATCAATTTGATTTAATAAATATTATAATTTTTATATGAATAAGTGTAACTCAAAAATCTGAATTTGAGGTTGTTGGAAATGTATATTTTATAAAATTCACTGAAGAGTTAATAAACATGGTTCCTCCATCATATATATATATATATCCACTTGTTCAGGGAAATAAACGAGTACAATAATAATTAACGTAGTTGTAAATTAATGAATGCAATGATATTTGTGATTATAAATCTCTCAAATGGATAAAATGTGATTGCACTCAATTTTGTCCTCAGTTTACACAAGTGCAAAGTGTACATAGAAATTTTTACTGGGTTTGCAATATATATTTTTAAAATAATAAAAACATATGGAAATCATAAATTTTAAAACATTATTTGACTAATTTGAATTTGAATTTGTGCGTATGAAATCATTTTTAAAACAATAATATTATAAAATTTAGTTTAGTTTAGTTTGTTGTTTTATTTATTTATTAATTATAATTTGATTTATTTTTGTTGAAAATTTTTACATAAAAAAATTATCAAATGTTTAAGAAAAAAAATATGTTATATTTAAAATCAAAAGAATAAACAAATTATCATTTTTAAGAATTTCAAAATTGAAAAAGTAAAGTTAAAATCTATATATTCTTATAATTATTGTCTTGGTAAAATAAAATAAAATAAATTTGGATTTATAATTAAGGAAAATTAGAGTTTGGAATATATTTGAATATTTATAAAAATTATTTTTGTAGAATAAATAAATTTTATAATTCGCTTATAGACAAGTGTTGAGAGGCTTCATTTTTTTTAAGATAATTATGATAGCTCGATCCAGGTACAAAGTTGATTGAGCCTATAGCTACATCAAGCCTATATTTAACCAAGTTAAGAGCTTTATAGAGGGTTTCTTAAACCCTTGATCAACTTATTTAAAATTTGAATTTCAAACACCCGATTGAGTGTTTTAAACATTTGTAACACAATTTTTTACCTGAGCATAATTTGTCTTTAAGTGGTGGAGTTGATCATGGTGGATTCTCGAAGGAACCCTCTATCCAATGGCATATAAGTTTGACATTTTTGAATTCATATGATATTTTTTTATCTATTTTCTTTTAAACATGATGTTTTAAATTGTTTTGAACACTTTATAGAGGTTGAATAAAAAATCATTATCATAAAATATACAAAACTAAAAAATTTCAAAAAATACCAAATACCACTCTCTTATTTTACGAGTCCTCTTCAGAATGATACTCTTAGTTTTTCAATTTATTTAAATAGTTGAAAAAAAACTTAGGTGAACACATGTGCCTGCAAAATGTAATTGAAATATTATTTCACCAACTTCGAAAAATAATAAAAATTATAATTTTGCATAAAAAATAAATTTTTAATACGAAAAAATTACCTTTGAAAATCTTACATTTCTTTGTGTAGATCATGCTTATATATATATATATATATATAGAGAGAGAGAGAGATATATATATATATATATATATATATATTAAATTACACATTTTAGGCTAAATTATACTATGTGAACACACACATACCTCTTAGGATGTGTGAACATTTGCAAAGACAAACATTTCATTTAATGGAAAACTAACATATTATACTAGACTAAATATTTTTGCAAAAAATACCATTAGGACAACAACATAATTCTCCACAATTTGTCTTTTTACTCTGCATCAAAATTCATAGTGCTTATATGAACTTTGAGGGCTTCAATTTGATAAAAGAGGAAAAACTTAAAATTTCATCCCCTCATTTGGCCCAAAAGTGTAACATATCTTCATGCTTTCACCCATATAATTATAAAATAAAGGAGCAATATAAAAACCAACAATTTCCTTCTAAGATACAAAGATATGTTAGATAAAATGACTACTCAGAATGAAAATTTAAGTAGATTTTTTATTTAGAATTTTATCTGGTACAATGAAAGAATATCAATTTGGAATTGAAAATGTACATATTGAGAGGAGAGAATAAAAGTATCCAATTTGGAGTCAAAGAAATTTGACACCATGGATTAGTAAAAATTTTGATGTTGAGAATAAGTGTACAAATTAGAACATATTTCCTTTACAACTTTTAGATACAATCAACACATTTAAAACCAACAATTTCTTCATCAAGAATTCCCTAGAAACAAAGTCAAAATGAAAAACAATATATGTAAAGTATATAAATTTTTAATGTATTATCCTAACTTGATAAGTTTTAGTAATCAATTTGTAACTTAAGCCTATTTATATGTTTTAGATAAAATGCGGAATTTGAATTTTGGTACTAGTTCTTAAAAAAAAAGTTATTCTATGAAGCATATCTTGATAAATTTAAAAAACAATCAATACATTTAGAAATCAATAATTTTTTATCAAAATTTCTTAAACAAATAACAACACAATATATGACTTCTCAATACATCATACCATCTTTTTGATAATTAGGTTAATTTCTCACTTAATACTTTGTTATTCTGGTCATATTACCCATTCAATACATAACCCATTCACTTGATATAACAACTGGTCCATCTATAAATTAATTCTAAACAAGAAAAACAAATTCTACACGAGAAAAACTATCCATACATAAATAAATATAAATTAGATTTGATTTTTTCGCATAAATAGTTATTTGGGTGTAAACCAATTTTTTTATGCAAATAAATGGTTATTATTTAAAATTGTTTGGTAGATGTACAAAGATGTTGGAGTCACGATTGTCAATACACCAAAACCCGCAAGTGTTAGTAAACAGACACATCGCTAGTGTTAAGCACATGCCATGAAACACACGGGGGCGTTGGATCAACACCGCCATTAATAGGGAGCACAACAATCTCCCCCCTCAACGCAAGCCAGGTGTATTTCGAACTCGAGACCTTTGGCTCTGATACCACTTGTTGTAGTCACATTGTCGTTACACCAAAACCCGCAGGTGTTAGTAAACAGACACATCGCTAGTGTTAAGCACATGCCACAAAACACACAAGACCGTTGGATCAACACCGCCATTAACACAGAACACAACAAAAAAATCGTTTTCAATGATTTAGGAAAGAAAATCCATATAAATTAGTATAGGTAAGGTATTGAGTTTAAAGATCAAAAAGATGAATGATTTTTGTGCAAAACAAAAATTAACTTGAAATTCAATCAATACATTTAGTAAAATCAATAATAATAGTTAGCTAATTTAGAACAAATCATGTGTGTTATTCAAATTATCTTGTTATTAAATATTCCAAAATTTAAAAGATAAAGTATTATTATAATTTTTTTTAAGAAATTTATATTAATTATCTTTTTTTGAAATAGAAAAAATATAGATATTTCTTTAAATTTACTGTGTCATGAAATTACATCATTATGTGAAACCCAATTTGACTATCTGTAACCGCCCAAAATTGTACGTTTATCAAATACCTAGGGATTTTAAGATCAAACTACATCTTTAAAAAGCCATTCATAAAAAATACATTATTAAGATCAGCTATGATATTTAAATTACATAAATAAATGATTGTTTTTTATTTTGTTTAAGTTTTAAATTATTTTATATTTTGTCAAATTGTCGTATTCATTTGTTTGAAAGTTCAACGATTAAAAGAAGATAGGCACGCTTATCTTGATGCTACGTGTTTTTAATTATGTTAACTCAAACATTGTAATTGTTATTCTATTAAAAGTTTTGGACTATCGTAGTTTTGAAGGAGATTTCGTCTATATCTATTTTTTTTTCAATAAAACAGGTAACATTTTCATTAATAAGGTTGGGAATGGCCACATCCCTTACAGTTATAGAGATTAAGCTCTCAAAATTGTTTAGCGGGACAACCAGAAGGACCTTATTGCTACCCGAGTTATTTACATACATACTATTTCATCATTTATATTATAAACCTTCCAAAATACTCCACCATACTCTATTATTTGACAAAACATAGAATTTAACAAGAAAAAGACAATTGCTACCCATTGCTTCTTGGGTCAACTTCTCCCAAAGCCTCATCAGGAGGCATGACCAGTTCTTTGACTCTTCCTGACCTAGGATCCAGGCCCCGATTTGCAGCACCAGCGACGCCCTCAGCTTAAGGTGTAGAGCCATCCTCGAATCCAAAAACTTCTTTCAGCACACCCACAGTGGTTGTCCCCACCTTTACTTCAATATTTTCAACCTTATGGCTAAGGTTCAAGACGTCCATAGTCAGGAGTTCCATGGTTTTTTGAAGCAATTCCATATCTTTACCAAGAACAAATAGTTGGGCATACAACACCGCCATGTTTTCATTGATTTCCTTCAATATTTCTTTGATTACTTGCATGCAGGAGCTATCAACAATATCCCCTATGTTCCCATTATTGAAGAAAGTGTAACTAGGTTTGGGCTTCATAAATATGAAATGTACTTGTGATTCTTGTATTTTGTAAAAGAGAGAAAAATGATTATTATTATTGTTGAGGTTGGGTTTCTTGCCCAAGAAATTTGTTTTATAGGTCAAGCACTAATTGAAAGTGCTTCTAGGGTTGTCCTAGGTCAAGAAGTCAAATAGGGACATTGTCATAATATCAAGACCCCATTGGCATATTGTAAATTGTAAAAAGAATTATTTTTGTATTTTACTGGGCCTTCCAAGACCAAGTCGACCTGCTAGCCTGTCAAGTTGGCCTAGAAGCTGGAATTCGTACCCCTGGAAGTCCTATATATAGGAGATAGTTCGACCTCATTTGGACACATTCATTCCTCTCTCTCTCTCTCTCATGCGAAAGAAGAAGCAAAAAATGGCAGCGAAGAAGGAAGAAGAAGGAGAAGAAGTGTTCTAAGTTCCTCTCTCTCTCTTTCTCTCCACACGTGCGAAGAAGAGGGCTGAAATTCTGCAACTTTTCGCTTGGGTTTATGCTTCTTAGCGAGGGTTTCCTTGTGAGGGTTTGATCTGAAGAAAAAGGGCTGAAAGAAGGGCCAACAAAGTCCCCTTCTAGATCCAAAAGTCAAATTAGGTCGAGGTAGTTGGAGGCAAAGAAGAAGCAGTCCTTGTCCACACGTGTGAAGTAGCAACTACTTCCGGGGGACCGAAGTTGTAGATCTACAGTTAGGGCTAAAAATCTGTGGTTGGAGGTCGAAGAAGGGTGTTGCCAAAGAAATTTTACTGGGTTTGGAAAGCAGTAAAGCAAGCACATTATTGAGAAGTTGATCTTGGTCTTGGAAGGGCTTCAGTGTTGGTTAAAGATCTTGGTATTCATCAATAAAGAATCTATCAGAAGATATGGAAGGGTTTTCCTCTCAAGAGGAGAGGTTTTTCCCTGACTTGGAGACTACATCTTGTGTACTTGTATCTTTTTGATCTTCTTGTTTTGGTAGTTGCTTGATGATTGAAGAACACACTATAATAATAAGAAGAAGAAGTTAATCCTAATAAGTTAAAAATACATCACAAGAAGTTATCATAGTTAGAAGAATAATTAATGTTTCCTTGCCTAGATTCTTCAACACCCACTGCAACTACGTCGCCTTGCTGCCACTTCTGTTGCTCGTTGAGGCCATTCTCCTGGCTATTCTCCCCTGTACCAGCAATATCCTTTCTTTTATCTGCCACAACCAATTGTTATAAATAAACGTCTAGTCCTTCCTCACATTCCTTCCTATCTTATCAACCATAAGTGAGCATCGACTCTGCATCATGGTGAATCATCTACCATCCATCTCCATCACATCCGAACTTGCTTAGATCGAATTACGATGGTAACTTCCCAATCCTTGAATGAAACTATATTAAATAACCAAGCAAATGACCAAGGACTAAAATCCCACATGTCGTGGTTCATGGATTCCTCTCTCCTGTGATCACACCTATGTATTAACTTCCTACCAACCTACCCCTTCTCCCGATGCATTGTAGTAAACCATCAAAATGCTATCCGTCGTGACTACCTGTTTATTCTTTTGCAGACCTGTACTCTGGTTATATTGCACAAATCTTGAATTTTTAAACCACATTATGGGATATGACATATTTCACATACATTGTTAATACGTAAGGAGCCTTGCTCTAACTTTGCACCAATGTTGGCTTGCACGTCCGCCGCTTGGTTGTTGGCTTGCTTTACATGGAAAATTTTAAAACTTTCAATTTTCTTTAAGAGGTACATTATCCTTATAATAATTGGAGAGTATTCCGATTCAATGAGGTTCTTGTGTTTGACGAGACTCAAACATTTTTGAATTATCACCATAGAGTCACCAACAATAATTAGGTTCCTGATACCCTTAGAGACACGGATTTTCAATCCTTGCTAAAGAGAGAGAGCTCCTTCTTGATTGTTCATGGCATTTCTGAGTCCCCATGCAAACTTTAATTCAGTGTTTTCTTCGATGTTTACTAGCACCCCTCCCACTCTAGCCTCCTTGTATCTTTTTTTTCTCTATTATCCATATAGGTCAAGTGACTATATAAAAGCTATCTCGGATTAGAAGTGGTAGTTCTCAATACCTCCTTGTTCTTAGCCTTAAGGTTGTATAGAATGGACTTATCCCAAGACGAATAGGGTCTTTGTAGATATGGCATCACACCAACTCTAAGTTTGACAAATAATATAAGTTCCAAGAGACACAAGTTTCTATAAGCTTCATCAATAACCCTCCCCTCCTCCAACTCCCATGTAGAATGACCTTGTGGATTACATGGAGGATATGTTAAGCAAGCAAAAAATTTGGGTAGACATTTAGGTCTTTCAAGTCACCTTGAATCCCTTCTCATCTACCCCTCATAAGTCAAAATTAACATATGAACAACCTAACTTTAGAGACTTTAAGGAGAGGATGATCTATGATCATTAGCTCCCATTTTCAACAAGGCATACCCATGGTCCGATGGAGCTAACCACCACATCTTAGTCTAGACCTCTATGCTTTCATGAGGAAATAACTGACAAGATCATAATGGGATTCCACCTAAATGAGGCTAATCATGCAAAAACATAGGAGATGGGAGGGAAATTATTCTCCCCACCCAAGATCAATCCCATCAACACTCTCATGAAATGTGAAATCCTCCTTTATGGGTGGCTTTTTCTTGAGTACTTTTAAAGGTGGTTCTCAAGAGAATCAAGGCATTGGCTTCATAAGTAAAAATATAACAAGTGATTTAATAAGTGGTCTCCCCTTCTCTAATACCATATCTACAATTAGAAGTATGGAACTGAGAGGACCACAAAACCACTAAAAAAAGAGGAATGCAACAAGAAAAAGTTGAGATGATTAATATATGTTGGGGTTTAGTGTAAGGTTAAATGAAATCACGTATTTGAAAAATCCTCCCTGGTTAGAAGGCTCCTAGTGCAAAACGGGAGCGACCTCCCTCAAAAATTGAACAAAGGAACATTTTGGCATACTACTGGGCTACATTCCTCGAAGCATGATTCTAGTAAAAGGTTGGATTTCCTATTCCTTCAAGACCAAAAAATATGTAGACTAAATGCTAGGTTTTAGAAATGGGGCTCTCAAGTTCTATTCCTAAAAAAGTGGCATATGGATTTTGATGTGCATTCAACACAAATTAACTACACCCATGTGTGGCTTATTGTCACATTTTCCATTGTTTCTCTAGTCTGAATCAAGTATTTTTAGAGTAGCAACATTCTAGAAGAATTTACTTTGAAGCTGGTAATTCCTTTTTTGAATCTACATATATGGGCTTGGGGAGGATACTAGTCAACTTCAACATTTCAAAAATCCCGATAGATTCAATCATTGTCATAAAAGAATATTTGTTTTTTCACTAGGCTCTAGATTATGAAGGAGTACCTTTTAATTGTTGGAGATGCCATGAGTGTTGCTCCTTGGTAAAGGATTGTGCCCTTTGTTATTCCAAAAAAAAAATGGGTATGAAATCCTTCTCTATATATAAAACAATCAGCCCCCTTGACATAAAAAGAGGCTCCTTCAACATCACTGCATGTGTCCCTAATAGGTCATCACCTATTTGGACTCTTAAAACCAAAAGGCTAGTAGTGGAACAACATACATATCCTAGGAAGTTTCCTCAATTTGAAAAGGAGAGCTCTTTTTCTCCATGTAAGACTCCCTCCTCCTCACCTTCTCTTATAGATTCCTCTAACACATTAAAATTTGTCTCTTAGGAGGCTAATATAGAGGACATGACCAAAGTTGTTCATGATGATTTTATATTCATCCCATCAAGGTTCTCAAATTAGTAGCATTCTTCTCTAATCCCTCTAAACAGGTTGGGAGAACCCCCTGAAGTTGTTGTGAAACTCCTGGATCTCATATCCCTACCCTTGATAGACCCTCCTATAGAGGGACCCATGGAACACTACCTCTCTTAAGGCTTAAAAGACAACTTGAGACCCCATAAAAAGGATTCAAGAATTTGTTATGTATATTTTATAGGTGGCCTAGGATATCCAGAAGACAAAACCACAAACTTGGACAAGAGGTAGGATATATTTTATCCATAACTCAGAAGCGCGAAAATTTGGAGGTTAAATGTGATAGCTAGCAATTTTTACTTAGGGTGCTTAGATAATCTAACCTTAGTAGGTTTAAAATGATCTTCCTCTCCCTAAGCTATAAAGGGTTGGTTGATCTCTCCAAACAATTGGCCCTAAGGAGGTTAATTAACACTCATAATATGTCATACTCTCGCAAGAGATCGTGACAAATAGACGAAATTTTGTTCAATACCTCTCTAATATATTTATAGGATTGGAATTCAACATTATGGATTCTCTATATCATATAGGATGGTCGATTACAGGGTGGAAGACAAATGATTATTTCCCTCTCTAATTCATGAGATTTTGATTCAAGGTTAGTGTCTCTCTCACTGTTATAAATCAGCGAATTTTTTACACTACTTGAATATCTATGGACCCTAGGCAGACCAATAGGAGTAGTAGGAATGTATTTTTTGAAAGACATGGTTTTGGAAAGGGACGATAATTTTGGGAGGAAATTTGAATTTTACTTTAGGCACCTCCTAGATATAGGGGCTAGTTACCTAGGTTGTTACTCTCATAAATTTCATCATCATAAGTTTGGAGAAATTTGGTATGATCGACATTAAGCCTAACAAGCTTACCCCCACATGGAATACAAAAAATATAGGGGATGATTAGATAAAAAAATGACTTGAAATATTCATTTTTTCAAAATATGTTCTAGATGACTCGATTAGAATCAAGTAATGGGTGTCATCAGGAGGGGACTCTGACCACAAACAGATTCTATTAGAAGTGAACCTTGTTATAAGAAATCCCCATATCATGTTATTATTAAAGATGAAGTGTCTCGAAAATGCGGATTTCATCCAAATTCTCAAGAATGCATGGGTCCCTTTCAACAACTCGCTTTAGGAATCAACATCCAATTAGTTCCATTGAAACCTTCATATGGCCAAACAATTATCTATGAAATGGACTAAAGACAAAGGGGAAAAAATGAAAATCTCCTTTAGCAAGTAAAGGAAGACATCTCCTCCAAACTCTCTTTTGAAGGATTCATATTTCTTTTGGATGCAATAAAAGATCTCTATCAGTTGGAAATTAAATGAAGAACATTGCTGATATATGAAGAAAAGGATGGTGCCTTAAAAATGGAGCAATATGGTTAACTGCTAGTGAAGAAAACATAATTCTAATGGGTATGAAACTAAGAGAAGAAAGGAATGGCATTGTAGTTCTAGAGAAATATGGGCATCCCTAAAAAATAGGGAGGTTGGGGCCTAAAAAATCATTTCCTTTTCTCCAAAGCCTTGGTAGCCAATAATTTATGTAGATTAATTTAGGGATAAGTATATTGGGCATAGGTCATGAATTAGAAATATATATATTGGAACTTATTGTTTGGGGGGAAGATATAATATTTGATATATATATATATATATATATATATATATATATATATATATATATATATATATATATATATATATATATCAAATATTATATCTTCCCCCCAAACAATAAGTTCCAATCCTCTTCCATCATCTAGAAAGCCACAATTGTGGCTCCCTCTAATTGGAAACTAGTTAATCTAGGATTTTAGAAAAGGAGAGAAGGTTTAGCCTGGATGCAACCCTTACATTGTAAGTATAGGCCATCCTCAATGACCCATACTCCTCATCCTTGAGCTCTAATCAAAGGGTTTATATAATTCACATCAAATTTCAATAGGGAAAGCATTGAATTCCACACAACAACAATGGCTTACCTAGAGATACTTGGACATAAATGAGGAATATGTAGCAATTTGGACCTATTACACCAACTATCTTAGAAAATGTAGTGTATACATCAACAAAGAAGAGGATGAACTTATCCAATTGGAAAAATTGATGGGAGGTTATCAACTTAGACTCGGTTACAACACTTTGGCCTTTGAAGGCTTTGATAGGCCTTCATCCTAGTGGTGGAAAGCACTTTAGAAATACAAATGTCTTGCCAATCCAAATTATTTATGTGGTTGTTTCTAAATAATAAATCACTAACCTATAATTTACTCCGAAAAGGAAGCTATGATGACATAGGAAAATGTAGTTTATGTCAAGCAAACTTAGAAACAAATGCACATCTCATCCTCCTTTGTCCCTTCACTAAGAAACCCTGAAGAGAATTCAAAGGCCTCATAGGTCTGAAATCAAAATGGAAAGGAAACTTAATCGAAGAATCCTTAAGAAAATGACAAAAGGACAAAGAGACAAAGTCCTTCACAACCTTGCCCCTCATAATAGAATGTGGAGTCTAGATCGCTAGAAATGCAAAAATATTTGAAAACAAGGACAAATTTCCTTTCAAGTATACATCACAAAATTTAAAAATCATAAGGGATTTTCCTCAATTCTCACAAATCCATCAACTTGCATAGAATTTTGATGTAATTATTAACACTCAATATCCATGGGCCTTTTCAATGAAGCATCCCAGGGATCTCTATCCAACATAGGAGTAGAAGGAGTAATATTCCTGTCACAAAACCATACCCTCAAGTCCAAAGTTGGCAATGGTAAGTCAACAAATAATCAAAGTGGGTTTACAACACTCAACCTAGTCTTACTCCTTTTTGATGAAAAAAGGATCACCCATGTTCATGTACTAGGGTACTCCTTCCTACTGATTAAATGGATGGATGGAGAAGCCAAGCTAAGAAATTTCTTATTACAACCCATATTTTTCATGTGCCAAACACCTACAATCTTCCTTTACACATATCACTTTTTCTCATGTTTATAGGGAAAATATAAGAGAAGATGAAAAGTCATCTAAGGGTGGCCTTCATTTGCACAAAGACAACTGGAAGATCCAAGAGTCCCAAAAATGACACATTTATACGTATCTTCATGAATCCTAGATTTAGAATTTTACTTAAATCTAAGATGAACTTCTAAAATACTCTTTAACAATGAGAACCCATGAAATTTTTGGAATTCATCAAGAGTTAATGAAGTTTTGTTTTATTTATTGAGTGAAGATGTTGATACTTTTCTAGTTCATGGTTGTCAAAAGGATGGCTTGGGACCTCTTGTAGATGTAATTTTTAAAAGCATTTTTTTGCCCCATTGTTAATATGTTTATCAACCAGTTTTGATCTAGACTTACACCACTTGGTCTCTCAATTTTGGCTCTATGGGGATAATGCAAATACCCATTGTGGTGCACATGTATTTTTGTTAATCGTTAATAACATTACACAATTTTTATTACAAGGAAAAATTAAAACAAAATTATTATTAACAATACAATATTGGCCAAAAACATGTATACAAATGAATCTAGAGTTTTTTTTTTTAAATCGCAAATAAATTTAAAGCTACAAGTTGACAGACTCCTAGAATGCTCTTATATAAGCCTACTTTAATATGAATCTTAGATCATTTACTTTTACAAAACGCTCAACTATATATATATATATATATATATATATATATATATATATATATAAGTTGTTATTAACTTAAGCCCGTGAGTATATTATTTACAACTTATACACAAATATTTACATATATTGCAGATAAGACTAAAGGAAAAGATCATAAAGGTTGAATTAAACTAAACTAAACTAAATTCTACTAGAAAAACAAGAAAACAATTATACTAACCATGAAAATCTATGTATTGCAAAAAAGAGCATATATAATGATAATACTTGCTATAGAAACTAGTTATAGTTGAAAAGAAATTATGATTGCATGTAACAAAAAGAAAGAAAAACAAAATATTTTGTTATTGATAAAACAAATTGCAACTAATGCTAAGGAATTAAATGAATTGTTAAAATGAAAGATAATTATAAAAAAAGAAATTTAGTGCAGCTAATATAAACATATTTAACTACAATTGTTGTTTAAAAAGCATGCTACAATGTGGAAATATATTCACAATAACTGATGTATACACATAATAGATAGATGAAATATATCCTAAGTACAGGAAATCAATAATTGTATAAAATGGAATTGCCCGTAACAAAAGAAATAATACTCATAAGAAAATATACCATAAAGTATATCAACGTGCCGGTAAAGTGGCTCTGCTCTATGGTTAGCTGGTGATTGTAAAATTGCACTTCACACACTCAAGAGATCAGGATTAGTTGCTTCTTGTATTCCAAAAGACAATAATAACTTACCAAAGAGTTCATCCTTTCTCAATTTAGTTCTTTATTTTTTTATGAAAAAATAAACTACTAACTAACACATCTACCTACTAGATTCAAGTAGTTCTTTCTTAATATAAAGGAGGCAACCACTTTTCAGTTTCAACATATAGGTGTCCCAAAACTTAGCATCTATCTAAAAATTTGATTTATCTACTTTCCTGAGTTTCCTAGCTTCAAATTATTTCTTAGCCTCATGGTCTGAGTGCTCTGAATTAATGGAAGCAAAAAATCATAAGACTAATATGGCATGAAAATTAGTAATCAGGAAAAAACAATTAGTTACAAAAGTAAAAGCTTACTATTGTTGGCTAAAATTTCAACAACAGTGGTTTTAATTTAGATTTCTCTGGGCTTTAGAAAGTCTTTGTAATATTATTGTACAGGTGGATGCAGTCTGAATACTATAGAGAAAACTATTTAACATGGTCATCGTCACAAGGGCCTATTCAACTCATGATTGTTGAAAAAAGTGTCTATAGCCTATCTTTCTCACACATAAAAGATAAAATTGGGTGTCCTATTTGATACTTGCAAAACATACATTATCCCACCAATGTACACCAATATATGTAAATTTGTCAGCATATTATAGAAATACTTGTCTCTTTCCACCTAATCCAATCATACTAAATATAATGGGAAATTGAGATAATATGAATGGAAACATTGATTAAACATGTTATTTTCTCAA
Organism: Pinus tabuliformis; assembly: GCA_031772625.1. Taxonomy (NCBI): domain Eukaryota; kingdom Viridiplantae; phylum Streptophyta; class Pinopsida; order Pinales; family Pinaceae; genus Pinus; species Pinus tabuliformis. The sequence goes on along the minus strand of CM062810.1, from coordinate 752,289,172 downwards.
GAAAACACGTGATAAATGGATCGTTAGTAATGACAAGTCCAAGCCTCATCACTACCTCCCCACTTAGCTTATTTCACGTCCCTTATGCAATTAAGTAGAACCAAAAGAAATGACTTGCGCATGTTGGCTTGCACAAAATGATCTAAAACAATAAAGAAACGTTTGGGTATTGACTTCCGTTGCATGAAAACCTATCAACATTTCAATAATTTCCCATTTCTTCTTTTCCTTCTTCCTATTTACTATGAGTTCTCCTCCATAATTTGGAATTGGGTATAATAATAAAGGATGTTTATACCTAAAACCAATCCAATTCAACCCTTCATTTCTCAATGATTGCGCATGCAATTTTATACTATATATTGTTGCAAGAAGATTTGGTAGCAAATGGGGTTCTTTGGCTTTCAAGCTATCATCCAATTCTTCCCATCATTATTGGCATGTTGATAGTACTAAAAGCTCAAAGTTATCAATGGAACTGGTAAATTCTCTTATTGTTGCATTTTATACCCTCATCATTAACTTATTGCTTTGTGAATTATTCAATTTCTTGTAATGACCTTTGATACCATCATTGGACAAAGCTTGATTCTATTTGAATTCATTAGGGTGCCTTAAGCTCTTCTATATTGTATAGTTCTAAATCATGTGATCTCTTCAATTCATTTCCCAATAAAGATTGGAATTCCCCTAACTTTATATCCCCAATGAGATGATTGAGGTTCCAATCAAAGGTGATGGGTATCGTATAATTATGTAGAAACAATTCACATAGTAGGATCTTCCTTTTGGAGACACTAGAGAAATATAAAGAATAGAAATTTCTATCGAAATGTCGGTAATCAATGGGTAAATTAGAGATTAGCCTCTATATGAAATTTGATCCATTGGTCCCTGAAACATAATTTATAAACTTGTAGAGGAGGATGACATAAAATCATCTTAGAGGGTAACTCTCCCAGCTTATTAACCCTAGATTTTAATTCCTTAATCTCCTCTTCTTTTTCCCGAATTTCTTCATTATGATTTTGTCTTATTATTGCAAGTTGTTTTTGTAGCTCCCTAGTTATTTCTTGTAGCTACCATATGGTTTCGGCTTGACTACTGTAATATTTAAAAACTTTTTCTTTTTATTCATGAATTCTTCTCTAAGATGTTTCTAGTGCAACATATTCTTCAAGATTAAAGGAAGTGTATAAATTTTTTCCATGTATCTCTTTCAATACTTAAATCCTTAACCTGCGCTCCTAGCTTTTCCAATTATTTCATTAAATTAAAGTGAAATTCAGAACTTACTTCTTGTTGTGGTGTGTTGTTGACTTCTTCAGTAGCTATGAACTATTCTTCGACTTCCAGCTCATCTAGTTGCATTGCTATAAAAGAAGATCCTGCTTTGAGTTTGTTGTTAAAAGATTCTACAATATCTCTTCTCTGTTTAATTCTTCTCCCTGCTAGTTCTTGTGGTTCACCAAGTGACATTTGTTGTTATTGATGAACAATCCTATTAGGCATTTCCAATTCAAATATTATGGAATCTAGATTTTTTATGAACTTCCCCAAGTATTCTATTAGCTTTTGTTGTTTGAATGTTGCCTTGGCTAAAATATGGATCAAACCATGATAGACCGATTGATCATATTTCCCTTTTTTATATTGCCTTGACATTGTTGGCAAGTATTTTAGTAAGAAGTATGGAATATTGATTTTCATGTTCCTTCTTAAATGTGTTAGAAAGCAAAAATGATAGATCATGTACAACGATCACTGACCTTCAAATGATATGTTGTAATAGTGTGTCCCAAGGTCTTGGCAAACACAATCTTTTAACCCATCCTATATCTTTTAGTGTTTCTCCTTCTTTAAGGAATACACTTCTTGCAATCGCAGATTCCACACATTCTTTAAACTAATGCCTTCCCTTAGGATCTCTTCTCATCACCCTAGCAACGGTTTCCCATAAAATGGTAAAATTTAGATTTGCAATTCACATAGTATTAGTTCTCAGGTCAAAATGTAAAGCAAAACCACTCTTGCAAAACCACTCTTCAACTCTTCAAATGTGATTGTGCCACTGTTATCTGTGTCCATGCTATTGAACATCTCCTTATACCCATTACAATAATCACCTTCAAGGCAACTATTTTTTAAGCTTGTTCATTGTTTGGAACTGCTTCATCCTGCGTGATACAACATTATCAAGCGCTATGTCTGGGGCGTTGCCATATTCTCTCATCAAGGGATCTTCTTAATACTTGAAAAACCTTCAAAAGTTTATTAGGATCCCACTCGAGCAACAATTTAATCAATTCTTTTGCACTTGTAGAAATCGATGGCCATGGTGTTTTTTCCATGTCGAGGTCAATATAGAATCAAATATGCCTTGTTTCGTCTCTACCCAAAATGGAGGAGAACCACGGAGAAGATATCTATTTCCTTTCCATATTGTTGCTGCAAAAATTCTGGAGCCACATAATATGCACTGCCCTTGATGTAGTTGGATACATCTCGAAGAAGATTAAAAGGCCAAAATCAGTGACCTTCACAGGTGAGTATTCATCCTTGTTGAGAAACATAAAATTCTCTATCTTGATATCACGATGTATGCCACCCATTGAATGGAAAGTGTGCACCACCTTTACCATGGTCATGCAAAGTGAAGCAACTACTCTCTCACTGTAATGCCCCTCGGCAATAATTCTATCAAAGAGCTCTCCACCAACACAAAGCTCCTTGACCAAGTTTACAGAATGCTTATCCTCATAAGCACCCTTCAACTCTACTATGTTTGGTTGTCCAGTCAGATGGTGCATGATTTAGATCTCCTTCGTGACATCCTCTATGTCATTAATGATGTTTAATTTCCTAGTTGCAATGGACTTTCAAGCATATTCCTGTAGGGTTTTCTTCTGGGTACAAATGTATGTGATCCCAAACTTCTCTCCTCCTAATTATTTTTGAGTAGTGTAATAGGACCTCACATCCTCCATTGGTTTGCCTAGGATTCACCCTTTCTCCTTGTATTTCCAAGAAACGAGTTTTAAGAATCAACCTCAAAGACAATCTAAGACCTGCTATTATTGTTGCAACATCGAACTCCATCTGGGGATTTTTTCTCCCTGGGAGACACAAAAGAACTGTGGACCCTGTGCCCATTTCATTGGGCTATGGAATAAATTCTGCAAACTATTTTCAACCATCCCTAAAAGCTTGTGAAATCTGAAGATTGAAAACTGAGAGAAACTTCTTCTTATTCAAACCTTTCTTCTAGATTCCTACTTATTTGAATATGAATTGTATATATAAACCAAATCTAAATGGTTTGACACTGAACTTATTTATGTACAATGTGACCTCCTCTAAACGGGTTAAGTTATTTTTTTCAAGTGAAATCAAAATCAAATTCCCAATGGTACTGAGATAAATTTTGCTGGTTGGACTTCAAACCGTCCTTCCTTTGAACCTTGAAAAGAAGGATAAGCAAGACTAAGAGAAATTCGTAATGAAGCCTTGATACATACCCGTCAAATGATGCCAGCTGCATACTATTTAAAGTTTCCATATACTCTGCCACTGAGTTTTCAAAAACATGAGAGAGAATTGCATTCAGTTCATGTCGTTAGTCTATAATAATTTCATTCTCAGAAATGGCTTTTATATCTTTAAGAAAACATGTGAAATCCTCTCCCAACATCACTTTGTGATCAATTAACTTGTCACATTCCTTAAATTATTTTCCACCTCCACAACATCAGAAAACATCTATTCCAAAGAGGAAGGTTTCCTTTTTCTGAGATAGAAAGCAATATCATTTTGAAGATAAGCCAGATAATACAACTTAACAGCTGGTTCATAAGGTCTTATTTTTACAGGTAAGTCATTATAGGTCCTTTCAAATCTCCTGTTAAGTCTGATAATAAATTCATATTTCTTTCTTTTGATAGCCTAGAATTAAAAAAAAATAGTAATGATGTCTTTGTTTCACCCCAATTTTTCAAGAAAAGATCATGAAAATCAGTCGAATAACCTATTGAATCGATTGTCAAATATCTAAATCATTTCCTTACCTCTCCATATAGAAACTGAGTGAACAATCTCATGAAGACATCTTCATGTTGACTTTCGAACAAATCTATGAAGTTTTTAAAAGTTTGCATGTGTTGCTCTGCTAAAATATTATCTTCTCCGTTAAACTTGCGCAGATACTTGAGATAGTTTAGGGGAAAATCATGAAGAACAAATGAAAATTTTAAAGGCCCATATCATTTTAAAACCCATGAATGCAAACTTACAGGCTAGTTATTAACTGCGGGAGCAGAAATAACAGTCTTTTGTTCAAGATTATTCAGAAGAATATCATCATTGTTTTCAGAATATGAAGATGATTTTTTTTAATTGAAAATGAGAATCAGTGACATTTCTCTTTTCTAGCATAGGAAGAACCAGCGGTGGACCAAGTAACAAAATCATTTTTTTTTAAGAATAGACATGGTATGTAACTGTTGTTTGTATTTCTAGAGAAGTCTTGAAAAGCAGTAGAGTCCCCAAGTGAAAATTTAAATAACTTGTACCCGATTCCTATTTATCTCAAAAATCAAATCTATTTTTTTTCTAAATAACTAGAGGAAAATATTCAACTTGCCCTCCCGATAATTTGATATTGTAAGCTCGACACAGTTCCTAGGCTATAGAGGAATTAGTGTCAAGGACATTAAAATTTTGTGAATTTATTGCAAATGTTAATGAGGAAAAATTATGTTCATTTTTCCTTGCTTTAAATATCATTCATTAATGTCAAATCATAAATCATTAACAACTTGCAGTTTCAGATTTTAAAATAAAAAAAGAGAAAAAGAGAAACATAATTTATCTATTTAAGTATTTTAAAAAATGAATTTACATAGTTATAACTCTATGATAAAAATACCCTAAACAGTTAAAAATTTAAAAGTCAACAAAAATATATACATCAATCTTAATTTTCAAACTTATTTTATATAGACTTCATTAAAACCTCATAAGAATGTTCAAAACAACATAAATTTCCCACTAATCTCTAAGCCTTACATTTATCACATAGATTCCTTTTCCAGACTCATAGTTAAGAATCCGAAGGTCAACAAAACTATATACATCAATCTTAATTTTCAAACTTATTTTGTATAGACTTCATTAAGACCTCATAGGAATGTTCAAAACAACATGAATTTCCCACTAATCTCTAAATCTTACATTCATCACAGACTCTTTTTCCAAACTCGGTTTTCATGCAGTTTTGTTCATGCTAATCTAATTTGAAATTCAAAAATATATACGAGGAAAAAGATTATTTAAAACACATAAATCACATTGAAAATAAAAACATTGCAATTTCATTAAAATTGAAATCTTCAACAATGATTTCCAGGACTATTTTATTTTCTCTTTTTGGAGTAATCTCCCCCTTCCTTTCTAATCTCCTCCTCCATTTCTTTTATTTCTAACTTCCAACATTATGTTGAATAACTAGAATATTTAGGTTAAATTAATTAACTTCTCTTTAAAGCAATAATAATGCTACATAAAAATATAGCATTCAACTTTTATTTTACATTAAAATTTATAATAATAATGTAACATATTTCTAGTAATCCAAAAGTTAAATACATTTTAAAACAGTTTGTCTGAAACAACAAGAATATGGATTCTTTATTGCCTACATTCCCTTCCAACACATCATTGTAGCATTCTCAAAGCCCATATGTTGTGGCAACTGATGAGCCTAGGTATTGCAACAATAATGTTGCAACTCCCAGGGCTACCAACTTTACTTATCAACCCGAGGTTCGTACAAACTTGGAGGTGACAGTGCTATATGCATAAGTAGAAGTGAAGGTCTTGCCTGTTGTTATTGTTTATAGAGTCAAAAGAAACTTTAATTATTTGATGGAAGGAGAGCAAACCTTATTCTAAGAGAGAGCTACTTCTATTGCAGTAATGAAGAAACAACATGAAAGGATAAACTTGCATCATAACCTAACTTAATCAACCAAACAACGATGCTAAGCAGAATTGCTAATTTAACATTAACCTAAGGCTAATTATCTACGTTTGCAGAAGTAAAAACATAAAAACTAGACTAAGGAGTAGCAAAGAAACTTAGGCTAAGTCGGGTTTCAGGCGGAAAAAACGATCGGAGGTCGAAATTAGTGAAAGGAGGGCGTGAGGGAGCAACAACGCATAAGAACCATTGGATCAGTCGAGTGAAAGGTAATGAATGGTGGAGATTTGATCGTGGAAGGTTACATAGGCAGATGGGTGAACAAGGTTGCTAACAGGATAGACAGTTAAGATCTTATCATGAAGGTTTTAAGTGAAGGGATGGACGAACAAGGGAGCAAGGTGGATGAACGACAGAGATCGTGTCGCAAGGGATTTAGGTGAGTGGATGGATGGATAGGGGAACAAAGGAGATGAGTGGTTGAGATTTAATCGCACTGGTGAGGTCAAGAGATGGACGGGCGAGGCTAATAGGAGAGATGGATGGCTACGATCTTATCGCATGGGTGAAGGTCAGAGATGGACGGCGGAGATCACATCGCGGGGAAAAGAAACGTGCGGAAATGAGGGAGCGGGTTTCTAAGGTGGAAAGTAGTTTCTCGCGTGCCCTTCAAGCAGTAAGCAGTTTTCAAAATTTTCATGCGATTAGCCTTACTGCGCGACACGTAGCACGAGAAAACCACTTTTCTCACGTGCTCTTGGGCGGATAACTTTCATGCATTAATTCGCGTGAGATTGCACGATAGCCATTGGATCAGGCGGGGCTGATCAACGGTGGAGATTGGCCAAGCAAGTTTGCAATCGGGTGAAGCGATAGTCGTTGGATTAGGCAATGCAGATCGACGATGGGGACTTAAAGTTCATAAAGTGAATGGTGGACCCCACGTGAGGTAGCAGTTGAAGAAAATAGTGAATCGGACGGTGATTGTGAAGGTTTGTTGGTGATCAGATGGTGAGGAAGCGATGGAGGGAGAACGTGCTGGAGGCGGTTTCAAAGGAAAATAACAGAGAAAACCAGTGAGGGTATACAACTAACTACATTCAAACAACGAACTCCATAGCCTATGCGAGAACCAGAAACTATGTTTTTGGGGTTGCTGGCAGGTCTCTGCCTCAAGTCATGGTCCCAGAGGGAGGAGATGAGGCCAAGACACCTGCGCACAACCTGATAGTAATATTTTCCTCTAATTTGACCTGTGAATTAAAAAAACACAAATGATAGTAAACTACAGCAAATGCAACTACTGAAACAAATGAACAGAAACAGGAAGCTATTCAAATAAATGAACAAAACCAGAAAGTTGCTTAACCAAATGAATCAGAACCAAAACTTCTTGAGCAAATGCATCAACAAACCATGAAACTACTTAACAAATAAACAAAATAGAATTCTATGCTAGAATAACAGTATAGTAAAGAGGAGTTGTGGCTGCTTGGGTCGGGCCCTAACCCAAGAGCTTCAACCCTCGAAGTTTAACTCAGAGTTGGCTTAAATAGAACTCATCTTTATTATAGAAACCATGGATTATAGAGAAAATTCACAAGTCTTTGCAGTTCAGAAAATAAAACAGAGTTTTACAAATGAAGTCTGAATCCTAGTGAGGTCCTAAGCCTCTCTATTTATACATATGAAGTCTCCAACAACTTCCTCTCAAATTAGGGTGGTTTGGCTCCCAACTCAAAATAAATTGTTTTCTGTCCTTTTCACTTGCTTGGTTGTCTTTTAGTCCTCATGATGTGGTTGTTTGCACTCTGAGCTGGTGGAGGAATATTCGAATGGAGGGGTAGTAGATGAGGAGGATTAACCTCCTATAATTCCTCTACCTTGTCCCATTTGAGTCTTGACCAAGGTCTTTGCTATAGTTCTTTGCTTTTATCCTTTATACCTGCATTTCTCCTTGCTTTTATCCTTTATTCCTGCATTATATGCACATTAGACCACAAAGCCAAATATCCAACTCTAACTCATTTCATAAACAAAATATAATCAAAAGTATGTAATAAGTTGTGAGAATAGTTGGTTTGACTAGGCTAGGAGATGAATTAAGGCCAAATAAGGCCCATATAATTACTCAATAATGAGGCTCATCATTACCCCCATACTGAAAGTGTTGCTCATCCTCTGAGCAACTTAGTGGCTCTGATAACCTCTCTGACATCCCATGCTTCTGCGGTGGTCTCTTCTTCTTGTTCATAGAAGCTTGCTTTCCTTTCTGCTTCTTCCCACTGCCTCTTTTCCTCTTCTTCTTTTCTCTGATCTTCAAATTGTGTGGTAGTGTGTTCTATTTTAGCAAGCATGTGTATTATCATCTCTTAGCAGCTTAAATATGTCCTCAAAATGTGAAATTGTTTGCCCTTCTATAGCAAGATATCTAAGTTCTAGCTGAGGATCATTTGAAATCATATTATGGGCGTTGAGTAGGGCCATGGGATTTGATTGTTCAGCTTTGATGAAAAGAGGTTCATTTTTCTCTCTGGCCAATATTCTTTCATCTTTGTAGCCCTTGATTTCTCATGGTTTATCCATGATGCCAAAGCCATTAATTGTAGATCTCCTAGCTCTGCATTAGGATCCCAATTATTCATGTCTATGAGGGCCATGTTATGCAAGTAAAACTTAGCCATTTTGGCCCCATCCTTTAGTGCACTTTGATCACAAAGATCAATAAACTGTTTGCAGTCTTGCAATGGCATGGTGCTCCTTTATGCTAGTGTTTTAATATGAAATTGCAGCCATTGTTCTCTGAGGTAGAGAGCATAGGATTTAGCTGGCATCCTACACTGGATGGCCTCCAAGGAGAGGCTGACCATACATGCTAGTTGGTTTTCCTTTTCCTGCAGCTGTCCTCTCTGTTTTTCTTATCTTCTTCCTTTTGTTGTTCTTTCGCATCTCCATAAGCTTCTTCCTTTGTTTCCTCCTCTTGTTTCAACATCATCTTCCTTGTCTTCATTCAACATGTTCTTCTATATTAGTATCTTCTTCACCCATCTCATCCCCATTTAGCTCTGTATCTTCTTCTTCTTGTTTTTCCCCCTCCTCACTAACAGAAGGACTAACATCATAGGTGAGGGTTTTGATTTCATCTTCTGCTGGTAAGTTTATGAAGACTGACCATGTTATGGGGATCCTGAGGCTTTGGAGGGCATCCTTAATGAGGATCCTAATCAACCCATGGTGAACCAACTGCTGGGAATTTCCTTCCTTTACTTTGTTGCTGGAGTCTATGAGTGATTGCATCAAGAAATAGGGTATGTTGAGTCTTTGGTGAACTGGTGTTTCTACCCCAAATCTTAATTCTTCAAGCATTCTCAAATGGTTGCCATAACAACATTGTATCTATGGACTCTTGCATTTTATTTTGAATTATTAAAGAATTTCCTTTTTGCCACCTTTTCACTTATAAACCAACTACCTCTTAACCTTTACACCTTTTGATCAAATGATGCATATGAGTGAGTGACTAGGATACTTACATGTGGTCTTGATGCCATGTTGCAGTTGTCAAAGATTAGAGGTGTTGTTGATGGTTTATTAGCTTTTGTAGGTGTCTATGACTGAAGATCTGATGTTGTTTTTGTTGCTATGGAGCTCTTGGATTTGATGTTGTTGTTGTTGTGGAGCTCCTGGATTACCACTTGGCAATGTTTGGTGTCTTCCTTAGAATTCTTGATCATGTTGTTGGATGGTGTTGTGAGGATGTTGTAATGAATGGATAGAGGGAGTAGGAGTGTATGTGGATGCAGGGATGATGGTAATGGTTGAGGTGATTCTGTTAGAAAACACAATCTTCACCTGAATGGAAGCAATGAAGTGAAAAAACAATAGAATTGATGGAGGGATGCATTGGTAAGGAGTGGAGGAGATGAAATATATGTGAGGTAGGGTTCCCTTTGGATCTTCTCTTTGCTCCTTAGTTGTCTTTCTCACCCACCTGCACATAACAATTATGTTTTTTTTTTCTTTTACATATATATTAAACAAAACACCTAGGTTTCCTTAGAGAGGTTTTGACCCTAAATATCTGACCTGGGTGCCTCAGGAAGGTTTTCACCCAGGGATCTTCTTATCATTTTCATTTTTCTCATCCTTGGGATGCCTCATGAGGTTTTCAACCCAAAGATGGGACTCAAGTGCCTCATAGAGGTTTTCACCTGAATCCTTATTCTTTTTCCTTTTTCAGTAATCGGATGAGGGAGGAGTTGGAACTTGCTCCACCATCATCACTGTCTTATTAATGTTGTCAATGAACTCTTGTCTTGATAAAGGCCTCTTGTACATTTTCAATCTGTGTCCATTAACTAGCAATGGAATGGATTCTTCATCAATAGTCCTGATTTGCACTGAACCATTGTCATGGCATCTTTCCACCACATAAGGTCTGAGCCATCTTGTTCTTAACTTGCCCTTAAAATATTTAAACCTGGAATCATATAACAATGCCCAGTCTCCTTCTTGAAATTGCTTCTCCTTGATGTGCCTATCATGCCAGACCTTCCTCTGAAGCTGAACTATCTCTGTATGTAGGAGGGCCTGCATTTTGAATTCATCCAAGCCATTCAAATGCAACAACCTTTCTTTCTGTGCATGACTGAGATCTAAATCTAGTTGGGCTACCATCCTCAATGTGTTATATTCAAATTCAATGGACATCATAGCCTTTTTACCATAGACCAGCTCATAGGGTGTAAATCCAGTGGTGGTCTTCCATGTTGTATTATAGGCCCAGGTGGCCTCAACTAGTCTCTCTGCCCAATCCTTCCTGCTACTGCTCACCACCTTGGTTAAGATGTTCTCCAGTGCCCTATTGGTCACCTCCACTTGCCCATTAGCTTGTGGATGATAAGGAGTGGAGGTCCTATGCTTGATTTTGTGGTGGCTGAGCAGTTCTTCAATTCTGTTGGAGGTAAATTGGCTGCCTTGGTCTGTGACTAGCTCTCTAGGGTACCCAAATTTGTAGAATATATTCTCCCTTAGGAACTCAGCCACCTTTTCTTCTGTTGTTGCCTTAATTGCCTTGGTTTCAGCCCATTTAGTCAAATAATCAGTGCACACAATGATGTGTTGTTTTTGCTTTGAAGGAGGGTTGATAGTGTAGGTTCTAACCCCGTACAAAAATTACCTGTATACGAATTCTAAAACACATAAAATAAACAATGCGAGAGCATAACACATAAAACACATATACACATAGATTTTCCCCTAGATCCCAAAACTGGGACTACCAACTTGATTTTTCATTATGTTCCTTTCAATGTTATAATACATATTTATACATGCTGAAGCATTCAATACCATTGATTGAAAACCATCACGTCCAAAACTATGGACCGAAAACCATAGGTAGGTTCGCCCAACCTAATATAGGGTCCCAAAAAAAATTTCTCAGGGCACTGCCCCGAACCTCAGAGAGGGGGGCTACCCGCCCCCCTTAAATCCCCCTATGACCCCCCCGCTACACAATCGACGCAACGAAGGGGGGGCTCTGGCCCCCCTCTAACCCCCCCATTCACTACATAGGTTAGTCGTGGAAAGAATATAACACAACCCAACATTATCCCACTTGTTGTTTTCTTTCCACAATGGGCCACAAGAGAGCTTAGTCATTTTTCCAGCCTTGAACCGCCCATTGTTTCTCTACACCAGGAGAACTTCTCAGAGCTCACAGATTTTGTCAATGCATCTACAGTATTCTTCAAAGTGTCCACCTTTACCAACAACACCTTTTTGTCTTCTATCATATACCTCACAAAGTGATACTGAACATCAATGTGCTTTGTCTTTGAATGATAAGCAGGGTTCTTTGCCAAGAAAATTGCACTTTGGCTATCACAGTCTATCCTTATAGCTCCCTGTACTAACCCAATACCTGAACACAATCTCTGCAACCAAACTACTTCCTTGCTTGCATGAGTGGCTGCCATGTATTCTACCTCTGTAGTTGATAATGCCACTACAGATTGTTTCTTACTCATCCAACTGACTACTCCTCCAAATAGGTTAAACACATACCCACTTGTAGATCTTCTATGATCCAAATCTCCATCCCAGTCTGCATCAACAAAGCCACAGATATCCAAAACTCTGTCCAATCCTGGTCTTCCTTGGTAGCACAAACCATAATCTCTAGTGCCACACAAATACCTGAAAACCCGCTTCTCTATTGTCCAATTCTCCTTCCCTGGTTTTGACATAAACCTGCTCAATACTCCCACTACATGTGTAATGTCTGGTCTAGTACAAACCATTTCATACATCAGGCTACTGACTGCACTTGCATATGGAACACGGGACATATCCTCTTCCTCTTCTTGTGTCTTGGGACACTGTTTAGCAGATAACTTTACACCTACAGGAATAGGAACCTTCACAGGTTTACTATCCTGCATATTAAACCTCTGCAATATTGTCTCAACATACTTCCTCTGGTTTAACCAAAGCTTCCTCTTTGCCCGATCTCTTTTAATTTCCATGCCCAAAATACAGTTTTCAGCACCAAGATCTTTCATGTCGAATTTGGGGGACAATTGGGTCTTCAAATCCTGGATAATTTCTTTGTCATTTCCAACCAGCAACATATCATCCACATACAAGACCAAATAAATAACACGGTCACCAATTAATTTAAAATACACACAGTGATCTACGTTTCTTCTGGTGTAGCCAAGTCCTCGTATAAATGTATCAAATTTGTGATACCACATCCTTGGTGACTATTTTAACCCATACAAAGACTTCTTTAACTTGCATACCAGTTATTTCTTACCCTTCACCACAAAGCCTTCAGGTTGCTTCATGTAGATCTCCTCTTCCAGATCCCCATGAAGAAATGTTGTCTTTACATCCATCTGTTCTACCTCAAAATCAAAAGCAACAACAACAAATAAAAGTAATCTAATAGAAGTTACCTTGGCAACATGAGAAAAAATATCACCAAAATCAATTCCCGGCACCTGGGAATAACCTTTGCTACCAACCAAGCTTTGTATTTCTCCACCTTTCCTTCTGCATTTGTCTTCTTCTTGAACACCCATTTGCTACCAATGGGCTTCCTTCCAGCCGGCAACTCCACCAGATTCCAAGCCTCATTTTTGTGCAAAGATGCCATTTCATCAACCATGGCCTCTTTCCAGAGTTTTCCATCCTCTGAATCTACTACTTCCTTCACAGTTCTGGGATCATCATCAGTAATAGATAAAGCAAAATTTGAACAAAAAGTAGATGGACTATACCTTTTTGGCTACCTTCTCTCTCGAACTAATCTTCTCACACCCAGAGTTTGTGGCTCTTCATCTTCTGATTCCTCCTCTGTTGTAGAGTCTGATTCTTCCTCCTTTAGATCAAACTCTATCTTCTCAAGTTCCTTTGGTTGGACTTCATGTTTAATAACATCTTTCACCTCTCTGAACACCACATCTCAGTTGTACACAACCTTCCTTGTTGCTGGGTTCCAAAGCTTATAACCCTTTAAACCATCCTTATACCGAATAAAGATGCACTTTTCTGATTTACTATCCAACTTGATTCGTTTCTCCTTTGGAACATGTACATATGCATTATGCATCACATCCAAATACTCTCAGATGTGAAAGAGAGGGTTTCTTACCAGTCCATACCTCTTGTGGAGTTTTATCCTCCAATGCTAATGAAGGTGATAGGTTGACCAAGTAACACGCTGTCTCCACCACCTCTACCCAGAATTCTTGTCTTAACCTGGCACCACTGTCCATGTTTCTTGTTGTTTCCATAAACGTCTTGTTCATTCTTTCTGCAACTCCATTTTGCTGAGGTGTATATAGAGTAGCCTTCTGTCGTGCTATACCACACTTCTTACAGAATTCTTCAAATTTCTTACTACAAAGCTCTCCACCGTTATCTGTCCTCAGCACCTTTATCTTCTTCTCTGTCTGGTTTTCCCCCAGAGCCTTAAATTCTTTAAACCTATCAAAGACTTCAGATTTCTTCTTAAGGAAATATATCCATGTATTCCTTGAGTAGTCATCTATAAATGATACATAGTACATAGACTTACCCAGTGATGGAACCTTCACAGGTCCAAACACATCACTGTGCACAAGCTCTAATATCATTTTCGCCCTCTTACCACCAGAGGGGAAACTCACCTAATTCAGTTTCCCATATACACAATTTTCATAGAAATCAAAATCCAGAGATCTATTACTCATACCTTCTACCATACCTTTACCAAGAAGTATTCGAAGGCCCTTCTCTCCAATATGTCCAAGCCTTTGATGCCACAACATGGTGTTCTCTCCAGAGACCATTAGATTTTCTACTCCACTTTCAGGAACCACAGACCTATTGCAACCATCAACAACAGTGCTACCTTGTAGCTTGTATAGAGTTCCAGTCCGAACTCCTCACATCAATACCATTGCTCCTCGAACCATCTTGCAGGTATCCTTCTCGAACACTGTTTTTACACCTGCATCATCCAACTTGCTTACAGAAATCAGATTTCTGGCTAATGCAGGAATATGTAGAACACTCGAAAGTGTTCTAACCCTTCCACCTTGCAACTCCAACTTTACTTTTCCACGACCAACAATTCTAGCCTTCCTATCATCCCCTAAGAAGACATCACCACCATCATATTTATCATACTCGCAAAACCACTCTCTATGGGGAGTGAAGTGAAAGGATGCACTTAAGTCAATCAACCATGCCTCATGATCTACATGTGTACTTGAAGAAGCCAAGTACACATCCCCACCTTCATCTGAGGTGGTTTTCGCCTCTGTAGAAGGAGCATCATCAGATCCCTTTCCTTTATCAGGAGATTTAGATTTATAGTCCCTTTTGTAGTGCCCTTCCTTTCTGCATTTCCAGCCGAATGGAGTTGACTGAGTCTCACCTTTCACCATCAACCACCTAATAGCATTCCATAGGTCTCAATTTTCTGTACGTAGATCAATGTACACGCTTCCCATTCGAGACACACACCACCTTTACAGGTTTTCCTGGAGATTTAGATCTCCCACTTGATGACTTATTTTTGTTTCTGTTCTAGGACCATCCTCGTACAGACAAGGCATCACCATTTTGGCTCTCCATATTTTTCTGTCTCACCTCCTCCTTCAACAAGGATGAGACTATTTCATCAAACTGCAAGGCAGTTGCATTGCTACCTATTGCAATAACCAGACTATCCCACGAATCTGGTAGAGAACACAACAAACTAATGCACTTATCTTCATCTAAAATTTTAATATCAACAGATGCTAACTGACTTACCACAGTATTAAATGCATTCAGATGCTCTATCACCGAGTCACCATCTTTCATCCTCAGGTTATACAGTTTTTTCCACATGAACAATTTATTCACTAGAGACTTAGATTGGTACAAATTCCATAAATTGTCCCACAAAGCCTTCGTCATAGCTTCCCTTGATACATTCAGCAATACTGAATCTGAGACACACAATCGTATTGTTCTCTTTGCCTTTCAATCCAACTTCTTCCATTCTTCATCGGACACTCCCATTGGTTTAGTACCTGGATCTAACACGATCCACTGACCTTTATCCCCCAACAGATCCTCCATCTTGAGTTTCCACAACTCAAAACTTTGACCATTAAATTTCTCGATCTTTATCTTTCCACTTCTCGCCATCTTCTTTCACCACCAAAATCGATCTGGCAGATCTCCCACTAAACAGGGTCTACCACAGGCCCGAGCGAAACCCCTCAGTAACAAAGGCATCCCCTTGAAGCCAAAACAGCTTTGATACCAAACGTAGGTTCTAACCCCATATAGAAATTACCTGCATACGAATTCTAAAACACAGAAAATAAACAATGCGAAAGCATAACACATAAAACACATATACACAGAGATTTTCCCCTAGATCCCAAAACTACGACTACCAGCTTGATTTTTCATTATGTTCCTTTCAATGTTACAATACATATTTATACATGCCAAAGCATTCAATACCATGGACCGAAAACCATAGGTAGGTTCGCCCAACCTACGTAGGTTAGTCATGGAAATAATATAACACAACCCAATAGATAGGCCTAATGAAGTCCATGCCCCACTTGTCAAATGGCTTGAAGGTCACTTGAGGTTGTAGGGGAATTTCATCTCTTGGAGTAGGCTTTCCCATCCTCTAGCACCGATCACACTGACTAATGTACTTCTTTACATCCTAGATGAAGAGGAGGCCAATAATAGCTTGCTTGCAACACTTTGATTGTTGTCCTCTTTACTGCAAAATGACCTCCACAAGACCCATCATGATAGGTCAGAAGGATGTCAAAGACTTCCTCTTCCCTTACACACCTTCTTAAGATTTGATCTGGGCCAAGTTTGAACAGATTGCCCCCAATCTAGGTGAAGGGGGCACTCTTTCTGATTATCTTGCTCTTTTCTTTGGAGGGCAAGTTTGGTGGGAATTGTGATGATACCAGATAGTTTGTTATATCAGCAAACCATGGGGAGAGAATTCAAATAGAAAACAGATGCTCATCTGGTAACTGGTCATCCACCATTCCTTCTTCACCTGCAGGCATATTTATTCTAGATAGAAAGTCAGCAACAACATTTTCCTTACCAGGCTTATCAATAATGGTTAGATCAAACTGTTGTAATAGAAGCAACCATCTTATAATTCTAGCATTTACATCTGGTTTGTTCATTAAATATTTGATTGCAGCATGATCAATATGCACAAATGTTTGATAGCTTGTAATGTAATGCCTAAATTTGTTCAATGAATGCACAACAGCTAGGAGTTCTTTTTCAGTCACAATATAGTTTAGCTCAGCCTTTGACAGGTTTTTACTGATAAAATAGATGGCATAAGGCAATTTCTCCTCTTCCTGACCTAAGGCTGCTCCTATGGCTTTCTGTGAGGCATCAACATGAATATGAAAGGGGAGGGCCCAGTTTGGGCCTCTAAGGATTGGTGCAGTAGTCAACTTACCCTTGAGAATGTCTAAGGCCTCTTGACAGTTCTTTGACCATATAAATTCAGAATCTTTGGCCAACAATCCAAACAAAGGAGAGGCCAACTTGCTGAAGTCCTTTATGAACCTCTGGTAGTATCCAGCCAATCCTAAGAAACTTCTGACATCTTTCTGCTTTTGTGGAGGTGGGACCCCTTGGATGATTGCTATTTTGTTTGGGTCCACCTGCAGTCCTTGCTGAGATATTGAATGACCTAACACAGTCCCTTCAGTCATTAATAATTCACACTTTTCTGGACTAAGAGATAGATTCATTTCAATGAATTTGTGTAATACTTTGCCTAGGTTAGTCAAGGCTTCTTGGAAATCACAACCATCAGGTGTAAAGTCATCCATATATATTTCCACAGCATCATGTACTAATTCAGCAAAGATACTCAAGACTGCTCTCTAGAAAGTGATAGAAGCATTGCATAGGCTGAAAGGAAGGACCCTATAGGCAAAACTACCCCAAAGACAAGTGAATTTGGTCTTGTCTTGGTCTTTTGGGTAGATTTGGATTTGGTTATACCCACTGAATCCATCTAGGAAATAATCTAGCACTTGGTCAATGAAGGGTAGGGGAAAATGATCCTTCTTGGTGGCTTTGTTCAACTCCATATAATCCACACAAATCCTCCACTTACCATTTTTCTTGGGTACTAATACTAAAGGAGAGACCCACTCACTGTCTGAGATAGGGTAAATAAATCTTGCATCTAGCAGTTTTTGTAGTTCTTCCTTAACTATCTCTTTAAGAGTTGGATTCATCCTCCTTTGTGGTTGCCTGACTGGCTTGCAACCTTCTTGGATGTAGATGTGGTGAGTACACACTGAGGGGTGTACTCCCTTCATTTCCTTATAGCTCCAAGCGAAGGCTTCTAGGTTCTCCCTCAGCAGGTTGCATAGCTTTTCCTCTTCCAAAGCAGAAAGAGATGGATTAATTTGCAAAGCTTTCTTTGGGCCAAATTCTATGGTTTTGACACGGAGTGGGTTGGAATTGGCCAGGCATAAATCAATTGGATGTTTGTTCAAGGTTTCCCTTACTTCTTCTTCTAATGGCAGGGAACTAGGAGTTGGATTTTGGAGTAGGTGTTCAATTAAATCATCCTCATCTTGCTGTCCTCCTCCTATGATTGCTTCCAAAGTATAAAGTTGGGCAGAGTAACCCTCATCTTCTTCCTCCTCCTCTAACCATAAAGGTAAATCATGTTCTAGTGAAGGTTGAGCAGGAGGGTATAGGACTACTTGTTTGGACATATGCCCATTCTTGATGGTCATATTCCCAGCTCTGTTGCTAATGTAAGCATCAGTCGTGGCTAGCCATGGCCTCCCAAGGATGTGAGGGTAACCAGTAAGCTTAGCCTTAGGCTGGAGAACTAGGAAATCTGCAGGGTATTCCTAGGAATCAATGGAGACTATCACATCCTCCACAATTCCTTCAGGGGTGATTGTGGAACAGTCTGCAAGTTGCAGCATCGTTGTGGTCTTTCTCAATGACCCTTGGAGGTTTAGTTTGAGCATGGTGTCCTTAGTCATCACATTAATGGCAGCCCCAAGATCAATCAGAGTGTGTGGGACAATGGTGCCATTGATGTGTACATCTACTACAGGGCTTCCAGGGTCCAAATATTTTGGACATATTACTTGCCCCAGCATTAAGTCAGATAACTGCCCAATGACATTAATGGTAGGGGCATTCCTTTTTCTTCTTCCTGGATGCTTGAAGAACTTATCCTTAATCATTTTATTGTAAATAGGCACATCTTTGATTACCTGGAGAAGGGAAATTTTTACACATAGATTTTTCAATTCTCCCAAAAGTTCTATTTCTTCTGGGGTAGGTTGGAGTGGTTGGGCTAATCTTTGAGGAAAGGGTGGATTTACTTTTAGGTTTCTTTCCTCTCTTTCTTCCTCATCCTCCCTATGTGGAGAGGAAGGTTGGTTATCAGGAAGAATTCTCCATGATCTTAGGTTGATCTCCTGGATTTCTACAGCATAAGTTGGGTATGATTTCTCTCCATTGTATGCTTATTGAGCCTGCCTATTGTTTGGGTTCAGATTTGGTTGGGCAGGCATCTGGGGTTTCTTGGGTGAAGTAGAGTGTAGGAATTGTGGTTGTGTATGTGGTGGAGGCAATAGAGTTGGAACATTATTGAATTGGGGCCTCCACCCCTGGGGTGGGGCATTCCACTGATGTTGTGGCTGAACATAAGGTTGAAATGACTGGCTGGCTAGCTGGGATTGATACTGAGATGCATAGGACAAAGGAGGGGGTGTAGACCAGGAAGGATGAGCAAGGGGTCCCCAAGAAGGTATAATTGTGGCTTGGTTGGGGTTTTAGTATGCATGGGATGGCCCTTGCATACCCTGCTAGTATGGTCTAGGCCCAAGAGGTCCCCTTTGGTTGATGTAGTAAAGCTGCTCAGTGACCCCTTTAGCTCCTTGATATACAGCTTTGAGTCTAGGTAAAGAAGGGCATTTGTCTGTGGAGTGTTTTTCTTCACAGATTGAGCAAACCTAAATACAATTTAATGGACATTCGTTCCTAGGATGCCTCCTAGTGCATCTAGGACAAAAAATGGCCAAGGCTCTCTCTACTTCCTCTTGCTTCCTTTCAATGTTCATGGTGTCCAATTGTAAGGAAAGGGTTTGCATCATGTCACTTTTGAAATCTTCCAACATATTTCCAATTTCACCTTTGATGGATAAGTTAGAGGATGATGTACTGGCCATAGGTTGACTACCCCTACCCTTTTTCCTGGCTATCCTAGAATGGTTTCTAAAGATAGTCTTAATGTCCTCATAGGGTAATTGGTAGACATCTCCTCCTGCTATCATATGTAAGGTATCCAGAAGATCTTCCCTTACTCCTCTAAGCAAGACCAACTTTAGTGACTCAGGGTCAAGTGTGCACCTGGCCCTTTTGTAACTAAGCTAGAATCTTTCTTCATAGTCTTCTAGGGATTCATCCTAGCCTATGGTCATCTTGAAAATCTCGTATTTAGTGTCTTTAAACCTACAGTAGTTCCTATATTTGTTGTTAAAAGCTTTTTGCATCTGAGCCCAAGTTGTGATACTATCTCCAGGTAAACCCATGAACAAAAAAATGTTGCGTCCTTGAGGGTAGATGGGAATAGTTTTAACTTTTTCTCATCATTTATATAGTCATAGGTTCGGCATATAACATAAAATTCAAATAGGAAAGTGTCAAGGTCCTCTGTGGTCAGGCCATGGAAATGAGGTAGAGCAGAGGGGCTTATATTCTTCATCTTGGTGTCCCCATTGGTTTCCCTGATGGGGAAGGCACTCTCAATTCTCTCTCTATCTCTCCTATCATTTTGGTTTCCAGCCATTGGTTCAGTAGGAATGGGTTCTTCCTCTTCTTCTTCTTCTGTAGGTTCCCCAAATAGGTAAGTTTGCTCACCTAAAGGGTCTTCCAATTCACCGTCACTGAAGAAGAGAGAAGGTTGCCTATTGGATGCAGTGGGGGTATTTGACAAGAATTTTCCTGAATTGTCCCTAATCCTACGAGGCATGAAAGGAAATGTTTTTGGGTTGGTTTTTGTAAGATTTTGTTTTAAAGCTAGAAAGTACTTGCAGAATGGAAAGGAAAGCAGCTAATGATAATTGAAAGAAAGAAAGAAACTAGATTACTTTTGCAAAAATAAACTAATGGAAGAAAGTTTGAAGACTAGAAATAGAAGAAAAGAAAGTAGGAGACTAGAAATAGAAGAAAGCAATAATTACTTCTACTTAGATACCTCCTCGGCAATGGCGCCAATAAGTGATGAACTTAGGTATTGCAACAATAATTTTGCAACTCCTAGGGTTACCATCTTTACTTATCAACCCGAGGTTCGTACAAAGTTGCAGGTGATAGTGCTATATGCACAAGTAGAAGTGAAGGTCATGCTTGTTGTCTCTGTTTATAGAGTCAAAAGAAACTTTAATAGAAGGAGAGCAAACCTTATTCTAAGAGAGAGCTACTTCTATTGCAGTAATGAAGAAAATAGCATGAAAGGCTAAACTTGCATCATAACCTAACTTAATCAACCAAACAGCTATGCTAAGCAGAATTGCTAATTTAACATTAACCTAAGGCTAATTATCTATGTTTGCAGAAGTAAAAACATAAAAACTAGACTAAGGAGTAACAAAGAAACTTAGGCTAAGTTGGGTTTCAAGCGGAAAAAGCAATTGGAGGTTGAAATTAGTGAAAGGAGGGCGTGAGGGAGCAATAGTGCATAAGAACCGTTGGATCAGTCGGGTGAAAGGTAATGAATGGTGGAGATTTGATCATGGAAGGTTACGTAGGCAGATGGGTGAACAGGGTTGCTAATGGGATAGATGGTTAAGATCTTATTGTGAAGGTTTTAAGTGAAGGGATGGACGAACAAGGGAGCAAGGCGGATGAATGGCGGAGATCGTGTCGCGAGGGATTTAGGTGAGTGGATGGACGGATAGGGGAACAAAGGAGATGAGTCGTTGAGATTTAATCGTGCTGGTGAAGTCAAGAGATGGACGGCTACAATCTTATCGTGCGGGTGAAGGTTAGAGATGGATGGCGGAGATCACATCGTGGGGAAAAGAAACATGTGGAAATGAGGGAGCGGATTTCTAAGGCAGAAAGTAGTTTCTCACGTGCCCTTCAGGCAGTAAGCAGTTTTCAGAATTTTCACGCGATTAGCCTTACTGCACGACACGTCGCATGAGAAAAACACTTTTCTCGTGTGCTCTCGGGCGGATAACTTTCATGCATTAATTCACGCAAGATTTCACAATAGCTGATGGATCAGGCGGGGTTGATCAATGATGGAGACCAGCCAAGCTAGTTGGTGATCGGGTGAAGCGACAACCATTGGATCAGTCAAGGCAAATCGACAGTGGGGACTTAAAGTTCATAAAGTGAATGGTGGACTCCACGCGAGGTAGCAGTTGAAGAAAATAGTGAATCGGACGATGATTGGGAAGGTTTGTTGGTGATCGGACGACAAGGAAGCGAAGGAGGTAGAACGTGCTGGAGGATCTTTCAAAGGAAAATAACAGAGAAAACCAGTGAGGGTATAAAGCTAACTGCATTCAAACAACGAACTCCATAGCCTATGCAAGAACCAGAAACTGTGTTTTTGGGGTTGTTAGCGGGTCTCTGCCTCAAGTCATGGTCCCAGAGGAAGGATATGAGGCCGAGACACCTACGCACAACCTGATAGTAATATTTTCCTCTAATCTAACCTGTGAATTAAAAAAACACAAATGAGAGTAAACTACAGCAAATGCAACTACTGAAATAGATGAACAGAAACAGGAAGCTATTCAAATAAATGAACAAAACCAGAAAGTTGCTTAACCAAATGAATCAGAACCAAAACTTCTTGAGCAAATGCATCAACAAACCATGAAACTACTTAACAATAAACAGAGCAAAATTCTGTGCTAGAATAACAGTACAGTAAAGAGGAGTTGTGGTTGCTTGGGTCGGGCCCTAACCCAAGAGCTTCAGCGCTCGAAGTTTAACTCAAAACTGGCTTAAACTTAACTCATATTTATTATAGAAACATGGATTACAAAGCAAATTCACAAGTCTTTCCAGTTCAGAAAACAAAATAGAGTTTTACAAATGAAGTCTGAATCCTAGTGAGGTCCTAAGCCTCTCTATTTATACATATGAAGTCTCCAACAACTTCCTCTCAAATTAGGGTGGTTTGGCTCCCAACTCAAAATAAATTGTTTTCTGTCCTTTTCACTTGCTAGGCTTTATTTTAGTCCTCATGATGTGGCTGTTTGCACTCTGAACTAGTGGAGGAATATTCGAATGGAGGGGTAGTAGATGAGGAGGATTAACCTCTTATAATTCCTCTACCTTGCCCCATTCAAGTCTTAACCAAGGTCTTTGCTATAGTTCTTTGCTTTTACCCTTTATACCTACATTTATCCTTGCTTTTATCCTTTGTTCCTGCATTATATGCACATTAGACCACAAAGCCAAATATCCAACTCTAACTCATTTCATAAACAAAATATAATCAAAATTATGCAATAAGTTGTGAGAATAGTTGGTTTAACTAATATAGGAGGTGAATTAAGGCCAATTAAGGCCCATATAATTACTCAATAATGAGGCTCATCAGCAACCATTAAAAAAAAACAATAATCTCTATTATTACGCTCTTATTTCATAGCAAGTATAATAGATTTTGAGTCAACTGCTTCTATGTTGTATAGTTTTCAATTGCTGACATGGGATTTCTATGATCCTTTAGGAACTTCGAAACACTCACAGAGGCTGAGAGGAGGACAAACGAGTCCTTGATCTCTATCTTTAGTTTCATATTAAATCTATTGGACTTGTAGATCAATGCAAATCATAGGTATTGTTGTAGTTGTTGGAAAGGCAGAGAAGCTAAAACATAAAATTCAGCCAAAAAATATGAGTTACGACTTTTTTATTGATCACACAAAATTTGATTCTTACAATGAACCTGGTAAAGAGTATTTAACTTTTTCTATTAGCCACACACCTAAAATATCTTGATATACAACCACACACTAAAAATCATCTTTTTTTTCCATATTAAAATATTTATGCAATATAGCATCTAATATACCTCATTCTATCTCTGCCAAAATGGAAGTAAACCAAAAAAACATTATAGAAAAATGTAAAATATGAAGCCAACACTCCATATATCTATTTTCTCGTACATAGTGTCAACGCAATATTTCTAAAGCCACATAATATGCACCTAAATGAATGAAAGGCCAAAATCAATGGCCTTCAAAGGCATGTTTTCATCCTTGGTGAGAAACCTAAATTCTCTGGCTTGACATCACGGTGTATGACACCCATTGAATCACAATTGTGCACCACCTTAACCATGGTCCTGCAAAGTGAAGCAGTTGCTCTCTCACTCTAATGACCCTTGGAAATAATTCTATGAAAGAGCTATCCACCAACACAAAGTTCCATGACCAAATCCATAAAATGCTTATCCTCATAACCACCCTTCAACTCTCCTATGTTTGGTTATCCAGTTAGGTGGTGCATGATCTGGATCTCCCTCCTGACATCCTCTATATCGTTAATGTTGTTTAATTTCCTGGTTGAAATGGATTTGCGAGCATATGTCTGAAGGATTTTCTTATGGGTACAAATGTATGTGACGAAACTGCACTTATCCTAATTTTTTTCCAATAATGTAATAGGGCCTTACATCCTCCATTGGCTTGTCTAAGACCAAACTACACTCATCCTAATTCTTTGCCAATAGTGTATTAGGGCCTCACATCCTCCATTGGCTTGTCTTGGATTCAACCTTTCTCCATGTTGCCAAGAAATAACATGACATAAGAGCTACAATTAATAAGAGCTACATCCTAATTTTTTGCCAATAGTGTAATAGGACCTCACATCCTCCATTGGCTTGTCTAGGATTTGCCCTTTCTCCCTGTTACCAAGAAATAACACGACATAAGAGCTACAATTACAACCTAAGACACCTTTCAACGTTAAAATTCAAAATTTGCGGAACCAAATCAAATTTATTAACCAGAACCTAAGAACAATATTCTAATAGTTTCAACAATAATTAAACTTTCTTTGTTTAAATTCAAGGTCAAAATTCAAATTGAACACAATAGCTAACTTAATAAAAATGATATTGGAATGCATTCAACTAGGGTTTAGGCCTACTTTTTTTTAGATAGAGAAGTGGCTTCTAAGTTTTAGCTAGTCATGTGTACTTGAAATCCAACCTGTAAATATATGTAAAAAAATAAATTACATGTTTATATAATCATAATTTAAATTTATATAATTTATTTATTGATTACTATATATTTATATATAATAATATATAAATTTTAATATATAAAACTAAGTTATAAATATTAATGATGTGAATTATAAAATATAATTAAAATTAAAATTATCTAATATCTTTATTATATTAGGAATGCTATATATATGAAAAATATGAATTTCAAGTTATTTTATAGTTTAATTTTTTATTATCTATTTTATTTGTATTTTTCTCTATTTTTTTATTATTATGTTGACCAGTTTGGATAGAATCTTTTATTAATACAATCACATAATTGTTTTTGTTAAAAAAATAATTTCATTGAATAACTTGCATTATTTTGTTGTTAAATATCAATGCACATTATCTAAGTTCTCTATATTGTTTATAAAATCAGTGAATTGAATCATTTTGCACTAAATCATTATTGTTATGTAAATAAGCACACATAGATTTTTATTATCAAAATATAAAGTTTACATTAGTGATTACATTTTAGAAGTCGGCTAGATGAAGGTCATACTAGCAGAGGGATGCAACAATAGGAAACAAAGAGCCTCATGAAAGACCAGATAGAAATTAAGTGACAGATCACTAGGCCACACCAAGAGACGAGCGCCCACCATAAAACTACCTTCAACTTATGAAATTGTGACAGCATAGGAACACCAAAAGAGAACAAACACAGAAGAGTAGATAGATATCGTAAAAGACATATAGACATAAAATCCATGATGCATCAATCGAACACAACTTGGAAGCACAATGCTAACACCAATGGTGAGATAGGTATGCACTGGTCTATTTCCATAATACCCAAGCGCCATCTCCAAACAAACACGCCTCGAATCACAATCGAAATTTTATGATAGCCACAATAAACATATAATGTAATAGCCCTTGGTTGATTTTTCATGTAAATAAAATAAGACCAAGGTCATGGTACACTTATTCCAAGATGAATGTTTTGAAAAACATAGTGATGGGTATCACTTGTGATTAATTTATGGCTATGGAAATTGGCAATGGAAAAGTGGAAATAATTGGCATTTTATTTATGAAATAAAGGAAAATAGGAGAAAAGGAAGGTGAAGAGACACATATTTGCATGTTAAGGAAATTAGAGGGAAAATGAAGGAAACTATAGAAATTAGAGGCCTCAATGATAAAAGGGCTTTTGAGGATTAGTTCATAGATTTTGCAAGTTAACCTTTTGTCAGTTCAGTTTTGGAACTCTCTTCATTTCTCTCATTCTCTCATGCTATTGCACACTTAGAGTATTCTTGGAACATTCTTGGATCACTTTGGCATACATTGGATTTGGAGAAAGAAGGAAAAGGAAAGCAGGAAAGTGCAAGGGGATAGTTGGATGTAACAACCCTAATGAAAATTCCATTTAATAGAAGTTAAAAACAATAACCATGGATGAACATGACACTTATTCCAAGTTGAATGTTAAGCAGGACATCCTAGGGAGTGTTCATTTGGTTGTTTATGGCTAAGGAAATTGGCAAAGGCAATGGCTAAGGCTTTGGAAAGGAAAAATAGCATTTTTGGCACAATTATTTATGAAAATAATGGAAATTAGGAGAAAAAGGAGGTGAAAGGTTACAGGTTGTGTGTGAGGAGGAAAATGAAGGAAAATAATGAAAAATGAAGAAAATAAAGTCCTCATTCATAAAAGGCTTCTAAGGATTAGTTGGTAACCTTTTGTCAGTTTAGCTTTGGATTCCTTTCATTATTCTCTCTCTCTCTCTCATACTCTTGGACACAGAGTTTTCTTGGAGCACTTTGGCATTGAGGCAAGAAAGGAAAAGAAGGCAAGAGGAAGCAAGGATCAAGCAAGGAAAGGCAGGATCAAGTAGCTACAACTAGCTTCATTATAGGTATCGACTTGCATGTGTATTTTCCTTTCTAGATTTGGCATGCATGGTGTTGCATGTGGTTCTTTTCTCTCATGGCATGGGTTTTTCCAGGTGTGACAATGTTTTCAGCTTAGCCATGCCATTTCCAGATAGCCATGGTGTGATGGGTTTCTCATGTTTGGTTGAGTTGGATTGTCAGATGGATTCTAAGCTGAGTGAGGTGGATCTTCAAAATGATAGAACACATGGCCTAGTAACCCCTGAACCGAACTATGGGTTGCAGTAAAGCCAAACTTTGTGTTGCTTCGAATGGCCTAGGAATCCTTGCTGGTGAATGGCAGGATATGCAGTAAAGCCTTAAGGTGGGTTTCTCTTCGTTGGGCCTAGTAATCCTGGGTTTGGGATATGCGGTAAATCCTAGAGAGTTGGTCCTGGTTTAGGGCCTAGTGATCTGGGTTTGGATTGTGGTAAAGCTTGAGAGACTAGGAGATAGGAAAATTCCTCATGGTGTAGGTGGATAAATCCAGTGGCATCCATTCTTGTTTGGCCAAGTGATCAGGTGGAGATCAATGTAAAGCCTCTTATGATGTGTTCATTGTGTTGTCCAAGTGATTCGAGATGGATTATGATAAAGCCAGATATTTATTTATGAGGGTGAGGTGGTTTAGCCTAGGTATTCCCTAGTTGAGTTCTTTTGACTTGAGTCCCACATTCATGCTCAAAATATGGCACGGGGGTGAATGGTTGAAGAGAGATTTGGCTCAGTCATTCTATGGTCGAGCGGAACGTGATAGTCCCATCTCTGGTTGGTTCATTGCATTGATTAATGAGAAATTTATTCCCTTGATTTTCATGTGGAAATGTACTGATGTATATATGGATTTTGATGGCCAATATGTTTATTGCATTTTTGTTCCTATTATGCTGGTTATATGCACATTTTATGACAACAGCTATATATGTCTCTCAGCATTTTTTTACTTGTATAAGAATGTATAATGTGTCTATGACCTAATAGAGGATAATGCAACAAATTTCATGAGGGAACAATGGTTCATAGCGATTCTCAAATAAGTATGAGATCTCTACACTTAATTATGTTATTTACACCTATAGGTTACATGTCGATAATATGTTTGATGAATTTCCTATCATGGCTAGTAGGGTCTGGTTAAGGTCTTGATCAAATATTTACTTTTGCATCATTTCTTCCTTGTACTTTACTTGATTATGAGCTTTCATTACATTCTGGGCAATGGCTTGGCCTCTGGGCCTAAAAAAGTGGCTTAATTCCTAGGGTCACTTGCACAGAACTGGCAAGTTTGGTCCACAATCGCTGGTAGGTAGGCCTATGAGAGTGACTTTGGGTTTTTGGTCGCTCCCTTATAACATGAGAGTGACTATGGCCTAGGAGACCTAAAACAATAATGGGACCTAGGGACAGGTTTTCTGAGTGGCTAACTTGTCTCCTAAGGGTTCTATTGATGATGTTAGATGACTATGTGTGATGTTCCTGTTAGCTCTGCTACATATCTTTGATTTCTAAAGGTCGGAAGTGAGCTTAGTCCTTGGTCATGCTCAAAAGAAGCCCATAACGGTCACTTTCTCCTTTTTCCTTTGCCCCGCTCATTCTCCCTTCATCAGTCCTAAAAATAATTAATTCCTTTATCGGGTCCGGGTTTAATCGCTATCGCAAGTCACATCCATGTGTGTGTAAAGGCTGCGCCCCTTAGCTTCCACCGATGCGATATTGCGATGCGATCTGATCGCACATCGCCATACATAAAGGCCCAAAATTACCCAAAAACCCGATCCGATGACTCCTGTCACGCCTGATAAAGCCACTTGCCTGGTCACTTCTCCACCATCCAATTAGCTCCGCCAAGATCGGACGGCCTTTGCACATTTCGTGCCCACAAAGCGATGGGACGTTAGCGCGCGATGGAGAGTGGTTTTTCTCTCTCCTCTGTCGCTACGTGTCACGCGTTGAATGGAATCGCACGCCCTCACCCTTTTACCGCCTAACGCCCAAAGGCAGTGCGATCGATACCGCTTACCGCTTAATCCTCCATCCCTGCCTGATAACCGTCGCGTGCCTTTGCCACCCGATCACCGTTGGATCTGTCCTCCCGAGATCCAACATCCCACGTTCATCCCGCTCTCGCTTCTTCCGATATCCTCTGCCAGGCCACCTTCGCCGTCTATCCCCCCGATCTGACGACCAATCTTGCTCCTTCATCCGACTCATCCTCTCGCTATGCAATCCACATCCCTTGACCATTCCATGTGCCCGAAGGACAAAGGTGGCCGGCCTTCCAGTACCATTTGCTATTGCTCCTCAACAACCACATTTAACAAACAATATGGCCGAAGAGAAAAAGGATAGAGCATGAGCATGTAACTGCATTTAACAGTTATGGAACTTCATTGATATGAACACTCTAACTGCCTGAGAGGATAGCAGAGCACCTGAAAAGATCAGATTCATCTACTGAAGCAAGAAAACACACTGAGAGACTCCATCAGGCAGTTAAATGTAGTTGGTGGTCAATTAATACCCCTCCATACCTAAATTGGCCAAGTTCCTTTGTAATAAAACTCTATATATACCCAAAAAACAGATGTAATCAGGGTTGATGGTTGATGCTTTGATGTAAGGTTCAACTTCCGGAGACTGTAACTATTTTGAAACTTGTAGCTTCTCGTCTTAATTTTCAGCTAATACAAGCTTCTTTTGCTATTAATTACTCACCTTCCATTTCTCTTCTGCTCTAAGATGTGCCCAATATGTTGTCTTCTTGAGCTTTTCATGTTTAGCATTAGAGGAGCTGTCATCCTATCTCTGTGTTAAATTCTTGTATGTGTCATTGAATAAGTTATTCAGGTTTCTCTTCGTCTAGTGTTAGGGAGTTGTCATCTTGTATGTGCATTAGTAGATTAGATTTGCAGGCTTCTTTACTGGTTGCAGTCGGCCATCACATGGTCTTGTGCATCTGCTGGTGTGGTCAGTATTCTCCATATGCACCCAATCCTTAAACTGTGAGTAGTTGGTGGTCTAAAGCCTTGTAGTCTGGGGGTGTCCACGCATGTCTGGAGTGAGACAAAATAGAAGTGGTTATCTAGCTTGGGCAAGCATCATCCCTTCCATTAATCCATTTGCAATAATAAGTTGAATTTAAATGTTTCCAGGCATCTCTGAGCTACAACCTAGGAGAGTTTCTTAGAATCCTAACATAAATTGGCGTCGTTGCCAAAGAGAGGAGATTGAAGCTCAGCTTCCCTGGGAGAATGACACAGATCCAACTTTGATGATAGACAAATTCTAGACATATTTCTAGTTGTAATCATCTATCTGGTGACTCTACTAGAGGACCAACCTCTGGCGACTCCACATTACAGTTCTGGCTCAGTTCGTGAGGCATACCAGGAGAAATCCTCAGAAATCACCAGCTGACCCAGTGCCTGACCGTGAGAAGATTGTCAAGCAAAAAAAAACATCACAGAAAGGAGCATCAAGATCAGGTAAGCCTAAACAATCTTATGTATCTCTACAAGAGAGGCTCGTAGCTAAGCATGTTCATTTTGAAGATATAGAGCCTAGCACTGTTAGTGAGGAAATACCCTCAGAGATTCATAAAGCTCCTTGTTCTTTAAGTTCCCCTTTGGATCTCAGCCCAAAGAAAACCTCCCACACAGTCCATCATATTCCTTTGTCCTTGTCATTCATTTCACAGCCCCCTACCTTTCAAACTGCCAGTATCCATTCACCTACCCCAGCCATGGCAGGCCCGCAAGCTCCTACTAAGATGGAAAGAATCATAGCTGCTAGGTATGGACCTCTGGTCCTACCTGTTCCTTTGAATTCCATGCTTGCAGGAGAACACCAGAAATACATGCCTAAATTCACTGGTATTGAAGGAGTAACAGTTGAAGAGCACCTTGAATCTTTTTATAGTTATGCTGATAACCTTGATATCAGTGAGAATGATGTGTGGATGATAGTATTTGTCCAGAGCCTTGATGGAGAGGCTAGAAAGTGGTTCATAGAGTTGACCCCTAGGTCCATAGCAGAAATTGAAGCATTAGATGATGTGTTTTTAAAGCATTGGGGAGATAAGAAAGACCTTCTATACTACCATACTGAGTTTGGAAACCTCAAGAGAGAAAATGGGGAATCATTGTATGATTTCAATAAGAGGTTTAATCGTACGTATAGCAAGATACTAGCTGAGGTAAGGCCTACCCCGACCTCTGCAAAACACACTTATGCTAATGCATTTGACTCTGACTTTTGCCTGATATTGAGAGAAAGAAGATGTACCACATTGGCCAAAATGCAAGATGCAGCCCTAGAGGTAGAATCTAATATCATGGCTGCAAAAAAACTCAAGGGTCATGCTGACAGAAGGAGGCAAAGAGGTGAAGCTTCCACCTCTTCTTCATCTTCAGAGCCCAAATTAGATAAAATGACTAAGATGATAGAGTCATTGGCTGCTGAAATATCCAAGCTGAAGGTCGAGCAGAATTCTGGGAAGGCAAGGCTGCCTAATTCATTTGCCCCTAGAAATCCAAGTTCCTTCAGAAGAGAAAATGATCAACTACAAATCATTCAGAGAGGAAAGGAGACCAATGAGGAACAAATAGTTAAGACTCCTTTTCAGAACGTAGTCATGGAGGAGGATCAAACCAATCAAGAACGGGATAGAAAAGTTGTTCTACAGACTGACAAACAACGAAGGTATAACTTGAGGTAAAAAACGAGTAATGTTAAGGAGAGTCTCGCCCAAAGAGCTGCTATCCCCACAGAACAGCAGGCCAGCAGACAGAAAAAGCCAACAACTGATCCAGTCATCCCCAAAGCTCCAGCTCAAGAGGTAAGAGGTCTTGATAAGTTCCCTTACCCTTTCAGTTTTGAATCAGAAGTCTAGAAGTTAAAAATATTTATGCCTCTGATAGAACTTGCAAAGAGTGAGGTATTTAGAAAGCCTATCCTTGATTCCCTTGAGTTGAAAGCCTCACAAGCCTCCAATGACGACGTAAATTTTCAAGATGATAAGCCTGCAGTTATACTTAGACCAATGACTGAACCCTCTGATAATAGCTCCCCATCATTCTATGTCTCCTTGACCATTCATGACAAAACCCTCCATAACTACCTGCTGGACACTGGTACCAGCCATAACCTGATGCCCAAAACTGTCATGGAAGAGTTAGGCCTTGATATTACCAGACCTTACCACAATCTTTTCTCCTTCGATTCAAGAAAGGTAAAATGTCTGCGATTAATCAAAGACTTGGCTATTACCCTAACTCAGCTGCCCATGAAGAGCATGATGATGGATATTATGGTAGCAGATGTTCCCCCTAAGTTTGGTATGCTACTTTCTAGAGGGTGGATCAAGAGGCTGGATGGGACATTACAAAATGATTTATCTTACGCCACTGTCCCAGTTTTTGGAGGGGAAAGCAGGAGATTGTACAGAGAAGCACAGCTGGCCTACATCATCAGTGATGAGAAGAATCCTACTAATCATCCCATCTATGTTGTAGACACTGATTTTGGAGCATGTATTCTCCAAATTGAAGAATCCCAGAAGGCCTCGTTGCAGCTCAAGAAACCAATAGCCCAGGCTATGGAAGAGCAAGGAAGTCAGGTTTGGGAGATGTTCTTTGATGGAGCATGTTCGAGGGAAACTGCAGGAGCAGGGGTGGTGCTGATATCTCCAAAACAAGAGAGCACGCATCTGTCTTTCAAGCTAACTTTCCAAGTCACCAACAATATAGCAGAATATGAGGCCCTGATATTGGGCCTTAACGCAGCTAAAGACAGAGGAATCAGAAATATAAAGGTGTTTGGAGACGTTGATCTCATCATTCAGCAAGTGAACAAAACATTTCAAGCAAAGCACCCGAGGATGAAAGCGTATAGGGATGAGGTATGGAGAATCAAAGATTATTTCAACAGTTTTTGTATCTCATATATCCTTAGAGTCAAAAATCAGCTCATTGATTCCCTTGATGTGTCTACTAGCGTGTTTATCCCTCCCATGCCTCCCAGACTAGTTTATGAAGTTCAGGTAAAATATAGACCATCCTTACCTGATAATGTCCAGCATTGGAAAATTTTTGAAGATGACGATGAAGTAAATAGATTTCTTCAAGTCATTGATGAATTCTCTGAAACACAAATTGACCAAGAGAATGAAGCCTTGGAGGAAAGCCTCCAATCCCAGCTAAAGAACAAAATTGGCAAAGATAGCATTGTCCAGCTGCCCAGTAATCATATACCCAAAGACCTAGTTCCCCTAGAAAAGTTGTTTGACCAGAACAATGTGCCTTATAAGGCTACCCAAAAAGAAGATCAATCTGTAGTCCATAAGCATAACATAGGGAGCCCAGATCATCCTAGATATATGAACCTGTCCACCCATTTGTCTGCTGCCCAAACTTCGGAATACTACACCTTGATGAAGCAATTTGCTGATGTCTTTGCTTGGGAATATAGTGACCTCAAAACGTATGATAAAAAGACCATCCAGCATAAGATCCCTTTCGAGAAAGACACCATCCCTTTCAAGCAGAAACTGAGACCCATAAACCCTTTGGTCCTTCCTCTGATTGAAAAAGAAATCAATAAGTTGTTGGCTGTCAAAATCATAGTCCCTCTCAGATATTCAAAATGGGTAGCCAACTTAGTAGTTGTGAAGAAGAAAAGTGGAGAAATCAAGCTTTGTGTTGATTTCAGAAACTTAAACAAATGCTCAAAGAAAGACAACTATCCTCTACCTAAGATGGAGCATTTGCTGCAGAAAGTCTCAGGAGCCAAAGTGATGTCTTTCCTGGATGGATTTTCAGGGTATAATCAAGTGGTTGTACATCCAGATGATCAGGAGAAGACTACATTCACCACTCCTTGGGGCACCTTCATGTATTCCAAGATGCCTTTTGGGTTGATGAATGCTGGAGCAACCTTTCAGAGAGCTATGGATATAGCATTCATGGGAGAGAAGGACAAGTTTGTCCTCATCTACCTTGATGATATAACAGTATACTCCAGCAGCCATCAAGATCATTTGCAGCACCTAAAGAAAGTATTTCTGAAATGCAGAAGGTTTGGGATATCAGTCAATCCTAAAAAGTCACAGTTTGCTTTAGAAGAGGGCAAGTTGTTAGGGCACATTGTCTTTGCTGCGGGTGTCAAAATTGACCCGGAAAGAGTAAGGTCAATATAGACCTTATCTGTCCCAAGATCGAAGAAGGATATCCAGTCCTTTCTGGGAAAAATAAATTTTGTAAGGAGGTTTATTCCAAATTTTTCAGAACTTGTAAAACACATTACCTCCATGTTGAAGAAGGGGTCAGAAATTAAATGGACTGAGGAAGCAAGAAGATCTTTTGAATCCATCAATAGAGCCATTATGGAAGCTCCTACTTTGATTAGCCCAGACTATAGCAAGGAGTTCCATATATTCTCATTTGCCTCAGATGACACCCTTGCAGCAGTTCTGTTGCAGAAAGATGATGAAGGTTCAGAACATCCCATGGCATTCTTCAGCAA
The DNA here is from genome assembly GCA_031772625.1 of Pinus tabuliformis. Taxonomy (NCBI): domain Eukaryota; kingdom Viridiplantae; phylum Streptophyta; class Pinopsida; order Pinales; family Pinaceae; genus Pinus; species Pinus tabuliformis. Next base: position 752,254,940 of record CM062810.1, on the reverse strand, counting down.
AACCTTAAGGGATGCCGAACTGAGGTACGATATTATAGAAAAATAGGCCTATGCTCTTATCAAATCCTTGAAAGCTTTCAGGATATACATTCTGCACTCCAAGGTAATTGCATATGTGCCCTCTGCTTCAGTTAAAGATGTCCTAACACAGCTAGACGTTGATGGAAGAAGGGCTAAATGGATAGCAAAGCTGATTGAATTCAACATCGAGTTGAAGCCCACCAAGCTGGTCAGAGGTTAGGGCCTAGCCAAATTGATGGCTGAAGAAAACTGCAGGATGCTGGACATAAATCTCATAAGCACAGTTTCAGAAGATGAACAGACAGAAGAGACAGTTGAATCAGGACAGAGCCAATCAGTGGCAGAAAATCTAGCTTCTTGTGAATGGTATTCTACAATAGCTCAATTTTTACTAAAGCTAGAAGTCCCTTCAGGCCTAAGTTCAAGTCAAGTCAGAACCATTAAGCTTAGAGCAGCCAAGTATTGCATTCATGAGGACCTGCTTTATTGGAGGGACCCATCTGGAATCCTTCTAAGGTGTCTGGACAAAGAACAATCCATAGAGGTCATGCATCAGTTTCATTCCAGCATTTGTGGAGGACATCACTATTGGAAGACCACGACCCACAAAATCTTCAAGGTTGGGTATTACTGGCCCACTCTATTTTCTGATGTCTTTTCATTTGTTAAATCCTGTGACAGGTGCCAGAGGTTTGAGGGAAAACATCAGTTGAAGTCCTTGCCTTTGAAGCCTATTCATGCCAGTGGTCCTTTTCAGCAGTGGGGTTTGGATTTCATTAGAGAAATAAATCCACATTCTAGTGGCCAACACAGATGGATCTTAGTAGCCATTGATTAATTCACTAAATGGATTGAGGCCATCCCTACCAGAAAGGTTGACCATCATGTGGTCATGAAGTTCTTGACAAAGAATATCTTCACTAGGTTTGGCTGTCCACATAAATTAGTTACAGACAATGCAGCAGCGTTCAGGGCAAAATAGTTGGTGGACATGTTGTTAGTCACTTTAATTTCTTATTAATTCAAACAACTAAGTGCTACATAAATTTTCAACCCAGGGAAGTCTGTTTATTTCAAAGGCAACTACGCACTGTATGTGCTCAATCCCAAAAGCAATAGAAGTTGTAATAAATAAATTAGTCACACCTTGCTCTAAGCAAACTGAAGCTCCACTCTGAGTTACAACTAAAACAATCTATTGCAGACACTCACCAAAGTATGCTCAATTTCATTAAAAGAGTAATCTAATGGAAAAGGAATCAATCTGCAAAGGAAAGCACTAGCTATGCTGTAACAGAGAACAGGACCCTATTCCCAAAGCAGGAATCTTCAGCACCTGTTTCTGATTACCATGCTTTCCAACTCACTCTGTAAACTCAATTGCCAATGGAACACTCATGAATTAACTGTAAATGGACTAAATAATGTAGCAATCAATTGGAAAATAGAGTTCAGCAACAATGCATAAGCACACTCAGTAAACAGAACTTTTAACAAGGTATGGATAGGAAACACACTAAACACACTGCAGAAATATAATGGGTGAATCTTGTGATGAAGGTGGGCCCTGTCCTTTTCACAAGATTCCCCAGGAAACAAGAACTAGAAAGAAATGTTCAGAACAGTATTTTATTCATCCATCAAAATGTTATGCTACAAAAAGATTCCAGTTCTTCTCCTTCAGCTAAGAAAACCTTTCTGTAGCCTGTCCGTCCCCCTCTAATGTACATGTCTCCTCTTTTTAAAGAGGAGACATCTATTACAACTGATTACATTGTAAGTCCTATCTTTAACCCAAAATAGGGAAATCAGTTTTCCCATTAACAATATGCTGTTACAATGGTTATGGTAATGCTGACTTTAGAATGTAGTAGTTACAGCCAATTGATTTTCTTATGTTGTTGTCGAATATAGAAGGCAAATCACCACTGCTTCAGCAACGGGATTTGATCCTTGTTCTAACTGTTATAGCAACATGACCTGTAATAATAGCCCTGTAGACTTCGGGTTGTTTCAGCAACGTAAACTGCAATGATAACTATTTCAACAACTATCTATTTCAATCAATAAATTATGAAAGTAATGTAATTGTATGTAAAATAGATTAAACGTATAGTAATGAGAAGAAATATCGTATACCTTTGGAAAAGTGTGTTAAAGCAATAGCAAGGACTTTAAATATGGGTTGAAAATGGATGACATAATAGCAAAATATATGGTCAAAAAGGGACAACGTGAGGTCCTAACATCCCCCCAACTGAAAGGGTTGCATGTCCTCGTGCAAATTTTACTCTGAATCTGAGTCCGACTACTGGGATTTGCAATGAAAATTACTTAGGCAGTAAGTATAGAAGGTGCTATCAGCCAAGTCTCTGAAACCATGAACATTATGTAATCTCTACCATGCTGCTAGCTCCTCCTTTTTGGACAACCTGAAGTAAGCCTTATATTCTTTTGCTGGCAGCCATAAAATAGGGAAATGAAAATGATACCCCAACCATTTTTCGGCACACTGTTGAATGCATTTGACATAGTTAGGCAGCTATGAAATTGTTGTCTCAAGATTAAGAGGGTTAAAAGGGTGATATTCCTTCCTTTCCTTAGGAGATTGTTCCCAAAATAGGTTGTTTTCCTGTAAGGCAAGGGCTCCCTTGGCTTTGACATAATGTTGGCAATCTTTTAAGACAGCTGCCTGTAACTGTCTAATATGCTCACTCATTCTTGGTTCCTTCAAAAACTGACGATATTCAACAATGAAAATGGCAGCATTCTGTGGCTCGGATCGAATCCACAGAAGGCGATTATCTTCATTGTGTCTTGCTGAAAGGAAGGCATTTTGCCATGTGAGCTGATTGGCAAGGAAAGAGACAAAGGCTCTAATCTGAATGTCACCAACCATAGGGTTTAGATTGAGTTTCCTATCCTCAGGGATGGCTTCATTATGGAGATATAGTTCACAGAGTAAATTTTGTTCACTAGAAGATGCTTCTATGAAGGTTTTCACAAATTGTTCAGGTGTAGATACCTCATGAGGTCTACCATCTCTAATTGCCTTTATTTGGAAGAATGCTAAACGTTCTGCAAGAAAGAGAGAGTAATTGGAGGATGGTTTCCTGGTGGCCAGTAATCTTTGAACCAAATTAAACATGAGGAGAAATCTAGTTTTTAATTGCTTATTTTCCCTGTTCTGTGCATGAGACTATTCTAAAACTTCCCAATTTGCATATATATGATTTTTCCACGATAATTTGTGCTCCTGCAAGATCTTTTCTTGCAACACAAAATATTTCTTCTTCCAGTTATCCATTTGTGTTTGAGTGCTGCTGGTCTGAGTGAAGACAATTTTTGTAGGCCGGGGTTCAGTCTGAGTAAACACACTCTTTGTAGGCCAAGTTACAGTACTTTCGGTTTAACAATCACAGTAGGCCGAGGTATTTGTGGTTTAACCTCTTTTTCAAAAATCTTTGAAGGCCCTGCTGGTTCTTGTGTAACAGCAGGGCGTTCCTCTTTAATTTTAACAAAAGTAGATGCAGGGGTGGCTCCAGGCAGTGGAACTTCAACTATTTTATAACCAGCTTGATGATAGATATTACCACATTGGCTGCACATATATTCATTATACCGGTATTTCTCTGTACTCTTCTCAACTACGGATGCTGCATGAACTAAAGTATATAAATTAAGTTCACTATCATAGGCTTCCCTTGTCGTTATTAATTCCTGTTTATAAGCTTCGAGTTCTGATTTTAGAAACTCGTTTTCCTGTAGAAGGGAAGCCAAGGTGAGTGGGCTTTGTGTAGCAGTGGCAGTTTCAGTAGCTGATTCCAGTGAATGAAAGGCCTGTTGTTTTGTAGCAGCTTCATCATTTGGAGCCTCAGCAGGTGGTTCTTGTGTGGCAACTGCTGAATCATCGGCTGGTTCTGTAATAGGTACATCATCCTTGTTGGAAATAATATTGAGAGGGGGGTGAATTAGTATTATCAAGTCAATTATTTTCTTTTTCACACCCAGATCATATACGCTACTTCAGTTAGAGAAAACCGCGTATATACGCAACTACAGTAAAGGAAACCTGCGTATAACTTACAGACTTGTAATTTAATTAATCTTCATATGTTGATTTTAAATATGTGTGTTAGAACCATAGAAACAATAACCAGGAACAGGAAAAATGCAGACAGTCACACACAAGAACACAAGATATAAGGTGGAAACCCAATGTGGGTGAAAACCACCTATTGCAATATGTCTCTATCTTTTCAATTAGAAACTTCTTTTTACAATGATTCTGTACTAGTGCAGTCCTTTACCAGTACGCAGGCTGCAACCTGCAGAGAGCTACAACCCTCTCTCGTTCTCCAGCTTCTCCTGGAAGGGAGCTACAACCCCCTTAGCTCTTGCACTAGCCAAGATACTAGTATGTAAGTGCTGGCCTACAAAAGGCTACAACCTTCTCTTTCTTCCAGGGACCACGTTTCATAAATTTTCAGACTGGATCCATGAACATCAATCAAACATCAAGAATTTCTGTATCAAACAATCTCCTTTTCACTAATTAAAACTGAATCAAATAGACACTTCTCTGACAGTTGTACCCAGAACACAGTAATAGTAACCACACACCAAATTCTGAACCCAGAACACTATAGCAATAAATAGAAGCAGCTAGAACACAATTCAAGAGACGTACGCTACTTCAATAACCAGAAACCTGCGTGCATACGCTTCTGTGTTTGGACCAACCTGCGTATACACTGTTTTTACTCACAAAACCAGCGTGTATACGTGCCTTCGATTCTCTAAACCTGCGTACAGATCTATAAAGGATAATTCACTCTTTCAAATGTTCAGACATTAGTTAACCCAGATTACCAGATTTACAAATCAAGCATGTGCCACATATAACGGATCAAAATCATACAAAGATATTATTATTCAAGCCTTAAGATTATGACCCATCAATAGAACTTATCCTCCTCCTTGCGCTCAGGTTCCTCCTTCATTTAGATCCAGATCTGCACCATAACCCAGTATTCCAGATCTAGCACTTTATCAGATATTCAATAATTCAGATGATCCTTTTCCAAATTATCTCCTTCCTCTTTTATAGTCTTAGGCCTTTCACAATACCACGGTCCAAAACCATAACAAAACAATACCATGGACCCAATACTTGGGATCAACACTTCTGACGAGATACCATGGCCTAAAACCATAGGCTCAATTACCAAGGATTAAATACCATGGACCAAAAGTAAGTTCTCCAACATGTACGCGCTTTTCCTTGCGTGAAAGTGTGTGTAAACGTATACGTGCCTTTGTAACGTCTAACCCGCGTGTATACGCGTCTTTGTCTGGGTGAACCTGCATATATATATTTTCATATTTTCCTTCAGTATGAGAGCCTGAACTGAGATCTATCACCAGAGTGAGTTGCCATCAAGGACAACACCTGTGCCACACCAGTGCCATAGCGCCAACCTGTGTCATAATGCCAACAATCTCCCCCTTTGGACTTGATGGCAACCCCAAGATCCTCAAAGTCATTCTCCCCCTTTGTCATCAAGGGCAAAGGGTTATGCTCTCCCTGAGTACATGTTGAAGTCTCTGCTCTGTTGTGTTGGCCATGCTCCCCTTGACTGTAGGCAAGATTTGCAAAAAGATGTTCTTTACGAATAACAATGATTTATACATCATAAAAGACCTTCCTATCACCAAAAGACTCTATACAACATCCATCACCTAACCAAGTGGGGATCATCCACCCAAACAAGTGGGGATACATCAGAAGTTTACATATGAAAACCAAGAACATTACAACATTCATCCCAGGCATAGTGGGGAAACCAACATAGGCCATTACATGACCTTGATAATAATATTAAAAGATAGAGACGAAATATCTAGAGCTATGAACTAATATCAGCAGCATCATTATTCAGATCAGCAACCATGTTCTCCTTCTGCACCCCTTCTGCAGCTAATCCACCTGAACCCAAAACAGCTTGTGTATTCGAACCAAGAGCTTCTAATGTAATGCCAACAATGCATTATTAGAAGATTATCTGCTCCCCCTGAACCTGTGCCAGATGGTCTCTTGACAGACCCATATCAGACTCTCTTCAATCCAGAGTCTGTCCCTACTGATTTCCTTCAAACCACCATATACGCGACTGTACCTACATAAACCAGCGTATGTACGTGGGTCCTCCTCATGCAACTCACGTACAACCACATTTCTCTAAAACAGACAAGTTTCAGCAGCAACATGATGCATCAACTACCCCCAGCTTTTGTCTGAGGTATTCAACTGTCTCCCTGGGCAGTGGTTTGGTGAGAATATCAGTAACTTGTTCCTTAGAGGGAACATAATTCAACTTGACCTTTTGTTCAAGCACTTGTTCCCGAAGAAAATGGTATTTGATAGGTATGTGCTTGGTCTTTGAATGCATGACAGGATTCTTTGAAATGTTGATTGCACTTGTATTATCACAAAAAATGGAAATAGGTGGAGTACAAGTGATTTGAAGATCTTGCAATGTTTGCATCATCCAAAGGAGTTGTGTGTAGCAAGATGCAACAGCTACATACTCTGCTTCAGTTGTAGATAAGGCAATGGAACTTTGTTTCTTGCTGAACCATGATACTAATCTAGGACCCATGAAGAATGCACCACCACTAGTGCTTTTCCTGTCATGCACGCTACCTGCCCAATCTGCATCTGTGTATGCATGAAGTGTGAGATCTGTATCTCTAGGATACCATAAACCATAGTTTTGAGTCCCTTGAAGGTATTTGAAAATCCTCTTGACTGCCTGAAGATGAGTTTCCTTTGGATTTGCTTGAAACCTTCCAACTATCCCTACTACGTGCATAATGTCCGGTTGGGTACCTGTTAGATAGAGTAGACTACCAACCATGGATCTATAGGTAGGTTGATGTACAACGGCTGATTCATCATTTGTGTTGAGACTGCATCCTGTAACCATAGGAGTACATACTCGTTTCGAATCCTCCGTCCCATATTTCTTCAAGATCTGCTTGAGATACTTGGTTTGTGATAGAAAAATGTCGTCTTTGTTTTGTTGGACTTGTAAGCCAAGAAAATATGTGAGCTCTCCAAGCATGGACATTTCAAACTCCTTTTGCATTACCAAGGCAAAAGTTTGACTCATGTCTTCTTCATTGGTACCAAAGATGATATCATCAACATACACAACAAGTATTAGCAACTTTTCATTGTCAATTTTTACATATAGATTGTTGTCTGTTGATCCTTTTGCAAAACCTTGTTGATGAAGGTACTCATCCAACCGAAAATACCAAGCCCTTGGAGCTTGTTTGAGACCATAGAGAGCCTTTTTGAGTCTGCATACAAGATTTGGATCATTTCCAAGAATGAACCCATCTGGTTGTTCAATGTATACTTCTTCATTCAAGTCTCCATTCAAAAAGGTAGATTTTACATCCATCTGAAATACTTTGAACTTTTGAAAGCTAGAGAGAGCAAGGAACATTCTTATAGCCTCAAGTCTAGCCACGGGTGCAAAGGTTTCCTCAAAGTCTATGCCTTCTTGTTGCGCATATCCTTTACACACAAGTCTTGCCTTGTTTCTGACCACATCTCCATTTTCATTTAGCTTGTTTTTGAAAATCCACTTTGTCCCTATGACATTCTTATCTTTTGGTCTAGGAACCAACTCCCAAGTGTTATTCCTTTCAATCTGCTCAAGTTCTTCATTCATTGCCTTGACCCATCATTCATCTTTTCATGCTTCTCGTACATTTTTTGGTTCGGTGGAGGAGAGCAATGCTAGATAGCTTGAAGCTTCTGAAATGGTTCTCCTTGTTTGTACACCTGCCTCTTTCTGCCCCAAAATTTGAGATTCTGGATGATTCTTCTGAACATATCTAGATGGAGTCTTTTCTTCTATTCTTATTTGTTCTTCTGGTGCCTCATGGGTTTCTTCATCATGAATCTGATTTGACGTTTAGGGATAGTCCTCATCATCTTCGAAAACTTCAGATCTTTCCTGCCTAGGGGTATGTCCTTCTTCATCAATCACTACATCAATACTTTCAATAATTTTTCCAAGCCTTTTATTGTAACACTTATATGCTTTGCTATGGGGAGAGTAACCAAGGAGAATGCCTTCATCTGCTCTAGGTTCAAACTTGCCAAGATTTTCATCAGTCCTTTTAATGTAGCACTTGCTTCCAAAAATTTTGAAATATTTCACCGTGGGAGTCTTACCATACCAAAGTTCATGAGGAGTCTAAGTGTTGTTTACCCGGACATTTGTCTTGTTAAGAATAGTTACAGCAACAAATGCGGCTTCACACCAGAAGGTTGCGGGAGTTCCAGATTCATCGAGCATATCATGAGCCATTTGTTGAACCGTTTTATTCATCCTTTCCACTACTCCATTTTGTTGAGGTGTCCTTGCAGCAAAAAATTCCCTTCTTATGCCATGTTCTTCACAAAAATCGAAAAATTCATCTGAGGTAAATTCTCCTCCTCGATCAGATCTGAGACATTTGATTCGTCGATCTGATTCGTTTTCAACCAAGGCTTTGAATGATTTGAACTTTTCGAAAGCTTCATCTTTATACTTCATGAGTCCTAACCAACACATCCTTGAAAAGTCGTCAATAAACAATATGAAGTACTCTTCACCTCGAGGTGACTTCTTCCTAGTTGGACCACATATATCAGTATGGACAAGTTCAAGCGGCCTGCTAGCTGATCCTTCCTTCTCAAGGAAATTAGTTCTGGTTTGCTTACCAAACTGACATGATTTGCATATTGTATTGTCTGGAATTATGATGTCAGGAAGATCATGAACCGCCTGATATTTGCATGCTTTCCTTATCTGAGAAAAGCTAAGATGCCCCAATCTTCTGTGCCATAGCCAGTGTTAATCATTCCTGCTTAGATAGCATTGATGTTGTCCTTCTTTGAATATGTATAAATTATTTGGAGTTCTTGTGCCTTTGATCACTGTTTTTCCTATATCTAGATCACGAACAGTACATCCATTTGATCTAAATATTAGCTCAGTTCCTTGATCACACATCTGACTAACACTCAATAGATTATGCTTTAAGCCATCAACATACATAACATTTCCAGCTTTGACCTTTTCTTTCAACTGAACAGAACCTTTACCTTTTATGAACGTGGGGGTGTCATTTTCGAATGAGACCTTCTTCGCCTTTTCTAAGGCACTATATGATTGAAGTTTTTCTTTATCTCCTGTCATATGTTTCGAACATCCACTGTCGATATACCATTGATTTTCCTGTCCTTCTACATATAAGGCTATCCCACATCTTTTCGGTTGCGGTTCTTTCATTCTCCATTTTTTGGCATTTGAGACTTGTTCCTTCTGAGTTGTCTACCAAAACCTGCTCCTGCACTCAGAATCTTTATGACCGAAGTTGTTACAAATAGGACATTCTATTTCATTTTCAAGAGCAGAAAAGTTATTGTAGGTCCTTTTCATGATCCCAGTCATACTTCTTTGTTTTTGAGCTTCTCTAGTCATGATTGTCTTATAGGCAATGCATTGAGCCGCTTTGTGACCAAAGTTATGACAAGAGAAACACTGGCCATTGAAGAAACTCTTGCGATTATCAAATCTACCAACCGAATGATTGTAGTTTCTATTGACATCCATTCTTGAGGCAAATTGAGAATGTTTTACCTGTGGTTGATTGTAGTTTCTATTCATCCTTAAGGTAGATTACCCCCGATTTACCTGGTAGTCTTTGTTCATTCTTGAGGTAGATTGTCCCTAATTTACCTGGTGATCTCCATTGAGCCTTTGCTGTCGATTGTGAATTTGTTCACTCCTCTTTGCTGCATCAAGATAACTTTTGGAGGTGGATGCTTGAGATGCTTCTTCATTATATCCCAGACCTGTCTTGATTAGTGGAGACCGCTGCACTTTGATAATCTCATCTAAGGTTTCAGATCCTTTAGCAAATCTGAGATTAAGGGCTTTTGTTTTCTCAATTTATTTTCTAAGACCCACAATTTCACATTCTAGCTTATCATTATATTTATCTTTTTCGGCAAGTTGGCACGTTAGAGTATCTATAATCATATTCTTTTCCTCTAAACAAACTTTGAGTCTAGAAATCTCTTCATAAAGCCCTTCTTCATTTACAGCATCCAAAAAATCATCATCTTCGAAATCCATCAAAAGTCTATCATCATTACCTCATTCATCTTCATCACTATTTGAATATCCATCATTGTCTTCATGTGTGTAGTAGCTCTTCTTATTCTGCTTTCTGTTCCATCTGACAGGTTCCTTACCTTTGTCTAGTTTATCTTTATGAGGGCATTTTGCAGCATAATGACCGACTCTTCCACAAGCAAAGCATTTGAAAGGCAACTTACCTCTGAATCTTCCAGCACCCCATTGAAGGTTCTTGACAAAATTTGATTCTTCCTCTTCTTCTGACATATGTCCTGACTCATAGTAATCTCCTTTGCCTGAAGCCTTGAAAGCAGCTTCTCTCCTGTCTGATGGTCCTCCTTTCCTCATTTCGTAAGCAGTTAGAATTTCGTGCAGCTGTGACATGGTAAGGTTCTGTAGATTTTGTTTTTCTTCTATTGCAGAAACTTTTGATTCAAACTTAGAGGACAAAGATCTTAGAACCTTTTCGACCACAACAGCCTCTTTTATTTCTTCACCCAAGTTTTTCATACAATTAACAATCTCATCTATACATAGGAAATAGTTAGCCACACTTTGATCATTGTGCATTCTGAGATTTTCATATTGAATTCTGAGGGTTTAAAGTTTTGCTCATTTTACCTGTTCATCTCCTTCATAGCTCAGAACGATCTTGTCCCATATTTCTTTTGCGGTTTTATACTGCATAACCTTGACGAATTCTGTTTGAGATAGACTCCCTAATAGAGTATTGACATCCTTTGCATTTGTTTCATACTGCTTCTTCTCAGCCGGATCTGTAGGAGTAGCTGAAGGAAATGTGTACCCTGTATCTATGATATCCCAGACTTTTGTACCAAGATATTGAAAATAGGCTGTAATTCTTACCTTCCAATAGACGAAGTTGGTCCCATCAAAAATTGGTGACCTGATCGATGCTTCTCTCTCGTAGTTGCTCATGATGATAGATCTTCCTTCAAGCGGTCAAGCTTCTTCTGAAGGACCGGCTCTGATTCCAATTGTTGGAAATAATACTAAGAGGGGGGGTGAATCAGTATTATCAAGTCAATTATTTTATTTTTCAAACCCAGATCATATATGCTACTTCAATTACAGAAAACTGCGTATATACGCAACTACAGTAAAGGAAACCTACGTATAACTTACAAACTTGTAATGTAATTAATCTTCAGATGTTGATTTTAAATATGTGTGTTAGAACCATAGAAACAATAACCAAGAACAGGAAAAATGCAGACAGTCACACACAAGAACACAAGATATAAGGTGGAAACCCAATGTGGGTAAAAACCACCTGCTGCAATATGTCTCTATCTTTTCAATTAGAAACTTCTTTTTACAATGATTCTGTATTGGTGCAGTCCTTTACCGGTATGCAGGCTGCAACCTGCAGAGAGCTACTTCCCTCTCTCGTTCTCCAGCTTCTCCTGGAAGGGAGCTACAACCCCCTTAGCTCTTGCACTAGCCAAGATACTAGTACGTAGGTGCTGGCCTACAGAAGGCTACAACCTTCTCTTTCTTCCAGGGACCACGTTTCATAAATTTTCAGACTGGATCCATGAACATCAATCAAACATCAAGAATTTCTGTATCAAACAATCTCCTTTTCACCAATTAAAACTGAATCAAATAGACACTTCTCTGACAGTTGTACCCAGAACACAGTAATAATAACCACACACCAAATTCTGAACCCAGAACACTGCAGCAATAAACAGAAGCAGCTAGAACACAATTCAAGAGATGTACGCTACTTCAATAACCAGAAACCTGCGTGCATACACTTCTGTGTTTGGACCAACCTGCATATACGTTGTTTGTACTCACAAAACCAGCGTGTATACGTGCCTTTGATTCTTTGAACCTGCATACATATCTATAAAGGATAATTCACTCTTTCAAATGTTTAGACATTAGTTAACCCAGATTACCATATTTATAGATCAAGCATGCACCACATATAACGGATCAAAATCATACAAAGATATTATTATTCAAGCCTTAAGATTATGACCCATCAATAGAACTTATCCTTCTCCTTGCGCTCAGGTTCCTCCTTCATTCAGATCCAGATCTACACCATAACCCAGTATTCCAGATCTAGCACTTTATCAGATATTCAATAATTCAGATGATCCTTTGCCAAATGATCTCCTTCCTCTTTTATAGTCTTAGGCCTTTCACAATACCACGGTCCAAAACCATAACAAAACAATACCATGGACCCAATACTTGGGATCAACACTTCTGACGAGATACCATGGCCCAAAACCATAGGCTCAATTACCAAGGATTAAATACCACGGACCAAAAGTAAGTTCTCCAACATGTACGCGCTTTTCCTTGCGTGAAAGTGCATGTATACACATACGCGCCTTTGTAACGTCTAACCCGCGTGTATACGCGTCTTCGTCTAGGTGAACCTGCGTATATATATTTTCCTTCATTCTGAGAGCCTGAACTGAGATCTGTCACCAGAGAGAGTTGCTATCAAGGACAACACCTGTGCCACACCAGTGCCATAGCGCCAACCTGTGTCATAATGCCAACAATCCTGAGCATCCATATTTTTCATATCAGCAGATGGTTCTTGTGTGATAGCTGCTAACTCAGTAGCTGGTTCTTGTGGGGCAGCTACGATTTGTGCAATGTCCTGGTTATCTATGTTTTTCTCATCAGCAGTTGGTTCTTGTGTAGCAACTGCTGAATTGGTAGCTGGTTCTTGTGGGGCAGCTACATCTAGATTGTTTGTTTTCTGTTCATCAGCAATTGGTTCTTGTGTGGCAACTGCTGGATCAGTAGCTGGTTCTTGTGGGGCAGCTACATCTAGGTCGTCTGTTTTCTGTTCATCAGCAGTTGGTTCTTGTGTGGCAACTGCTGGATCAGTAGCTGGTTCTTGTGGGGCAGCTACATCTAGGTCATTTGTTTTCTGTTCATCAGCAGTTGGTTCTTGTGTGGCAACTACTGGATCAGTAGTTGGTTCTTGTGGGGCAACTGCATGTTGTACATCATTTTGGGTATCTAGATTTGGTGGATCAATAGTTGGTTCTTGTGTGGCAGCTACTGAATCAGTATCTAGTTTTTGAGTGGTAGCTACATTTTCTGAAAGAAATGATGTCACAAAATCCTGGGCTTCTTGCATTTCAGTATCCGAGGGTGAGGCAGGTAAAGATTCAGGGCCTTGGAACTACGGTGGGGTGTGGGGTTTTAGGGTAATAGGTGGAGAATTTGGGATGGTGGTAACAGTTGCTGCTTCAGTAGACATCCTCGTTCATCTTCGAGGTAAAAGGGCAGGGAGAACAGTGGTTTTTCTTTTGTGAGTGGTTTTCTTTAGAGGAGGAGGGTCATGAGGGATGGTAGCTTCTTCGATTGAGGCCCTTGTTCATCTTTTTGGTAGGGAAGCAACCTTTTCTTGCCTTTTCCTTTTTAGCTTAGCAATGGGAAGGTTATCATCAGAATCATCACTAGGAATGTGGATAGTGGGAGTGGATGATTCTGCTAAATTATGGGATGGAGTTAATGTGGTGGGAGGGTCAATTGGATTAGTTGATGCGGGTGGTGGATTGCTCCTTGGTTGCTGTTCTGAAGGATTTTCAACTTGCTGAGGGATTCCAGGAGTTTTTTGAGGAATTTCAGGGGCGGGCTGAGAAGCTTCAGAAGTTTTAGTGACTTCTTGGGGAATTTCAACGGCTTCTTAGGGAATTTTAGCTACTGTTTGAGGAATTTTAGTAGATTCTTGGGGAATTTCAGCTACTGTTTGAGGAATTTCAGCGGCTTCTTGGGGAATTTCAGCTGCCGTTTAAGGAATTTCAGCGGCTTCTTGGGGAATTTCAGCTGCTATTTGAGGAATTTCAGCAGCTTCTTGGGGTTTAAGGGGTGGATTGTTAGGCGGGGGAGGGTTTTGTTGAGCCAAACCTCTTTGAATTAATAACTGGACGAGACGATGATGGGTGAGGGAAAGGTGTGGGTACTTTGCATTCATACAATAATGTGACATATTCTTTAGACACCCAAGTAGATAATACGACATATTTAACAGTCGACCATGTCTCAAATGATTTAACAGGACAAAATGATGTTGATAGACTGCCTGGTAGTGACCTTCGAAAGTGAGATAGTGCTTAACAAATTCGGGAACCATCGACCATGGAAGTGGTAATGAATGAAGTGCCACACCCTTGCCTTTAGGCTCGACCCACTCTCCTGGTAGAAGGAAGTCCTGCTGCGCATTGAGAATGATGTGTTTATGATTAAACCATCGAGTTCCAGCAGCTGGTAGGCCTGAAACCTATGCTATATCATCTTCTGAAACTGGAATTCAAAATCCTTGAACGGTAGAATAGCTATCCTGTAAATTACGTGCAAATTCAAGGACTTGCTGTGGATCAAATCCCTGGAGCCTCCGAAAATAATCTACCCAACCGGTGCGCTGAAAAATCTTATATATCTTTGGGTGTAGTTCTAATAAAGCTATCAAGCCAAGCTCATATCGAATAGCAAGTCCTCCCATAGTTACTAGCTTCAGTAAAATGCACAGTGACAAACTGAGTTACCACACCCGAGATAGAGTAAATTTGCAATTGAGTTCATGGAATAATAAGACAAAGACGGGGTGATGAGACGTAATCGTGGGTAAAAAAATGACGGTGATTGGCGTGTTATGAAATGATGGCGTGATGATTTGATATTGCCCCCAACTACGGCTGGAATAATGAGTTTTAAATGTACGGCGATCGTGGTAATAATGTTGTAATCTTCCCATTTGACTATAGTTTAATAATATTTAAACATACAAATACATACCTCATGTTTACCTTTGATTGATATTCGGAAAATATATAGTATACATTGCTAATAGATCATCAATGGTTATGGAGAAGGGGTTTTGAAAAATGAGGGTAATTGTATGAAAGGCCTACATAATGATAGGAGAAGGCAGTGAAAGAACAATGCAATAGATGATTTTCACAACTGAAAGTAGTATATATTCATTCCTTGAGAAATGGTGTTTCAGCAAGAGGGGAAATGGTAAGAGTTAGTGTTTCAGCAATGGGAAAAGGTTGGTGTTTTAGCAACGAGAAAATGGTAAGAGTTAGTGTTTCAGCAACGGGAAAAATGGGAAAAGGTTGGTGTTTCAGCAAAGGGGAGAAGAATGTTGCTGTAAATGGGAGAAATAAGGAAAATGTTGCTGAAAAAATACTTTTGGGAAAGATGTTGCTGAAAAATAATGGGGGATATAAGGAGGGGAAAAAGGAAGAATGATCAAAATGGGGGAGTGAATTGTAAATTGGAGTGAGATAACAATGCTTCACAAGATGAAGCTTAAATATGCTTGCAGTAAGATTTTTCTTTTCAACCAACCTCCCTATGTCTGAGATCTGCAAAATAATCAATTGTAACATGGCAACCCTTGACAGGGATTATTAGTTCAGAAATCTAATTTAATGCTAAAAAGAATAGAATGCAGAAATTAAATGCAATGAGGGGTAGCAGGCTCCCCCAAAAAGATATAATGTGAATCTGCCATGCAGGTAGCTTTAAAATCCTCTTTAGAAATGGGCTGCTGGTAGGGACGAAGCTGATACCCATTTACTGACAATGATGTTCTGGAATCATCAATTGTTAGGAGCCTTACTGTTCCATTAGGAAAAACGATATCTATTTTGTAAGGTCCCAACCATCTTGTTCTTAAGTTCCCTTGAAAAATTTCAAACCGAGAGTCATATAATAAAGCCCAATTACCTTTTTGGAACTGCTTATGCTTAATAGTTTTATCATGCCACCTAATTCTTTGTTGTTGAATCATAGTTGTTTGATGGATGCATCTAACCTCTTTTCATCCAATTCCTGAAGCTGCTGGAACCTGGCTGTCTGTGCATCAGTCAAATTAACGTTAACAGCTAAAGTAGTTCCTAAGGTTTTAATCTCAAATTCCACAGGAAAAACAACACTTTTACCATAAACCAATTCATAAGGATAAAATCCTGCAGTGTTCCTCCAGGCAGTGTTGTAAGCCCATAATGCTTAAGGCAGCCTTTGAGACCAATCCTTCCTATTTTCCTTCACTGCTTTTGTTAAAATTGCTTCTATGACCTTGTTTGTACTTTCCACCTAACCATTGGCTTGGGGGTGGTAAGGTGTAGTCATTTTATGATGAATATGATATTTTTGAAGCGTGGCTTTAAAACCATGAGAATTGAAAGGAGGTCCTCCATCTGTAACTAGTTCTCTAGGCACTCCAAATCTAACAAAGATTTCTTCAAATAGAAAAGTTAAAACAGCTTCTTCATTGGCTCTAATAAGTGCCTTAGCTTCCACCCATTTTGTCATATAATCTGTACAAACCAATATGTAAACTCTTTGACTGGATGGAGGATTGATGGGTCCTATAAAGTCTAGAGCCCATCTTTCAAAGGGTTCAAGTATTACCTGGGGATTCAATGGCATTTCATCTCTATGATTAGGTTGACCCATTCTCTGACAACTGTCACAGGCCCTAACATATTTCTTCGCATCCTTGAAAAGTGAGGGCCAATAATAACCCATTCTGAGAATTTTATGTGTTGTCCTCTTATCAGCAAAATGCCCTCCACAAGGGCCATCATGACAAGCCTTCAATATATCATAAACCTCATCTTCTCTAATGCATCTTCGGATTTCATGATCAAGTCCTATATGGAAAAGACACCCACTTATCCAGCTATACTGAGCACTTTGTTGAATGATCTTTCTTTTCTCCTGATGTGATAGGTGTGATGGTAGCTTCCATGCAACCAGATAATTGGCAATGTCTGCATACCAAGGTGAGTGAGAAGATACTGCAAATAAATACTCATCAGGAAAGGAATCATCTACTGGAGTATTATCATCAATTTTATCCAAGAAAGGAAATCAACAACTACATTTTCTTTACCTGTTCGATCTACAATTGTAATAGCAATAACCACCTGGTAACTCAAGCATTTGTGATAGATTTGTTCATTAAATACTTAATAGCCGAGTTGTCAGTATGAACAAAAGTCGGATAACCAGTAATGTAATGTCGCAATTTATTAATAGCATAAATGACTGCTAAAAATTCTTTCTCAGTAACTGTGTAATTAAGCTCAGCAGGCGTCATATTCTTACTAATGAAATAAATAGCATAAGGAAGATGATTTTCTTCTTGTCCCAGGACAACTCCAATTGCAGTATCCGAAGCATCAGAGGATATATGAAAGGGAAGTGCCCAATTAGGTCCCCTTAGAATAAGAGCTGTAGACAACTGATACTTAAGTTCATCAAATGCTTTCTGGCAAAGATCAGTCCACTTAAGTTCATCAAATGCTTTCTGGCAAAGATCAGTCCACTTAAGTTCGACATTTTTCATAATTAACACAAACAAAGGAGAAGCTATTTTAGAAAAAAATTTGATAAATCTCCTGTAATATCCAGCATGTCCTAAAAAACTTCTTACATCAGTTTGTGTTTTAGGGATAAGAAGGGTCTGAATTACCTGTACTTTGGATGGATCTACCTGAATCCCTAGGAATGAAATGAAGTGCCCTAGTACAATTCCTTCATTCATCATCATATGACATTTTTCAGTACTCAAGGAAAGATGAGCTTGTATACAACGTTTAAGTACTTTCTCAAGGTTTTGTAATGCATCTTCAAAAGTCACACCATAAGGAGTAAAGTCATCCATAAATATCTCCATAGAGTCATTAAGCATATCAGAAAAGATTCCTATCACTGCTCTTTGAAACGTTGTTGGAGCATTACATAGTCCAAATGGGAGAACTCTATAAGCAAAAGTTCCCCAAGGACTAGTAAAAGTGGTCTTGTCTTGGTCTTGGGGTGCAATTTTGATTTGGTTATATCCGCTAAAACCATCTAAAAAGGAAAAGAATCTCTTCCCTAACAAACTGTCTAGAACCTGATCAATGAATGGCAAGGGGAAATGATATTTTTGAGTGGCTTTATTTAAGGCTCTATAGTCTACACACACTCTCCATTTCCCGTTTTTCTTAGGTACTATCACCAATGGAGAAACCCATTCACTGTCAGATATGGGGTATATAAACCCTGCATTAAGCAATTTTTGAAGTTCTTCTTTAACAATTTCCCTCAAATTGGGATTCATTTGCCGCTGGGGTTGACAGACTAGTCGGCACCCTTCCTTAATATAGATATGATGAGTACATAATTCAGGAGAGATCCCCTTCATATCTGTATAGTCCCATGCGAATTCTTCCTTGTTTTCACGAAGTAAATTCATTAGCTATTGTGTTTCAGAATCTGATCAATTGGGGTTTATGTTCAATGTTTTGCCAGGTTCGATTTCCACTATTATGCTTTTAGAGGAGATAGCAGTTGATGTTTGAGGTAGATTTTCAGATTTAAGCTTTTCCTGGGTTTTAGGTTCCAAAATTTTAGTCAACTGGTTATATGTTTCAGAAGTGACCGAGGAGGGTTCGGAAATAAAATTACTAATTACTTCATCCTCCGTGGTATCTTTAAGAGTTAAGGCTTGTCTGATAGTCAAAATAGGTTGAGTAGCATTATCATCATAATCCAACCATACAGAATCATCATTATTAATCATAGGTGTGGCATGAGGATAAAGAGTAAGCTGCTTAGTTTCACATCCATTAGAAATTGTCATTGAACCTGATCTACAGCTGATAAAAGAATCTGTTGTAGCCAGCCAGGGTCTCCCCAAGATTAGAGGATGTCCCCCCAACTTTGTTTTAGTCTGTAATACAACAAAGTCAGCTGGGTAATTCCAGGATTCCATTGAAATGATTAGATCTTCAATGACTCCTTCTGGTTTGATTGTGGAATAGTCAGCTAACTCTAGGATGGTTGGTGTCTCTTTGATTACATTCTTTAACTGTAATAGTTGTGAGGTTTCAAGGGTCATAATATTTATAGCAGCACCTAAGTCTACCAAAACTCGTGAAACAATAGTTTTTCTAATCTGTACTGTAACCGTAGGATGACCGGGATCACCATATTTAATAGGGGGAGTTTTTCCGGACATTAAAGCAGCTAGATCACCCATCACATGAACTGTAAGGGGATCTTTAGCTTTCCTACCAGGTTTCTTAATACAAATGTCTCTGACGGTTTTGGCATAAATTGGTACATCTCTGAGTGCTTGTAAAAGTGGGATTTTAACATAAAGATTCTGCAATTCCCCTAAAAGATTAAAAGCAGGTGGCTCTGGTCTCTTAGTGAGAGCTAAACGCTTAGGAAATGGAGGCTCTGCTATTTCAGCATCTTTATTCGAGGGTGGCTCGACTGTTTTAGTACCCTTATTAGGTAAATTATTCTTTTCTGTCTCTTCTTTGTCAGAGTCAGAAGAGGTAATATCATCAATAATCGGCTCAACTACTCTCCCGGATCGTAAATGAATATCATTACACTGCACAGGGTAAACAGGAGATGTAGGAAGGTTCTGAATATCGATGACTTGCACAGCTTTATTATTATTAGGGTTAGGGTTCGGTTGTACAGGTAGTTGGGGTCTTATTGTCTGATTGTTTGGTGGAGCACCTGACGGCAGAGAGAGTGGTTGCTGAAACTGAGGAAATTGGTTTGGGAACGGGATTTGTTGAGCTCTCCAATTTGGGTTCCATTGATTAAAATAAGATTGTTGTGGGGGCCAAGGAGTCCACATTGCAGGGTCTACAAAGGGAGGGTTTGTTTGTTGCATGGGTGGGAAATTCATTTGATTAAATGGTGGGTATTGCATTTGGTTGAAGGGCAGGTAGTTTGCTTAATTAAAAGAAAGATAATTATTCCAACGATTAATGGCATACTAGAGTTCATACCTTGTCCTCATGGTTTCCATTGCCTCCTTTGTGTCAACAAATAAACTGCTTCAGCTTCCTCCTCAGTTGGTTGCAACGCTGCTTTTATTCCTGGTAAAGAAGGGCATTGTTGAGTTTCATGGTCCTTCTCACAAATGGTGCAAATTGGTACCTTGTCCAATGGGCATTCCCTTAGTGGATGTTTTTCTCTGCATTTAGGATAGAAGATGGCCAAAGCAGCTTCTACCTCTGCTTGTTTCTTCTTAACCTGCAAGGTATCAATCTGTGAAGCAAAAGAACTTAACATTTCAGTTTTTAATTCCTCAAGTAGATTACCTATTTCAGCTCTTGTTGCTCCTCCACTGGCTGATTTTTGGACTCTTGAATATGTATTATCCCTGCTTTTTGATCTATTTGCAGCTCCTCTTGAACATCTCCTACAGAGGTTGACAATTTCATCATACAATTCTTTAGATATTTCCCCTTTACCAAGCATATTTAGCATGTCTAAACAATCATCCCTTACCCCTTTCAATAATATTGTCTTAAGAATATCTTTACTTACATTGGGGTGATCAGATCTTTGTAGATTGTATTGTAATCTTTCCACAAAGTCCTCCAGATTTTCGTCATCCTTCTGAACCATCTTAAATAATTCCTCCCTTTTTTCTCTTGTCCGGCAGTAGTCTTGATATTTGGTCAAGAACTTCTCCTTCATTTGTTCCCATGTCGTGATTACTTGACTTCCCAGACTCATAAACCATCTTAGTGCATTTCCTTTTAATGTTGCTGGAAATAGCTTCAATTTCTGAGCATTAGTAACATAATCATAACTTCTACACAATATATCAAACTCAAAAATAAACTCATCAGGATCTTCAGAAGATAAACCATGGAAGTTAGGTAAGGCTGAGAGTGGGATATTCTTCATAGGAGTTGCCCCCCTAGGAAGATCCCCAATAGGAAATCCCAACGTAGAGAGAGAATTTTCCCTCTTCCTTCCTATCTTCCATTATAGAATCCTTCATTATTCTCTTCCATTGGTTGCTCTCCCGCTACACTTGCTCTGTCTTCAATGTTTTCTGTTAGCTCCTCAACGTCCTTAACTGGTTCCTCAATGTCCTCAATTGATCCCTTAATGTCTTCAGCTGGTTCCTTGAAATCTTCTGCTGATTTTTCAATTTCTTCTGTTGTTTCTTCAACTTTTTCAGGACCCACAACTTCCTCTATTTCATAGTTTGTTTGGAGGGAGAGCTGAGGCTTGGGCTTCTGAGAGCTCAGCGTCTGAGAAGTTTCAGCCTTTGATATAATATCATCAATAAAGGTCTTTCTTCCTCCTCCTTTACCCTTGCCACCTGTATGGTTGTTTTTCTTGTGTCCTCTCATCCACTCTACATATCTAAAAGAAAAACGTTAATGCTTTTTGAAATCTACAATTGCCTTCCTCGGCAACGGCGCCAAAATGTTGGTTACTTTAATTTCTTATTAACTCAAACAACTAAGTGCTACATAAATTATAAACCCAGGGAAGTCTGTTT
Source organism: Pinus tabuliformis (assembly GCA_031772625.1). NCBI lineage: Eukaryota > Viridiplantae > Streptophyta > Pinopsida > Pinales > Pinaceae > Pinus > Pinus tabuliformis. Next base: position 752,233,376 of record CM062810.1, on the reverse strand, counting down.
ATTTCAAAAGCAACTACACACTGTATGTGCTCAATCCCAAAAGCAATAGAAGTTGTAATAAATAAATTAACGACACCTTGCTCTAAGCAAACTACAGCTCCACTCTGAGTTACAGCTAAAAAAATCTATTGTAGACACTCACCAAAGTATGCTCAATTTCATTAAAAGAGTAATCTAATGGAATAGGAATCAATCTGTAAAGGAAAGGACTAGCTACGCTATAACTGGAGAACATGACCCTATTCCCAAAGTAAGAATCTTTAGCACCTATTTCTGATTACCATGCTTACCAACTCACTCTGTAAACTCAATTGCCAATGGAACACTCATGAATTAACTGTAAATGGACTAAATAATGCAGCAATCAATTGGAAAACAGAGTTCAGCAACAATGCATAAGCACATTCAGTAAACAAAACTTTTAACAAGGTATGGATAGGAAACACACTCAACACACTGCAGAAATATAATGGGTGAATCTTGTGATGAAGGTGGGCCCTATCCTTCTCACAAGATTCCCCAAGAAACAAGAACTAGAAAGAAATGTTCAAAATAGTATTTTATTCATCCATCAAAATGTCATATTACAAAAAGATTCCAGTTCTTCTCCTTCAGCTAAGAAAACCTTTCCATAGTCTGTCAGTCCCCCTCTAATGTAGATGTCTCCTCTTTTTAAAGAGGAGACATCTATTACAACTGATTACATTGTAAGTCCTATCTTTAACCCAAAATAGGGAAATCAGTTTTCCCATTACCAAAATGTTGTTACAATGGTTATGGTAATGCTGACTTTAGAATGTAGTAGTTACAGCCAATTTATCTTCTTCTATTGCTATCGAATCTAGAAGGAAAATCATGACTGCTTCAGCAATGGGACTTTCTCCTTGTTCTAACTATTACAGCAACATGACCTGTAATAATAGCCCTGCAGTCTTCAGGTTGTTTCAGCAACGTAAACTGCAATGATAACTGTTTCAGCAACTATCCGTTTCAATCAATAAATTATGAAAGTAATGTAATTGTATGTAAAATAGATTAAACATATAGTAATGAGAAGAAATTTTGTATACCTTTGGAAAGGTGGGTTAAAGGAATAGCAAGGACTTTAAATATGGATTGAAAATGGATGACATAATAGCAAAATATATGGTCAAAAAGGGACAATGTTAGGTCCTAACACATGTGTAACTCAATAGGCATTAAGCTGGTTCATTCCACCTCATACTACCCTCAAGGAAACGGTTTAGTAGAATCTTCCAACAAAAGCCTGATAATGATAATTAAAAAGCTGTTGGAAGACAACAAAAAGAATTGGGATTCCAAGCTCAAGTATGCACTGTGGGTTGACAGGGTCGCTACCAAGAAATCCACAGGGAATTCCCCATTCAAGCTGGTTTATGGCACTGAGGCCGTATTCCCCATTCAGTTAACCCTCCCTGTGGCAAAGTTCTTGCAAGAAGAGTAGACTGAGGAAGATGATATGGAAAAAAGGATCATTGATTTAGCAAAAGTACATCAAATCAGAGAACAGCTGGTTGAGAAGTCTGCAGCACATCAGGGAAGAATCAAGGAAGCCTTCGACAAGAAGGCAAAGACAGACATTTTTCAGGTTGGAGACTTGGTTCTTAAGTGGGATGCACTAAAAGAGAAGAAAGGCAACCATGGGAAGTTTGATGCTCTATGGATTGGACCTTTCGTCATCACTCAGATCCAAGGGAACAATACTTTCATGCTGCAAAGTATGGAAGGAGAGACAGTTTTTGATGGCCCAGTTAATGGGCGATTTTTGAAAAGTTATGTTGTTTAAGGTCTTCAGGCCTTAAAGTTGTAAATATGTTGTTTTATCAGTTTTAGTGTAGGCCAAATTGGACTCCATGCCCAATGGAACACTAGGAAATTTTTGCTGATCTGGTTTTTGAAGGAAAGGCAATGGTCTGTAGTTCTTGAGACCTCACAGGGAGGATCTCATCCCCAGAAGGAGCTAGTGTTAGCTCTGCTACATATCTTTGCTTTCTAAAAGTCGGAAGTGAGCTTAGTCCTTGGTCATGCTCAAAAGAAATCCCATTACGGTCACTTTCTCCTTCTTCCTTTGCCCACTCATTCTCCCTTCATCAGTCCTAAAAACAATTAATTCCTTTATTGGGTCTGGGTTTAATCGCTATCGCAAGTCGCATCCATGTGTGTGTAAAGGCTGCGCCCTTCGGCTTCCACCGATGTGATATTGCGATGCGATCTGATCACAATCGCGCATCGCCATACGTAAAGGCCCAAAATTACCCAAAAACCCGATCCGACGACTCTTGTCGTGCCCGATAAAGCGACTTTCCCGATCACTTCTCCACCATCTGATCAGCTCCGCCAAGATCAGACAGCCTTCGCACATTTCACGGCCACAAAGTGATGGGACGTTAGCACACGATGAAGAGCAGTTTTTCTCTCTCCTCTGCCGCTATGTGTCACGTGCTGAATGGAATTGCACGCCCTCACCCTTTTACCACCTAACGCCAAAAGGCGGTGCGATCGATATCGCTTACCGCTTAATCCTCTATCCCTGCCCGATAACTGTCGCGCGCCTTTCCCACCCGATCACCATTGGATCCGTCCTCCTGAGATCCAACATCCCACGTTCATCCTACTCCTGCTTCTTCCAATATCCTCCGCCAAGCCACCTCCGCCATGTATCCCCCTGATCCGACGGCCAATCTTGCTCCATCCGACTCATCCTCTCGCTACGCAGTCCACGTCCCTTGACCATTCCATGTGCCTGAAGGACGAAGGTGGCCGGCCTTCTAGTACCATTTGTTGTTGCTCCTCAACAACCACATTTAACAGACAGTATGGTTGAAGAGAAAAAGGACAAAGCATGAGCATGTAACTGCATTTAGCAGTTATGGAACTTCATTGATACGAACACTCCAGCTGCCTAAGAGGACAGCAGAGCACCTAAAAAGATCAGATTCATCTACTGAAGCAAGCAAATGCACTCAGAGACTCCATCAGGCAGTTAAATGCAGTTGGTGGTCAATTAAGACCCCTCCATACCTAAATTGGCCAAGTTCCTTTGTAATGAAACTCTATATATACCCAAAAAACAAATGTAATCAGGGTTGATGGTTGATGTTTTGATGTAAGGTTCAACTTTTGGAGATTGTAACTATTTTGACACTTGCAGCGTCTCGTCTTCATTTTCAGCTAATACAAGCTTCTTTTGTTGTTAATTACTCACCTTCCATTTCTCTTCTGCTCTAAGCTGTGCCTGATATGCTGTCTTCTTGAGCTCTTGATGTTTAGCATTAGAGTAGCTGTCATCCTATCTCTGTGTTAAATTCTTGTATGTGTCATTGAATAAGTTATTCAGGTTTCTCTTCATCTAGTGCCAGGGAGCTGTCATCCTGTCTGTGCATTAGTAGATTAGATTTGCAGGCTTCTTTACTGGTTGCAGCCGGCCATCACATGGTCTTGTGCATCTGCTGGTGTGGTCAATATTCTCCATATTCACCCAATCCTTAAACTGTGAGTAGTTGGTGGTCTAAAGCCTTGTAGTTTGGGGGTGTTCACGCATGTTTGGAGTGAGACAAAATAGAAGTGGTTATCTGGCTTGGGCAAGCATCATCCCTTCCATTCATCCATTTGCAACAATAAGTTGAATTTATATGTTACCAGGCATCTCCGAGCTACAACCTAGGAGAGTTTCTTGGAATCCTAACAGTTCCATCGATTCCACTTCCTTGAGGTCACATAGAATGTTGAATCTTATCATAGTATCCTCTCGTCTCATGTTTACCCGGTTGGCATGGTTACTTTGGGTAGGCCTAAGAGGAGGGTATTATAGAGTGGTATCAGAGAGGGTTGTGCTCTCTTAGCGTCATATCTGATACCACGGAGTGGTATCAGAGCATGGTTCAACTCTTAGACTAGATGGGTTGAATGTGTTAGTCATGCATGCATGTAAGTTTCATGTGTGTCTCTTACACTTACATACTTATTGCATTTGTTTCATGATGGGTTAGGGTTGTAATATGGTTATCATGGAGAATTTGATGTTGACCTTTTGAAACGTATTTTTCATAAGTACATGACTGATTTCATATGGATTATATGTCATTTACATGTTGATTTTATGTCGTCTACTTACATCCTTGTATGTCAGGTTACATTTTGAATGCTTTGATTACATGTATCAGTCTTGTAGGTTTATTGCAAGAACTGACCAATTGTATTCGACTACATGCGTTTATGCATATTTGTAGTTGGTTCTTATGCAACCATCTCACAAAATAGAAGAAAATATAGATCAATGACTTCAAAATTAGCCTCTTTGATGGGGCAACCTCCTTTACATTACACAAATGAACAATTCTTGGATGATACAAATGATAAAACATCCTTTATGTATATAGAAAACTAAGGGGTCACAATATAATCAGAGCCGACATAACAATAATAATGTAAGGGGAAAAAATTACAATAGTGGTCTTCTATGGGGCATAATAATAACAATATGGGGACAACATGGGTACAACAATAAAAATAAGGGGCTACAATGAAAATAATAACAAGGGAATACACTAGTATTATAGGGACCTAACATGCCCCTGTCCTTCATGAAATTTTTGTCCTCAACGCTTGAGTAGTTCTGGATGCTTCTGTATAAAATTCTCATCCTCCCATGTGGAATATTCAGTGGGTAAGTTCTTCCACTTGATGAGATACTATGAAATTGATCAATTTCATAGTTGTCGAGTTCTTGCTTCTGTGACTGCTTCAGGTTCCAATATGATTTTTCCTTCCTCGTCAAGTTCTGGAAATATTGTTTGAACTGGGAGCATCTCACTTATAACCTTCTTTAAGCATGAAACATAGAAAACTAGGTGCACTCGGGAAGCCGCAAGAAGCTCCAATTTGTATGCCATAGTACCAATCTTTTGCAACACCTTGTACGGACCATAATACTTTGGTGATAATTTACTATCCTTCTTATCTTTCTTGAGGGACATTTGTTTTTATGGGTGTAGCCGTATAAATACCCAATCACCTACACCAAAACTTCTTTCACTGTGATGTTGATTTGCCTGTTGTTTCATTCTATTCTGTGCCAAAGTGAGGTTATCATTTAAGAGTTGAATAACTTGTTGTTGATGCTCAATGTGATCTTCCACTACTTGAACCTTAGAATTTTCTCTTAAATATGATGTGATGGACGGTGGATGATATCCATAAAGTGCCATAGATGGGGTCATTTTTGCTGCAATATGGAAGGAAGTGTTATACCACCATTCATCCACAGGCAACCATTTGACCCATTATGTCTGTCTATCAGATTCAAAGAAACAAGGATATCCTTCCAAACATTTGTTCACTATCTTAGTTTGCCCATTAGATTGGGGATGATAAGATGAGCTATGAGCTAACTGAGTACCCAAACAAGAAAATAATTATGTCCAAAAATTTCTAGTGAAAATGGGATCTTTGTTGCTTACAATAATCTTTGGGTTTCCATGTAACTTTTGAATTGTCTCCATAAATGCAATAGCAATTGTATTGGCTTTAAAAGGATGAGATAATTCACAAAAGTGTGCATAATTGGAAAGTCTATCATCTACCACCATGATGACACTCTTTCCTTCAGACTTGGGTAAACCTGTGATAAAATCCATTGAAACCTCCTCCCAATGTTGACTTTGAATGGATAAAGGTTTTAATAGACCTGGGGTCTTAATTGTTTCAACTTTATTTTGTTGGAAAACCAAACATTTCACCACAAACTTTTGAATATCAGATTTAAGGCCATCCAAAAAAAAATCCTTCTTAACCCTGTGGTAAATTTTTAAAAATCCTGAGTGCCCTCCTAAGGGAGAGGTGTGAAATTCCATAAGAATCTTTTGTTTGAGTTGGGAATTCTTACATAGGTATAAGCAATCTTTATACGATAATGAATCATTTTTCCAGCTAAATGTATCAGATGTACTAGGATCTTGTTGTAACTTTTGAATGGGTGGCCAAACTTCTTCGTCATTCTTTCATTCATCCATTGCTTCATTTATCCAATCTAGTTGGATAATAGAAATGGCACAAAGAAATTCTTCCACGTCCTCATCCTTTCTTGAGAGTGCATCTACAACAACATTTTGCTTCCCTTTTTTGCATATGATTTCAAAGTCATAACCCAACATATTTGTGACCCATTTTTTCTACCCTTATGTAGATAATATTTGTTCTAAAAAGTATTTAAGATTATCATGATCCGTTTTTACCTTGAAGTGTCTTCCTATTAGTTAAGATCGACATTTCTTAAGTGCATGCAGTATTGCCAACATTTCCTTCTCATAAATAGCTTTATGTAAATACTTTCCTTTGATTGGACGATTTTTGAAAGCAATGGGTCTTTATTCTTGCATTAAAACAACACTAATTACATTTCCTGAGGCATCACATTCCACAATAAAGGTTTTTGTAAAGTGTGGCATAGCTAAGACTGGTGCTTGACACATTGCCTCTTTAAGATGTTCAAAGGCCTTCATTTCTTCTGCAATCCAAGAAAATGCATATTTCTTCAATAATGTTGTTAGAGGTGCTACTATTCTCCCATAATTCTTAATAAAATTGTGATAATATCCTGTCAACCTAAGAAATCCTCAGAGATGCTTTATGGATGTGGAGATTTTCCATTGCTTAATGGCTTTAATTTTGATAGGGTCTATCTTAACACCTTCATGAGATACAATATGACCTAGATATTCCACCTCTTGTACTCCAAAGAAACATTTGGAGGTTTTTGCAAATAATTGTTTCTCCTCCAATATTTTGAGCACCCTGTCAACATGTTGAACATGATCCTTCCAAGACTTGTTGTATATTAGTATATCATCAAAATACTAACATATATTTTCTAAGGAAGGGTTTGAAAATGGAATTCATCAAACCTTGAAATGTATAAGGTGCATTAGTAAGGCCAAAAGGCATGACAAAAAATTCATAATGACCCTCATGAGTTCTAAATGTTACTTTTGAAATGTCTTCAATCTTCTTTCTGATTTGATGATATCCTGAATGAAGATCCAACTTGGTGAAATAAATTGATCCATGCAATTCATCAATGACAGGAATGGGAAATTTATCTGTAATAGTAAGCTTGTTGAGCTCCCTATAATCCAGACACATGCACCCTGATCCATCCTTCTTGTGCACCAATACTACTGGAGCAGATAAATAACTTTGACTAGGTTGAATTATGCCAGCTTCTAGCATTTCTGCAACCATATGTTCAAGTTCACTCTTTTGGGCATAGGGATATCTGTCAGGCTTGGCGTTTGGAGGAACACTTCCTGGAATCAAATGAATAGCATGATCATGAACACAAATATGTGGGAGGCCTTTGGGAGTCTCAAATACCTTGAATGATTGTCCAAGACTTTTTGGAGATCTGTAGAAATAGAGGATTCCGATGTGGGAACCTCTAGCGAACATATTAGTGCAATTACACCTCATTGTTCTTTCTTTAGAAGCTCTATCATGTCATTAGAGAAAATTATCTTTCATGATGCCCCATAAATCAACTTCATTTCCTTCCAAAAAAAAATCAACAAAAGTTCTTGAAAATTAAAAGCTATCATACCCAAAGATTGTAGCCATTGGACTCCTAGTACGACATCAACACCACCCATTGGAATGGAAAGCACTGGACTATTCAATACATATTCTCCTATGGATAACATGATATTATGGCACTTTACAGAGAAATTTATGGTTCCTCCATTTGCAACCATCACTTGACACTCTGGTGCTGGATATAGGAAGCAATTCAATTCCTTGGCTATCTTACAGTGAATAAAACTATGGGTACTACCTGAATCAATCAACACTATTACCCTTTTCTTCTTGATATGTCCTTCTATATTGAGAGTTTAAGGAGTGTCAATTCTGGCCAATGCATTACAAGATATGGTTGGATTCAATTCTTCTTTCTCTATTGTTCGTTCCCGGTGTAGATCCTCTTCTTTTGATGTTTCTTGTTCCTTTTCTTCCTCCTCTTCACAATCTATGTAAAATAACTTATTCTCGGCACATTTATGACCTTTCGTATATTTTCTATCACAAATGTAACAAATCCATTTTGCTCTTTTTTATTCCAATTGTTGTGGTGTCAATCTTGTAGGTTATGGAAGGCTAGGGGCAACAACACTTCCATATTTATAGTTGTGAGTGGTAGGCTTCCTTGTTGCCATAATTTAATTTTTCTTTCAATTTTTCTTTCCAATATAAATGCCTTCTCCAATGAATCAGGTTCCCAATGGGAACCTCATGTTGGATGTTATCCTTTAATTTCTCTATGAACACATCAATCCTATGCTCCTCTAGAATATATTTTACCCTTATATTCAATTTTTGGAAGTCCTCAATGTGCTCCACCATTGAACCCTTTTGTTTGAGATTTATCAATTGGCTAAAAAGAGTGTTTCTTTTTGTATCCTCATAATGTGCTATCATTTCTTCCATAAAAATTGCCAAAATGACAATTTGTTTACGAGAGAAAATCCATTGATACCATATAAACTGATTGGGTTCCAAATATAAAGTTGTAATGCATACCTTTTTTGTGTTTTGCACATTATGGAGATCGAAATATTGGTCCATCTGTAGTATCCATGTTATGGGATCCTTGCCATCAAACTTCCTCATATCAATATTTGGAACATGGTGGGTCTTCAATCCAACATTAGAGTCTATGAAATCATGATTAACATTTATTTTTTTCTCATCATGAGTTTCCTTTACTAGCCTTTCACCATTAGTAAGCATTTCTTGTAGCAACTTTGTCAAATCTATCTTCAAATCTTTCATGTTACTCTTAAGTTTTGTTTCTATACCATCCATATTAGCTTCCATGCCATCCATCTTAGCTTCCATGTCATTCATCTTAGCTTCCATTCCTTTCTTCAAACCATCCATATTAGCTTTTGTTACTTTTTGTGAGAGTGAAATTTGTTGCACTTGGTCTCGTAATTTTGATATATCATGTTGCATTTCTTCCTCTTCCTCATGAGTCATGGTAGATATTTTAGGTTGCTAACTAGGTGTTTCCATTTTCTTTCTTCAGGGCATCAATTAATGATAATTATGCTTCACTATGTCCTTTGAATTCCTTCAAACTAATTTTTCAAACCAAACTTATGAAAAATTTTAAAAAGACTACACACCTTTTTTGGCTTTATAGGAGCTTAATATTGAATCTGTTGTATCTCTGTAATTTTGGGTCTCCAAGGTCTAAAATTTTGTCCTATGGTATCCCTCTGAGTCCTCATTCCAACCCCACAAGTTTGATCAAGATTGGATTCTCCAAGAAATAGTTATTCCAAATCTTCCACGATGACTTGATTATAGATTGGTTCAGCAGAGAGAACTTGTACAAAGTGCCATGTGTCAATGCTTTGACCTTCAGACCTAAAAATGATACAAAGAAAACTAAATTATGTTCTCTTTCTATATCACTTTACAAAATTTCAATCTGAGGCTCAGAGAGAAAGTTATGATAATTTTCCCCAAGTCACTTGTTTTAGATATAATTCAGGAGCCTGCAAAAACCCTAATTTTGTTGGATCATATATCCTAAAATATAGCAAGAAAAGATCTTAAATTCGTACCTAATGTTCATCAAGATTTCGGCTTAAATGGGTTTTAATTTCAGCTTCTGAAACAACGTATAAAAAATGTTATAGCGAAAATTCCATGATGACTTGTTTGAAGCAGCGAAACCCTAGAATCCAAAGCTCTGATACCAATTGTTATGCAACCATCTCACAAAATAGAAGAAAATATAGATCAATGACTTAAAAATCAGCCTCTTCAAGGGGGAAACCTCCTTTACATTACGCAAATGAACAATTCTTGGATGATACAAATGACAAAACTTCATTTCTATATATAGGAGTATAAGAGGTCACAATATAATCAGAGCCGACATAACAATAATAATGTAAAGGCACAACACAAAAATAAAAATAGTGGGCTTCTATGGGGAACAACAATAACAATAGTGGGCTTCTATGGGGCACAATAATAATAATATGGAGATAACCTAGGTACAACAATAACAATAAGGGGATACAATGACAATAATAATAAGGGAATACACTAGTATTATAGGGACCTAACATTGGATGGGCATTGCTTATGCATATTGTCGGTTGTATGTAGCAACGTGTATAATGGAGTGATGGTTGTTTTCATGCATAAGGTCATAGCATGCATTGTTGATATGGTTTTGCATTGATGACTGGATCCTAGTTAGAGTGATGTTTATGAGTTGATACATTTACTCGCGTATGTTGATATGTTGTTATGGTTATGTTATACATGTATCATGCTGATTTGGTGATCCTACAGATAAGGTACCCTCCCCGAGCTATATTGAGGTACGTTGGTTTATTGTGATTTGGTTTATCAGACATATTATGTATTGCAGAAAGAGAAAGATCAAACGGCTAGCAAGATGGTTGACTATAGAGACTCTCCCTATGAATCCGAAGAGCAGTATGGTGTTGGGAACTCTTCAAATTTTGTAGTTACATTAAGAAGTTTGAAGGAGGAGATAAGGAGTTGTAAGGTGGATAATGATCAAATCATACAAGAACAAGAGAAGCAGGCAGAGGTAAATGCTATACTTCCTCAGATTTTGTTGGACTTGCAGCGACAAGGGCCGCTTCGGATCAACCATGGACATGAGGATAAAACTAATGGGTCATATGGCAGTAGATCTCCTGGTAGACACAGGTCGGACATATCTGATACAATGAGAGATGGTAGGTTGTTGGACACTCCGGATAGGAGGGGTGGTGAACATAGGTATTATTCTAGTTCTGGTTCTGATAGACATCATGATCATCATCGATATCATCCTTAGAGGAGGAATGATAAGGATACTTTCGAGATTAGTTCAAGAAAGCAAAACCACCAACTTTTGATGGAGATATGAAGAAGCCAGAAGATGCATAGCCTTGCATAATTGGAATAAACAAATTATTTGAGTTGCATGATTACACGAATAACATGAAGACCAAAATAACTATCTTCAACTTGAAAGGTAAAGCAGACATCCGGTGGGAAGATGTTAAGCAGGTTAGAGACATCAGGAGAGATGACTTGAGTTGGCAGGAATTCAAGAGGTTTTTTAGGAAGAAGTACTTGTTAGAAAGGTAATATGATAGTAAGGAAAAATAATTATATTAGCTAAAGATGGGATTAGTGATGGATGAAGAGTACATGACCAATTTTCTGGAGCTATTGAGGTATGCACCGTATCTTACTGATGAGAAGGCTAAATTTCAACAGTTTGTCAATGGTTTGCCATTAGCATTTAGAGATTGGATTGAGTATGATGAGACTTGGTCACTTGAGGAATTTATTGGGAAACTCAAGCATTTCTATGAGAAATCAAAGCATAAGAATGAATCTCAACATGGATGGAAAGGAAAGGACAAAGGTAAAGGTAAATGGCAGATTAAGAGGACAAGGCCTCAGCATGCAGATTAGAAAGAGAATGTGGCACCAAAAAAGAGATTTAGTGCAACTAGATAGGGATATGAGTCGCAGCAGCAGCACAGAGGTGTTGGTATTGGTCGGTTGGAGTGTTGGACATGTGGCAAGGAACACCTTAAGAGAGATTGTCAACACAATCAGGGTGGTAGACCTCAAATATACAGTGCATAGGAGGCATATACTATTGGAGACATTGGTTAGAGTATTCCACGTATCTATGCAATAGCGGAAAACAAGTAGGAATAACATCAAGCATCTATCATTGAGATGGACGGTAAGCTTTGTGATCAAGTTATTTCTATTTTGATTGACCCTAGATCTAATTATAGATATGTTAGTCTTGACTTGGTAGATAAGTGTGGTTTGAATAAGGAATTGCATGTAGAGTCTTAGTTAGTGCAATTGGCTACAAGTACAAAGAAGCAAGTTCATCATTGGGTAAGAGCTTGCACATTTCATTTAAGTGGTATGACTACAATAGCACATATGAATGTGTTTTTGTTGGGATCATACAATATGTTGTTGGGCATGGATTGGTTGTATCTACATAGAACCAAGGTTGACTAATATGAAAAAGCTATTGAGTGTGTTGATGACAATGGAGAACCAAGAGTCTTGCAAGGTAAGTAGAAAGCCACATTAGTTAGGATGGCGACAGCTATGCAAGCAAAGCGTAGTCACGTGAAAGGGTGCAAGTTATTTGCAGTACACATTTCTAGTGATAAGGGTAAGGAGGTTGAGGATGCAGATGTGTTGAACAAGTACCTAGTTTTGCAGCAGTTTTAGAATGTATTTCCTAAGGACATTACAAAGTTGCCACCTTGTAGGGAAGTAGACTTTTCGATTGAGTTAGTTCCAGGGGAAACTTCATCATCGAAAGCACTTTATAGGATGAGCACACCTAAGTTGGTTGAGTTAAAGTTGCAGTTGAAGGAAATGTTGGACAAGGGATGCATTAGGCCAAGTGTATCACCTTGGGGCACACCGGTTTTGTTTGTAAGGAAGAAAGATGACAGTCCCATGTTATGCATTGATTACAAGTAGTTGAACAAAGTGACTATAAAGAACAGGTACCATTTTTTGAGGATTGATGACTTGTTCGATCAGATGAAGGGAGAAACAATGTTCTCGAAGATTCACTTGAGATCTAGATACCATCAAGTACGCATAATAGAGGAGGACATTTACAAGACTACATTCAGGATTAGATATGGGCATTATGAGTTTGTTGTTGTTCCATTTGGCTAAACCAATGCTCCATCTACATTCATGTGTTTGATGAATAGTGTGTTGCATCCATATTTGGATAAGTTTGTTATCGTGTTCATTGATGATATATTGGTATATTGTAAAAATGAGGAAGAGCATGCCAAACATTTAGCAGTAGTGTTGAGGTTGTTGAGGGAGCATCAGTTGTATGTTAAGCTCAGCAAGTGTAGTTTCTTTCAGACTGAGGTGCACTACTTAGGACATGTTGTCTCCAAGGAAGGCATTGCAGTAGATCCAGAGAAGATAAGGGCCATCATGGAGTGCGTAGCTCCTAAGAATGTGGATGAGGTGAGATCTTTCATGGGTCTGGCAGACTATTGTAGGAGGTTCATTAGGAACTTCTCAAATATTGCTTAGCCCATTACATCATTGCAAAGGAAAGGCAAGAGGTTTGAATGGACAGAGGAGTGTGAGGATAACTTCGAACAACTTCAGAAATTGTTGACACATGCACTAGTACTACAGATTGCAGATTCGAACAAATATTTTTTAGTATGCACAGATGCTTTCAAGTGAGGGCTTGGTGGAGTCCTTATGGAGGATGGACAGGTGGTATGTTATGAGTCCCAAAAACTAAATGAGCATGAGCATAACTACCTGACACATGATCTTGAGTTAGCAGTGATTATACATGCATTGAAGATGTGGAGGCACTATCTTCTTGGTAGGCGATTTGTGCTTATGAGTGATCACATTAGGTTGAGGTATTTGTTTGATCAACCAAATCTAAACATTAGGCAATCTAGATGGTTGGCCACGATCATCTAGTTTGATTTTGAGATCAAGTACATCAAAGATAAAGAGAACAGGGTGGAAAATTCTCTTAGTAGACGAGTATAGGTACATCACTTAGCAGTTATGAGCTCTTATGGGAAAGATTCATAGGATAGGATCTTGTGGGCAAGACAACAGGATGTCAGATATATGGAGATTGTGCATAGGTTGCAGTAGAGTATAGGTACAGGTACATGCACAGGTGATGGTACAGGTACATGTGATGGTATAGGTATAGGTACAAGTACAGGTGCAGGTGCACAAGACTTGGACTATTATATTATAGCAGATGGATTTTTTATGTTTCAAGACAGGATATATGTGTCAAATGACAGTGATCTCAAGAAAGTGATCTTGAGGGAGTTTCATGTGAAACCATATTCAGGTCACCCAGGTTACCAGAAGACACTCACAGTAGTGAAGAAATATTACTATTGGATGAACTTGAATAGGGATGTAGTAGAGTGTGTGGCTAGATGTTTGATTCTCAATGGGTGAAAGAAGAGTGTAAACATCCAGGTGGACTGCTACAGTCGATTGCGATTCCAGAATGGAAATGGGAGGTCATTTCCATGGATTTCATTACAAGTTTTTCGAAGACAATGAAGCAGCATGATTCCATCATGGTCATTGTGGAAAGGTTCAAAAAAGGTTGCACACTTCATTCCAGTGAACTCTATGTACTTATTTAGCGATGTGGCATAGGTATTCATTAGAGATGTGGTTAGACTACATGGTGTTCTAAAGAAGATTGTGTCAAACAGGGATGTGAAGTTTACTTCCAAGTTTTAGAAAGAGTTATTTACAGGATTGGACACAGAGTTGGCCTTCATCATAGCTTATCATTCGCAGACAGATGGACAGACGAGGAGAGTCAACAGGATATTATAGGACATGTTGAGGATGTATGTGATGCATCAGCAGTGGAAATGGGAAGAGAGTCTCCCTTTGGTCGAGTTTTCATACAACAACGATTTTCAAGAGTCATTGAAGATGATTCCTTTTGAGGCATTGTATGGGTGGAGTTGCAACACTCCCATCAGTTGGAGTGATCCAGTTAGTAGAGTATTGATTGGACCAGATATGTTGGCAAACATGGAACAGGAGATGGAGGTGATCAAGAAAAATCTTAAGGCAGCATAGGATAGGTAGAAGAGTTATGATGATAGGAATGGGTTATTCACTAGGAGTTTCAAGTTGGGGAATAGGTGTACTTGCACATCAAACCAAAGAAGAGCTCCTTGCATATTGGTTCATGTGCCAAGCTAGCACCGCGGTTTTGTGGATCCTTCAGTATCATTGAGAGGATTGGGTCAGTAGCCTATCGACTTTCACTACCTCCAATAGTGAAATTCCATGATGTTTTCCATGTATCTTTACTTAAGAAGTATGTTGAGGATGTTGATCATGTGATTGACTGGTCTGTATTGCAGGTGGAACCAGATGGAGAATTCTAGTTGGAGCCTCAATGTATATTGCAGAAAAAGTTGCTCATGCTCCGGAACTGAGCAATCGAGCAAGTTAAAGTGAAATGGAAGAACTTTGGGCCCAATGAAGCTACATGGGAGATGGCATATCAAATGCGGGCTATGTATCCTTCCTTGTTTTCTGGTTGAGGAAAAGTAGCTTGACATGGTGGTTTTGTATCTTCTTATGGTGGTTTGGTATTTCCTTTATGGTGGTTTGGTATATGCTTTATGATGGTTTGGTATTTTCTTTATGGTGGTTGATATATGCTTTATAATGGTTTGATATATACTATATGATGTTTTGATATATACTTAGACGTGGTGTTTATTATATGTTTTGATATATGCTTTGGTATATGATTTGGCATATGTTTTGGTATCTATATTTTTTATGATGTTGCTATATTTACACCCGGGTATGGATGTAAATATCATAACGAGCTATGTTATAAAGCTCCACTATGTGCTATGGGTGTCATGTTATTATGCTAACATGTGGTTATGTTATCATGATGTTATGATGCCATATGAGTTGGCACTCAGCGGGATGATCATTGTAAATATCGTAATTAGTTGTGTTATAAAACTCCACTATGTGGTATGTTGTCATGTTGTCATGATGTTTTTCTCTTGAGTAGATATTTCATTATAAATACTACATCAATTTGTGTTATAAAGATCCATGAGAAGTATGTCTTCTTTTAGCAAGTTGATGAGGTATATGTGTGATTGAACACCGAGGACGATGTCCCCCAAGGGGGAGGGTTCTATAACATCCCTGGTGAAAATTACATGTAATAAAAGTTAAAAACAATAACCACAGATGAATGGGACAGTTATTCCAATATGAATGTTGGGCAAGACATCCTAGGGGGTGTTCATTTGGTTGTTTATGGCTAAGGAATTTGGCAAAGGAAATGGCTAAGGCTTTGGAAAGGAAAAATGACATTTTTGGCACATTATCTATGAAAATAATGCAAATTAGGAGAAAAATGAGGTGAAAGATCACAGGTTGCATGTGAGGAGGAAAATGAAGGAAAATAATGGAAAATGAAGAAAATAGAGGCCTCATTCATAAAAAGGCTTTCGAGGCCCAATTGGTAACCTTTTGTTAGTTTAGCTTTGAATTTCTCTCATTATTCTCTCTCTCTCTCATACTCTTAGACACTTAGAGTTTTCTTGGAGCACTTTGAAATTGGGGCAAGAAAGGCAAAGAAGGCAAGAGGAAGTAAGGATCAAGAAACTATAGTAGGCTTCATTGTAGGTATCAACTTGCATAAGTATTTCCCTTGCTAGATTTGGAATGCATGGTATTGCATGTGGTTCTTTTCTATCATGGCATGGGTTTTGCCAGGTGTGACATTTTCAGCCTAGCTTTGCCATTTCCGACTAGCCATGGTGTGATGGGGTTCTCATGTTTGGTTGAGATGGATTGCAGATTCAAAGTTGAGTGAGGTGGATCTCTGAAATGATAGAACGCGTGGCCTAGTAACCATTGAGATAGACTATTGGTTGCAGTAAATCTAGATTTTGTGTTGCCTCAGATGGCTTAGGAATCCTTACCGGTGAATGGAAGGATATACGGTAAATCCTACAGGTGGTTTGCTCTCCATTGGGCCTAGTAATCTTGGGTTTGGGATATGCGGTAAAACCTGGAGAGTGGGTCTAGGTTTAGGGCCTAGTGATCCGGGTTTGGATTGCAATAAAGCTTGAGATACTAGGACACGGGAAAATTTCTCACAATGTAGGTGGAGAAATCTGGTGGCATCCATGCTTGTTTAGCCTAGTGATCGGGTGGAGATCACGGTAAAGCCTAAATGATGTGTTCATTATGTTGGCCTAGTGATCTGGGATGGATTACGGTAAAGCTTGGTTTTTGTTGATGAGGGTGAGGTGGTTTAGCCTTGGTATTCCCTGGTTGAGTTCTTTTGATTTGAGTCCCACATTCATGCTTGGAATATGGCACTGGGGTGACTGGTTGAAGAGGTATTTGGCTTAGCCATTCTATGGTCGGGTGGAATGTGATAGTCCCATATCCAGTTGGTTCATTGCATTGATTAATGAGAAATTTATTCCCATGATTTTCACGTGAAAATGTACTGATGTATATATGGATTTTGATGGATGATATGTTTATTGTATTTATGTTCCTATTATGTTGGTTATATGCACATTTTATGAAAACAGCTATGTATGGCTCTCAGCATGTTTTTACTTGTATATGAATGGAAAATTTGTCTATGACCTAATAGAGGATAATGTTGTTAAGAAATTTATTGCAAAGAGATAAATTATTACTAAGATATACCGATATTTACAAAGAGGAATAATAAAATAACCAACAAGAATACACATAATATTTATCCAGGAAAACCCCAAATCCGGGGAAAAAACCCAACCCAATGAGATCTCATTAGCATTGGCCAAAACCCTGGCCAATCCAACCAAGTGAACCTTCACCACTCACCTCCAACCTCTCTTACAATGAAGTATTCCCAACCTTTTATAGGCTCCATTTCATGCAATACCATGGACCATAATACCATGGGTACACTATACCATGTGCCCAAAACCACTACTATTTAACCAAGTCAACCTTGACTCAAACCCCAAGTCAATTTTACCTAACAATTCCCCCCTTAAACTTGACTTGGGGTTCCTTGACTAAATCCAGCCAAAACTTGCTAAGTGAGACAATCCTGCTCACTCTAGCCCTTACCCCCTTCAAAAAATTTATCGGGTATTTGTTAACCTGACATCCCCCTATTACCTAGGTCTAACCCAAACTTTATCGTTAATTACCCAGTGTACGCATGCCTTACCAGGTCTTACAACAATATGCCCATTTACATGCAAATTAAAAATTTCACTCCATTATAATAATAAAAAAATTGTTTACCCTTGTTGTTGTCTTTATAAAAAGAACCCATCTACCGAATTACATGGGTCACCAACCGCTGTAAACGCCAGTTATCTAGGCGTTCTTTACAGGTACATGGTTCATCAATTAATTATTCCACGTGCACATATCCTCCTCATCCAATGAATCTCTCATGACCCAATGGTGTGTAGATTTGATTCACAATCTATGGCTTTTGATCCAGGTCTGCAAGGAAAACTCAATTATCTCTCTATCTACCAGGCTAATACAAACCCTTGGCAACAAAAAACGTCCTTCTGAAGCCAACTTAGCTATGATACTAGTTGTTAAGAAATTTACTACAAATAGATAAATTATTACTGATATTTACCAAGATTTACAAAGAGGAATAATAAAATAACCAACAACATTACACATAATATTTATCCAGGAAAACCTCAAATCCAGGGAAAAAACCCAACCCAATGAGATCTCATTAGAATTGGCCAAAACCCTGGCCAATTTGGCCAAGTGAGCCTTCACCACTCACCTCCAGCCTCTCTTACAATGAAGTATTCCCAGTGGTTTATAAGCTCCATTTCATGCAATACCACGGACCATAATACCATAGGTGCATTATACCATGTGCCCAAAAGTAGTACTATTTAACTAGGTCAACCTTGACTCAAACCCCAAGTCAATTTTACCTAAAAATTGTAGCAAATGGCATGAGGGAACAATGGTTCATAGTGATTCTTAGATAATTATGATATCCATACATGTAATTATGTTGTTTACACCTGTAGGTTACATGTCGATAATATGTTTGATGAAATGTATGTCATGGCTAGTAGGGGTCTGGTTAAGGTCTTAATAAACTATTTACTTTTTCATCATTTCTTCCCTGTACTTTACTTGATTCTGATCTTTCATTCCATTCTTATCATTGGCTTGGGCTATGGGCCTGAAAAAGTGGCTTAATTCCCGGGGTCGTTGGCATAGAATTGGAAAGTTTGGTCCACAATCGCAAGTAGGCCTATGAGAGTGACTTTGGGTTTATGGCCACTCCCTTTCCCATAGCATGAGAGCGACTATGGTCTAAGAGACCTAAAACAATAGTGGGACCCAAGGACAAGCTGTCTAAGTGGTTGACTTGTCTCTTGAGGGCTCTGTTGATGATGTTGGATGATTGTGTGTGATGTTCCATCAATTCCACTTCCATGAGGTCGAATCTGATCATAGTAGCCTCTCACCTCATGTTTACCCGATTGGCATGGTTACTTTGGGTAGGCCTGAGAGGATGGTGTTACATTGGATCAATAGCTACACCTGAATAGCTTTATAGGTAACAAGTTGCATCTATGATTTCCTTGTTGATTTCTGGATGTGTGGTATATGTGTGTCATTTTCTGGTTATGTGTTGTCATTGGCATAGATATTTTCCCAGATGGGCAATGGTTTTAGCCTTGCCTTTCCATTTCCTAGATAACCATGGTGTTGTGGTTTTTTTCACTTGTTTTTCTTATTGGTGTTCATGTCCCTTATGGTTGTGTAATGGAACAAATGCTCTGGAAGCCTTGCAACAACTTGGGTTTAGGTACTAGTCCTGAAGCCTATATTTCTATAAACGTTCTAGAGCCCTTGGTGGGTTGAGTTACTAGTCCCTAGAGCTGATTTGGACAAACGATCTGGAGACGTGGAAGGTTGTTGGTTGAGTTACTAATTCTTGGAGCCTTGGAAAACTTAGGTAGAAATCGATCTGGTTAGTGTTAGTGATGTCCAACCATGGAGGTGGAATCACTTTGTATGACAGTTGAGGTGGTTTTTCATCTGGAATCCATGGCTTGGTTTTGTTTTGGTTTATTCCATGAGATCCCACATTCATTCTTAAAATATGGTGTGCGGGTGATTGGCTGAAAGATAGATTTGGTTCAGCTCAATCTATGCTCAAATGGTATGTGGAAGTCCCTAACTTAGTTAGTTTTTAATATATTAATAAGAGTTATTCTTATATTGTGATTCATGTATACTTGTACTGGTTATGATGGTGATAGTATGACTGAGTTACCATGGTTTCTATGTTGGTTATTTTCTGGTTACATGATGTGTATTATCTATGGCTCTTGTGATGACTTGTTTATTTATTGATTGATTGATGAATGTATGGACCAATAAGTGCTTTTTCATCTATGTGGATATGGAATAAAGCCTTCTTGGTGATTCTTGGATTATTTTCAAACTAATGTGATTAGATATGCATTCATGTCCTATAGCTCCTATGGTTTCCATGTGTTTGACGAAATGTCTAGTGTGTTGTAGGAATTGCAGGTCAAGTTTTGATTTGAAATTGAATGCTTAGCTTTGTCATCATGTTAATAATGATTCTGGAAAGTCTCAGGAAATTTTGGGTAGTGGTCTACACGTTGGCCTGAAAAGGTGGCTCAAATCCTAGGACCACGCCCTTTGAACTAGGCAAGTTGGGTCATAACTACATGGAGTTAGTTTCTTGCATGTGGTTGGAGGCATATAACCACACCCAGGCCTTGTTATGCATGTGGTTAAGGATTAATCTTATGGAAAAATAGTGGCATCTTAGCGAATGATCACCTGGGGTGGTCCTTTGGCCCCTGAGTGTCTTGTAGCCCTAAGGGATGTTGTGAGTTATCAATTTATTGGCCCCACTTCCATAACTAGAGCTTGGAGGTCAGGTCATGTCATAGTAACTCTTCATCTCATGTTTACCCTAGTAGGCTGGTGAAATTGGGTAAATGTGGGAGGATGTGGTTAAAGGGTAGTATCAAAGTGAGGTTGCAGCACTAGACCTCAGGGTAGATGTGATTAATATGTATGCATGTCCAATTTTCAATGTGATTTTTATGCATGCAATGTGATGGTCATTGTTGTGGTAATTTTTCATCATGATGTTGATGTTGAGATCATTGATACGTTGATTTCATTATATATACATATGTTGTGCTAATCTACATTGACTGTGCAGATGAGATTGCCTCCCCTAAACTTCGCTGAGGTATGTAGTATTATGCTTATATTTGGTTTATCTGGAATGGTATGTTTGTGGGAAGAAGATCAAAGATGAAAAGAAGAATGGTGGATTATATTTCGCATGACTGTCCTTATAGATCAGGTGAGCAGCAAATATATGATTACTCTCCTAACATAGCATATACATTAACAAGTTTAAAGGCAAAGCTTAGAAGTTTTAAGGCAGATAATGACAGAATCATTCAGTCACAGGAAATATGTGCCAGGGAAAAAGAAAAGAAAGCAGAGTTCAATGTAGTGATTCTTTAGAGTTTATCAGATTTTCAGAGATAGGGACAACCACAAATCATTTATGGATAGGAGGAAAGGACTAATGGGGCATATGGTCGTAGGTCTCATGGAGGGAACAGGTTGGAAAAAAGGAGGACATGGTCAGAGGTGGAAGATGGATGGATAGAACTGACAGGAGAGGTATTGGTTATGGGTTCTATTCTATTTTTGGATTAGAGAGACAACATGGTCATCATCAATATCATCCTTACAAGAACAGTGAGAATAAGTACTTGTCGGATAAGTTCAAGACTTACAAGCGTCCTACCTTTGATGGAAAGTTGAAGAAACTGGAAGATGCAGAAGCATGGTTGCTTAGAATAAAAAAGTTATTTGAGTTGCATGATTACATAGAGAATATGAAAGCCAAGATAGTTATTTTTAGTCTCAAATGGAAAGCGGACATCTAGTGGGAATATCTGAAGTGTGTCAGAGATATCAAGATAGAGGAGTTGATTTTGAATGACTTTAAGAGACTTTTTAGAAATAAGTATTTGTTAGATTAGATACTATGATGGTAAGGTTAAGGATTTCTACGAGTTCAAAATGGGATCTATGACATATAAAGAGTATACGAATAAGTTCTTGGAGCTATTGAGGTATGTCCCTTATCTTAAGGATGAAAAGATGAAGGTTCATATATTTGTTAGTGGATTTCCATTAATATTTAAGGATCATATTGAGTATGATGAGGCTCAGACATTGGAGGAATTAATTGGGAAGTTGAAACATTGTTACAAGTAGTTTAAGCATAACTTGAAGCCTAAGCAGGGTTGGAAAGGTAATGGTAATACTAAAGGAAAGTGGTATAAGAAACAACGAATGCCTCCGCATGTAGTTAACAAGGAGAATGCAGCATCGTACAAGAAATTCAATGCAATTGATAGAAGACAGGGATTTCAGCCTGAGGAGCAGAACAAGGGTGAGGGCAGGAAGCCTTTGCAATGTTGGCCTTCTGGGAAGGATCATTGCAGGAGAGATTGTCCACAACATTAGGGTGGCATACCTCATATTTACAATGCATAGGAGGCATAGAGAGTTAAGGATGTTGGACATAGTATTCCTTGGATTTATGTAGCATTAGATAATAAGAAGGTTGATCATCGGGCATATATTATCAAGATGGAAGGTAAGGTTTGTGATCAAGTTTTTTCTATTTTGATTGGCCCTAAATCTAACAACAATTATATTTTTCCTGACCTGGAGGATAATTGTTGCTTGAATAAAGAAGTGCATGCAGAGTCTTAGTTGGTGCAGTTGGTTATAGGTACCAAGAAAATAGTTTATCATTGGGTGGGATCTTGCGCATTTGAGATGAACAATATGTCTACATTAGGAAATCTAAATGTGCTTCTGTTGGGATCATACGTTGTTGGGTATGGATTGGTTGTATATTCATAGGACTAAGTTGGGTTGTTATGACAAGGCTATTGAGTGCCTATATGATGATGGAGAGAGGAGAATCTTGTAGGGTAAGAAGTAGCCTACATCAATGAGAATGGTTACAGTTATGCAAGAAAAGTGCAGTAGCAAGAAAGGGTGTGTATTGTTTGCAATTCATATTTCCAGTGACAAAGGGAAGGATATTGAGGATTCTAAATTCTTGAAGAGGTATATGGTTTTGCAGTAGTTACAGGTTGTATTTCCAATAGATATTTCAAAGATAACACCTCATAGGGAAGTTGACTTTTCCATGAGTTGATGTTAGGAGCAAAACCATTGAAGGAAACTTAAAGGATGAGCACTCTGGAATTAGTGGAATTGAATTTTCATATTAAGGAAATGCCTAATAAGGGATATATTAGGCTAAGTGTGTCACCTTGGGTGCACCCGTATTGTTTGTGAAGAAGAACGATGATACTCTCAGGTTGTGTATTGATTACACACAGTTGATCAAGGTGACTATCAAGAATAGGTATCCTTTGTCGCAAATTGATGACTTGTTTGATCAATTAAAGGGAGCAGTAGTGTTCTTGAAGATTGAATTGAGATCGGGATATCATCATATACGCATCAAAGAAGAGGGCATCTACAAACTGCATTTCATACTAGGTATGGGCATTATGAGTTTGATGAATAGTGTGTTGTGTCCTTATATGGACAAGTTTATGATAATATTCATTGATGACATATTGATATACTCTAAGAATGAGGAAGAGCATGCAAGCCACCTAGCAGCAGTGTTAAGATTGTTGAAATAGCATTATTTGTATGCCAAGCTTAGTAAGTGTAGTTTCTTTTGAACAAAATATCATTACTTGGGGCGTGTTGTTTCCAAGGAAGGTACAATAGTGAACTCGAAAAATATCGGAGCTATCATGGAGTGGGAAGCTCTTAGGAATGCGGATGAGGTCAGATCATTCATGGGACTATCACGTTACTACAAGGAGTTCATCATAAGCATCTCATGAATTTCCTATCCTATTACATCTTTGCAGTGAAAAGGAAAGAAGTTTGAATGGACTAAGGAGTGTGCAATTAGTTTTGAATAGTTGAAGAAGTTACTTACAAATGCTCCAGCATTGAATATTCCAGATCCTAACAAGGAGTTTGTGGTATGTACAGATGCTTGCAAGAGAGGACTTGGTGGAGTCTTGATGCAGGAAGGATAGGTAGTATGTTATAAGTCAAGGAAGTTGAATGAGCACGAGAAGAACTACATGAATCATGATATTGAGTTGGAGGTTATCATTCATACATTGAAAATGTGGAGAAATTCTCTTCTTGGTAGGAGGTTCATCTTGATGAATGATCACAGTGGGTTGAGGTATTTATTTGACCAGCCTAATCTGAATGCTAGGAAATCTATATGGTTAGCTACTCTTAGTGAGTTTGATTTTGAGATCAGGTACATTAAGGGAAAGGAGAACAAGGTCACAGATGCTCTTAGTAGAAGAGTTCAAGTGAATCACATTGTAGCAGTGAGTTCTTATGGGAAATATTTGCAAAAGTGGATCTTGCAGGCAGGACAACATGATGACAAGTATCAACAATTGAGGCACGGGTTATAGCAACGGAGTGAAGGAAATAGGGATAAGGAATATCATCTCACAGCATATAGCTTGGTCAAATTTAGGAATAGGATTTATGTGCCAAGTGACAGTGAGATCAAGAAGCTTGTCTTGAGGGAGTTTCATGTTAAGTGGTATTCAGGTCACCCATGATATGAGAAGACATTGACATCAACTAAGAAGTTCTACCATTGGTCATACTTGAAGTAAGAGAACGTTGATTTTGTTGCAAGATGTTTGGATTGGTAGCAGGTAAAAGAAGAGTGTAAGCATCTAAGTGGTTTATTACATCCAATCATGATTCCAGAGTGGAAATGGGAGGTCATTTCCAAGTATTTCATTACAGGTTTTTCAAGGACATCGAGACAGCATGATTCCATCATGGTTTTGGTTTACAGGTTAAATAAGGTAGCCCACTTCATTGTAGTTAAGTGTACGAATTCGTACAATTACGTAGCTCATATTTTCATCAGGGAGATAGTGAGGTTGCATGGTGTTCCAAAGAAGACTATATCTAACAGACATGCAAGTTCACTTCCAGGTTTTGGAAAGATTTGTTTGCAGGATTGGGGATAGAGTTGGCCTTTAGCATAGCTTATCATTCACAGATAGATGGACAGAGAGAGAGAGTCAATATGATTCTTGAGGACATGTTGAGGATGTATGTCACGCATCAACAAAGGAACTGGTAAGAGTATCTTCCACTGGTATAGTTTGCATATAATAATGAGTATCAAGAGTCCTCGAAAATGAGTCTATTTGAGGCACTTTATGGGCTGAGTTGTAATACTCCTATCAACTCGAGTGATCTAGGGAATAGGGTACTAAGTGGACTGGATATGTTGGCAGAGATGGAATAAGAAATGCAGGTTAATAAAAAGGAATTTGAAGACTGTTGAAAATAGCAACAAGAAATGCTAAAAATAGAAATGATAAAAATAACATTGCTATAAATAGCATTTCAGGATAGATTCCAATTTTAATTAGTCCCTGAATTAAAATTAAGAATTAAAATTGAGAAATAAAATTCGAATTTAGTTTCACTAGCTGTTTGAAAAATAATTAATTAATTCATCTTGAGTTAATTAGTTGGAGAAAATCAGACATGAAGTGTATGTGAAGACATGCAATAGTTATACCTTTGATTGAGGAAGTTATCCCTTGATTAAAGGAGATTAGGATGAGTTGTACTTTGAGTTGTAATTAGTTAACTGAGTTAACTAATAACTGAGTTAAGTCCAGTTAGATTAGTTCAAACAGTTTGTTGAATTGATTGTTAGTTGAGTTAGTTAATGCATGCATGCATGTAACTAGTGTGCTTCAGATAACTGAATATTCTCTCATAAATAACTCATGCATGTCAGTTCCATTAGAGACCCAGTTGAGATTAAAGGAAGGGATAGTGTACTATCAGTTGGAGGAATTTTCCTATAAATGAAAATCATCTATGCAGAAGGAATTATCTCCTTCAGGATTGTGCAGTTATTTCAGAGGTCAGAGTTGTGTGTGAGGTGAGAATCACACAAAACTAGAGGACCCAGGAAAAACTGCGCAAGGAAATAGGAGGCTTGGATGGCAGAGGAGAAGGTTTGTGAGAAGCCATTGACTATCTATGAGCAGCAGTGAGGGATTGTACTGAGAGATGGATAGCTTGTGAGCTAAAGCTTTGTGTAATCCTAAGATATTTCCACTTGTATGATAATCCAAATAGCGGGGTTTTTAGCTGAGGCTTTCCCCAGAGTATTCTTCTGTGTTTCATGTGTGATTTCTTCTTCATCCGTTATATGTGTTCTATTTGATCTTGCTCCAAATCGATTAAGCTTCCACAAGTTTGATTATAGAAGTAGATTAAGTATTTGCTTTAGTACATTTCATAATCAGTTTTAATCTACGGTGAAATTTCTACATGGTGTCAGAGCAAAGGTGATCAAAGCAAAGAATAGTATACGAAGAAGAAAATTTGAAGTAAAAAAAAATTGGGCAGCTAGTTTTCAGAGCAGATATGAAAATTCTTGTGCAAAATTTTTAGAAACAAATAGCAGATCCGGATTCCTTGCAGAAAAAGACCCAAATTCAAAAAATAATTGGCTGAATCGGAGTTCGAATGAGGGAGGTATCGCTGATTTAAAGTTAGCTCTTTTTCAAGAAAATTTCGTGACGTTGAGAAAGATGAAACAGATTGGTGTGCTAGCCAAGAACCTGTATGCACTTGAGGTACAAGATGCATGCAAAGCCTTGAGGAGCAAGGCAAAGTTTAGATACTTGGTGGTTGAGAGGGAGAGTAAATTACCTCTCAACATGCGGCGCCAGAAGAAGTCCTAGACAATTGTGGAGGAGCCATAATTAGTGAAGTAGCTTCAGGAGGTTGTGGAGTAGCCACAACTAGAGAAGCCGAGAGGAGACTAAGTGGAGGCATCCACTCATGCAGAGACCTCCAGTAGGGGGAAATTTTGAGCCAAGTGGGCGGAAGGATCACATGCATCCATACCTCTAGGTTGGAGGTGGGGCGATGTGGAGTGACAGTGCTAAGAAGGCCGGAATAGGGGCAAGATCATTGAGGTACCCAACCTCTTTGATTAGACCTTGCTACCGGAGCCCCGATGAAGAATAGCAAGACTGGCTGAGTGGGTAGAGACAGGTGTGGATGGAGTGGCAGAGAGAGCTATAGTGCAGGAATCCCAAGACAGCGCAGAGCTAGCAGGCTGCAACAATGCGAGAGGCACAAGAGTGTTGCACCAGTGTAGGATGGCATAGGGAGGTGTGCAACAGTGCGAGATGCATGGAGTGTTGTAGCAGCTCAAAGGTCACAGAGGGATCACTTCTCAGTGCCAGAGGAAGTTTCAGTATCAAAGGGTGTTTCTAGCCCAACAAGGAGGTCAGTTGGGAGATCAGTGACTTACTTGTCAGTAACTGAGGTGCAGTGCAGCAGTGGGCAGCACAATGCAACATGATGAGAGGAGATGCAGTGCAGATGCAGTGCTAGGAGATAGGACCAGCAGCAGCACAGATGTAGTAGGAGGAATCAGTGTGGTTGATGCAGTCAGAGATCAAAGTGACAGAGGCTAGAGCAGTCAGGTACTAAAGAGCACAGAGGTGCAAAGTTTTCAGTCGACAGCGGCAATAGCAGTCAAAGACTTTGATGAAAAAGGCATCGTTCTGATTCAGGTTGGATGTCTTTGGTTTCTGAGTTGTTGAAGCAACAACACTGGAGAGAAGTGTTGCATGTAGAACATTCCAAAGGTTCAGGATCGGGTTCGAGTTGAATGCCTTTCTTGTTGAGAGGGAGTGTTGAAAATAACAAGAAGAAATGCTATAAATAAAATTTTAGGATATACTCCAACTCTTTTGGAAATAGAAAAAAATAGAAATGCTAAAAATAGCATTGCTATAAATAGCATTTCGGGATAGATTCCAATTTTAATTAGTCCTTGATTTAAAATTGAGAATCAAAATTCGAATTTAGACTCACTAG
The DNA here is from genome assembly GCA_031772625.1 of Pinus tabuliformis. Taxonomy (NCBI): domain Eukaryota; kingdom Viridiplantae; phylum Streptophyta; class Pinopsida; order Pinales; family Pinaceae; genus Pinus; species Pinus tabuliformis. The sequence goes on along the minus strand of CM062810.1, from coordinate 752,205,653 downwards.
TTGTTTGAAAAATAATTAATTAATTCATCTTGAGTTAATTAGTTGGAGGAAATCAAACATGAAGTCTATGTGAAGACATGCAACAGTTATCCATTTGATTGAGGAAGTTATCCCTTGATTAAAGGAGATTAGGATGAGTTGTACTTTGAGTTGTAATTAGTTAGCTCAGTTAACTGAGTTAAGTCCAGTTAGCTTAGTTCAAATAGTTTGTTGAACTGATTGTTAGTTCAGTTAGTTAATGCATGCATGCATGTATCTAGTGTACTTCAGATAACTAAATATTCTCTCATAAATAACTCATGCATGTCGGTTCAGTCAGAGACCCAGTTGAGATTAAAGGAAGGGACAGTGTACTATGATTTGGAGGAATTTTCCTATAAAAGAAACTCATCCATGCAGAAGGAATTATCTCCTTCAATATTGTGCAGTTATTTCAGAGGTCAGAGTTGTGTGTGAGGTGAGAATCACATAGGTTGCAGCTAGAGGACCCAGGAGAAACTGCGCAAGGAAATAGGAGGCTTGGAGGGCAGAGAAGAAGGTTTGTGAGAAGCCTTTGACTGTCTATGAGTAGCAGTGAGGGATTGTACCAAGAGCTGGATAGCTTGTGATTTAAAGCTTTATGTATTCCTAAGATATTTCCACTTGTATGATAATACAGATAGTGGGGCTTTTAGCCGAGGCTTTCCCTAGAGTATTATTCTGTGTTTCATGTGTGATTTCTTCTTCAACTGTTATATTTGTTCTATTTGATCTTCCTCAAAATCGATTAAGCTTCCGCAAGTTTGATTGTAGAAGTAGGTTAAGTATTTTTCTTTAGTAGATCGCATAATCAGTTTTAATCTACGGTGAAATTTCTACATGGTATCAGAGCAAAGGTGATCAAAGCAGAGAACAGTATACGAAGAAGAAAATCCAAAGTAAAAAAAAATTGGGCCGCTAGTTTTAAGAAAAGATATGAAAATTTCGTGCAAAATTTTCATAATCAAATAGCAGATCTAGATTCCTTGCGGAAAAAGACCCAAATTCAAAAAAAAAAAATTGGCTGAATCGGAGTTTGGATGAGGGAGGTATCGTTGATTTAAAATTAGCTCTCTTTCTAGAAAATTTCGTGACGGCGGGAAAGATGAAACAGATTGGTGTGCTAGCCAAGAACCTGTATGCACTTGAGGTACAAGATGCATGCAAATCCTTGAGGAGTAAGGCAAAGGTTAGATACTTGGTGGTTGAGAGGGAGAGTAAATTACCTCTCAACATGCGGCGCCAGAAGAAGTCTCAGACAATTGTGGAGGAGCCACAATTGGTGAAGCAGCTTCAGGAGGTTGTGGAGCAGCCACAATTGGAGAAGCCGAGAGGAGACCAAGTGGAGGCATCCACTCATGCAATGACCTCTAGTAGGGGGAAATTTTGAGCCAAGTGGGCAAAGGGATCACATGCATCCATACCTCTAGGTCAGAGGTGGGGTGATGTGGAATGACAGTCCCAAGAAGGCTGGAATAGGGGCAGGATCATTGAGGTACCCAACCTCTTTGATTAGAACTTGCTACGGGAGCCCCGATGAGGAGTAGCGGGACTGGCTAAGTGGGTAGAGACAGGTGCGGATGGAGCAGCAGAGAGAGCTACAGTGCAGAAATCCCAAGACAACACAGAGCTAGCAGGCTGCAACAAAGTGAGAGGCACAAGAGTGTTGCACCAGTGCAGGATGGCATAGAGAGGTGTGCAACGGTGCAAGATGCATGGAGTGTTGCAGCAGCTCAAAGGTCACAGAGGGATCACTTGTCAGTGCTAGAGGAAGTTTCAGCATCAAAGGGTGTTTCTAGCCCAACAGGGAGGTCAATTGGGAGATCAGTTACTTACTTCTCAGTAACTAAGTTGCAGTGCAGTAGTGGGCAACACGATGCAACATGATGAGAGGAGATGCAGTGTTGGGAGATAGGACCAACAACAGCACATATGCAGCAGGAGGAATCAGTGTGATTGATGTAGTCAGAGATCAAAGTGACAGATGCTAGAGCAGTCAAATACTGAAGAGCACAGAGGTGCAGAGTTTTCAGTCGACTAAGGCAATATCAGTCAAAGACTTTGATGACAGAGGCATCGTTCTGCTTCTGGTTGGATGTTTTTTGTTTCTGAGTTACTAAAGCAACAACACTTGAGAGAAGTGTTGCATGCAGAACATTCCAAAGGTTCAAGATCGGGTTCGAGTTGAATGCCTTTCTTCTTGAAAGGGAGTGTGGAAAATAATAACAAGAAATGCTAAAAATAAAATTTCTATAAATAGCATTTCAAGATATACTCCAACTCTGTTGGAAATAGCAAAAAATAGAAATACTATAAATAGCAGTTCAGGATAGATTCCAATTCTAATTAGTCCTTGAATTAAAATTGAGAATTAAAATTCGAATTTAGTCTCACTAGTTGTTTGAAAAATAATTAATTAATTCATCTTGACTTAATTATTTGGAGAAAATCAAACATGAAGTTTATGTGAAGACATGCAACAGTTATCCCTTTGATTGAGGAAGTTATCCCTTGATTAAAGGAGATTAGGATGAGTTTTACTTTGAGTTGTAATTATTTAGCTCAATTAACTGAGTTAAGTCCAGTTATATTAGTTCAAATAGTTTGTTGAACTGATTGTTGGTTCAGTTAGTTAATACATGCATGCAAGTAACTAGTGTACTTCAGATAACTGATATTCTCTAATAAATAACTCATGCATGTCAATTCAATCAGAGACCCGGTTGAGATTAAAGGAAGGAACAATGTACTATCAATTGGAGGAATTTTCCTATAAAGGAAACTCATCCATGCAGAAGGAATTATCTCCATCAAGATTGTGCAGTTATTTCAGAGGTCAGAGTTGTGTGTGAGGTGAGAATCACAAAGGTTGCAACTAGAGGACCTAGGAGTAACTGCGCAAGGAAATAGGAGGCTTGGAGGGCAGAGAAGAAGGTTTGTGAGAAGCCTTTGACTGTCTATGAGTAGCAGTGAGGGATTGTACTAAGACCTGGATAGCTTGTGAGCTAAAGCTTTGTGTAATCCTGAAATATTTCCATTTATATGATAATACAGATAGCGGGTTTTTTAGCTGAGGCTTTCCCCAAAGTATTCTTCTTTGTTTCATGTGTGATTTCCTCTTCATCTGTTATATGTGTTCTATTTGATCTTGCTCAAAATCAATTAAGCTTCTACAAGTTTGATTGTAGAAGTAGATTAAGTATTTTGCTATAGCACATTGCATAATCAGTTTTAATCTACGGTGAAATTTCTACATGCTATCATAGCAAAGGTGATAAAAGCAGAGAACAGTATACGAAGAAGAAAATTCGAAGTAAAAAAATAAAAATAAAAAAATCAGCCGCCAGTTTTCAGAGCAGATATGAAAATTTTTGTGCAAAATTTTCAAAAACAAATAGAAGATCTGGATTCCTTGCAGAAAAATACCCAAATTCAAAAAAAAAAAATTGGTTGAATCGAAGTTCAGATGAGGGAGGTATCGCTGATTTAAAATCAACTCTTTTTCCAAAAAAATTCGTGACGGCGGGAAAGATGAAACAGATTGGTGTGCTAGCCAAGAACCTGTATGCACTTGAGGTACAAGATGCATGCAAAGCCTTGAAGAGCAAGGCAAAGGTTAGATACTTGGTGGTTGAGAGGGAGAGTAAATTACCTCTCAACATGCAGCGCTAGAAGAAGTCTCAGACAATTGTGGAGGAGCCACAATTGGTGAAGCAGCTTCAAGAGGTTGTGGAGCAGCCACAACTAGAGAAGCTGAGAGGAGACCGAGTGGAGGCATCTAGTCATGCAGAGACCTCCAGTAGGGAGAAATTTCAAGCTGAGTGGGTAGAGGGATCACATGCATCCATACCTCCAAGTCGGAGGTGGGGCGATGTGGAGTGACAGTCCCAAGAAGGTTGGAATAGGGGCAGGATCATTGAGGTACCCAACCTCTTTGATTAGACCTTGCTACAGGAGCCCCGATGAGGAGTAGCAGGACTAGCTGAGTGGGTAGAGACAGGTGCGGATGGAGCGGCAGAGAGAGCTACAGTGCAAGAATCCCAAGACAGCACAGATCTAGCAGACTGCAACAATGAGAGAGGCACAGGAGTGTTGCACCAGTGCAGGATGGCATAGAGAGGTGTGCAACGGTGCGAGATGCATGGAGTGTTGCAGCAGCTCAAAGGTCACAGAGGGAGCACTTGTCAGTGCCAGAGGAAGTTTTAGCATCAGAGGGTGTTTCTAGCCCAACAGGGAGGTCAATGGGGAGATCAGTTACTTACTTCTCAGTAACTAAGTGGCAGTTCAACAGTGGGCAGCATGATGCAACATGATGAGAGGAGATGCAGCGCTGGGAGATAGGACCAGCAGCAACACAGATGCAGTAGGAGGAATCAGTGTGATTGATGCAGTCATAGATCAAAGTGAAAGAGGCTAGAGCAATTAGATATTGAAGAGTACAGAGGTGCAAAGTTTTCAGTCGACAAAGGCAATAGCAATCAGAGACTTTGATGACAGAGGCATCATTCTGATTCAGGTTGGATGTTTTTTGTTTCTGAGTTGTTGGAGCAACAACACTTGAGAGAAGTGTTGCATGCAGAACATCCCAAAGGTTTAGGATCGGGTTCGAGTTGAATGCCTTTCTTGTTGAGAGGGAGTCTTGAAAATAACAACAAGAAATGCTAAGAATAGAAATGCTAAAAATAGAATTTCTATAAATAGCATTTCAAGATATACTCCAACTTTGTTGGAATTAGCAAAAAATAGAAATGCTAAAAATAGCATTGCTATAAATAGCATTTTGGGATAGATTCCAGTTTTAATTAGTCCTTAAATTAAAATTGAGAATTAGAATTTGAATTTAGACTCACTAGCTGTTTGAAAAATAATTAATTAATTCATCTTGAGTTAATTAGTTGGAGAAAATCAAACATGAAGTCTATGTGAAGACATGCAACAGTTATCCCCTTGATTGAGAAAGTTATCCCTTGATTAAAGGATATTAGGATGAGTTGTACTTTGAGTTGTAATTAGTTAGCTCAGTTAACTGAGTTGAGTCCAGTTAGATTAGTTCAAATAGTTTGTTGAACTAATTGTTAGTTCAATTAGTTAATGCATGCATGCATGTAACTAGTGTACTTCAGATAACTTAATATTCTCTCATAAATAACTCATGCGTGTCAATTCAGTCACAGACCCAGTTCAGATTAAAGGAAGGGATAGTGTACTATCAGTTGGAGGAATTTTCCTATAAAGGAAACTCATCCATGCAGAATGAATTATCTCCTTCAGGATTGTGCAGTTATTTCAGAGGTCAAGGTTGTGTGTGAGGTGAGAATCACATAGGTTGCAGCTAGAGGACCCAAGAGAAACTGCGCAAGGAAATAAGAGGCTTGGAGGGCAAAGGAGAAGGTTTGTGAGAAGCCTTTGACTGTCTCTAAGCAGTAGTGAGGGATTGTACTGAGAGCTGGGTAGCTTGTGAGCTAAAGCTTTGTGTAATCCTAAGATATTTCCACTTGTATGATAATACATATAGCGGGGTTTTTAGCTGAGGCTTTCCCAAGAGTATTCTTTTGTGTTTCATGTGTGATTTCTTCTTCATCTGTTATATGTGTTCTATTTGATCTTGCTCCAAATCAATTAAGCTTCCGCAAGTTTGATTGTAGAAGTAGATTAAGTATTTTTCTTTAGTACATTGCATAATCAGTTTTAATCTACGGTGAAATTTCTACATGGTATCAGAGCAAAGGTGATCAAATCAGAGAAAAGTATACGAAGAGGAAAATTCGAATTAAAAAAAAAAATTGGGCCACCAATTTTCAGAGCAGATATGAAAATTTTTGTGCAAAATTTTCAGAAACAAATAGTAGATCTGGATTCCTTGTGGAAAAAGTCCCAAATTCAAAAAAAAAAAAATTGGTTGAATCGGAGTTCGGATGAGGGAGGTATCGTTGATTTAAAATTAGCTCTTTTTCTAGAAAATTTCGTGACGGCGGGAAAGATGAAACATATTAGTGTGCTAGCCAAGAACCTGTATGCACTTGAGGTACAAGATGCATGCAAAGCCTTGAGGAGCAAGGCAAAGTTTAGATACTTGGTGGTTGAGAGGGAGAGTAAATTACCTCTCAACATGCAGCGCCAGAAGAAGTCTTAGACAATTGTGGAGGAGCCACAATTGGTGAAGCAGCTTCAAGAGGTTGTGGAGCAGCCACAACTGGAGAAGCCGAGAGGAGACCGAGTGGAGGCATCCACTCATGCAGAGACCTCCAGTAGGGGGAAATTTTGAGCCAAGTGGGCAGAGGGATCACATGCATCCATACCTCCAGGTCAGAGGTGGGGCGATGTGGAGTGACAGTCCCAAGAAGGCTGGAATAGGGGCAGGATCATTGAGGTACCCAACCTCTTTGATTAGACATTGCTATGGGAGCCCGATGATGAGTAGCAGGACTGGCTGAGTGGGTAAAGACAGGTGCGGAGGGAGTGGCAGAGAGAGCTACAGTGTAGGAATCCCAAGACAGTGCAATGCTAGCAAGCTGCAACAATGTGAGAGGCACAGGAGTGTTGCACCAGTGCAGGATGGAATAGAGAGGTGTGCAACGGTGCGAGATGCATGGAGTGTTGCAGCAGCTCAGAAGTCACAGAGGGAGCACTTGTCAGTGCCAAAGGAAGTTTCAGCATCAAAGGGTGTTTCTTGCCCAACAGGAAGGTCAGTTGGGAAATCAGTTACTTGCTTCTCAGTAACTGAGTTGCAGTGCAGTAGTGGGAAGCATAATGCAACATGATGAGAGGAGATGCAGTATGGATGCAGTGCTGGGAGATAGGACCAGCAGCAGCGCAAATGCAGTAGGAGGAATCAGTGTGATTGATGCAGTCATAGATCAAAGTGACAGAGGCTAGAGCAGTCAGATACTAAAGAGCACAGTGGTGCAAAGTTTTCAGTCGACAAAGGCAATAGCAGTCAGAGAATTTGGTGATAGAGGCAACGTTCTGATTCAGGTTGGATGTTTTTTATTTCTAATTTGGTGGAGCAACAACACTTGAGAGAAGTGTTGCATGCAGAACATTCCAAAGGTCCAGGATCAGGTTCGAGTTGAATGCCTTTCTTGTTGAGAGGGAGTGTTGAAAATAACAACAAGAAATGCTAAAAATAGAATTTCTATAAATAGCTTTTCAGGATACACTCCAACTCTGTTGGAAATAGAAAAAAATAGAAATGCTATAAATAGCATTGCTATAAATAGCATTTCGAGATAGATTGCAATTTTAATTAGTCCTTGAATTAAAATTGAGAATTAAAATTCTAATTTAGTCTCACTAGCTGTTTGAAAAATAATTAGTTAATTCATCTTGAGTTAATTAGTTGGAGAAAATCAAACATGAAGTCTATGTGAAGACATGCAACAGTTATCCCTTTGATTGAGGAAGTTATCCCTTGATTAAAGGAGATTAGGATGAGTTGTACTTTGAGTTGTAATTAGTTAGCTTAGTTAACTGAGTTAAGTCCAATTAGATTAGTTCAAACAGTTTATTGAACTGATTGTTAGTTCAATTAGTTAATGCATGCATGCATGTAACTAGTGTACTTCAGATAACTAAATATTCTCTCATAAATAACTCATGCATGTCAGTTCAATCACAGAACCAGTTGAGATTAAAGGAAGGGACAATGTACTATCAGTTGGAGGAATTTTCCTATAAAGGAAACTCGTCCATGCAGAAGGAATTATCTCCTTCACGATTGTGCAGTTATTTCCAAGGTCAGAGTTGTGTGTGAGGTGAGAATCACACAGGTTGCAGCTGGAGGACCCAGGAGAAACTGCGCAAGGAAATAGGAGGCTTGGAGGGCAGAGGAGAAGGTTTGTGATAAGCCTTTGACTATCTATGAGCAGCAGTGACGGATTGTACTAAGAGCTGGGTAGCTTGTGAGCTAAAGCTTTGTGTAATCCTGAGATATTTCCACTTGTATGATAATACAGATAGCGGGGTTTTTAGCTGAGGCTTTCCCCAAAGTATTCTTATGTGTTTCATGTGTGATTTCTTCTTCCTCTATTATATGTCTTCTATTTAATCTTGCTCAAAATCGATTAAGCTTCCGCAAGTTTGATTGCAGAAGTAGATTAAGTATTTTTCTTTAGTACACCGCATAATCAGTTTTAATCGACGGTGAAATTTCTACATGGTATCAGAGCAAAGGTGATCAAAGCAAAGAACAGTATACGAAGAAGAAAATTAGAAGTAAAAAAAAAATTGGGCCACTAGTTTTCAGAGCAGATATGAAAATTTTTGTGCAAAATTTTCAGAAACAAATAGCAGATCTAGATTCCTTGTGGAAAAAGACCTAAATTCAAAAAAAAAATGGTTGAATCTGAGTTCGGATGAGGGAGGGATTGCTGATTTAAAATCAGCTCCTTTTCTAGAAAATTTCGTGATGGCGGGAAAGATGAAACAAATTATTGTGCTAGCCAAGAACCTGTATGCACTTGATGTACAAGATGCATGCAAAGCCTTGAGGTGCAAGGCAAAGGTTAGATACTTGGTGGTTGAGAGGGAGAGTAAATTACCTCTCAACATGGAGCGTCAGAGGAAGTCTCAGACAAATGTGGAGGAGCCACAATTGGTGAAGCAGCTTCAGGAGGTTGTGGAGCAGCCACAACTAGAGAAGCCGAGAGGAGACTGAGTGGAGGCATCCACTCATGCAGAGACCTCCAGTAGGGGGAAATTTCGAGCCAAGTGGGCAAAGGGATCACATGCATCCATACCTCCAGGTCGTAGGTGGGGCGATGTGGAGTGATTGTCCCAAGAAGGTTGGAATAGGGGCAGGATCATTGAGGTACCCAACCTCTTTGATTAGACCTTGCTACGGGAGCCCCGATGATGAGTAGCGGGACTGGCTGAGTGGGTAGAGACAGATGCAGATGGAGCAGCAAAGAGAGCTACAGTGTAGGAATCCCAAGATAGAACAGAGCTAGCAAGTTGTAACAATGCAAGAGGCACAGGAGTGTTGCACCAGTGCAGGATGGCACATAGAGGTGTGCAACGGTGCGAGATGCATGGAGTGTTGTAGCAGCTCAAAGTTCACAAAGGGAGCACTTGTCAGTGGCAGAGGAAGTTTCAGCATCAGAGGGTGTTTCTAGCCCAACGGGGAGGTTAGTTGGGAGATCAATTACTTACTTCTTAGTAACTAAGTTGCAGTGTAGCAGTGGGTAGCAAGATGCAACATGATGAGAGGAGATGCAGTGCGGATGCAGCACTGGGAGATAGGACCAGCAGCAGCATGGATGCAGCGCTGGGAGATAGGACCAGCAGCAGCACGGTTGTAGCAGGAGGAATTAGTGTGATTGATGCAGTCATAGATCAAAGTGACAGAGGCTAGAGCAGTCAGATATTGAAGAGCACAGAGGTGTAGAGTTTTCAATCGATAGAGGCAATAGTAGTCAGAGACTTTGATGACAGAGGCATCATTCTGATTCAGGTTGGATGTTTTTTGTTTCTGAGTTGTTGGAGCAACAACACTTGAGAGAAGTGTTGCATGCAGAACATTCCAAAGGTGCAGGATCGGGTTCGAGTTGAATGTCTTTCTTGTTGAGAGGGAGTGTTGAAAATAGCAATAAGAAATGCTAAAAATAACATTTCTATAAATAGCATTTCAGGATATACTCCAACTCTATTGGAAATAGCAAAAAATAGAAATGTTAAAAATAACATTTCGGGATAGATTCTAATTTTAATTAGTCCCTGAATTAAAATTATGAATTAAAATTCAAATTTAGTCTTAATAGTTGTTTGAAAAATAATTAATTAATTCATCTTGACTTAATTAGTTGGAGAAAATCAAACATGAAGTCCATGTGAAGACATGCAACAGTTATCCCTTTGATTGAGCAAGTTATCCCTTGATTAAAGGAGATCAGAATGAGTTGTACTTTAAGTTGTGATTAGTTAGCTCAGTTAACTGAGTTAGTCCAGTTAGATTAGTTCAAACAGTTTGTTGAATTTTTTGTTAGTTTAGTTAGTTAATGCATGCATGCATATAACTAGTGTACTTCAAATAACTAAATATTCTCTCATAAATAACGCATGCATGTCAGTTCAGTAAGAGACCTAGTTGAGATTAAAGGAAGGGATAGTGTACTATTAGTTGGAGGAATTTTCCTATAAAGGAAACTCATCCATGCAGAAGGAATTATCTCCTTCAGAATTGTGCAGTTATTTCAGAGGTCAGAGTTGTGTATGAGGTGAGAATCACACAGGTTACAGCTAGAGGACCCAGGAGAAACTGCGCAAGGAAATAGGAGGCTTGGAGGGCAGAGGAGAAGGTTTGTGAGAAGCCTTTGATTTTCTATGAGCAGCAATGAGGGATTGTACTGAGAAATGGATAGCTTGTGAGCTAAAGCTTTGTGTAATCCTGAGATATTTCCACTTGTATGATAATACAGATAGCGGGATTTTTAGCTGAGGCTTTCGCCAGAGTATTCTTCTGTGTTTCATGTGTGATTTCTTCTTCACCTATTATATGTGTTTTATTTGATCTTGCTCAAAATCGATTAAGCTTTTGCAAGTTTGATTGTAGAAGTAGATTAAGTATTTTTCTCTGGTACATTGCATAATCAATTTTAATCTACGGTGAAATTTCTAAAAAGACAGCACAGGATAGGAAGAAGGGTTATGTAGATAAACACAAGGTATTTAAAGAGTTTCAAGTTGGGGAGCATGTGTACTTGTGCATCAATCCCAAGAGAATCTCCTTGAGGATTGGGTCATGTGCCAATTTGGCATCTCGATATTGTGGGCCTTTCAATATCCTTAATAGGATTGGACTAGTGGCCTACAGACTTACATTACCTCCAACAGTGAAAGTCCATGATGTTTTTCATGTTTCATTGCTTAAGAAGTATGTCCAGTATGTTCATCGTGTGATTGACCGGTTTGTATTGTAGATGGAACCAGAGAGAGAATTATAGCCAAAACAAAAATGCATATTGCAGCAAAAATAGCTCATGCTTCAAAACAAAGCAATCGAGCAAGTTAAAATGCAATGGAAGCACTTTGGGCTCAATGAAGCTACATGGGAGATGGTTGATCAGATGTGGCCTTTATATCCTTCATTATTTGTTGGTTCGAGAAAATTAGTTTTTGGTATATGTATATGTATATGGATGTTGATTGTAGATACCGTAATGAGTTGTGTTATAAATCTTCAATAAGTAGTATGATTTGTCATGTTTATTATGTTGGTTATGGTTTGCAATAGTTTTTCAATGTAAATACTACATCAAGCTATGTTATAAATCTCCATGGGCAGTATGTTTTGTTTTCAGTGGTTTGTTAGTCATAGGTGTCATAGAACATTGAGGATGATGTTTCCCCAAGGAGGAGAGGTTTGTAATAACCCCTGGTTGATTTTTCATGTAAATAAAATAAGACCAAGGTCATGGGACATGTATTCCAAGCTAAATGTTGGGAAAAACGTAATGATGGGTATCACTTGTTATTAATTTATGGTTATGGAAATTGGCAAAGGAAAAGTGGAAATAATTGGCATTTTATTTATGAATAAAGGAAAATAGGAGAAAAGAAAGGTGAAGAGACACAGATTTGCATGTTAAGAAAATTAGAGGAAAAAAGAAGGAAAATGAAAAACTTAGAGGCCTTAATGATAAAAAGCTTTTGAGGATCATTTCACAACTTTTACGGGTTAACCTTTTGTCAATTAAGTTTTGGAGCTCTCTTCCTTTCTATCATTCTATCATACTCTTGAAAACTTAGAGTATTCTTGGAAAATTCTTGAAGCACTTTGGCATACATTGGATTTGAAGAAAGAAGGCAAAGGAAAGCAGGAAAGTACAAGGGAATAGTTGAATCAGCAGCTACAATTGGATTTATTTGTAGGTAACAGGTTGTGTGTGTGATTTCCGTATTGATTTCTAGATGCATGGCATATGCATATTATTTTTGGGTTATGTTTTGTCATTGGCATGGAGATTTTCTTAGATTGATAGTGGTTTTAGCCTTGCCTTGCCATTTCTTGGATAGCCATGGTGTTGTCATTTTTTCCACGTTATCTTTCTGATTGGTGCTCATGTTCCTTATGGTTGTGGGTTGGAATAAATGCTTTGGAAGCTCTAGAACAACTTGGGTTGAATTACTAGTCTTAGAGCCTAGGTTGGAACAAGCACACTGAAGCTCTTAGTGAGTTGATTTACTAGTCCTTGGCGCTGGGTTGGACAAATTATCTAGAGCCTTGGAATGTTGTGGGTTGAGTTACTAGTTCCTGTAGCCTTGGACGGCTGAGGTATCAACCAATCTGGTTGGTGTTAGTGATGTCCAATCATGGAGGTGGAATCATTGTGGATGGGGGTTGAGGTGGTTTGGCCTCTGGAAGCCCTGGATTGGTTTTGTTTTGGTTTATTCCATGAGATCCCACATTCATGCTTAGAATATGGTATGGAGGTGATTGGCTAAAAGAGAGATTTGGTTCAGCCCAATCTATGGTAGGGTGGTATGTGGGATTCCCTTACTTGGTTGGTAGTTTCATATACTAATGAGATATATTCTTCTATTATGATTAATGTATACTTGTACTTGTTATGACGGTGATAGTATAGATGAGTTTCCATGGTTTATACATTGGTTATTTTTTGGTTATCTGTTGGTTATATGATGTGAATTATTTATGGTTCTTGTCATGACTTGTTTAGTTATTGATTGGTTCATGAATGTATGGACTAATAAGTGTTGTTGCAACTATGTGGAGAGGGCATAGAGCCTTCTTGGTGATTCTCAAATGAATCTTAGACTAATGTGATCAGCTATGTACTCATGACCTATAACTCTTATGGTTTCCGTGTGTTTGACGAAATGTCTAGTGTGTCCTAGGCAGTCTAGTTCAATTTTTGATTAGAGATTGAATGTTTAGCTTTGTCATCATGTTAATAGTGATTCACAAAAGTCCTAGGAAATTTTGAGCAGTGGTTTGGAGGTTGACTTGAAAATATGAATTTCGAGACCGCACCCTCTGAACTGGGAAAGTTGGGTCATAACCGCATGGAGGCAGTGCTATGCATGTGGTTGGAGGCCTATAACTGCACCCAGGCCTTGTCATGTGTGCGTTGGGGATTAATCTTGTGGAAAAATAGTGCCAGCTTAAGGAATGGTCACCTAGGGTGGTCCTTTGGCCCTTGAGTGTCCTGTAGCCATGAGGGATGTTATGAGTTATCAGTTTGTCGTCCCCACTTCCATAACTGGAGCATGGAGTTTGGGTCATGTCATAATAACTCTTCATCTCATGTTTACCCTAGCAAGCTTGTGAAAGTGGGTAAATGTGGGAGGAGGCGATTACATATAACCCTAGAGCATATATGTACCAATATTAGGCTAGAAGCCATAGAAACTCATGGATGAGCTTATGAAGAGCCATGGTCAAAAGAGACAAAAACATGAGTATTTTCACTATGATCACGAGGGTTTGTGAGATCTTTTGAACATGAATCCAAAATTAGAACTGATTCCACTTTTTCCAAGTGGGTCCACATTGTTGAAGCGGAAGTGAATGTTGTGAACCATATGTTTAATGTCCTCCAGAGAGGAAAAGGCATTGTAGGTCTAAATCTTCTTTTCTTTGATGACAACCTCCTCAACGATTATTCCAAGTAAATGTCCCATTGATAGTAGGAATATCTACCAAACACAATCACTCAATAAAACCATCAAAAGAGGCAGATTCATGGTCCAATTTACGACCCCCCCTTTTTTCTCTAAAATAGAACGAACGAGATTAAAATATCCACCCAAAATCCACAATGAGCTCCCAATCAGTCGATGATGAAGCTCAAAATTCTTCAAAAATCTAGTTTTCTCTCCTATGACAGATGGGCCATAAACTACTATAAGAGCCACTACCTCATTTGACCCAAGATATCAAAAATTACCTGATAAGATTTGTGGACTCACCATCCAGTCCTAAAAGAGAATCACCGTTGGGTTCCACAAAAAGACAAGCCCACAAGCACTACCATGGGCCTCTAGAACCATAAAATCACAATATTTCCAATAAAAAGGAAAAATGCATGAAAGCCTGCTCCATGAGAGTTTGGTTTCTTGGAGAATAATCATTGTCAAATTCTCATTTTGTATATGATCTCTAAGATAACATTGTTTCCCCTTACTATTAAGACCAAAAATATTCCAAGAAAGAATCTTCATGAGGATTTCTTTTGAGGAGGAAAGATCTCGAAGATAAGGTTTACCTGGCCAAAATTAATTATTTCTTCATCGGTATCCTTCAAATGATCTTTGCATGGTTTATGCCCCTTACGCTTAAAATCCTTAACTAAATCTTCCAGCAGTAACTCCTTCCCTTTTTCTTTAAGTTCCTGCACAATACGAGTCACATAAGGATCAATTGATGATTATTACTTCTATGTTTTCCAATCAAGGTAAGACTTTGCATATATTTCTCGATGTTCCTTGTTCAGTTACCCTAAATATTGAGCTGCCCAATCATTAATAAGCCTTATAAGGGATTTTTCTTCCTCCAAAAGAAAGTCAAAATTAGCATTTGAAAGGGATAAAACCTCGTCAATACTAGGTAAATCTGAAAGTTTCTCATAACTTCCTTCACTTTTTTCTCCCTCCGAAGACTTTTGCTTTTGATATTGTTTCTCCATGCTAGCTTCTACACGGTGTTCCAACATAATAACATCATTTGTTGGACCTTGACTCATATCTTCCATGTTGTCCAAATCGCAAATGTACTATTATTTTCCAACATGGAAGCTGGTTGACATGGTCGACCTCGAGAATTTTGATGACGTGAAGTAAACTTTGTAAAACCTTCAAATGACAAAGGACCTAAGCTCATTTTCTCCTTCTTTTTAATCAGACAATCACAAAAAATGTGATCGTGTTCGTGACAATATCTACAACGAAATGGAACATGTTTGTAGTTGAGAGTTTGAGTCCAAATTTGGCCCTGGTAATTGAGGTCAATCAACTCCGATAGTTGTTTGGACACATTCATGTAAACACATAATCAAGTGTAATACATTTTGGGGCCCTTCTTAGTTACTTATGAAACCTTTAAAAAAATGCCCAAAACATTGTTAATACCTTACAAGATCTTTGGAATCCAAAAATGAGCAGGAAGGGAATAGAGTATTATCCAGACTAGAGTTGCGAGAAACTCTTCCTTGTTCGGATTAAAACACTCTTCCCAGTGACTCATATATAAACTCGCATTATTAAAAAAATAAGGGCCCCCTATCAAAAATACACTTCTTATCTTCCAAATCAACAAAAATTACAATAAAAAAACCTTTAGGGTTGAGTCTCAGGTCAACCTCACCTCGTGGCTTCCATTTTTGTTGAATCCACCTTTCCAATTCTCCCTTAGTAGGCCAACTGCCCACAAATTTGTAGATAAAGGCATGGTCCTTCATCCTCTTTAATATTCATCCAGGCAGTTAGGAGGAATATTAAATTTAAGGTTCTATGGAGCTTTCGAAATGCATTTATCTTTTATCCAAGCTTTCCATTGTGCACCCATAATTGGAATGTCATTCTAAAAGGCACTCCCACTTGCTTGAGCACCATACATTCCAAATAATTTAGACTGGCCAAAAACCATTGTGTTCCGAAAAGAGGGGGGCAACCCCCTGACTCGGACACTCATCCCTAAACTCATACCACTCCACCAAAACAGCGACAACTGACACAAAATTTTAGAAGAAAATTGTTGAACCAAACCCTAACTAATTGAAAAGGACTCCACTAGATTTGATACCCCAACCATTACTCCCACTAGATTCGGGATAATAATTCTGGTGGACCTCTATTACAAAGTACATAGTAGCATCAATTCCGCACTAAATCATTATTGAAAGCAATGCAACATATTATTTTTCATTATATTATCATTGAAATCAATGCTACTTAGTTGCTCTTGAACATATTTCCTACTTAATATATTAGTCTTTAAGTGTGACTTTTTAAAGTTTCCGCTAGATTTCTTGTTGGAATCCGACAAAAAAAATCATGGCCAAATCTTGATTTGTGTTGTTAAAACTAGTTTTTTGACTACATATATGGATTTAGCACCCTCAAAAACAAGGGGGACACTTCGATTGTGAAGAATTTACTTATCAAACTTATAATTTTAATGAATCCTTATCAGATACTAGACAAATTATATCGAAAAATAAATTAAAAAACTTTCTTAAAAATCACACTTAAAGACTACTTACTTAATATATATCATATTATTAAATATTAATAAATTATATTATTACTAAAATCAATACATTATAAAAAATATATATTTTTTATTTTATAACAAGTCCATTCTTAAAACTTAGTTTTTGAGTAGTTAAGTAAACTTAATTGTTATTAGTTAACTCTAATTTATTGCAAATAGAAATTATTTTTCTTAGTTCATAAAATTTAGTCTCTTAGTTCATAAAATTTAGTTATCTTCTTTCAATAATTTCTTGATGACTTCTTTCTTTAATTTTTATCTCTTACAATTATATGATTTACTAAACAAAAATAATGATCTTTCATAATTACAAATTCCATTGAAGTAATCATCATTCTTCTTAAAGGCATTTGTATGTAATAATTACAAATTCCAATGCAAGGTTAAGTAGTTAGATTGTAATTTTAGTCACTTTAATTAAATGTTGTAATTTATAGTAACTGCTTTGCTTGGGTTATTATTAATAAGATGCTTTTATAAATGTTTTAAAATATCTTCCGAAGAAATGTATTAACATATCTTAATATAATTATTTAATTTTATATAGTTTAATGCTATTTTTGTTATGTTTTATTTACGATCATCAGCGATTTGTTGGTTCATTTTATTTTTAGGATTAGGTATATATATTTTCAATAAAGTCATCGTTATTTCCAAAGATTTTTAGGTCACAAAAATACAAATTTCAAATAAATAATAATAATAATAAATTATTACATAGATGGCTGGATTACAATTATAGTCTTTTTAACTTAGCACATTAGTATACCAACTCTGTCGCTTCTTTTGATTATGATTAATAAAATAAGGTTATTAGAAAACTACAATATCTTTAAATTATGTATTTTTAATGGCTTGATTACAATTATAGTATTTTTAACTTAGCACATTATACTAACTAGGTTGCTTTTTTTTATTATGATTAATAAAATAAGGTTATTAGAAAATTATAATATTTTTAAATTATATTTTTTTTTATTAAAGTTAGATTTTTTTTTCATTTTCAATGTCATTGTTTGACAAATAATTTTTTATAATAAATTGATGTTATATTAATTACTAATTTGTCATGTTATTCTTGATATATTCTTTCTTTTTTCTTTTTTAGACATAGAAATTGATAATCACCGATAAAACTTACTTAATTTTTCTTTAATATAATTATTTAATAATTATAGTGTATGTCTAGTTATGAGGGGTTGAGTCTATTTTGTTAAGGTAGTTTTGCTATTGAGAAGTTACAGGTCCAAATCTTTCAATATTCTCAAGGACAGGTTTTATGGTTGAGTTGGCAAGAAGTGATCCCTTCGGATCGATCTACTTGGTACAAATATTAAGTGGACATAGTGGTCACTAATCTCTGAGATTCATATATCACATAAAACAAATGTTAGTTTTTTATGGTTGGGTAGCATCAGACATGTGTTTTAGTCTCAACTTTGGTCAAAGAGGCTTAGAAACACAAGAACTCCAAAACCCAAAAAATGTTAGTTTTTTATGGTTGAGTAGCATCAGACCATTGTTCTAGTCTCAACTTTGGTTGGAGAGGCTTAGAAACATAAGAAGTCCAAAAGCCTTAAAAAAATTTCAGGAGAAAACACCTAGAAGTTGCTCAATTAAGTTAATTAGTCAATAATTAAATATTTCCTAAGTCTAACTTAGGAAAAGTGATTCATTAACAATAGTTAATTGAGAAAGATGAGATTTCTATATAGACTCACATGAATCGAATCTAAGATGATCTTTTAGTTGATGAGGATTTAATCATGGTCGTTGGTGAGCCAACAAGAGATTATAAGAAGATGTCGATGGGGTTGGAGCTAGATAGACAAGAGATCGAGTTCCTTAGCAAAGATCGAGCATCTAGCAGTTGAGAAGAAAGAGTTTGATCCAGAGGGAATGCAAAGACAATGAGGGAGAAAGGACAGTGAGTCTGAAGGAAGTTTTCCAGTTCTGGAGAGGTAGTAGTAATAGGCAACGTTATTCCACTAGAGGTTGCACAGGTGGCTTCACAATGGCAAATTGATTTAGCTTAGCAAGGCATCAATTCAGCTTCCAGAGGCTAAGAAAATTTTCCAGAGGGATCGAGGGACACTTGCAAAAGCAGCAGCAGGCAAGACATCTGACTCAGAGGCATATTCCAAGAGTTCATGTTACAGGCTACACAGCATCAACACAAAATCTTGCACAGGGGTTTTGGACGACCAGTTTTTTGAGTGGTGTTGTTTTGGGATTGCTCGTGGAGGAGAGAGAAATTCTCTCAATAATTTTTCCAGGTTTTCTGGCTGAGGATTGTCAGTTTTCGACATCCAAATTATACTTAGATTATTCACTACTGCATAAAAATAAAACCCTCATCTGTTGCACCAGTTTTCCACATTGGGTTTTTTTTGAGGACATTTGTCCAAAAATAACTATGTCAAATTTTTTGTGTGTGCTCTATGTTCCTCAGTTTCTAGCATTTTATTTTTCGTAACATTTTTATGGTGAAAATTGCAGTTGTGATTTTATTCATTATTTGTAGTAACAAATAAATTGCACTTAATAATAATCAGTTAGAAGAATAAATTCTAGTTGTTGCAATAGGAATTAAAAATTTCACATGGTATCATAGCTAGTTTGACAAATAAAAGGCTCAAAGACTAAGAGGGAGAAATTTCATAGGGAGTCTAAGTGAATTTCTTTTGGGTTTGCGTAGAGGTTGGATAGGCAATGTGAATTTCTAGACAGGGGTTCGATTTTCCAGGTGTAGGTGGCAGGAAGAGTTAAAATTGCTCAATAGAAATTCCAGCAGGCAGTAGTGAAGTGAGGAAGTAGTTCCTGTAAGCATATCATAAAATTCGTTGAGAAAATCTCGGCATAGTTGCTCACAGTAGTTTTCCATTAGCATAATCAACTTTGGGTGGAAGATAAATAGCACACAGAGGGAATTTTTCTCAAAGGGCTTTCATATTTAGTTTTCTAAAGAGATTTCTTGATTTCCAATTGCATAAGGTCGTGTGAGTTTT
This sequence comes from Pinus tabuliformis, assembly GCA_031772625.1. Classification (NCBI taxonomy): domain Eukaryota; kingdom Viridiplantae; phylum Streptophyta; class Pinopsida; order Pinales; family Pinaceae; genus Pinus; species Pinus tabuliformis. Next base: position 752,186,396 of record CM062810.1, on the reverse strand, counting down.
CCAGACTAGCCAGTTCGAGTTGCTGAGATTGCGGTGCATGTCTCAATTTCTAGAAAAGTGTTGATTTTTGTAGCTTGCGAGGTACTCCAAGCCCTGAGGATTGAGGGTTTGGAGGAATGAGTTCCACAAGTGGCCTTGTGGGCTTGAAACCGAAGCTTGGGGTTTTTCACCCATCGATGTTTGGGCCAAAACCATAAAAATATTTTGACATGTGATGGATGAGGATGATAGCAGATGATGAGATGAATCTAACGCATCAAGAATCATCCAATTCTGAGTTGTCGTTGAAGAGATATGAAGTTTTGAGGTTAATGTGTGGTTATGAGGCCTACTAGGACACGTCAGCCAGCATGTTAGAGTGCCCTTAAGGGCTAATGTCACACCCACATGTAGGTTATAAAAATGATTGATGTTGAAGGTCATTCAATACATCTAAGTGCTTCAAAATCAAAGGAAGAGCTCTGAAGTCGGATAGAGAAGGAGGCAGCAAGCACACAAGGGCTAGAGCACAAGATTTTGGAGAGATTAGTTATGTTTTTGGTGCGAGTTTCTCTGTGAGGGAAAGTCGCACCTCTAGGGAACTTTGTGTTGAGGGTAGATTGGTTGTCGATGGACTGACACCAAACCTCATTTGTATTCTTGTATCAGTGGATGTATGATGGCCATTATCCCTAGTACGGGATCCCTAGACAGTCGTATTATTTAGTTTGATTAATATAACGACGTTGGGTTGTTGTACATATTTGTACAATATTTTATAAAAAGTTGTATATATTTTGTGCACTAGTAGATTTATTGTTGTTTATATTCTGCTCTGCAAATGATATGTAATGTAAACTTGAAGGTGATGGAAAAATTGCAAGTAAAATTTAATGTATTGTAGGCAATGGATCACTTTGCAAAACAAATGAACTTATGGTTTTTAAACTTAGTTAACAACATAAAACAAAGACAATATACCATATCAGAAACACATAATAGCAAAAATAATAAATGAGTTCACCCCTCTCCTAGGCTACATCCACTAATCCAACTTTCAATGATGGGCCTCTTTCATTAAGTGCTCAAATTTGTGTTTACATGGATTTACATTGCTCATAATGTAAATATTATGTCTCCAATGGCTTCATAACTGTCAAAAACCCTTAGTTGGGCTCTTGTTGACTCAATTTGGCCAAAAACTGAAGAATTTATGCTCCCCCAAAGTTTCTTATGCTAACTGCACCACAAACTGCACTCGACTGCTAACTGATCTATGAAACAAAAATACTTAGACCAGAGTGATGATTTGAGCATTTGGGAGTCTTTCCTTCCCCAGTTTACCTTTCCCTAAACTCATTTCTTCCCTGAATTCTCTACCTGGTGTCATCTCAGATACCTCCCAAGCCAAAAAGCAGTGATTGCTTAGAACAATGAGGTCCTTTTTTCCATTTCCCCTGAGAGCATTTTCCAAGCCTTTCAAATAAAACCTCAAACATCCCTACATCCATTTTCCACTGATGCACTAATGGAATTGTACAAGAAACTTACCTTCCCCTAACGAGCTCACATTTTTTAATGTTTTCTACCTAAAAATGTTAAGTTTCCCATAACAAACCCACCATATTCTACTTCTATCTTCCCAGAAATTTCAAGAAAAGTGATCTCTATGATTACTTGTTTATTTGGTTATCCTACAGACCAGTGGATTGATGAGGTAGTTTTAGGATTTTTATCAGTTTTTAGAGTTAGTCAGAAGACTTCAATTCTATTCAATTATAGTCAGTATTTATCACATATCATACATGAGTAGTTTTTAAAGTTCAAAGTTGAAGGTGTGTTCAAACAACAATCAATTTTGGTTTATTTAATGTTATTTTACCATGTAAATAGGTTCAAGTTTCAGATGCGGAAGATGGACGAGTAGGGTACTTCTTTATCAGTTATTCATTGGACTTCTCTAGTCAGAAGAAATTCAGAGGAGTATACTTATACAGATTTTGTAGATAAGTTCCTTCACACATCTTTATGTCTACTATGCAGTGATGTTATACCAAGAATTTCTCCAGAAATTAAGAAAGTTTTGCACCTTTTAGAGCAGTCAAAGGTTGGAGACTAGTATTTATACCAGAACTATACAAAGATCAGAATTTATGGGTGTGAGCTCCCTCCTTATAGATTACCAGTCTTTGTGCTAGTAAGAATTTTTGCCTTAGAATATGCTAGACAGATGTTGAACATGGATGAATTACACTTTGTATCCAATAAGAAGAAGGCACAATTTAAACTAAAGGCACAGGTAGGTCCTTATATTGTGAATACCATAGCAACAACAAAGGAAGTGGAGGCAACTTTAAAGCAGATGAAGTTCAAACCAAGCTTCACTTGGTCTTATGATCCTTTAGGGATAATTTCGAAGTTGAGGGTTGAACAGAAGAGCACTCCATATCCACATACACCAAGGCCAGAGATAGAGCAGTATGCTAACCAAGAGGAATGGGCAGAGAACACATTACAGGAAGCATAAGAGCAGTTGGTCAGTCAATCTTCTTTACAAAATCCTATTCCTAAAGACAAAGAAATCAAGAGGCCAAGGGAAAGCATGTCCCCCACAGACTCAGAAACTCAAGCTGCAGATTTTCTTGTATTCAAGAGAATGAAGAAGGATCCATAGAACACTACAAAGACTGATAGTAATATTGTGTAACAGCCTTGGTGAAAATTTCATGTAATAAAAGTTAATAAAGGCAAAATAAGACCACGGTTAAGGAACACATATTCCAAGTTGAATGTTGGGAAAATATATCCTAGTGGGCATCACTGGATGTGTGTTTTGGCTGAGGAAATTTTGCAAAGGCTAAGGCAAAGGCATTAAAAGGAAAAAAGGCATTTTTGGCACATTTATTTATGAAAATAATGGAAATTAGGAGAAAAAGGAGGTGAAAGGTCACATGTTGCATGTGAGGAGGAAATTGAAGGAAAATAATGGAAAATGAATAAATTAGAGGCCCAATTCATAAAAGACTTTTGAGGATCAGTTCGTAACCTTTATTTAGTTCAAGTTTGGATCTCTCTCATTACTCTCTCTCTCTCTCACTTTTGGTCAGTTACAGTTTTCTTGGAGCACTCTAGCTTTGGATCAAGGAAGGAAAAGAAAGTAAAGGGAAAGGAAGGAAAGTAGGGATCAAGGAAGAAAAGCAGGATCAAGAAGCTTCAGCAGGAATACTTGAAGGTAACATTTTCCATGTGTGATTTCCTAGCTAGTTTGGACATGCATGGCTTTACATGTTGGTGTATGGTTCTCTTACTGTTGGTGGCATGGTTTTTCCGGGTTATGACAGTGGTTTTCAACCTAGCCTTTCCTTTTTCTGGATGACATGGTATGTTGGGATGTTTATTTTGGTTTTGAGCTTTAGTTTACCGGATGAATTTTGGAATCCGAGGCAGAGGTGGTCTCAACATTCAATCCCAAAGGCCTAGGAATCCCTTGACCAGTTTTGGCAGGATACAGGTAAATCCTGAGGGAAAAGTCTTAGTTTTGAGCCTAGTGATTTGGGCTTGGATTACAGTAAATCCTGAGAGACTGGTCTTGGTTTAGGGCCTAGTGATCTGGGATTGGATTGTGGTAAAGCCTGAGAGACAAGGAGATGGAAAATTCCTCAAGGATAGTGATGGATTCTGGATGGCATTCCAAGTTCAGTTCGTTTGTGATCGGAGCACCGATTTTGGTGTGATCACAGTTTGATGAGGGTGGAGGTGGTTTAACCTATGGTTTCCCTTGGTTTTTCTATGAGATCCCACATTCATGCTTGGAATATGGCACGAGGGTGACTAGCTGAAAGAGAGATTTGGTTCAGCCATGTCTATGGTTAGGCGGTACGTGGAAGTCCCAAACCTGGTCGAATTTTCCTGTGATTAATAAAAGATAAGTTCTTTTAATTTTACATTGGTTTATATGTGGATTTAATGGCTATCATATCTCCGATATTTATATGGTGTTATGCTGGTTATAAGCATGGTTACATGATTGGTTCATGTCATGATCATTTCATGTATTTACTCGTAATTGTTAAATGGATGGATGCAAGACCTAATCGATGATATAACAGTTCAATGGAGAAGGTGGTGATCCTTCTGGTTGTGTTTAATAAGTTCTTTCAGTCATTTTTCTATGTCTTGTATCCTAGACCTATAGGTTGCATTGATGTCAAGTGTTTGACAGAACACCAGTCCCGATTTGGGATGCTCAAGCCTAGTGCTGAGGTTGACTTTTGATTTTTTTATCTTGTCACCATGTCTTTGATGTATTCTAGAGGTTGTAACAAGTTCTGGGTAGAGGCCGAGATTCTAGGCTAGAAAAGTGGCTCAAATCTCGAGGACGATGGCATAGGTATGTTGAAAAGAGTCCAGGGATGCTTGCACATAGGCTTGTGAGAGCGCGTTGGCTTCTGTACGTTTTCATGCATATAGCATGAGAGCGACCAGGGGTTATGTTAGGATGGGGTCCCCTGGGGTTAGTTTTGGGACAAAAGCCCAAGTTTTGGGGCAAAATCCCAAGTTTTGATGTAAAAAGTTGAAAATTCTCCACAAATTGTGGTCACAGAGTGTGTAGCTAGTTAAGAGTCAAAAAGGGTTTTTACCCTCCTTTATGAAAAGTTGAGTAGGCTTTTAAGATCTACCCATGTTCCGCAGACCATGGGATTGTATAAATAGGTGTGTCTTAGAGATTCTAAGGAAGATAGAGATGTTTTGTCGATGGGTACGAAGGAAGAAATCTAGCGCAGATAAAAAATCTTAGAGGGGAAAGTCTCTATAGCTGAGTGCGTAGAGGCCTAGAGTAGTGTCCGCAGCTGAGTGCGCAAACCACTACAGCTGAGTGCACAGGGAAGTTTTGAGTCTGTAAACCTTTGCTAAATATCAATAAAGAATATTGTTCCAGAAACTCCTATGTTTATTCCCTTTACTTTTGTTATGTATGAATGTGCTATATGTTGTGATGAATGATGGTTTTATAAAATAATGATGTATTGATGCACGAATTTACTTGATCTGTATTTTTATCTAAACACAATTAATGTTAAGTGATTACGCAAAGATCATAATGATTTCTGTTAAAGTTATCGAACACTTAGGTAATTCCGAGTAATTATTGATCTAAGGGTAATCTAAGGTGCGTGTAAGTAGCTAATTGGCCTGTTCAAGGTCCACAAAAGTCATCCATAGACCTTTGCAGAGGTCTAGAGGCCAATTAAGGGAAGTTATAGCACTAGGTCACAGGAGCATAGAGGTCTGCGCGAAGGTAGATCTAGGTCGCCAAAAGGACATCACATTGATCTATGGGTGCAGAAAATTGGTTCCAGCATCCCCCATACTGCTTCCAGTGAGACTTCAATCTACGCACCACAGATTGATGGCAAAAGGGCTAGTAGTCTATGGATTTGTTTGGCGCAACTAACTCTGAACTTGGGTTAGGACCCATAAGCTAGTAAATGGTTTCGTTGTTGGGACTGGGATCTGCATAAAGAGATGTGTGATGTCGCATCACTGGAATCTGACCAAGAAGGAAATTGAGAAGTGGTTGGATAGAAAGATCCACAAATTCGCGGCGCAAGAAAACAAAAATCCACGCCTGACAAAAGAACAGTGGTTGGACATATATTTATACACAGAAATACATGAAATCTTCTTCTACACCTTTCCGATCGAACTATAGGAGTGGATTTGACAGACGGCCAAGGACAATGGAGGCTTGACGGTCCGATAGTGTGGACCCCGGAGTTTGTGTGGAGGTCGGAAGCTTCTGAAGATAAGATCACGCGTAAATGATCATTGGCTTGATCGAGTCATAAGAGGATTTGTTACAAAGTTCGCGGTTGATACCTCAGTCAGTTACAGTGAAGCAAAGCAACTCTTCTTCAAGGGACCATGAGGTAAGTATTTGAGATCTTTGAATACTTGGATTAAGATGTTGTTGTGTGAAAAATGGGTTATGCCATTGCCTTGATGTTTGGAGCCACACAAAGTGGGAAGCTCTTCGGGGATAAGGGAAGAATAAGCCTTGAATATAACCCGTTGATTCAACCTCCTGTGAGTGACGACGAGGGAGCAACACAAGATTCACCACAAAGTGTTGTCCAGTTGATAAGGCAGGGTTTTTCGTGAATACCTCATCTGTCCACACCACCTCCACCTTCACCTCCACAACATACACCCTCACCCACACTGCCACCACCACCATCGCCAGTCAACATGTCGAATACAATGAAGTTACTAGTTTTCAAGGGCTTAGGAAGTGAGGATCCGGATCAATTTTGGTTTGTTGCAAAGGTTGTGTGGACAACACAACAAATTACGGATGATAATATAAAGAAGGCGTAGTTGGTCACCGCTCTGCAGGACCGCGCACTGACATGATATGTTAAGTATTGCACTAATAATCCGTTGGTGTCATTGGCAGATACTCAAACCGCTTTGAATAAGGAATTTGGTAAGCCTAAATCTGCCTCGCAATCGGTAATTGGATTTAAGGAAATCATGATGAGGCCTGGTGAAATGCCATGGGAGCTAGATCAAATACTAAAGTGCGGGATCTGCGAAGCTAATATGAATCTCATAGATAGTCAACATCATGATTGATTTATCGTTGGGATCCTACCCCACCTAAGGATTGCTTTATCACAACAAAATATAGGAACTCAGGAAAAAGCCCTAGAAATTGCAATGAGATTGCATGAGACACCTATCCAGGATGCTTCTTTGGGAGTTAAACAGATTCATACAGAATCGCAAAACATCTGCTTGGAGTTGTAAAGCTTGAAAAAGGAAAAATCGGCTAGGTCGGAGGTGCGCGAAGAAGTTTGGTGTCTAACGTGTAAAAATCAGGGGCATGATAAAGATCATTGCCCTGTCTTCGCGAATTACGTCACAGGAGGAAGGCCAATGCTCCTAAGGCAGGAATCTCTAGTAGGACCAAGCGCGGAGCCCATGCTATGGTGTGCTATTTGTCAAGTGGTCGGAAAACATGTAACAGACAATTTTCATTTGTTGCAAAATTTTGTACCGACACAGCAACAATTGTTCTGTGATTTCTGCAAATCGGTGGACCACGATGAGCACCACTGTCGAAGCTATGAATTAATGATGGAGAGATGCCTACGTATCAAATGCAAGCAGAAAATTGGCCTTCGGATCAGGGCGTTGCTGGAACGCATGGAGGATATCAAGGGTGCGGATGAGGCCAAGGAGGAGGAGGACCTAGTAGGGGTAGTGGGCAGGTCATTTGTTACAATTGCGGAATGCCAGGACACAATGCACGGGAGTGTATGAATCAGACACGCCCGTCATGTCAATAATGCACTCAATTTTACCATATAATCGAAGAATGTTCTGTGCTGATGGCCAAGATGCAGGAGAAGAAGGCACAACCTTAGTATCCTACCCAGAACTTACAGATGATGAGGGTCAAGCCCCGCGAAGATGACCTGAATGTGAATATCGTGTTGCAAAGCAAGATCACGACCGTTGAAGATAAGGGAAAACAGCCTGAAGAAGGTGGATGGGTCCGCAAGGCTCCAGAAAAGGAGGTTGGGTTTGATATGGAGCGTGCGAAGGAAACGTTCATGGAAGCAAAGAAAAGCTTCGTTGAGACCTCTACCTCAGGAAGTCAGGATAAACCGCCTGCAGAGGTTGACCCCTCTGTGCTTACCACATTCTTGGAGGCTTGTATGAAACTACTGCCTAATAGAAAGGTTGTGAAAGAACTACAAGAGTTGATAAACAAATGTGTCAGTAAGGATAATGCTAGACTTTAAGCTTCTGTGGTTGTTATTTGGTGTAGTATTTTTCGGATTATCCACAGTATCATATTCATCATGTCGATGTTTCGAACCCCAAAGGGGATCCATCATCAGGACCACAAAAAATGGTTTTGAGAGAAGAATCCTCTGACCAGTGTATATATAAACCTAATTAATCCTAAATAGTGAAAGCCGACTTTAGCCTACATATATTAGTTTAAACTTTATTCTTATTTTCATTTATTTATTTCAGTTTAAATTTATTTGTTTTAATTATTTATTTTAATTATTATAATTAATTTTAATTAAATTATTTATTAATTAGTTTAGTTAATTAATTAGTTAATTTATTTAATTTATTTATTTATTTATTTATTTATAATTTTTGTTTTTATGTTTCTTTTAATTTAATTAATTAATTAATTAATTAATTTAATCAACTTATAATTAATTTTATTTTAATTATTATAATTATTTTATTTTAATTAATTATGATGGACCCTGCATAGTCCGAAAGATTGGTAAGCATAAGGCAAGAACAGGGCGCGAGATGAGGCTTACCGCACAAATAGGAGACTATCAGATGGACCAAGTTATTTTGGATCTGACACGAACATATTGCCTAAACAAAACTGGGAGAGAATGGGGAGACCTGCGTTGCAGTGGTCTTTGATTCAAATGAGGATGGAAAACCAGCAGAAGATTATCCCTATGGTACGATTGCAGGGAGTTACCGTAGATATAGAAGGTGCGAGCATGCTCGCTGATTTTGAAGTGATAGAGATTGTTGATGATATCAATCCATACCTCGCGCTCCTGGGAATTGATTGGGCTATCGACATGAATGGGTTCATCAATTTGAAGAAGCGGACAATGTCATTTGAAAGGAAATCGCTCCACGTTGTAGTACCATTAGACCCTGCAAAAGGACTGCGCTATACTGAACCAGTCCGCGACTTTCAGGAGAGTGATGATGATTTGGATCAGATCTATAAAATAACAGCACAAGACCAACAATGGGTTAATATGACAGCTGATGGGCGAATTGCATGGGACCGCGAAATTTCATGTACCTCAAATTCAAACGAAGAGTTGGAACATTGGCAAAATAGGTTGCATGAAGTATCCACACTGCGCTGCAACTTGATGACCAAATCATTGCGTTGTGTGTCATTGGAGGTAATAAATTTACCTTATTACCATTGTTTAACTGACGTCGATAAATTTTTGGATGCTTTTGAAAGAGAAGTTCCAGAGGATCACCGCTTTCAGGCGATAGATTTGGCACTATGCTACGTTGCTCGGTGGTGGGGTATGCACAAAGACAACTTTGATGAGTGGCACGGTTACAGAAGGATGATGAGAATGCAATTTGGTCGTTTTAAAGTACGGTTAACTAAGAAGTATGATGGGAGGAATGATTTCTACGATCATTTGGCCAAATGGACTAAGGTGTATGGAACAGAGCCGCAGCTAGGATGGGTGCATTTATTCTGTCACACTTTGGATATAATCCCTATGAATTGGTATTTGGAAACAGAGCTTCGCCACAACATCACGGAGTGGTATATCTTAAGAGAAAGGTTCGTGAGGACATTCATCTTTGAAGATGGGTTCAAAAACATTGATGAGGCGTTGCAGGAGGTTAAGCAGTGATCTTCCGAATTCTGCAAGATCCTTTGGAATTATTTCAACCATATTGGAGCACCCAGCTGCGCCATATCCTGGAATGCTATAATATGACTGTTGAAGCAGAGGATTTAGATCTAAGGAATATTAGTATCCCAGAATTGGAAAGCCACCACGAGGTTGAAGGTTCGCAGATAAAGAACCTAGATATCACCGCGTGCATGAAGACTTGGCAGGTAAACATTGGTACTGAAGCCGAGCCTAAATTCACGAAGATCGGAGATTATTGGGGTGATGCCATAGTAGATAAAGTTGTTGAGTTACTCCGCGAATACCAAGATCTTTTTCCTACAAAATTTTGAGACTTGAAAGGCGTCATAGGTGATTTGGGAGTGATGAAAATAACTTTGAAACCAAATGCGAAGCCTGTTAAGCAGAGACCATATCGCCTTAATCGCAAATACAAGGAAAAGGTTTGCTTGGAATTGGACAAGATGCTTGAGGTAGGTATTATTGAACCAGTGGAGGAATTTGATTAGGTGAGCTCAATGGTATTTCATGAAAAGAAGTAGAAGGGAGAGATAAGGATTTGCATAGATCTAAGAAAGCTTAACGATGCCTGCATTCATGATCCTTTCCTAACACCATTTACTGATGAGGTACTAGACAATGTGGGAGGGCAGGAGGCCTACTCATTTACTGATGGGTTCTCTAGATACCATCAGATCAAGATCGCACCAGAAGACAGGAGTAAAACAACCTTCACAATGGAATGGGGGTGTTTTCAGTACACAGTGATGCCCTTCGGACTCAAGAATGCGTTGGCGATATTCTCTCGCATAGTCATCGTGGCATTCAAAGAATTTATTCACAAATTCTTGGAGGTATATTTTGATGATTGGACAGTGTTTTGGCTAGTAAAGCATCATGTAGCTACTCTGCGCTTAATGTTGGATACGTGCCGAAGGTATTAGATCATGTTGAACCTAAAGAAGTGCTTGTTTTGTGTCCCCTTTGGGATTTTTTTGGGTCATGTGGTATGCAAGAAAGGACTCATGACGGATCTTGCCAAGATCGCAGTAATAATCAATTTGGAAGCCCTAAGGAGTGTTAAACAGTTGCGTGCAACGTTGGACCATACTGGGTACTATCAATAGTTCATCAAGGCTTATGCTCAGATTACCGCTCCCATGAAGAAGTTACTAAAAGAGGATGCTACATTCTGTTGGGATGAAGAATGTAAGTGCATTCTAGATGTCTTGAAGGAAAAGATGGTCACTGCACCGATATTGGTCTTCCCGGATTGGAAAAAGGAATTCCATGTGCATGTTGATACCTCGTGTATTGCATTGGGAGCAGTGTTGAGACAGGCTGGTGAAGGAGAGATGGATCATCCTATATCATTTGCAAATATAAATTTGTCAAAAGATAAAAACAATTATTCAACAACAAAGCATGAAGGAAATGCTATGGTTTACGTGCTCCAAAAATTCAAACACTATCTATTGAGCGGACATTTCAAGATGTACACAAACCATTCTACATTGAAGTATTTAGTGAATAAGCCTGTGTTGGGGAGGGGGAATATGAAGGTGGCTGTTGTTATTTCAAGAATATGATTTTGACGTAATTGTGAAACCAGGAAGGTTGAATGCAGGACCTGACCATCTGTCGTGCAATGAGACAGGAGAGAATCCTACTAATTAGAGGAAGGGTTGCCTGATGCTCAGCTCTTCACAGTGCGCGTAGCAGAAAACTATTTTGCTGATATTATCCACTTTTTGACTACAAGAACGCCTCCAGAAGGATACACCAGCCAGCAGAAGGAGTTAGTAGTGCGCACAACGGACTTCTCAGTAAATGCAGGACATTTTTATAAGATGGGTGCTGATGAGATGCTCTGACGGTATGTACCTGATTTTGAATAAACTAGCATCCTCGCCGAAGCTCATGGAGGAGTTGCGGGAGGGAATTATGCAGGAAAGGCAACAGCACAGATGATTCTGTGCATTGAGTTATGGTGGCCTACATTACATAGAGATTATAAAGCATATTGTAGGGTGTGTGATGCATGTCAAAGAATGAGTAGGCCATTGCGAAGGGATGACCTGTTTCTGAATCCTCAGGTGTCATTACAGCCATTTGAGAAATGGGTTATTGACTTTGTAGGACCGATTTAGCCTCCCAGTAAGAAAACAGGTGCACGCTACATCACACCGCAACAAAGTATTTGACTAGATGGGAGGAGGCACATCTTGTAAAGGATTGTACAGGGGCTACAACAGCTAAATTTTTGTTTGACTACGTGCTAACTAGGTACGAGTGCCCAAAAGTGTTGATGAGCAATCGTGGTACGCACTTTCTCAACAAAATGATCTGTGCACTGACAAAAGATTTTCAGGTTTATCATCAGAAAAGTACACCATATCATCCTCAAGCCAATGGAATAGTTGAGGTTTTCAATAAGATATTGGAAAATGCGCTGACAAAGATTTGCAATGCGCAGCGGAATGACTGGGACATGCACGTACCAGCTGTATTATGGGCATACAGGACTACTTGCAAAAAGCTAACAGGTCATATGCCTTTCCATTTGGTATATGGTGTCGAAGTTGCGATGCCTATGGAATATATTGTGCCTAGTCTCCGCATAGCAGCATTCACTAGAATGGCGGACTGCGAAGCCTTGGAAGAATGGCTCACGCAATTGATGGAGCTCGAAGAGGACAGATTCTTGGCTGGATTTCATCAGCAAGTACAGAAGGAACGTGAAAAGGCATGGCACAATCGACACATCAAGCTACACACATTTAAGGTAAATGACTTGGTTTTATTATATGATAGTAAGTTCACTAAATTTCCAAGAAAGTTTCATATGCACTGGTTGGGACCATATGTCATCAAAGAAATCACAGATGGGGGCGCAGTTTAGCTCGCAAAGCTAAACAGAGAACCTTTCCCGAGAAAAGTGAATGGGATCCAGTTAAATCTATACACATGGGATCTAGCTCAATGACTACATGATGACAGCACAATCTTAGCGCTCCAGGTAGCTGCAAGGGAGCGCGGGACTATAAACTAAATTGCCTGGTTTGTGGAGCTATGTAGCAGAGGAGCTGCATGAAAAAGGGTGATGCCACAGTATCAGAAGGTACACGAAGGGAGCTGCGCTATGTGGGAAGATACCGCACAACACAGCTAGAAAATTATTGTTACAATCACCATTCATGATTTGACATCTAGGAGACAATTAAGAGGAGCGGGGGGGTGGCCATTTAAGGCTGAAATATTTGAAGATCTGCCGCCAAATCAGCATTTATGGATGGATTTTGGGGGGAACGGTTGGATTTGAATTCAAATTTGCCTATAAATTACGTGTCGTCGTCCAGCAGAGAACACTTTGCATCCTTAAAATTTTTGAGTTGTGTTGTTCGTCGTTAATGAATCCTTAGTTTTTCGCAGATTTGGTCTCAGGATCCGTGTTTTATAGTTTACCTAAGGATATCCAACAGTTTATTCGCAACATTATGTCAGGACCAGGTGAGACTTCAAGCACCAGAGGAACTGTTGCCTCCGAAGGAGCAGCTCTAGAAGTTGTGAGCATGGAGGCTCCAACTCCTGTGCCTATGGCACTAAGGTCACTTAAGTCTAAGCCTACACCAATGTGTGAAAACCCAAGCTAAAGAAAGAAAAGAAGAAGAGGCCGATGCCAGTGCACAAATCGCCGACAAAGCACTCTGCTACCTAGGCCCAGAAGAAAGATAAGCCGCTAGCAAAGGATAGGGAGAAGGTGGTAGAATTAGAGGTTGAAGAGGGCGCAGAGGATATAGATGTTGAGGGTGTGGAGGTCATCTCCAAGGTGTCGGATTATATCCCTCCACGTAAAGGAAAGGTAAAGGTCACCAAGGGACCAGACACAGAGAAATTCCTCATTCATATGCCCCTGCTACCAAAAATCATCACCTTTGAAGGCCCGTGCCTGGTGCGGATTCCCCATTTAAAAATGCAAGATTGGGGTTTGGTTGACCATGAGAGGTTCCCCCACCTTGCAACAAAGAATTACATGAAGTAGGTGTATTACAAAGAATTGGGTGTCACTGCATTGGAGCTAGTTGAGTGGATTCACAGAGAAAATCAATTGGGGTTGTTGAAACTTCTGTGGGTGCCCCACTATCACTGCTCCAACATCAATATCGCCTGCATAAAATAATTACTAAGTCTGGTGCATGATGGGTGTTTATGGCTGAGCACACTTATCCCCATCATGGACATGTTTATCCATCAAATCACGCTCCTTCCACATTCAATCTTGAATCTAGTCAAGGAGTTTAGCGGAAAGACCAATGAGCACAACTTGGCAGAAAAGATGAAGAAGAAATTTGACCTAGTCAAGAAGCCACGTGGGTACACCATAACGTCCATGAACTACCCTGCGGTACAAATAGCCATGCAGATATTAGCCGGTAAAGTCATGAGGAAATGTCACACGGATGAGGTTTTAGCGCCTGTGATCTTGTTATTAGCACAGTGTGCGGAGGGAATGGAGTTTAACTGGTCGAGTACCTCTGCAACAAGTTCCTTGAGAATTGTCGCGAGGCTTAGGACGAGAGCAAGACCTTCCACTACACATGGTTTCTGCTCTCCATTATGCTAGTTGCTTGGGAGCTACCGGAGGACAGTCAGTTTCCTCCCTTGGAGAAAGGATTGTCAGAGGCTGCACAGTTTGCCTCCCTTTGGGCCACAAAGGACTCCGCACAGGTCACGGAGACAAAAAATTTATGGGTTTTGATGGAGGCAAGAATTCACATGGCCCTCAACCAGCGGCCTCGGTTGTCACCGACTGTGTATGAGGAGTTGTCGGAGTACGCGAAGTTCAAGGCAGACTTCCACTGCGTGTATAGTAGGGCGCAAAAGGATCCACAACAAAAGTGCTTTGATCTGCCCTATCTTGCCCTTGATGATGTCATTCAGGAAGTCATCAAGCACTGGACGACAGATTGGCACTCTCCATCCGATCTAGCTGCAAGTACTAGTAAAGGCACGGGAAGTTCCGCACAAAAGAAGAAGGAGGCAGCAAAGTAGGCGGTCCAGAAGTTGGCCGCATAGTGAAGGAAGGAGGCTGAGGAGAAGGCCCAGTTGGAAAAGGAGCATGCTAAAAAGCAACAGGCTAAATAGGAACAGTGTGACTCCAAGCGAAGCAGTAAATCCCCTTCACCCTAGATCGAGGAAGAAGAACTTTCATAGCAGGGCGGTGGCGGTAATGAAGGACAGAGCACTCCATTCCAAGTGAAGAGGTACAGGGAACAGTAGAAGGAGGGGCCCCGAAAGAAGTCAAAAGCGATGAAGCCACCACTCGATCCTATTATGCTCACAGAAGGTGATCTCGATGAGATCAAAGATAAAGTGCACAACACCACTGCGGAACTATTGCAGCAGTTCGAACAACAACACCTGCAGTCGCTAGGCACTATTCAGAAGGATCTGTGTGAACTACAGATCCATACCAGTAGCATCCAGGTGGGCGTAGTGCAGGCAAGCCCCGCATAAATGAGCCTAGGACCAGGGACTAGTCAGGCTGCCGAGATAGCCAGGTCAATGGATCTTCGGGCAGTCACGCTACCTGAAGGGTCCTTGAGCACGGAATCAGTCGATGACAAGGTCATCGTAAGTACTTCGAAGAACATTGGCCTCAACCTTGCAGCACTCCCCAATGAATATCTTCATACACCGCAGACAAATGTGACGACGGAATTAAGATCACGGGAGCAGGGCGCTCTCAACTTAATAAGTGAATATCGAGTGAACAATCACCAAATGTTCATCGAGAAGATGGAGGCCCTGAAGGCAAAGGAAACAATCTAGGCGCAGAGTGCCTAGCTGGCAGTAGCAGTTGCAGAGGCATGCAGGATAATGTCAGAGTTGCACATACCTGAGGAGGCACCACTTGAAGCTAAGATCCGAAAGCTAGCTATGGGCGTCTGCAATGCTAAGGCAAAAGTGGACAAAGTTCAGTTTGAATTGAAAATCACATAACTAGAGCTCAAGTCACAGCCTTCGACTTTGCCAGAATTTTGGGAACAGCACGAAGTTGTTGTTAAGGAATGAATTGCTACTATGGATGTCGTGGTTGTTGACTACACATATCTATTTGAACTAGCCATGGAAGTGGTGACAACCCTATGGGAAGATCCCACCCTGTAAATATTAAGTACATAGATCCACGAGCTGCAGCAGTAGTATGACGAAGTAAGGGCGATGACACACTCCATTGCTACAGCACAACGCCTCACCAAGCTACAGGAGGCTAAGTATCTCCTTACACAGGTGGAAGCAGTGCATAAAAAGGAAGCAGTCCTTAAGGCCAGGTTAGGGCCTTGGTTGGAAGAAGCCTACCTAGTTTCAGCCAACATACATGAAAAATTGGTGAACTTGCAGATTACACTGCAGAAGATCAAGCGAGTCAGTGAAGGGCCAGCCATAGAGCAGGCTGTAGAGCAAGTGAAGCAGGCATCCACACAGAGCGCGGCTAAAGTTACAGTTGTGTAGGTAGAATTAGGGGATCTTCATAGCAAGATCCTGTGCCAACTGAGTGACTCGAGGAAGAGTCACGACCTTTGTGTTGGGGGCCTATTGGGATGGGGTCCCCTGGGACTAGTTTTGGGACAAAAGCCCAAGTTTTGATGTAAAAAGTTGAAAAGTCTCCGCAAATTGTGGTCGCGGAGCGTGTAGCTAGTTAAAAGTCAAAAAGGGTTTTTACCCTCCTTTATGTAAAGTTGATTCGGCTTTTGAGATCTACCCATGGTCCACGGACCATGGGATTATATAAATAGGGGTGTCTTAGAGATTCTAAAGCTAATAGAGATGTTTGTTGATGGGTACAAAGGAAGAAATCTAGCGCAGAGAAGAAAGTCTTAGGAGGGAAAGGCTCTACAACTAAGTGCGCAGAGGCCTAGAGTAGTGTCCATAGCTAGGTGCACGGACTCCTGCAGCTGAGTGCGCAGGGGAGTTTTGAGTCTGTAAACCTTTGCTGAATATCAATAAAGAAGATTGTTCTAGAAATTCCTATGCTTATTCCCTTTACTTTTGTTATGTATGAATGTGATATATGTTGTGATGAATGATGGTTTTATAAAATAATGATGTATTGATGCGTGACTTTACTTGATTTGTATTGTTATATTAACACAATTAATGTTAAGTGATTACGTGAAGATCATAATGCTTTCTGTTAAATTTATCGAACACTTAGGTAATTCTGAGTAATTATTGATCTAAGGGTAATCTAAGGTGTGTGTAAGTATCTAATTGGTTTGTTCAAGGTCCGAAAAAGTCATCCATGGACCTTTGCGGAGGTTTAGAGGTCAATTAAGGGAAGTTACAACACTAGGCCACAGGAGCATATAGGTCTATGCAAAGGTAGATCTAGGTTGCCAAAAGAACATCACACTGATCTTTGGGTGTGGAAACTTGGTTCCAGCATCCCCCCATACTACTTCAGGTGAGATGCCGAAAGGGCTAGTAGTGTAGGGATTTGTGTAGCGCAACTAACTCTGAACCTGGGTCAAGACCCCATAAGCCAATAGGTTAAAAGGCTTAGAACATCAGTGGGACTCAGGGACAGGATGTCTGAGTGGCTGGCATGTCTCCTGAAGGTGTTGCTTTTGATGTGGATGGGTTTTTTTAAGGTGTTCCGTCGATTTCCATTTCCTTAAGGTCACTAAGGAGGTTGAATCCCTTATAGTAGCCTCTCTCGTCCTGTGTTTATCCTAGCTGGGCGGTTTCTTGGGTAGACTTGGGAGGAGGGGGTGTTACATATTGGTATCAGAGTATGGTTGTGCTTTCCTTGGATGAATGTGTTGGTCATGCATGCATGTCAGTTGCATGTGTGTATCTTACACTTGCATTACATCATGTTAATCATGATTGTGGTAAGGTTTTCATGAGGAACTTGATGTTGATTTTTTGGAATGCATCGTCAGAAGTATATGACGTTACAAGATTATATGCAACTCGATTACATCCTTGTATGTTTAGTTGCAGTCTTAGTTGTTTGATTACATGTATCAGTCTTGTAGGTTGGTTACAAGAACTAATCGTTTATGCTCAACTACATGTGTTCATGCGTATGTGTAGTTGATTATGCATTGCTTATGCATGTTGATAGTTGCATGTGGAAATGTGTACAATGGAGTAATGGTTGTTGTCATGCATGGGGTCATAGCATGCATTGTTGATATGGCCTTGCATTGATGACTGGACCCTAACTAGAATGATGTTTATGTGTTGATGCACTTATTCGATATATGTTTGTATGCTATTATGTTTATGTTAGACATGTATCACGTTGATTTGATAATCTTTTAGAAAATGTATCCTCCCTAAATTATGCTAAGGTACATTGATTTATTGTGATTTGGTTTGGCATTGTATGCCTTGCAGGAAAGAGATCAAATGGCTAGCAAGGTGGTAGACTACATAGAATCTCTCTACAAATCAGATGGGCAGTGTAGTGTGGGGCACTCTTTTGACTTGGGAGACACATTGAGAAGCCTAAAGGAATAAATAAGGAGTTGAAAAGTAGACAATGAAAAAATCATGCATGCATAAGAGAAACAAGCAGAGGTGAACGGGATACTACTTCAAAGATTGTCAGAATTGTAGCGACAAGGGCTACTTCAGATCATCCATGGATAGTTGGACAAAACTAATGGGGCATGTGGCAGTAGATATCCTAGTAGACACAGGTAAGATAGATTTGACATGGTGAGAGATGGAAGGTTGTTGGAAACTCTAAATAAGGGAGGTGATATACAAAGGTACTATTCTAGTTTATGTTCTGACAGGCATCATGATCGTCATCATTATCATCCTTACAGGAGGAGTGATAGGGGATACTTGTCATATGAGTTTAAGAAAGCAAAGCCACCTACCTTTGATGGAGAGATGAAGAAATCACAGGATGCAGAGGCATGGTTTCTTGGTATGAATAAATTCTTCTGATTTCACGATTACTCAGAAAACATGAAAGCAAAGGTAGTCACTTTTAGTCTCAAAGGTAAAGCGGATATTTGGTGGGAATACATGAAGAATGTCAAAGGTATACATGAGGAGGATTTGACTTGGCATGCATTTGAAGGGATCTTCAAAAAGAAGTACTTGTAGGAGAGGTACTATGGTGATAGAGCTAAGGAGTTTTACGACTTGCAGATAGGTTCTATGACAGATGAGGAGTATACTAGCAGGTTTTTGGAGTTGTTGAGATATGTGTCTTACCTCAGGGAGGAGAAGGCCAAGGTTCAGAGATTCATCAGTGGACTACCAGTAGCATGCAAATATCAAATTGAATTTGATGAGCCTAAATCATTGGAGGAGGCCATCCGAAAGTTGAAACATTGTTATGAGCAGTCAAAGCACAAAGTTGAGCCTAAACATGACTTGAAAATAAATGAGAAAGATAAAGGAAAATGGCCACCAAAGAGAGGAAGACCTCAAGATTCAAGTGAGAAATAAAACGCAGTTCCTTACAAGAAGTTAAATACAATTGAGAAAGGACATGGAGAGAAACAAGCTAGAGGTGGTGGTAGGGAACCATTGCAGTGTTGGATAAGTGGCAAGGATCATCGTAAGAGGGATTGTCCATAGTATCAAAGTGGTGGTAGACCCCAAATCTACAGTTCTTAGGAGGTGCATACAGTTGGTGATGTTGGTCATATCATTCCTCAGATCTATGCAGTTGTGGATAACAGGAAGGCAGATCATCAAGCATCGATCATTGAGATGGACGGTAAGCTTTGTGATCAAGTTGTTTCTATTTTGATTGATCCTGGATCTAACTATAGTTATATTAATCCTAACATGGTGGATAAGTGTGGTTTGAGAAAATAAGTACATGCAAAATCTTGGTTGGTACAGTTGGCTATAGGTACAAAGAAGAGAGTTCACCATTGGGTAAGAACATGTGCATTTTAGTTAAATGGTATGCCTACAACAGCACACTTAAATGTATTGTCATTGGGATCATGCAGTATGCTTTTGGGTATGGATTGGTGATACCTTCACAGGACCAAAGTGGATTTCTTCAACAAGGCCATTGAGCCTGTGGATGATAGTGGGGAAAAGAGGAATTTGCAGGGGAAGGAGGAGCCCACATCAGTGAGGATGGTTACCATTATGCAGGCTAAGCGTAGCTGCAGAAAAGGTTGTGTGATGTTTGAAGTACACATTTCTAGTGACAGGGTGTTGTAGCGACTACAACCACCCTCCAAAATTTTGCCTACGCTTCATTTTGGAGCCTCCCTACTAAAATCCCAGTAGCTTATCTCGCACTGACCCAGGTACTTGTGCTTTCATTGAGCTTTATTTTTTGCATGTTGGATTGTTTTTTCTTACTTGCTTTATTTTCTAACCCACAAGTTGATCTCTTGACTTGGTTTCAAACCAGTTCCAGGATTGCCTTAGTGAACTACGCAATCCTTGAGGGAAACCAGCCTTGCTGTCTGGAATTGTGCAGTCTAAGCCAACAGTGATCCTTCAGCTCTAGAATTGTGCAAATTCATTTGACAGCCAGCCTTTAGCTGGGAAACTACGCATAGTGTGAGAGGTAGTCGAGAGTCATTCAACCCATAAATTGCACATAATTCTTTCTACTTAGTGCATAAGACAGAGGGTTGCATAATCCTTCCCAGAACTATGCAATCTCTCTGGGAAATGCATGGCATCTTTTCCCATAAAAATAAAAAAGCATCCCTAGAAAGTAGGGATCTATTATTAGCTTTCCGAAGGTCAGTCGGTCAGTCACCCTTGT
Source organism: Pinus tabuliformis (assembly GCA_031772625.1). Classification (NCBI taxonomy): domain Eukaryota; kingdom Viridiplantae; phylum Streptophyta; class Pinopsida; order Pinales; family Pinaceae; genus Pinus; species Pinus tabuliformis. Next base: position 752,166,188 of record CM062810.1, on the reverse strand, counting down.
TGGTAAAAATTTCACAATCCCTCTCATTAGATTCCCTTATTTCAGTTTGATCATGTTGTGAAGTTATATTTGTAAGAGATAATTTTTTCTTGCCATGAGTGTCATTTCTGTCCCACAGGTACCACACTTGTGAAGCACATCTCTCTAGTAGTAATTGTACCATGGCACCAAAGAGAGCTGCTTCGAGAAAGAACAATGAAAGAAGTACTCAGGAAGTAGTTAAGCAAGTGCCAGTTAACTTGCCAATATATGTAGACACTTGGTTGTCCATAGAAAAGGAGTCAACACTAACATGGTAGCAAGTCTAGAAGCAGTAGAAGAAGGTAGCAATCTAGTACAAGATCATGGAAAGAGGAAGTTGCTGACATAATACAAGGAGAAAAAATCTGCAAAGTAATAGTGTATTCTTCATGCAGGCAGTTTTGGCAGCGGAAGCAAAAGGAAGCACAGGACACCGACAACAGAGTAGAGGAAGAGAAAAAGTAGAGCTTGTAGGTAGAAAAACTGAAGTTGCAGGAGATGGAGAAGAAGTTGAAGGAGGAACAAGAGCTGAGAAGAAGAGAAAGAGAAGAAAAGAATAAATAGGAGGAAGAATAAAGGCAAGGTGCAATGACAGAGAAAACGGCGCCCATATAGTTTGAGGAGTCAGAATAATCAGCAACTAAGGTAGATAGTGAATAGGTGCAGGATCAGGAAATGGCTCAGTCGCTTGAGCAGTTTATTGAGAAGATGTAACTGGAGTTAGAGAAGAAGCCATGGAATGAAGACATTGACCTCATGCCAAGAGCACCTGAGGTCACCTCTCGATCTCCGCCACCTCTAGTGTTAGAACTAGTACCAAGCGAGCAAGGAGATATTTTTCTCCTTTATGATGATCCGGTGATGGATGTGTATAATTTGTCATTTGATGAGTTGCAGCAGAGGATTGTACAAGTGCAAAGAAATAATTTCCTGGATGATCATTCATCACCTGCATTTATGAAGGAAAAGGTGATAATGCCAGATGTTAGGAAGCATCTAGCAACCCTTGTCGAAGCCATCTTGGCTTACACCAGAGAAACAAGCTCCATTGTCAAGTGCTTGTTGGCCAAGAATGAATAATTGACAAATAACTTACAGGAAGTTAGGAAAGAGGCGGAACAATTTTTAAAGCATAGCGCAGTTTCCGCAATGGCAGAGATGAGGAAAGTGATACTTGTTGTACTATCAACACTTGAGACCACCATGTGGAAACTCAATGATGAAATTTTCAACCATGCATAATGCAGTTGTCTGTGTGCATGGTTTGCAGCAGCATAGCAAGGAGTTTGTTCAAATTCTTAGGAACATACATGTTGCCATCACCCATTTGCAAGAATGGACAATGCGGTACAAAGGGGCCCTACTTCACTTGCCAAAGATGATGAATCCATAGGTAGAGCTAGAGAAAGAAAATGTTCAAATGTGTATCCAGAACTATGAGAAACTCTCTCCATTTGTCAATAGCATATAGGATTCATATGCATGGTTGTACAAGATCTTGCATGTCATGGTGAGAACGCACAGGATCTCGTCAATCGGTTCCCTTAGTGAAGCTAAACACAAGAACCAGGTCTGACTAGAGATCGACAAGTACATGGAGAAGCTAAGGCAAGAGACCACTATGGATGACTTGGAGTTGAGCACACATAATATGCAGAAGTACATTAGTGGTCCTGTAATGGTCAACACCATGCTACATGTGCTTCAAGATGAGTTGGACACAGGTTCTAAGACCATATACCTAGAAGCCATGGAAGCAATATTATACTATAAAAAAGACACCATCATGCATTTTTGGGACATCATCACACATTACCAAGCTTGGTATCAGTACGTGACCGAGAAGCATCAAGTATAGGTTGCCGAGATGGTCTTTCCCCAAACTTTAGAGTCATAGTGTTTTGTCTTGTTAGGTTGTCTCTAGCCTATTTTGTCTCACATGGGGACATGTGGAAAATATATATTATTTGCAAATATGTTGTAAGTGAAATTCCAAGTGTCATTAGTGGAATGTAAACAGTCACTATGTAATGTAATGAGTTATTTGTAAGAAATTTGAAGATTCATGAGGGTAGTAAAAGAGTCACAAAGGGGGAATGTCAAGGGTCATCCCACCCTTTTTTATAAATAGAACCTCATAACTCATAGAAGGGGCTTTTGGGAGCCAAGCTTTTGGCTAGTCTTAGGCTTAGAGAAGGCTTGGGAGTATTGTGACGAGCCTTGGCTTCTCCATAGTGTAGAGTGAGTACACTTCTTTGGAGGAGTAGGCAATGTTGACTGTAATGTTCCACTATTAGGGCTAGTGGTTGTCAATCGTGTCTGTATAGATGGAATTTTCACTTCATAATAATATAACAAAGCGAACATGTTTTCATGCATATGTTTTTATTGTAGTTCGACTATTCTGGTTACTCTAGCAATGTATGGTGTTTAACTTACGAACTTGCTTATGAACTATTTTGTTTGCAGTTATATGAATCCCATTGAAGGCGTGTTGTTGGATTAACCCATTACTTTGGTTTGTGGACTATTTCGCTTCCATATTGTGATGTCATTTCGCACGTTTGTTACTTTCAGATTGTGTACTATTACAGGCTTCCAAGGGGAACACTTCATTTTCCCCTTCGTGTGTTAGAACCCCCATGCATCTCACTTGACTCATTGCAAGGTCACACACTTGCTTCCAACCAAATTCATCATACTTAACTTTGTGCCCTACCATGGTCAACGCACTACATTACCACCCACTGTTGGTACTCCTACTCCAAATGGTTTGAAGTCTAGTTGGGACTTCCTACCTGGGAGATCCCCTTGAATGTTGACGGGTCCAACACCATCAACATTTCTAGCACTAGAAGGAGGGCCTGATGACAAGCTGAGCCCTCAAATTATTTTTTGAATATCTACCCATCATTCATGACTTACATCACAATCTCAACCCCGACATGTTTCTCTCATGCTCATGATTTCGAAGTGCCGAAGGATTTCATCAATGACTTGTCACGAATTAAATATGATGGTGAAGGTGGAATAGCCTTTTTAAGACATGGAGTTTCCTTTGTAGGTTTCTATGACATGAATGAAGTCCCCTCGGACGACATTGCATGTGGTCTCTTCGCTTACACATTCGAAAGTCACGTTAAGAACTGGTGTCTCACATTACCTGCAACCTCTATTCACTCTTTCAATCACATGATCAGAGAGTTAGGTCATGCTTTATTTCATTACAATCGTAAACAACTTAATCATAAAATTTTCGAATTACACAAAGCACCTAATTAATTTTTTGCGCAATTTTGGCAACACTTCTGTAATATTTATTTTCAAATCCCAGAAGATGAAATTGACTGGAAATTTCTGAGAGAAAGATTTCAATATCTTCTTCACATATATAACAATCCACATGAGTTACAATCTTTCGAACCCCTCCCAACATACCTCGGTGTTAGAGCTTCCAAATCTAAGAGTGACAAGGTTGTTGTCACAAGTGACCTTTCATCCTCCTCTCATCAGATAGCTCTAGCTCTGCAAGACAAGTTGGGAGAAGTCATGAACCAACCTATTAAACTGTCACCTCCTCCCATCCCACCTACTCTGGAATTCTACGCATATTTGGACTACAACCCTGATGTTTGTCAAGTGATCTCATTTTCTCGACCTTCGTCCTCTGGTTCCTTTGATCCTCCATATTTTGGTGTGTCGTGTTCATCCGTTCCAAATTTTGCATGTGATATTGATAAGGATCAAGTTGTCGACGGAGTTAGTGTTGAGAAGCCAACATGTGCTATCATTTTTTATGAGTATGTGTAGGAATTTGAAGAATAAGTTGGGGTGAATGATAACCTCCTCCTCTACGTACCTCATCGCTTTATCTTGACATCTTCTGCAATTCTGCCATTTCTGATTTTCCTTGTGAAAATTCATCCCTGAATGTCTATACTTTTGATCATTCACAGAACGCATAGGAAGTCAGGCTTTCATTTGATCATGGAGAGGACAAATCTTTCTTTTCGAACCCATTTGACCTCTCATATTTCATTTTTGGAAATTCAGAGGGTGGAAAATTTTGTTTCTCATCAACCCCTCTGTATGATTCGTCATATCATGAGGATGTTGATGTACATCTTGAATATTCTGATCGTGGTTGTCATGATCTCTTTATTCATTCATTTGATCATGATTCTTATTCACTTGTTGTTGATCTTTCTAAAGCATTGGTCTTTGATGATCTACCTACTGACGAAGTCGAAACCCCTCAAGTTTTCGAGGAACTTTAGCCCGAGTTGATGGTTATGTCAAGTTCTCGTAGCCTTTAGGTTAGTTCCACTTCTGATCATAAATATATTGATGATTTCTTTGATCAGTTGAAGGGAGCAACAGTGTTCTCTAAGATCGACTTGAGATTGCAATACCATCAGGTACGCATTAAGGAAGAGGATATCTTCAATACTGCGTTCAGGAACAAGTATGGGAATGATGAGTTTGTTGTTTTTCCATTTGGTTTGACTAATGCTTGAGCTACATTTATGTGTTTGATTAATAGTGTGTTGTATCCTTATCTGGACAAGTTTTTTACTGTGTTCATTGATGACATATTGGTATATTCTAATAATGAGGAAGAAAATGTTGAGCATTTAGCAGTAGTGTTGAGATTGCTAAGAGAGCATCGGTTCTATGTTAAACTTAGCAAGTGCAGATTCTTTCAGACTGAGGTACATTACTTGGGGCATGTTGTCTCCAAGGATGGCATAGCAATGGATCCATAAAAGATAAGGGCTGTCATGGAGTGGGAAGCTCCTAAGAACGTGGATGAGGTGAGATCATTTATGGGATTGGCAGGTTACTACAGGAGGTAAGAAGTTCGAATGGGAAGAAGAATGTGAGGACAGTTTTGAGTAGCTTAAGAAATTGTTGACACTTGCACCAATTAAAGATTCTAGATCCAGACAAAGAGTTTGTAGTATGTACAGATGCTTGCAAGAGAGGACTTGGTGGAGTTATCATGCAAGAAGGATAGGTGGTGTGCTATGAGTCATGAAAATTGAATGAGCACAAGCAAAACTATCTGACACGTGATCTTGAGCTAGCAGCTATTATACATGCATTGAAGATATGGAAACACTATCTTCTTGGCGGGAGGTTTACATTGATGAGCAATCACAGTGGGTTGAGGTATTTGTTTGACCATCCAAATCTAAATGTCAGGAAAGCTAGATGGTTGACTACCCTTATTGAGTTCAACTTCGAGATCAGATACATCAAAGGAAAGGAGAACTGAATTACAAATTCTCTTAGCAGGAAGGTACAGGTAAATCATATAGCAATTATGAGCTCTTATGGGACAAAGTTACAGGATAGGATCTTGCAGGCAAGACAGTGGGATGAAAAATACATGGAGATTATGCACAAGTTACAGCAGAGCATCGGTACAAGTACAGGTGATTGGGATGTAGACTATCATCTCATGGCAGATAATTTGGTGAGGTTTAGAGATAGGATCTATGTGCCAAATTGCAGTGAACTCAAGAAGCTTATCTTGATGGAGTTTCACGTCAAGCCATACTCGGGTCATCTGGGATATCAGAAGATGTTGACAGTGGTAAATAAGTTCTACTATTGTACGAATCTAAATAAGGAAGTGGCAAAGTTCGTGGCTAGATGTTTATATTGTCAGCACGTAAGGGTGGAATATAAGCATCTAGGTGGTTTAATACAGCTATAGTGATTCCAGAATGGAAATAGGAGGTCATTTCCATGGATTTCATTATAGGTCTTCTGAGGACAGTGAAGTAGCACGATTCTATTATGATTGTGGTTGATAGGTTGAGAAAGGTAGCTCACTTCATTCCAGTGAAGACTACATATTCAGCTAGTGAGGTAGCACATGCGTTTATCAGAGAGATAGTGAGACTGCATGGTGTTCCAAAGAAGATTGTGTCAGATATGGATGTAAATTTCACTTCCAAGTTTTGGAAGGATCTATTTATAGGCTTGGGTATAGAGTTGGCCTTCAGTACATCTTATCATCCATAGACAAATGGACAAACAGAGAGGGTCAACAGGATCTTGGAAGATATGTTGAGGATGTACGTGATGCACTAGCAGAGGATATGGGAGGAGTATCTTCCATTGGTTGAGTTTTCATACAAAAATGGTTATCAGGATTCATTGAGGATGAGTCCTTTTGAGGCATTGTATGGAAGGATTTGTAACACTCCCATTAGCTGGAGTGATCCAGTGAACACAGTAATTATTGGATCAGATATGTTGGCAGACATGGAGCAAGAAATGAAAGTTATAAAGAATAATCTAAAGGCATAGGATAGACAGAAGAGTTATGCAGATCAGCACAGGGTATTCAAGGAGTTTCAGGTTGGGGAGCATGTGTATTTATGAATCAAGCCCAAGAAAATCTCTTTGAGGATTGGTTCATGTGCCAAGTTGGCACCACGGTATTGCAGGCCTTTAGAGATCCTTAAGAGGATTGGACCACTGGCATATCAACTTGCACTGCCTCCAACAGTGAAAGTCCATGATGTTTTCCATATTTCATTGCTTAAGAAGTATATAAAGGATGTTGATCATGTTATTGATTGGTATGTGTTGCAAGTGGAGCAAGAAGGAGAGTTCAATTCAGAGCCTCAGTGCATATTGCAGCAGAAGCATCTCATGATCAGGAACAGATCCATAGAAGTGCAGTGGAAGCACTTTGGGCCTGAAGAAGATACATGGGAGATGGTGGATCAGATGCAGGCCCTGTCTCATTCATTGTTTGTCAGTTGAAACAAAGAAGTTTTGCTTTGATGTTGGTATATGTTTGGCATATGTTTTGCTGATGTTTTCGTATATGTGTGTATATGTATATGGATGTAAATACCGCGATGAGCTAAGTTATAAAGCTCCAATAAGCGGTATGGGTGTCGTGTTATTATGGATGTTATATTGACATGTTTTCATGTTGTTTTGCTTTCGAGAAGGTTTTTCATTGTAAATACTACAAGGAGCTAAGTTATAAAGCTACATGGGTAGTATGTTTTCTTTTCAACGGTTTTGTTGAGGTCATGGTATGGTTTAACACTCAAAGTGGTTTTCCCCGAGGGGGAGGGTTCTGTAATAGCCTTGGTGAAACTTTCATGTAATAAAAGTTAATACATGCAAAATAAGACCACAGTTAAGGGACACTTATTCCAAGCTTAATGTTGGGCAAAGATATCCTAGTGAGCATCATTGGATGTGTGTTTTGGCTAAGGAAAATTGGCAAGGACTACGACAAAGGCATTAAAAGGAAAAAAGGAATTTTTGGCACATTTATTTAAGAAAATAATGGAAATTAGGAGAAAAAGGAGGTGAAATATCATAGGTTGCATGTGAGGAGGAAATTGAAGGAAAATAATGGAAAATGAAGAAACTAGAGGCCTCATTCATAAAAAGGCTTCAGAGGATCATTTGATAACCTTTTTGTCGGTTCAAGTTTAGAGCTCTCTCTCTCTCTCTCTCTTGGTCACTTGGAGTTTTCTTGGAGCACTCTAGCTTTGGATCAAGGAAGGAAAGCAAGGATCAAGGAAGAAAAGCAGAATCAAGCAACTTTAGCAGGAATACTTGCAAGTAACCTTTTTCATGTGCTATTTCATAGTTGGTTTGGACATGCATGGATTTGCATATTAGCATATGGTTCTCTTGTTTTCGGTGGCATGGTTTTTCCTGGTTATGATAGTGGTTTTCAGCCTAGCCTTTCCTTTTTCCATATGCCATGGTAAGTTGGAATGTTTATCTTGGGTTTGAGATTTGGTTTGCAGGATGGATTTCTAAATCTAAGGTGGAGGTTGTATCAAGGTTCATTCCCAAAGGCTTAGGAATCCCTTGAGAGGTTTTGGTGGGATACACGGTAAAGCCTAAGGGAGAAGACTCAGTTTAGGACCTAGTGATATGGACTTGGATTGCAATAAATGCTAAGAGACTAGTATCAGTTTAGGGCCTAGTGATCTAGGATTTGATTGTGGTAAAGCTAAGAGACAAGGAGATGGAAAATTACTCAAGGATAGTGATGGATTGCGGATGGCATTCCAAGTTCGGTTCGGTTGTGATCAAAGCACCGGTTTTGGTGTGATCACGGTTTGATGAGGGTGGAGGTGGTTTAACCTCTACAGTCCCTTTTATGTTCTTGGTTGGATTTTTATATGAGATCCCACTTTCATGCTTGGAATATGGCCTGGGGGTGAATGGCTAAAAGAGATATTTGGTTCACCCATGTCTATGGTCGGGTGGTAGGTGGAAGTCCCAAACCTGGTTGGATTTTCCTATGATTAATAAAAGCTAAGTTCTCTTACTTTCACACTGGTTTATATGTGGATTTAATGGTTGTCATATCTTTGATATTTGTATGTTTTTATGTTGGTTATAAGCATGGTTATATGAATCGTTCATGGCATGGCCATTTCATGTATTTACTTGTAATTGTTAAATGGATGGATGCAAGACCTAATTGATGTTATAACCATTCAATGGAGAAGGTGGTGATCCTTCTGGTTATGTTTAATAAGTTCTTTAAGTCATTTATACACGGTCTTGTATCCTAGACCTGTAGATTGCATTAATGCCAAGTGTTTGATAGAACATTAGTCCCGGTTGGGGATTCTCAGGCCTAGTCCTTAGGTTGATTTTTTATTTGTTTATCTTGTCATCATGTCTTTGATGGATTCTGGAGGTTGTAATAAGTTTTGGGCAGAGGTTGTGATTCTGGGCTAGAAAAGTGGCTCAAATCTCGGGGACATTGGCACAAGTCTGCTTAAAAGAGTCCAGGGGCACTGCAACATAGGCCTATGAGAGCGACTTTGGCTTCTGGACATTGTCATGCCTATAGCATGAGAGTGACCAGGGGTTAAAAGGCTTAAAATATTAGTGGGACTCAATGAAAAAATGTCTGAGTGGCTGACATGTCTCATGAAGGTGTTGTTGTTGGTGTCGATGGGTTTTTTTAAGGTGTTATGTCGATTCCATTTCCTTAAGGTCACCAAGGAGGTTGAATTCCTTATAGTAGCCTCTCTCATCATGTGTTTATCCCAGTTAGCGTTTGCTTGGGTAGACCTAGAAGGAGGGGTTGTTACAGACTGATCCTCAGGTGATCACTGTTAAAAAAGAATCTTCAGAAGAAAGGGATGCACAGGAGCATACTATTTTGGTTTTGACATGCACTCCTACCACCTCTCTCCCATATTTACAAGAGACAAATAAGTCTTATATTCTTATACCTCTCAAGTTCCAACAAAACAGAGTATTTTTACAAGGTATAGGGAGATTAAATTGAAGAATAAAGCTCTCAAAGCTTAAACATACTCATTATTCTAGAAACAAAATACCACCACTTAACACGGGTTGTTGTCTACATTTGGCTCAGAAAAGGGGTAGTTTCAAATGGCCTTTTTGGAACCTGTTGACCGTGTTGGACCTGCCAACATTCAGGGGATCACCCTGGTATGAAGTCCCAACTAGACCTCACACCATTTGGTGTGGGAGTCCCATCCAATATGATGGCCCAGTTTCCATTGTCTTAAGGATTTGCCTCAACTCTTGCTTGTTAGCATAGGAGAGTGGTCTGCTTTGTCTTCGAGAAGTGAGGTTCGTGTGCCTGGTGATTTCTAGTGTTACTTGTGTCAATGGTTCTTTCACTGTAGAGGGAGAGGGTGAAAGTGAGTCCCAAATCGGTTGGGAGGAAGCTCCAACTCTTCTAGGAACACACAACACAACAGGACGTGCACAGCTTCTGAAGGAGCAATCCACATGGATGTGGAAGTCACAACACACAAGGGAAGATAACATGTACAACACTCAACGGATGAGTCCGCACGAGTGCAATGGTTGTTACAACAAGTTTTATGTGAAAGGTCTGTCTGATGTCCGAGGAGATAACCACCACGGGCAAGACAGCATTAACAGCATATAAAACACATTTTCATTAACAAATTATGCATTACAACAAGTGAAATAAGCTCAAGTGTTTAACACAGATTAAAGAAACATGCATTACAAGTGTTCAAGATTAGTCTTACAAAATTTGCAATACATGTGTGAAAATGTTTTTCCCTATTAGTAGGATTCTAAATTAAGTGAAAGTTCCAAGGCACATCGTTACACCATACATCACTAACCCTATGCACGTGGCATTGGAGCCACTACTTACTCCTCAAAGAAAAGATTACAAACTCTCTCTTCTATGTGGGAGGAGCTGAGGTGAAAAGTCCTTTCATGTACAAATGAGGGGGTATTTATAGCCAAGGGTGAAACTAACCCTTGTGGTTGTTTGACTTCCCTCATGACTATTTGACTTCCATGACTCTTTGTACAACAAGTGGGTCTCTTGGACTTCCACATTAAATTACATTGTTTGACAACATGGCCCATAGTAGAGATGTGGATGACATGACTCAACATGACAGTGCTAGTACATTTGTGCTATTGTTGGAGTGCATGTCGAGCTACAGTGCTGCTGGGTGATGGATATCTCCATGATGTGTCATAGCTTCACCTCCACATGGCAAAGTGCACGGAGTCTTTGATGGCCATTGGTTCACTTGATATTGCTTTGTCATGTGTCTCCTTGCTTGTATGTTGGAAGGCTTGACAGATTCATCTGTTCATGAAATGTGCACGTTCGTTCCTTCATTCATCTATGCGCACATCTTGCATGTTTGCTCATCCGTTCGCAAGCACATCTCTTCGCATGCATCATTTATTCATCCGTTGTTGAACATGTCCTTCTACATGTGCTCCCTTCATTCATCCCATTCATCGTTGCGCCATGTTTGTTGGTGTACCTGTACCTGCATTCACTCATGACAAGACGACTTCAAATCCAAAAACCTCCTAGTCTACCATGATACATGATCATTTCGGATGCAGGTGGCTGGGAGAGGCAACAAGGTTGCGAGGCAGGATGATGGCTCTAGGCACTGCTGATGAAAACTGTGTAAGGGTCACTGGGTGATGAAGATGGGAAATCTGAGATGACAGTGACTATCCACGAGGTCTAGCTCGGCTAGAAGGAAAAACTGCACAAATTTTGGGAGGGATAATCTGGGCTTCGCGAAGGAAAAGCAGACAAAATCTGTGCATTTTCTAGAATGAGCATGCAGTAGGGGCTTGACAGAAATATTTGCATAATTTCTTGGAGGAACAGGCCAGGTTGCAAGGAGGAATGGCAGATAGGATTTGCACATTTTAATGGAGGAACTGGCTGGGAGCCTGGCAGCCAAAACTGCGCAATTCCTTGAGGGAACCGGTAGCTGACTTTTGGAAGCTTCTAGTAAGAGGAATTGCATTGATGCTGGGAGGCCGGCCTGTTGATCATCTCTGCGCAATTTTTGATCTGAGTGGACTTCTGGGTAGCAGAGGGCATGCTCATGAAAACTACACAATTTTCTGGATGAGATGTCGGTCGACTGTCGGGAGGACTGGCTGGAAAAACTATGCAATTTTCTGAGGGAGACAGGGACGGGCACTGGGTGTCTATTCAGCCTATCTGCGCAATTTCTTTAGTCAGCAAAGCAGGCAAGTTCAGTAGCCTCTTCACAATTTTTTAAGGGAGTGAGTCCCGGGGTGACTGTCGAGTCCAACTCTCCAGGTGGCCAACATGAAGGTTGATTGAATTGCTTGTGGGCAGTGCAGCTTGAAATGACTTGCTCAGTGCTCCTACGTTGTTATGGGTGACAGTCGATTGAGTTGAATGCGGGTTGATGGTGCAACTGTCAGAGGGGAGTCTAATCATCAGAACTTAAGCAAATGAGTAAGTGTGTGAACAAGTGAAAGATGCATACATGATCTTGCAACACACACTTTCATGACTCGACGATGAGATGACTCAAACCATCCAGACACATATGTACATCATGACTGACCGACGGTGTAGGCGACAAGTGCGACACTTGTGATTGATCATTGTTTGACCATGACGACGCTTGCACAATAGTGAATGTGACTCTGTGTGTGGGTGTGACAGATGTTTTCATAGCAATCACAACAAGTACACACGAAGTGAAGACTTTGAGCATAACCAGAACATGGTTGTAAGCATGACTATGACATCAACATGCAAGACTTGGTGAAATGAACAAGCAAGGAAAATGTGAAGAATCATGCAAGCTCATGGAGTGAACTCAAGTATGTGTAGTAATCAAGTGAAACTCTCAAGGGAGGCTCTGAAATTAGGTGCAGGCCAAAATTTTGGAGGGTGGTTGTAGCTGCTACAACACTTGGCGACACACCAGTAGAATTTCAACGTCTCTGTTTTGGTTCATTGACATCACAAGGCCTTGTTCTTTCGGGGAGTATTGAATCGTTCTGCTGGTTACTTCGACTTCCCCATTTACCCCATGGAAATACATGGTTCACCTATTTCCAGGTCAATCAAACACAATTAAATGTTCAGCTTGACCCCAGGGTTTCGAATTCGTGACGAGTAGTTTAGATCGCGAGTTGAAGATTTTCAGAGTATAAGTTTTCATCTCTGGTGTTGCTCCACTGCCAACAGGCCTGGACAATCACCCGGCGGAGTCACGCAGGAACACACACATTGCTCCACTTCCAGTGAGCCTAGTTAGTACCCCGCTGGAGTTGCATGCTTCACCTCTCTGTGCAGGAAGCCTTTCTCTTCTTTTGCCTTTCTATTTTTCAAGTGGACTGTGCATAGGCACTTATTTATTTTTGGGGCAGAAGAAGGATATCAACTTATTGAGAGCGGAAGAGGTTGTTCCTTCAAAGAAGCATGTAATACCTCTGACATAGGTTTTCTCATTTAGATTTTCCCCTTCTTTGTTTCTACTAGTTGGATGAGCTTGATCACACAAAGCAAAAGGATAGGTACAAGCATGGGGACTCCCAGTATGGACACAGGTTCATGGCTGGACCAAAAATTCCCTTGTAGACCATTCATATTTTCCATCAAGAATTCATCGGTCGAAGGTTATAACCAAGCACAGAGAAGACAGACACAAGGTTGGCCAAGTGCTGCAATGTCACAAGTCTCTTCAAATTTCAACCACATACTCTATTCAAAATCCAGAACGTACTAGCTGGCAGCACTTATTTCTGAAAACAAAAATAGTAATATACCAAGCAAATAAAATAAACGTAAACAAAAATAGTAAGCAAAGCAAACAAAGTGAAAACAAAGATAATAAGCAAAGCAAACAAGATGAAAACAACAAGCAGCAAGCAAACTATGTACATGGCACAGGCGTGGCCCGGCCTACTGAAAGTAATGCTTGAGATCTTGGCTGTTGACAAGAAGGTTTTCAATCCTCCCGTCAAGTGATTGCAAATGATACATGTGTGGGCAAAGTTTCTCGTGGATTGTGTACAGACCAATCCACAGGGACTGGAACTTCGTATGTTTGCCTTTGTCTTCATGGAGCTTATCCCATTTCAAAACTAAGTCACCAACACCGAAGTTAGCTTTCCCTGCAGACTTCTTATCGAACCATGTCTTGATACGATTCTGGTGGAGTGTGAATTTTTCTTTTGCTTTCATCCTTTCTTCCTGAAGCTTATGGAGAGCATCCATCCTACGCTATACTAGCTGGCAAGGCTTGCCTTGGGATTCTTGAGAAAGCTGAAGTGCAGGCAAGTAGATATTTGGTGAAAGGATGGATTCTTTACCATAAACCAAGAAGTACGGTGAGGTATTCAGAGAGGGCTTGGGTGTTACACAGTCAGCCCATAATGCAATCGTTGGGGCGGTATGCCAGTTATGTTGCTCAGAGAAAAAGGTCTTCTTGATTATGCGAATGAGGTTGTTATTTGTGGATTATGCGAGATTGTTTCCTTACGGGTAATAGTTAGATGAATGCTTTAGCATAATACCATTATGTAATGAAAAATCATAGAGTTTCAAAGACGAGAAGTATGTTGCATTATCAAAAAAAATTGATACTGGAACGCCGAAGCGTGATATGATGTTTAGCTGGAGGAATTTGATGACCTCCTAGTCATTCACTTGTTTGAGAGGAACTGCTTCTGTTCACTACGTGAAGTAGTAAGTTGTTGTTAGGATGTAGCGGTGTTTCCTTGATGAATATGGGAAGATTTTCCCAATGATGTCCAATCCCCACTGTTGGAATGGTTCGGTCACTGCAACAGGGTGTAGTGGGGCTGCTGATCTTCGTGTTCTATCGGCGCATCGTTGACATACTGGGCACTTGCGAGCATAAGCGTGTGCTTCCTTGAATAATGTGAGCCAGTAAAAATTGGCTCGCATAACTTTGTGCATAGTGGTTTTTCTCGAAAAGTGACCCCCAGCAGGTCCGTCATGTAGATTTAGAAGTACCTTCTCTAATTCATGTGCCTCCAGGCACCTGAGCAAAACTCCATTACTGTGTTTTTTGTAAAGCACTTCATGCACCGACTGATATGCTAAGGCTTTAAGGTGCAATTCCCTCTTCTATCTGATGGAAAAGTGAGAGGGTACGGTGTCGTGCTCAAGGTAAGGCGCACATCTGCATACCAAGAGGTTTCGTCTTCAATGGGCATTGCTCCCCTTATATCATACATCTCAATTTCCTGCTCCGAGTCGGCGAGCTCTTCTTTGCTCTCCAGGGCATGTACTGCTTCAGCTATAAGTCTGTAGAGCCCATGTCCTTTGATCGTGTGAACCAGCTTGATTTCAAGATCATACTCTTGCAATCATTTCATCCAGTTTGCACGTCGTTCACCCTGTTCTTGTTGTACAAGCAGCGTGCGGACTGCTGGGTGAGTGATGAAGACTATGCAATTGTTCTTCAGCAAGTAGGGCCTGAAGTGTTTCACCGCCTTGTAAACTTCATAAGCTTGCTTATCAACAGTGGGTTAGTTGAGTTCTGGTCCCTGCATGCTTGTGCTCATGAAGGAGATTGGGCATTCATTTTTCATCTCATCCTTCTGAGTGAGTACCGCAGATAGTGAATTATCGAAGGCGAAGGTGTATAGAAGGAAGTCTTTCTTGAAGTCTGGGTTGTAGAGTGCAGGCACTTCTACAATGGCCTACTTGATCCGGGTGAATGCATACTTTTCCCTTTTGCCCCAGCTGTAGACTATGTTTTTCTTGATCATGCCCTACATGGGCTTGACTATCTACGCATAATCCGAGATGAACTTCCAAAGGAAGTTTATCTTGCCCAAGAAGGACTACATGGCTTTCTTGTTGGCTAGGTAAGGGATCTGTGTAATAGTCTGGACCCAGTCCAGATCCATCTTGACCCCGCTTTTGGAAACAATGTGTCCAAGGAGGTTCCCCTCTGACACTACGAATACACTCTTTTTGGGATTCAAGGAAATCCTGTATCTCCGGCATCGCTCAAAAAATTTCTTCAATTGGTGTTTGTGGTCCTCTTGTCTTCTTGAGAACATAGTCACATCATCGAGGTATACCACTATGCTTTGTCCGATGAATCCGCGAAAAGTGATGTCCATGGCGCGCTGAAATGTTGCACCTACGTTTACAAGACCAAACGGCATTCGTTTGTAAGTGAACGTACCCCACTTGGTACAAAAAGTAGTTTTGAGTCTGTCGGGTTCTACTACTAGAACTTGATTGTATCCTAAGAAACCGTCAAGAAGAGAAAACATATGTGCCCTAGATATTGTTTGCAAAATGTGGTCCATAGATAGCATGGGGTAGTTGTCTTTGTCTGAGGCGCGGTTTATGTTCTGAAAATCGACACACAAGTGGATTTCCCCAGACTTCTTATGTACAGGAACAATATTTGAAACCCATGTGGAATGACAAAATTTGTATATGATCTGTGCATCCAATAGCTTAGTAAGCTCTTTCTGTATGAGGGGTTCAAGCGACGGATGTACTTTCCTCAACTTTTGTTGATATGGCTTGACCCCTTCTTTGATCGGGATGATGTGTTGGATGATCCACGTGTCATAATTTTTCAAATCATCATACGTCCACGTGAACACATCTCGATACTGTTTGAAGAAATGGACAAAGGCTTGCTGCTCTTGCTGTGTGCAACATGTACCAATATTGACGAACTTCGAATATTTTTCTGTTCCTAGATGATCAGTTCATGCCTTATGGTGGAACTGTGGGTCTTGTTGTTCCTTAGCCCCTGGAAATGTTCTTGAAAGTCATAAAGATTTTCCAATGTTGCCACACCTTTCGTAATAAGGTGGCCTTTCCTATTTCTAGCTTCTGCTTGCAAAGAGCACTCATGCTCGTCATCATCTATTGCTGCATCTTTGAAGACATCAGCGTTGGCCATGAAATGCAATATCTATTGATCATTATTAAACATGCATAAGTTAGTTATGTTGTCCAGGATAGATGGTTTGTACAAAATTTCAATAGTAAATCTATCCCTAATCAGTGACATTCTTGAAGCTACATTTGCCATAGCATTGGTAGCTACATTACGTATACATGGTACAGTAATGATGTTAAATTCTTGGAAGTTTGAGATTAGTCGCCATACCTCTTGCTAGTAACTTTTGAGATGCGGTGACAAATAGTGAATGGTGTTATGTACCTGTCATACCACTATCTTTAAATCACCTACCACTTTGAGTGCGACCACGTTGAGGCTGATGTCTTTCTGCAAGCCTAACACAAGTGCTTCATACTCAGCAAAGTTGTTCGTGAACTCGAACTCCAAGCGACTTGAAACTACATGATTCTTGTTGTAAGGGTCGATCAAGACACACCCAGCTCTTGAGCCGTCCTGTGTCTTTGATCCGTTAAAGTACATGGTTCACAACTTGTTTGTACACAGATCGCTTAATGTGCTAGTACTACTGCTACTATTGGTACAATGTGTTGTACAAGTTTCATTACCATTAGTTGGGCAAGGAAGGAATCCCAACTGCGTGTCTGGTGGGGTTGGAGTTGGCCGTGAAGGATAACACCCAAATGTTGTTTCAAGGAGGCAATTGCTAAACATGAGATCTGTGGAGGCCAACGGTTCATTCTCGCCATTAAGGGGAGTGACATTATGCTTCATGCACCTCTCAGACAACACCCGAATTTGGTTGCACTTGCCCTTGTATAGAAGCCACATGTGAGACCAGTCTGTAGAAAAATATCTGTCTAGCTTGTTGGACCAGTCTCTGCTGAGTAGTAGACTATATGGTGCTGATATGTCCACAACCACTATGTTCATGTATTGGTGGACTTGACCATCATGATAGCCGGATGATCACGTCTCGTAGTTCACCAATGGTTGGTACTGATGTTCGATCATGTTAGATGATTTATGCAGATGTCTCACTCCATTATGCATTGATATTTTTCGCAGTGGAGAGTGGCATGATGTTGGTTGTTGTGTCGGAATCAACCAAGTAGTTGTGAACATTACAATTGAAAATTTCAAAAGATAGCAGGAATGGACGGCAACCTAAGTTCACTTTTTCCATCCGGAGTGTATCAAGCACAGTGGAAAGTGATCCAGGAGGTGTGCTTGCTCCCTTGCTGGTAGATTCTGCGTTATCCGATGTCGTCTGTCCCAATGCGCATAGCAAGGTATATTGTTGACTTTGGATCTTAGCTAACTTGAACAAATTGATGTTCGCTCAAGTTTTCTTCATGTCATCAACAATGTTGTAGGCTAGAGGTGGTAGACTTACCAAGATCTCCGAGATAGGATGGATGTTCATGTTTTCCGGTGGAGTGTTTTGCAGCTTGCTTCTCATGGATGTACTCTTGTCCGCTGTTGTCTTCCCAGACTTGTTTTGTGGTTTCTTCTTTGGGGCAGGCGGTGGATCAACCTTCCTCATCAACAGTCTCATCTTCTCATACATTTCCCCAAATGTGGGGGGCGGGGGGCCTTTACTCCTAAGATTGTAACGATCGATTCTCTTTTGGGGTTGCTTCTCGATATTCATCTTTGACATTATTCGTGAGCACTAGTACGTGTTCACCACATGCCCAGAGCTTAATGACTCATCAGATGCAACCTCTTCGTCATCATCAGTGTCTTCCGGCTGCTCCTGCATATTGCTTTCCACATCGAGTGTATGACTACAGAAAGAGCTTGTGACTCACTTCCAGTCCGAACAAGAGTTCTCGGGGTGATGTTCTTCATGGAAAGAATAGAACTTAGGATCTGCACACTGTTTGACCTAGAACACAAGCTTCTACGTAGTTTTTGGAGTGAATCGGTTGTTGCTTGATGAGTTGCTTTCCTATCTCTATCTGGGTGGATGGTTGTTTGCAAATGTGTCTATTTTCCGTTGTTTGAGCTCAGACACTTTTGTAGTCAAGTTCTTGACAAGGTGAGTGAGGGTCTCAATATCAGTTGCTTCCTTGTCTCTACCCTTGCTCGCCATTGCTTGGGACTTCCTGCTCGCATCCTTGGAGTCCTTTGTTGATTCATCATCCTTGATGACTCCAATTGCGCGTAGGTCCTTTTCAATAGAAATAGCCTCTTCGCAGTTTTCTAAGAGTGTTGGTTTTACAGCTCGCTTAATGAACTGCGCAATGTTGGTCGGTAGTGCAGATGTGTAGTAATCAACAGTGATGGAGTCATGAGGTTTATTTTCCGCTGCAAACTTTTTCAATATGTGGGTAAACCTCTGATCGAAGTCTTTTACTTTCTCTTTTCCCTCCATCTTGAGGCTTCCCAATTCTTTGAGTAGCATGGTTGGGGTCTTGTCATCAGCAAACTTTTCAAGGAACATGCGTTTGAATTCACCCCAGTTCTATATAGAGTTTGGTGGAAGGTTGTGATACCATGCAGCTGCGCGACCGTCCAAGGTACATGGGAATAATCTACATGCTACATCGTCATATCGTACCTCAAGGGTCTACAGTTGTAGGTAGAAGTTGTCCAAGTGGTCTTCTTCCTTCACCATTTTGTCAAGGTTGAACTTGATGTTCATTCTCTCTGCTCACTTCAGAATCTTGTGCAAAACAACCGGGAGAGCCAATGGTCCTTGAGTTATCCATTCAAGTTTTGGGTCAGCCATTGCCTCTTCTTCTTCATCCTCCTCTTCTCTTTCAGAATCCAATGGTTCCGGCTCTGAGTCTGTTGGTTCGTCTCTGCCTCCACCTCCTCTGATACCTTCCCCCCCCCACCTCCTGTACCAGAGTTCGATCCCAATATCACAAGAGTGTCTTGTTCTCCTTGTTGGAAGACCAGAGGTTCCACTCTATCTTCAATAGCTTCTGCCAGACCTTTAAGTGTGGCAAGGACAGATTCTTCCACCGATGATACAACAACTCCTGTATGAGTGGATTTTGTCTTTCTTGATGCATATGGAAGATGTTTTATGCCTGGGATCAGTTTGATTGCTTTCGCAAACTGGCAAGTGATGGGCTGGATAGAGTGAAGTTTTTGATACAGAATCTCATGTTCAATCCTTGGAGGTGAGGAGTAACCAACTGCAGAGTCCGTTTCAATGAGAGGGAGTGCGAGTTACTGTCTTGACCATATGGCTGATGAATGAGCGTGAGAGGATGTTCATCCATATACGATTGGCTGCCCTCCTTCTAGCGCCAGAAATATTGACGGTGCTGGACCCGCCAACATTCAGGGGATCACCCCAGTATGAAGTCCCAACTAGACCTCACACTATTTGGTGTGGGAGTCCCATCTAGTATGATGGCCTAGTTTCCATTGTCTTAATGATTTGCCTCAACTCTTGCTTGTCAGCACAGGAGAGTGGTATGCTTTGTCTTCGATAAGTGAGGTTCGCGTGCCTGGTGATTGCTAGTGTTACTTGTGTCAATGGTTCTTTCACTGTAGAGGGAGAGGGTGAGAGTGAGTCCCAAGTCGGTTGGGAGGAAGCTCCAACTCTGCTAGGAACACACAACACAACAGGATGTGCACAGCTTCCGAAGGAGCAGTCCACATGGATGTGGCAGTCACAACACACAAGGGAAGATAACACGTACAATACTCAGCAGATGAGTCTGCACGAGTGCAATGATTGTTATAGCAAGTTTTATTTGAAAGGTTTGTCTGATATCCGGGGAGATAACCACCACGGGCGAGACAGCATTAACAACATGTAAAACACATTTTCAATAATAATTTATGCATTACAACAAGTGAAATAAGTTCAAGTGTTCAACACAGATTAAAGCAACATGCATTACAAGTGTTCAAGATTAGTCTTACAACATTTACAATACATGTGTGAAAACGTTTTTGCATGTTAGCAGGCTTCTGAATTAAGCGAAAGTTCCAAGACAAATCGTTAGACCATACATCACTAACCCTGTGCACGTGGCATTGGAGCCACTACTTACTCCTCAAACAAAAGATTATAGACTCTCTTGGCTATGTGCGAGGAGCTGAGGTGAAAATTCCTTTCATGTACAAATGAGGGGGTATTTATAGCCAAGGGTGAAACTGACCCTAGTGGCTATTTGACTTCCCTCATGATTGTTTGACTTCCATGACTCTTCAATTTTACATGACTCTTTGTACAACAAGTGGGTCTCTTGGACTTCCATGTTACATTACATTGGTTGAAAACATGGGCCATAGTAGAGATATGGATGATATGACTCGACATGACAGTGCTAGTACATTCGTGATGTTGTTGGAGTGCATGTCGAGCTGCAGTGTTGCTAGGTGATGGATGTCTTCATGGTGTGTCATAGCTTCACCTCCACATGGCAAAGTGTGTGGAGTCTTTGATGGGCGTTGGTTCGCTTGATGTTTCTTTGGCACCTTTATCCTTGCTTGTATGTTGGAAGGCTTGATAGGCTCATTTGTTCGTGAAAGGTGCATGTTCATTTGTTCGTCTGTCTGTGAGCACATCTTGCATGTTTGCTCATCTATTCGTGAGCACATCTCTTCGCATGCATCGTTCATTCGTCCGTTGGTGAACCTATCCTTCTGCATGTGCTCCCTTTTTTCATCCCATCATTTTTGCGCCATGTTTGTTGGTGTACTTGTACCTACAGTCACTCATGACAAGACGACATCAAATCCAAAAACCTCCTAGTCTACCATGATACATGATCATTTCGGATGCAAGTGGATGGGAGAGGCAACAAGGTTGCAAGGAAGGATGATGGCTCCGGGCACTGCTGATGAAAACTACACAAGGGTCACTAGGTAATCAAGATGGGAATCCGAGATGACAGTGACTGCCTGCGAGCTCTCGCTTAGCTGGAAGGAAAAACTGTGCAAATTTTGGGAGGGACAATCTGGGTTGCAGGAAGGCAAGGGAGACAAAATCAGTGCATTTTCTAGAAGAAGAGAGCAGCAGGGGCTTAACAGAAAAATTTGCGCAATTTCTTGGAGGAACATGCTGGGCTACAGGGAGGATTGGCAGACAGGATTTGCGTTGTTTTTTGGAGGAACTGGCTGAGAGCCTGGTAGCGAAAACTGCGCAATTCCTGGAGGGAACTGGCAGCTGGCTGCTAGGAGCTACTGGTAAGAGGAATTGCACTGATGCTGGGAGGTTGGCCTGTTGTTCATCTCTGCACAATTTCTAAGCTGAGCGGACTGCTGCGCAGTAGAGGGCTTGCTCATGAAAACTGTGCAATTTTCTGGATGAGCAGCTAGTCGACTGTCAAGAGGACTGGCTAGAAAAACTGTGCAATTTTCTGAGGGAGACAGCGATGGGCACTGAGCATCTGTTCGTCCTGTCTACATAATTTCTTTAGTCACCAAAGTGGGCAAGGTCAGCAACCTCTGCGCAATTTTTCAGGGGATTCAGCCCCAGGGTGGATGTCAGATCTTTCTCTCTAGGTGGCCAACATGAAGGTTGATTGAATTGCTTGTGGGCAACGTAGCTTGAAATAACTTGGTTGGTGCTCCTACGTTGTTCTGGGTGACAATCAACCGACTCAATTGCGAGGTGATGGTGCGGTTGTTAGAGGGGAGTCCGATCATCAGAAATTCAACAAATGACTAAGTGTTTGAACGAGTGAAAGATGCATACATGATCTTGCAACACACACTTTCATGACTCGACAACGAGATGACTCAAACCATCCAGACACATATGTACATCATGACTGACCGGCAGTGTAGGCGACAAGCACAACACTTGTGATTGATCATTGTTCGACCGTGACGATGCTTGCGTGAAAGTGAATGTGACTCTATTTGTGAGTGTGGCAGATGTTTTCATAGCAATCACAACAAGTGCACATGAAGCGAAGACTTTGAGCATAACTAGAACATGGTCGCAAGCATGACTATGACATCAACATGCAAGACTTGGTGAAATGAACAAGCAAGGAAAATGCAAAGACTCATGCGAGCTCATGGAGTGAACCTGAGTGTGTGCAGTCATCAAGTGGAACTCTCAAGGGAGGCTCTAAAGTTGGGTGCAGGCCAAAATTTTGGAGGGTGGTTGTAGCCGCTACAAAAGAACCCAAAGTGCCAGCTCCTAGAAGTGTGAAGATTATAAGGCCTCCATATTTTCAGTCAATACTAAATAGGTTCAAGTGATGGATCATATCGATTTGCATAAGAAGGTAGGTGAGATGATATATTCAACTCTAACCAACTTAGCCATGACTACTTCTAAATTGTAGGTTTCTTTAAATAATATGCACTCACAGTTGAAGATTGAAAGAATGTCTTCTCTGGCCAAAGACACCAGAATCAAGAATTTGGAAGTGTAACATCCCTGGTGAAAATTCTATGTAATCAAAGTTAAAAATAATAACCACGGATGATGGGATGCTTATTCTAAGCTAAATGTTAGGAAAAATCCTAATGATGGGGATCACTTGTGATTATTTATGGCTTAGGAAATTGGCAAAGGAAAAGACTAAGGCTTTGGAAAGGCAAAATGGTATTTTTGGCACACTTATTTATGAAAATAATGGAAATTAGGAGAAAAGGGAGGTGAAATGTCACAGGTTGCATGTGAGGAGGAAACTAAAGGAAAAGAATGGAAAATGAAGAAAATAGAGGCCTCATTCATAAAAAGGCTTCTGAGGATTAGCTGGTAACCTTTTGTGAGTTCATTTTTGGATCTCTCTCGTTATTCTCTCTCTCTCTCTTATACTCTTGGAGACTTAGAGTTTTCTTGGATCACTCTTGGAGGGTGTGGAATACTTGGATTCTTGGAGGAAGAAGGCAAAGGAAGAGTAGGAAAGTGCAAGAATGCATTAGGATCAACATCTACATTATGTTTTCTTGCAGGTATCGAGTTGCATGTATGTTTCCTTCACTAGATTTGGCATGCATGGCATATGCATGTGGATTTTTGGTTGTGATTTTTCATTGGCATGGAGGATGGTCCGGATTGATAGTGGATTGCCAAGCCTTT
This sequence comes from Pinus tabuliformis, assembly GCA_031772625.1. Classification (NCBI taxonomy): domain Eukaryota; kingdom Viridiplantae; phylum Streptophyta; class Pinopsida; order Pinales; family Pinaceae; genus Pinus; species Pinus tabuliformis. The sequence goes on along the minus strand of CM062810.1, from coordinate 752,142,950 downwards.
CCATTCCTTGGATAACCATGGTGCTTGTGGGTTTATTTTCATTGTTGTGGTTTTGGTTGGTTCTCATGTTTCCTTAGCTTGGGTTGAGTTACTAGTCCTAGAAACTTGGTTGGACAAACGCTCTAGAGCCCTTGGTGGGTTGAGTTACTAATCCTAGAGCCTTGGTTGGACAAACTCTCTGGATCCCGATAAAATTTGAGGGTTAAGTTACTATTCTTGGAGCCTTGGTTGGACAAACTCTCTAGAGCCCTGGAAGGCTTGGATAGAGACCGATCTGACGATGGTTTTGTGATGTCCGACCGTGAGGTAGAATAATTGGTTGATGGGTTGAGGTGGATGGCCTTTGGAAGCCCTTGATTGTTTTTTATTGATGTGTTCTATGAGATCCCACATTCATGCTTGGAATATGGCACAGGGGTGAATGGTTGAAGAGAGATTTGGCTCAACCATTCTACGGTCAGGTGGAACGTGGAAGTCCCATCCCGGGTTTGGATTTTGCATCATTAATGAAAGGTTATTTCTCCTTATATTTCTATGAGCATTTTGATGGATTGTATGTGGTTTATATGGTTATATTTTCATGAGTATTTCTATCCCTATTATGTTGGTCGTGTATGTGTTTTATGACAGCAACCATGTATGGCTTTCCTCAAGTTTTTACTTGTAATTTAGTGATCAATGTATCTATGACCTAATGGATGGAATGGAAGTTGATGTGTTGAGGCATCAATGGTTCTTAGCGATTCTCAACTAAATATGAGACCCCTATGCTTAGAACTATTAATTACACTTGTAGAATACATGTTTGCAATATGTTTGATGAAATGCATGTCATGGCTAGTAGGGGTCCAGTAAAGGTCTTGAACAAGTATTTTCTTTAGTACTGTCATTCCCATATTATTTTATTGATCTAAAGAGATGGTTCCTTTCTGGGCAGTCATCTGGGCTATGGGTCTGAAAAAGTGGCTCAAATCCCAGAATCTTTGGCATAGCACTGACATTTTTGGTCTCTGGTTGCTGGTAGGAAAGCCTGTGATATCGACTTTGGGTTGTTGGTTGCACTCATGCCTATAGCATGGGACCGACCAAGCCTTAAATTGTCCAAAATATCAATGGGACCCCAAGGCAACCTGTCTAAAGTATTGGATTAGTTCCTGAGGGTCCTATGGTTGATGACTAATGTCTATATGGTGTGTTTCTGTTGGTTCCACTTCCTTAATGTTTCTTAGGAGGTTAAATCATATCATAGTGGCCTCTCGTCGCATGGTTACCCCTATTGGCCGGTTTCTTGGGTAGATGTGGGAGGAGGTTGTTACAGAGTGGTATCAAAGCATGGTTCACCCCTCGAACTAGATGGGCTATGTGTTTGTCATGCATGCATGTTAGTTGCATGTGTGTCTCTCACCCTTGCATTCCATGTGCTTGTTGCATTTGCATGATGTTTTTCATAGTTGTAGTGACGTCGTCATGTGAAATTTGAGGTGTGATTGTGGAATGCATCCTTGTGAGTGTATGGCTGGTTACATGTTGATTTATGCCACCTACATGTATTGTTGTAGTATGCTTGGTTACATTCTTGCATGTTTGGTTACATTATTGTATGCTTGGTTGCATGTATCGTTCTTGCAGGGTTGATTTCAAGTATTGTTCATTCATACTTGGTAATATGTGTTTATGCATATGTGTGGATGGTTATGCATCACTTATGCATGTTCATGTTTGCATGTGGTCAAGTGTATAGTGACGTAATTATGGTGGTTGGCATGCATAAGATCATGGTGTGTGTTTTTGTCGAGGTCATGCATTGATGACTGGACCCTAGCTAGAATGACGGTTGCATGGTCATATGCTTATGTTTTATGTTTCTATATGCTGTCATGATTATGTTATACATGTATCACATTGATTTGTTGATCTTGCAGACGAGGTATCCTCCCCAAACTATACTAAGGTACGTTGGTTTATTGTGATATGATTTAGTTGACGTGATATACCTTGTAGGAAGAAATATCAAATGAATAGCAAGATGGTTGACTATAAAGACTCTCCCTATGAATCCGAGGAGCAGTATGGTGTTGGGAACTCTTTCGACTGGTAGTGACACTGAGAAGTTTAAAGGAAGAAATAAGGAGTTATAAGGTAGATAATGACAAAATCATATAGGCACAAGAAAAGTTAGCAGAGGTAAATGCAGTCATACTCCAGAGCTTGTCAGATTTGCAGCGACAGGGACCGCTTTGGATCAGCCATAAGCAGGAGGATAGAACCAATGGGGCATATGGTAGTAGATCACAAGGTGGTCACTGATCATATAGAGATGACACAATCAGAGATGGAATATTGTTGGACACTCCGAGTAAGAGAAGGGATAGACACAGGTATTATTCTAGTTTTGATTCAGATAAGCACTATGATCATCATCGGTATAATCCTTACAGGAGGAGTGATAATGGGTATTCTCCAAAATAGTTTAAGAAATCAAAGCCACCTACTTCTGATGGAGAGGTAAATAAATCACAAGATGCAGAGGCATGGTTTCTAGGCATGAAGAAGTTAAGTATGGGGGATTACGCAGTGCATTATATTAGATATCATTTTTTGGGATTCAACTGCGTTAAGTAAGTCATTCAAACGTATGACCATTTCCATGAGAGGTAGTCGTAACTGACTAATTTCTCATGATTTTTGAATAGTTCACTTAGCACTCATTGCATCGGGTGATGCTCACAGGGGTGAAGAAGTGGGATTGAAACTAGTGAAATGTGGAGAACGAATCACATAGCATCAATCATCACTTCCGGGGCTTGCACCCGGTAACCAGGACTTCCCAGGAGGTCACCCATCCCAGAAGAAGTTCTTCAGATTGCATGACTATTTAGAGAACATGAAAGCTAGAGTGGCTATATTCAGTCTCAAAGGAAAAGAAGACATTTGGTGGGAGGACATGAAGAATGTCAGAGGTATAAATGAGGAATAGTTGACTTAGAGTGAGTTTGAGAAGCTATTCAAGAAGAAGTATTTTCCAGAAATATACTTTGATGACAGGGAAAAATAATTTTATGATATAAAGATGGGATCCATGATAGATGATGAGTACACTAGCAGATTCTTGGAGTTGCTAAGGTATGTGCCTTACCTCAAGGAGAAGAAGGCTAAGATTCAGAGTCTTTTAGTGGGTTACCAGTTTGATTCAAAGATAGGATTGAGTTTGACAAGCCTATATTGTTGGAGAAGGCTATCCAAAAATTGAAGCATTTCTATGAATAATCGAATCGTGGAATTGAGACGAAGCCAAACTGCAGAGGCAATACAAAGAACAAGGGAAAATGGGACAAGAAGTGAGTAAGACCATAGGATTAGGGTAACAAGGAGAATGTTGCACCACCTAAGAGGTTCAATGCATCAAATAAAGGACAAGGACACAGATATGAGGAGCAGAATAAGGAACCTGTTTGGGTTTGGACTTGTGGAGGAGATCATCACAGGAACGATTGTCCACAGTACCAGAGTGGTAGGCCTAAGATGTACGATGCGCAAGAGGCACAGACTATTGGAGATTTTCGTCAGAGTATTCCACATATCTATGCAGAATTACACAAAAAGTAGGAATAGCATCAGGAATCTATCATGAAATGGACGGTAAGCATTGTGATCAAGTTGTTTCTATTTTGATTGACCTTGGATCTAATTATAGCTATGTTAGTCCTGACTTGGTGGATAAGTGTGGTTTGAGTAAGGAATTGCATGTAGAGTCTTGGTTAGTGCAGTTGGCTACAGGTACGAAGAAACAAGTTCATAATTGGGTAAGAGCTTGTGCATTTGACTTGAATAGTATGCCTACCGCAACACATTTGAAGGTATTACCGTTGGGTTCATACAGTATGTTGTTGGGCATGGATTGGTTGTATCTTCATAGAACCAAGGTAGGCTGCTATGACAAATCTATCGAGTGTGTTGATGACAATGGGGAACCAAGAGTCTTGCAAGGTAAGAAGAAAGCCACATTAGTTAGGATGGTGACAATTATGCAAGCAAAGCGTAGCTGCAGGAAGGGGTGTAAGCTATTTGCAGTACACATTTCTAGTGATAAGGATAAGGAGGTTGAGGATGCAGATGTGTTGAACAAGTATCCAGTTTTATAGTAGTTCAAAGATGTATTTCCTGAGAACATTACAGAGTTGACACCTCACAGGGAGGTAGACTTTTCTATTAAGTTAGTGTTAGCGGAAGCCCTAACATCAAAAGCAGCTTAATGGATGAGCACACCTGAGTTGGTTGAGGTAAAGTTGCAATTGAAGGAAATGTTGGACAAGGGGTACATTAGGCCAAGTGTATCACCTTGGGGTGCACCGATATTATTTGTAAAGAAGAAAGATGGAACACTCAGATTATGCATTGACTACAGACAGTTGAACAAAGTGACCATCAAGAACAGGTACCCTTTGCCGAGGATTGATGATTTGTTCGATCAGCTCAAGGGAGCAGCAGTGTTCTCGAAGATCGAATTGAGATCCGGATACCATCAAGTCTGTATCAAAGAGGAATACATTTACAAGACTATGTTTCGGACCAGGTATAGGCATTATGAGTTCATTGTTGTTCCATTTGGCTTAACTAATGCTCCAGCTAAATTTATGTGTTTAATGAATAGCATGTTGCATCCATATTTGGATAAGTTTGTTATTATGTTCATTGATGATATATTGGTATATTCTAAAAATGAGGAAGAGCGCGTCGAGCATTTAGTAGAAGTGTTGAGGTTGTTGAGGGAGCATCAGTTATATGCTAGGCTTAACAACTGTAGTTTATTTCAGACTGAGGTACACTACTTGGGACACATTGTCTCCAAGGAAGACATTATAGTAGATCCAGAGAAGATAAGGGCCATCATGGAGTGGGTAGCTCCTAAGAATGTAGATGAGGTGAGATCTTTCATGGGTTTGGCAAGCTACTATAGGAGTTTCATTGGGAACTTCTCACAAATTTCTTATCCTATCACATCATTGCAAAGGAAAGGTAATAAGTTTGAATGGACAGAGGAGTGTGACGCTATATTTGAACATCTTAAGAAATTGTTGACGCATGTACCAGTGCTATAGATTGCAAATCCAGATAAAGAGTTTGCAGTGTGTACATATGCTTGCAAGAGAGGAGTTTGTGGATTCCTTATGCCGATGGACAAGTAGTATGTTATGAGTCCCCGAAACTAAATGAACATGAGCGGAACTACCAGACACATGATTTGGATTTAGCAGCGATCATACATGCATTGAAGATGTGGAGAAACTATATTCTTAGCAGAAGATTTGTACTTATGATTGATGACATTGGGTTGAGGTATTTGTTTGACCAACTAAATCTGAATGCTAGGCAGGCTAGATGGTTGGCCATGATCAACAAGTTTCATTTCGAGATCAGGTACATCAAAGGTAAAGAGAAGAGGGTGGTAGATGCTCTCAACAGAAGGGTAGAGATAAATTAGTTGGTAGTTATGAGCTCCTATGGGACGAACTTACGGGATACGATCTTGCAAGCAGGTCAGCAAGCTGTCAAGTATATAGAGATTGTGCACATGTTGCAGTAGGATGTTGGTACATGTACAGGTAGTGGTACAGTTATAGGTGGTAGTACAAGTACAAGTACAAGTGCACAGGGTATGGATTATTGTCTTACAGCATATGGGTTGGTCAGGTTCTAAGACAAGATATATGTACCTGATAATAGTGAGCTCAAGAAGGTGATATTGATGGAGTTTCATGTGAAACCTTATTCAGGTCACCCAAGGTATCAGAAGACATTAACTGTAGTGAAGAGATTTTACTATTGGTTGAATATGAAAAGGGATGTAGCAGATTTTGTCACTAGATGTTTTGATTGTCAGTGAGTGAAAGTAGAATGTAAACATTCAGATGGACTGGTACAACTGATTGTGATTCTCGAATGGAAATGGGAGGTTATTTAAATGGATTTAACCAAAGGTTTTCCAAAGACAATGAAACAACATGATTCCATCATGGTCATTTTGGAAAAGTTAATAAAGGTTGCACACTTCATTCCGGTGAAGTCTACATTCTCATCTAGTGATGTGGCACAAGTATTCATCATAGATGTAGTTAGACTACACGATGTTCCAAAGAAGATTGTGTTAGACAGAGATGTGAAGTTCACTTCCAAGTTTTTGAAGGAGTTATTTGCAGGTTTGGGCACAGAATTAGCCTTCATCATAGCCTATCATCTGCAGATAGATGGATAGACATAGACGGTCAACAGGATATTAGAGGACATGTTGGGGATGTATGTGATGCATCGGCAGAGGAAGTGGGAAGAGTATCTTCCTTTGGTAGAGTTCGCATACAAAAATGGTTATCAGGAGTCATTGAGGATGAGTCCTTTTGAAGCATTGTATGGGTAGAGTTGTAACACTCCTATCAGTTGGAGTGATCTAGTTAATAGGGTGTTGATTGGACCAGATATGTTGGCAGACATGGAACAGGAAATGCACGTAATCAAGAAGAATCTAAAGGCATCATAGGATAGGCAGAATATTTATGCAGATAGGAACAAGTTGTTCAAGGAGTTCCAGGTTGGGGAAAAGGTGTACTTGCGCATCAAACCGAAGAAGATATCCTTGCGGATTAGATCATGTGCTAAGTTGGCACCACAGTTTTGTGGACCCTTTAGCATTATTGAGAGGATTAGGCCAATATCCTATTGAATTGAACTACCTCTGACAATTAAATTCCATGATGTTTTCCATGTATCATTGCTTAATAAGTATGTTAAGGATGTTGATCATGTGATTGACTGGTCTGTATTGCACGTGGAACTAGATGGAGAATTCTAGCCGGAGCCTCAGTGTATATTGCAGAAAAAGGTGCTCATGCTCCGGAACTGAGAAATCGAGAAATTTAAAGTGCAATGAAAGCACTTTGGGCCCGATGAAGCTACGTGGGAGATGGTGGATCAGATGCGAGCTATGTATCCTTCCTTATTTTCTATTTGAGGCAAAGGGGTTTTGGCTTGGTGGTTTGGTATATGATTTATGATGGTTGATATATGCTTTATGATTGTTTGGTAGATTCTATATGATGTTTTGATATATGCTTAGATATGGTGTTTAGTATATGTTTTGATATATGCTTTGGTATATGATTTGGTATATGTTTTTGGTATTTTGATGATTTTGTTATATGTACACATGTATATGGATGTAAATACCGCCATGAGCTATGATGTAAAGCTCCACTATGTGGTATGCGCGTTATGTCATTTTGACTATGGTTTTGTGTTACCATGCTATCATGTGGTTATGTTATCATGATGTTATGATGTCATGTGGGTTGTTACTCAACAAGATTATCATTCGGCGAAGATCACATGAAACATCATTTGTCGACGCGTTTCGAACCAACCAGTGTGGTTCATCGTCAGGACAAGTTGAAGAAACAGATCCAGCTTAGCAAGTTAAATAGACAGAGCGGAGCCTCCAATGGCTAAAAAGACCAACAGCTACTTTTGACTAGGTACCGGGATCAAAACCCTTTTTAATAATTTAAGGAAAAAAAGTTACCCTAGGGGGACCAATCCCTTAAAATAAAATAAATAAAAATAATTTTATGATAATAGTTAGTTAAAAAATATTAATAAATAATTAAAATGTTAAGTTAAACTACTAATTAAAAATAATTCATGATAATAGTTAGTTAAAAATAAATAATTAAAAATTATATTTAAGGGAAAAAAATTTTACCCTAGGGGGACCAATCCCTTAAAATAAAATAAATAAAAATAATTTTATGATAATAGTTAGTTAAAAATTATTAATAAATAATTTTATGATAATAGTTAGTTAAAAATATTAATAAATAATTAAAATGTTATGTTAAATTAGTAATTAAAAATAATTCATGATAATAGTTAGATAAAAATAAATAATTAAAAATTATATTTAAGGGAAAAAAAAATTACCCTAGGGGGACCAATCCCTTAAAATAAAATACATAAAAATAATTTTATGATAATAGTTAGTTAAAAATTATTAATAAATAATTAAATTTTTATGTTAAATTAGTAATTAAAAATAATTCATGATAATAGTTAGTTAAAAATAAATAATTAAAAATAATAAGTTAAATTAGTATTAGAAGGAATTTAGTTAAAAACAGGACCATTCTTATATGAATAAATGAATATAAAAGAAAGAGATGGTTAAAAGTATGAATAAATAAATGAGAAAATTAATATAAGTCAACTTAAAAATAATAAAGTAAGTTAAAAAAAATAATAATAATAATAAATAAATAAATAATAATAAAAAATTAAAAATTAAAAATTAAATAAATAATAAAAATAAAAATAAATTAATTAATTAAAAATAAAAATAAAAATAAAAAATAATAATAATAATAAATTAAGAATAATAATAATAACAAATAAATAAATTAGTTAAAAAATAAATAAAAAAGGAAGACTAGGTCGAGAGTGCTGGGACCCAACACCGACTGATTTTCCAGCCATCATCTCTATTGAGATTACTCGGCCTCTTTTCAATCTCAAGTGCCTCCCTAAATTTCCGATGATGGAAGTGCGAAACCTTAGCAATAACACTAGCTTCCTCAATACAAACATGATGATTGGTTTTCTCAGCATGCTCAGCTAAAGCGGAAGACTTAGTTCGCCTATGCTTAAGGTCTGCTGCATGCTCACTAATCCTTTGATTAATGGAACGACCAATTTCCCCAATGTAGGGGGTCCCACAGGAACAGGGGATCAAGTACACACCTTTCATATCTTTAGGGTCGATAGGATCCTTCACTGATCTGAGGGACATGCGAATGGTGTTCAGGGGCCTAAAGGTCACAGGGACACTATGCGTCCTGAGAATCCTACCAATCTTATCAGTAGTCCCCTGAACACACGGAAGATGGACACCTGGAACTCACTCCTTCGGTTCTCTTTGAGACAACGAATTCTTGGAAGCTTTAAGGAAAGCCCTCTGACCCATAAATCTACTATAACCATTCTCAACAAAGACATCAAGGAGATGGGATTTTTCTTTCTCAAAACTCTTCTTATCCGAGATCCTTAGGGCCCGAGTAGCAAGGGTATTGAGAACACCCATTTTTTGAGCCGGGAAATGGTGGGAACTGGCATGAAGATACTGCTCAAGGACATCAAGCTTGACCCTGGGGACACTCTTGTTAGTTTTGATGTTGTTTCCCTCTTCACTTGCATCCCTATTAGTGAGGCCATGGAGGTGATCAACCGCCTAACAGATCCTGACACTGCTAAGTTAGTTGAGATCTGTCTCACTTCTACATTTTTCAGTTTTAAGGGAGAGTTCTTCGAGCAAACTTGTGGGGTTGCCATGGGCTCACCCCTTTCCCCTGTCGTTGCTAATCTTTTCATGGAAGATTTTGAGTCCAAGGCTCTAAATTCTTCCCGGCTCTTGCCAAAGCTTTGGAGAAGATATGTGGATGACACCAATGTTATCTGGTCTCATGACCAAGAAGAATTAGATCTCTTCTTCAATCATCTCAATAATCAATCTGTAGAAATTTTGAATAATTTAACACATATTCACAGAGATTATCCTGATCATACAATTATAAGCGGAACATGTATAATACATAATCTCCTCTATGTTGATCATCAATTTACAGAAGCAGAAACATTCACAGGCACACAAAGAAGCATCAATCAAACTCATTAACACAGTATGTATCCCGGGGAAAGCATCTCGCTAAAAACCCCACACTATCTGTATATTATATTGGTTGAATCATGTAACATTACAAAGTACATTGCTTATCACAAGCAATCCAGTACTAGCTCCACCTGTTACACACAATACAGCTCAGATATGATCTCCAAATCTATTCCACTGCTTGCCTGCCTCTCCAGCTCAATACCTGCTCAAGAACTGATGAGAATGGCTTACCAAACTCGTATTTGACCTGCAAATAATCACTCACACTCTGTTGGACGTGAGCACAGGCTACAATTCTTGATATTGGCCAATTCATTGGCATACTCAATCCCTCTGATTGTGCAAATCATCATGCACAGCTATAGTCACAACTGATAGCAATCTGATCCTCTAACACCTGTCCCTGCTGAACTGAACATGCACTGACATGCAACTGAGTTAACTGATGTATTCTATAGTTGCATTATGAGTTAATAACTTATGAATTAATTAATAACTAATTCACCCAACTCATCTCTAGTCTATTGATCAGTTAGACTAAATACAACTAGTTTAACAAGGCTAAACTGAACACAACTCCATCAACTGCACCTCCAGTCCACTAAACTCAACTCACTTGAGTTCTAACTGAAGTCCTGCATGCAAATATTAGTCATCCCATAGGTAACCACGTATTTCCCTCTGGGATCTGCATGTACCACATCCGTAGCTCATCCTGAAGTGCTCCAAGAGAATAAGATCAAGTTTATAGTCCAAATATTATTATGAGACAATAATATTTGACTTTTCTATTTTTGACAGCCAGTCTAAAAATAGACTTTGATCACTCACACTGTGATCACTCACACTGTGGTCACCCACACTGTGATCACTCATACTGTGATCACCCATACTGTGATCACCCACACTGTGATCATCCACACTGTGATCAAAAATAGAACTTGCGCCATAATTTGCCTGCAGGCCCACTTAGTGAAGGCGACTCTTTTCACTAAGCTCCATCATCTTGTTGCAATCTCAACAAGAATTTCTTATTGCACACTTTTCAACACTCCCTCTCAACAAGAAAGGCTTCCTCTCAAACCCGATCCTGTAACTCTGGAATGTTCTCCATGAACACATCTAGCTGGTCCACTTGCTCTGTCATCAAAGTCTCTGACTGCTGTTGCCTCTGTCGACTGAAAACTCTGCATCTCTATGCTCTTCAGTATCTGACTGCTCTAGCCTCTGTCACTTTGATCTCTGACTGCATATGTGCTGCTACTAGTTCTATCTCCCAGCATTGCATCTGCACTGCACCTCCCAACTGACCTCCCTGTTGGGCTAGAAACACCCTCTGATGCTGAAGCTCTACCTGCTGCTGACAAGTGCTCCCTCTCTGACATCTGCGCTACTGCAACATCTCCATGCATCTCGCACCATTGCACACCTCTCTGTGCCACCTAGCACTACGCAAAACACTTGTGCCTCTCGCATTGCTGCAGCCTGCTAGCTATGCGTTGTCCTGGGATTCCCTGTACTGTCGCTCTCTCTGCCGCTCCATCCGCATATGTCTCTACCCAATCGATCAGTTCCTGCTACTACAGATTGGGGCTCCCGTAGCAAGGTCTCATCCAAGAGGTTGGGTACCTCAAGGATCCTACCTCTCCTTCTTGGGACGATCAATCCACATCACCCCACCTCCTACCTGGAGGTATGGCTGCATGCGATCCCTCAGCCCACCTGGCTCGAAGTTTCCCGCTACTGGAGGTCTCTGGATGAGTAGATGTCTCTACTCGATCTCCTCTCAGCTTCCCCTGTTGTGGCTCCTCCACAACCTCCTGAAGCTGCTGCACCAATCGTGGCTCCTCCACAATCGTCTGAGACTTCTTCTGGCTCTGCATGTTGAGAGGTAATATACGCTCCCTCTCAACCACCAAGTCTCCATCAGTTGCCTCACTGCTCAAGGCTTTGCATGCATCTTAAACCTCAAGAGCATACAGGTTCCTGACCCATGAACCAATCTCATGACAATGAAAGCATCTCACCTTCGACTTGTCAACCTTCTTCCCATCATTGGAAGAACTGGATTCGAAAAGAGAAACCTTCTCCTTCCCATTCCTCGCTTTACTCGCTAAGGCACAGTTCTCCTCATCCTGCATGGATGAAGAACCGTCTCTGGTGCTCCATCTAATCTCCTTCTGCACAAGACACGACCAAAGTCTCTCCCATCCTGGCAGTTTCTCCCTTCCATTCACCTAGTCTTGGTAGCTATGCCAACTCTTAGGAAGGTCAAGGAGTGATAGACTCACCATCCTCATCCTCAACAGTTACCCCCACACTTCCCAGCTCATCCCGGTATTGGGTGAACTTCGTGAGATACTGGGGCATACTGTCTCTATTCTCACACTGAATGTTTCTGAGTTTATCTCTTGCTTTGGAATTAAATTCGAATTCCACCAGCTCAAAAACTCAACCACTTCCGATCTAGAATTCATGAGAACAAAGTATTTCTCGTACAAAGATCGACTGTATGGGCATTCACCGGATATCTCATCTTCCAAAAGAAGGATGGATCCAGAGGCTACCTGGCCCGATTACAGACTCTGCCTGAAGAAATAAAATGTAAACACTTCCTGAATAATAGATCCGATGATCAATCCTCGCTTGATATCCTGTAAAAAATCTCTTCTACAAATCAAGAAGCTCCGATACCATGTAGAAATTTTCCTGCAAAATTCTCTACAAATCTAGCTCCGATACCATGTAGAAATTTCCTGCAAACTCTCTACAAACCTGGCTCTGATACCATGTAGAAATTTTGAATAATTTAACACATATTCACAGAGATTATCCTGATCATACAATTATAAGCGGAACATGTACAATACATAATCTCCTCTACGTTGATCATCAATTTACAGAAGCAGAAACATTCACAGGCACACATAGAAGCATCAATCAAACTCATTAACACAGTATGTATCCCGGGGAAAGCATCTCGCTAAAAACCCCACACTATCTGTATATTATATTGATTGAATCATGTAACATTACAAAGTACAATGCTTATCACAAGCAATCCAGTACCAGCTCCACCTGTTACACACAATACAGCTCAGATCTGATCTCCAAATCTATTCCACTGCTTGCCTGCCTCTCCAGCTCAATACCTGCTCAAGAACTGATGAGAATGGCTTACCAAACTCGTATTTGACCTGCAAATAATCACTCACACTCTGTTGGACGTGAGCACAGGCTACAATTCTTGATATTGGCCAATTCATTGGCATACTCAATCCCTCTGATTGTGCAAATCATCATGCACAGCTATAGTCACAACTGATAGCAATCTGATCCTCTAACACCTGTCCCTGCTGAACTGAACATGCACTGACATGCAATTGAGTTAACTGATGTATTCTATAGTTGCATTATGAGTTAATAACTTGTGAATTAATTAATAGCTAATTCACCCAACTCATCTCTAGTTTATTGATCAGTTAGACTAAATACAACTAGTTTAACAAGGCTAAACTGAACACAACTCCATCAACTGCACCTCCAGTCCACTAAACTCAACTCACTTGAGTTCTAACTGAAGTCCTGCATGCAAATATTAGTCATCCCATAGGTAACCACGTATTTCCCTCTGGGATCTGCATGTACCACATCCGTAGCTCATCCTGAAGTGCTCCAAGAGAATAAGATCAAGTTTATAGTCCAAATATTATTATGAAACAATAATATTTGACTTTTCTAATTTTGACAGCCAGTTTAAAAATAGACTTTGATCACTCACACTGTGATCACTCACACTGTGGTCACCCACACTGTGATCACTCATACTGTGATCACCCACACTGTGATCATCCACACTGTGATCAAAAATAGAACTTGCGCCATAATTTTCCTGCGGGCCCACTTAGTGAAGGCGACTCTTTTCACTAATCTCCATCATCTTGTTGCAATCTCAACAAGCATTTCTTGTTGCACACTTTTCAACACAATCCTCTGCCATTAAGTTCACTATGGAGCAGGAGGTCGATGGTTGCCTTCCGTTCCTCGATATTCTTATTTCTAAGAATAGTGATGGTTCCCTTGGCCACCAAGTTTTTCGGAAGAAAATGCATACTGAGCAGTATCTTCATGCCAGTTCCCACCATTTCCCGGCTCAAAAGATGGGTGTTCTCAATACCCTTGCTACTCGGGCCCTAAGGATCTCGGATAAGAAGAGTTTTGAGAAAGAAAAATCCCATCTCCTTGATGTCTTTGTTGAGAATGGTTATAGTAGATTCATGGGTTAGAGGGCTTTCCTTAAAGCTTCCAGGAATTCGCTGTCTCAAAGAGAATCGAAGGAGCGAGTTCCAGGTGTCCATCTTCCGTATGTTCAGGGGACTACTGATAAGATTGGTAGGATTCTCAGGACGCATAGTGTCCCTGTGACCTTTAGGCCCCTGAACACCATTCGCATGTCCCTCAGATCAGCGAAGGATCCTATCGACCCTAAAGATATGAAAGGTGTGTACTTGATCCCCTGTTCCTGTGGGACCCCCTACATTGGGGAAACTGGTCGCTCCATTAATCAAAGGATTAGTGAGCATGCAGCAGACCTTAAGCATAGGCGAACTAAGTCTTCTGCTTTAGCTGAGCATGCTAAGAAAACCAATCATCATGTTTGTATTGAGGAAGCTAATGTTATTGCTAAGGTTTCGCACTTCCATCATCAGAAATTTAGGGAGACGCTTGAGATTGAAAAGAGGCCGAGTAATCTCAATAGAGATGATGGCTGGAAAATCAGTCGATGTTGGGTCCCAGCACTCTCGACCTAGTCTTCCTTTTTTCTTTCTTTTTTTTTTTTTAACTAATTTATTTATTTATTTATTATTATTATTATTATTATTCTTAATTTTTATTATTATTATTATTATTTATTTTTTTTTAATTTATTTATTTATTTTTATTTTATTTTTATTTTTATTATTTATTTTTTATTTTTATTTATTTTTTATTTTTTATTTTTTTTAATTTATTTATTTTTTATTTTATTTTATTTTTATTATTATTATTATTATTATTATTATTTTTATTTTTAACTTACTTTATTATTTTTAAGTTGACTTATATTAATTTTCTCATTTATTTATTCATACTTTTAACCATCTCTTTCTTTTATATTCATTTATTCATATAAGAATGGTCCTGTTTTTAACTAAATTCCTTCTAATACTAATTTAACTTATTATTTTTAATTATTTATTTTTAACTAACTATTATCATGAATTATTTTTAATTACTAATTTAACATAAAATTTTAATTATTTATTAATAATTTTTAACTAACTATTATCATAAAATTATTTTTATGTATTTTATTTTAAGGGATTGGTCCCCCTAGGGTAATTTTTCTTTTTTCCCTTAAATATAATTTTTAATTATTTATTTTTAACTAACTATTATCATGAATTATTTTTAATTACTAATTTAACATAACATTTTAATTATTTATTAATATTTTTAACTAACTATTATCATAAAATTATTTATTAATAATTTTTAACTAACTATTATCATAAAATTATATTTATTTATTTTATTTTAAGGGATTGGTCCCCCTAGGGTAATTTTTTTTCCCTTAAATATAATTTTTAATTATTTATTTTTAACTAACTATTATCATGAATTATTTTTAATTACTAGTTTAACATAACATTTTAATTATTTATTAATATTTTTTAACTAATTATTATCATAAAATTATTTTTATTTATTTTATTTTAAGGGATTGGTCCCCCTAGGGTAACTTTTTTCCCTTAAATTATTAAAAAGGGTTTTGATCCCGGTACCTAGTCAAAAGTAGCTGTTGGTCTTTTTAGCCATTGGAGGCTCTGCTCTGTCTACTTAACTTGCTAAGCTGGATCTATTTCTTCAACTTGTCCTGACGATGAACCACATTGGTTGGTTCGAAACGCGTCGACAAATGATGTTTCATGTGATCTTCGCCGAAAAATCTTTTGTAAACTTGATATGGATCACAGAAGCCTAAACTCTACTAAGATTATCATTGTAAATACCGTAATGAGTTGTGTTATAAAGCTCCACTATGCGGTATGTTGTCATGTTGTCATGATGTTTTGTTTTGAGCAGATCTTTCATTGTAAATATTGCATCAAGCTGTGTTACAAATCTCCATGAGCAGTGTCTTGTTTCAGCAGGTTGTTGAGGTATATGTGTGATTGAATACCAAGGATGGTGTCCCCCAAGGGGGAGGGTTCTGTAACAGCCCTAGCGAAAATTTCATGTAATAAAAGTTAAAAATGATAACCACGGATGATGGGACATTTATTCCAAGCTAAATGTTGGTCAAAATCCTAGTGATGGGGATCACTTGTGATTGTTTATGGTTTAGGAAATTGGCAAAGATAATGGCTAAGTCTTTGGAAAGGCAAAATGGAATTTTTGGCACATTTATTTATGAAAATAATGGAAATTAGGAGAAAAGGGAGGTGAAAGGTCACAGTTTGCATGTGAGGAGGAAATTCAAGGAAAATAATGTAAAATGAAGAAAATAGAGGCCTCATTCATAAAAAGGCTTCTGAGGATCAGTTGGTAACCTTTTGTGAGTTCAGTTTTGGAGCTCTCTCATTATTCTCTCTCTCTCTTTCATACTCTTGGAGACTTAGATTTTTCTTGGAGCACACTTGGAGGGTGTGGAATACTTGGATTCTTGCAGCAAGAAGGCAAAGGAAGAGCAGGAAAGTGCAAGAAGGCATCAAGATAAGCAACTACATTATATTTTCTTGTAAGTATCGAGTTGCATGTATGTTTCCTTCACTAGTTTTGGCATGCATGGCATATGCATGTGGATTTGTGGTTGTGATTTGTCATTGGCATGGAGAATGGCCGAGATTGATAGTGGATTGCCTAGCCTTGCCATTTCCTGGATATCCATGGTGATTGTGGGTTTATTTTCATTTTTGTGGTTTTGGTTGGTTCTCATGTTTCCTTAGCTTGGGTTGAGTTACTAGTCTTGGAGCCTTGGTTGGATAAACACTCTGGAGCCCTGGAATAACTTGGGTTGAGTTACTAGTCCTGGAGCCTTGGTTGGAAAAATGCTATGGAGCCCTATAAGGCTTGGATAGAGATCGATCTAACGATGGTTTTGTGATGTCCGTCCATGAGGTGGAATCATTGGTTGATGGGTTGAGGTGGATGGCCTATGGAAGCCCTCGATGGTTTTTTATTGATGTGTTCTATGAGATCCCACATTCATGCTTGGAATATGGCATAGGGATGAATAGTTGAAGAGATATTTGGCTCAGCCATTCTATGGTCAAGTAGAACATGGAAGTCCCATCTTGAGTTTGGATTTTGCATCATTAATGAAAGGTTATTTCTCCTTGTTTTTCTATGAGCATTTTGATGGATTGTATGTGGTCTATATGGTTGTACTTTAATGAGTATTTATGTCCCTATTATGTTGGTTTTGTATGTGTTTTATGATAGCAGCCATGTATGGCTTTCCTCATGTTTTTACTTGTAATTGAATGATCAATGTATCTATGACCTAATGGATGGAATGGAAGTTGATGTATTGAGGCATCAATGGTTCTTAGTGATTCTCAGCTAAATATGAGACCCTTATGCTCAGAACTATTAATTACACCTATAGATTACACATTTTCAATATGTTTGACGAAATGCCTATCATGGCTAGTAGGGGTCTAGTCAAGGTCTTGAACAAGTATTTTCTTTAGTATTGTCATTCCCATGTTATTTTACTGATCTGAATAAATGATTCCTTTCTAGACAGTGACCTGGGATCTGGGCCTGAAAAAGTAGCTCAAATCCCGGAGTTGATGGCATATCACTGACAAATTTGATCTTTGTTCGCTGGCAGGCAAGCCATTGAGAGTGAATTTGGGTTGTTGGTCGCACTCATGGCTATAGCATGGGAGAAATTGAACCTTAAATGGTCCAAAAGCTCAGTGGGTCCCCAAGGCAAGCTATCTAAAGTATTGGATTGGTTCCTGAGGGTCCTGTAGTTGATGATTAATGTTTGTAGGGTGTGTTTCTGTCGATTTCACTTCCTTAACATGACTTAGGAGCTTGAATCATATCATAGTGGCCTCTTGTCGCATGTTTACCCTGGTTGGTTGGTTGGTTGTGTAGATGTCAGATCAAGGTGTTACAGGAAGATTTAGTTATTAAACTAGGATATGATCCTAGTGATGTCAAGGCAACAGAGGAGATAATCAAGAACAAGAATGTAGACATTCAAGCTCTCAGGAAACAACTCAAACTTCCAACTACAGAACACCCTCAGGCTAAGGAAGTCACCAGTTTGGAGATGGAGAAAGAAAAGTTGTTCACAATAGTAGTGGAACAGAATGCTCAAATCCAGAAAATGGAACAAGACATGGAAGCATTACTGAAATAAAAAGAGAAATGGGAGGCAGAAGGAACACCGACAGTTGGTACTTTAACACACCTAACAACACAAGCATTAGTTTCATATTCCTCAAAAAATATAGCTCAAACTTTGGGGGAATTATCATTGACAAATAAAGAAATAGATAAATTGACAATGGCACTCAACAAGATGGAAGAAGACAAGATTAAGGCAAACAATGCATACTTCGCAGAAGTAACAAAGAATTTCAAATTGATTCAGCAGATTCATAAGTATGAAGATCAATCTATCATTATTCAGATGTTGACAGAAGCCAAACGCAGCATTTGGCACAATATCAATGCAAATGTTACTGAGTTATGGTCATCTATTCAAATTATTTTTGAACAAGAAGAACTGGTACAAAGAGTGAAAGTAGCAGTGGAGAAAACCAAAGTTGATATTTAGCATAGGCTTGAAGAAGCACACAAAATTATAGGAATGCTAAATTTCAAAAATATAGATGAGCTTGAGGAGCTGAACATTCAAGACACGATAGAGACAATGATGGCAGTCAAAAGAGTTTTGACTAAGAAGAATCTAATGGTGCAGTTGGAGAATAAGTGTAAAGTACTAGAGCTACAGGTCAAAAGATTTAACAAGAAGTTTGCTTTGTTGCAGGGGAAACGTAAAATTACCAGGAGCAATTATGCAACATAGTTGTAGATGCATCTAAGTTCGCAAAGGCAAAGGGAGCTATCATTGGAGAAGCCTTTTTGGAGGGCCTGTAGTTTTATTTAAACATTCAGCATGAGATTCATCATTTGTTTTTGAATAAACAAACTTTTCAGAATTACACTGAGGTAGATTAAAGATTTAGAAACATGGTGAATTTTTTATACCAGGTGAAGAGCGATTGGACCAATTACTGGAATTGGTCGAATTAGCACAAGTAGAAATTTTACAATTCTGACAGCAAGACAAATCAGAAGGAGCTGGAAAATAGCCACAGTCAGCAACAGATTTCCTTCAAATTTCAACAAATAGTTGAATTTGTCCAGAACTCCTATTTTCTAGTTTTGTTTAAGAAATATGTGCAATTTTGTTAGATAATTATTTTGTAATCAATTCCTTTTTGGAATCCAAAGTTAGTTCAATAGGAAGTCTATAAATATTTTGTAATAAGACTTAGTAAGGGTTGGATTATGTATGAAGAAAGGAGTTTTACATTAATGTAAGTCGTGGATTGTACTCAAAGTGATCAATTTACAGAAATACAGAGAAAGTTTGTTCCAGGATTCCCGTGTCAAGCAATTGGTGATGTGTTCTTTCATGTAAAATTGTTTATTTTTCTCAGTTTCCATATGTTTTTTCCCTCCTTATTGTTGCAAGAAGATTAAGGGCTGAATTTGCTTAAGTGTACTCTGCTCTGGCTTGTTAACAATATCAATGTTTTCTTTCTAATATTAAGTACAAAATTCATTTTTGTATGCTCTATTTAATTGAAATTAAATATCATTCATCTTATTCACACCACAAGCACTCTATAAGATCCAGAAGTTTGCCTACCTTGCCCTGTTATAGTTCCTTTGTCATTTTAATGATTGATTACTTAAAATTTTATGACTCCATGCCCAATTGACTTTTCCAGCATATTTGAAACAAACTTTTAAAAAACCCGCCTCAAATTTAATATCTAACCTAAGATCTTAAAAACAGAAATCTAAATGAGACAGAGAGAGCCCTCTCTGAAGCTGGAAGGGTTAGATCCCAGCTTTACAAGTGGTTTGTGGTTATCTTTGTAGTTTTCTTCCTCGACCTAGGAAAATTACAGAGTGATAACGGAGGGTATATTGGTTTTCGATGGACTAACACCAATCCTCATTTGTATTCTTGTATCATTAGGTGTATGAGGGCAATTATCCCTGGTACGGGAGACCTAGATTGTTGTATTATTTAGTTTGATTAATATAGCAAATTTGGGTTGTTGTACATATTTGTACAATATTTTGTAAAAAATTGTCTATATTTTTTGCACTAGTAGATTTACTATTGTTTATATTTTGTTGTGTAAAGTAGTTTCATTGTGATCCTTGGTTTGGTAGCATCAAATATTTCAGACTTTATCCCAGACACCAAGATCGTGGAAAAACAAAAAAAAGGACATCAATAAGGTTGAGCAAGTAGTCTCGAGAAAGAAGTTGAAGGTAAAGCAAGGTATAAGTAGAAATTCTACGCATTTGATGAACGAGTTTGAGTAGTAGAGAAAGTAGCTAAGTAGGAAAGGGAGGAGATTCTTGTTTATTTCCTAATTGTGAGTTTTGCAGAAAAATGGCCTCAACAAGACTTTGATATTAGGATATGCTAGATGGAGCCTCAAACTATTGTATCTAGAAAGCCAGAATGTCTTTCCTGCTAGATAATCATGGTATGAAGATGTACACAAAGATACTTGTAGTCCTATAAACAGAACCGCAACAACAAGATAACTACAATAAGGAGATGCCCAAGATGAAGCGGTTGATCCTCAATGGAGTTTGAGATCATGTACTCTAACACATAGCAGTCAATAATATGGCCAAAGAATTGTGGGATGCTCTCACATCACGCTACCATAATTCTTCTGAGAATTGGAAGATGTTCCTAAAGCAGAAGCTAAGAACCTCTGGGATGTAGAAGGGAGAAGGGGTTACTCTCTTGAGGGGGAAACTTCCTTTACATTACATAAATGAACAATTCACGTATGATACAAATGACAATACCTCTTTTGTATATATAGGAGTCTAAGGGGTCACAATATAATCAGAGCCTACATAACATTAACAATAGTGGGCTTCCATGGGGCACAACAACAATAATATGGGGGCTACATGGGAACAATAATAACAATAAAGGGGCTACACTAATAATAACAATGAGGGGGCTACACTAGTATTATAAGGACCTAACATGCCTCTATCCTTCAAAAAAGTGTTGTTCTCAATGCTTTAGTAGTTTTGTATGCTTCTGTATAAAATTATCATCCTCCCATGTGGAATCTTCAGCGGGTAAGTTCTTCCACTTAATGAGATACTTTGAAATTGATCGCTTTTGTAGCTGTCAAGTTCTTGTTGTTGTGACTACTTCAGGCTCAAATATGATTTTTCCTTCTTCGTGAAGTTCTAGCAACACTGTTTGAATTGGAAGCTTGTCATTGATAACCTAGGTGATAATTCATTATCCTTCTTAGCTTGCTTGAGAGACATTTTTTTGTATGGTTGTAGCCATAAGAATACCCAGTCACCTACATCAAAACTTCTTTCACTATGATGTTGATCTTCCTGTTGTTTCATTTGATTCTATGCCATAGTGAGGTTATTCTTTAAGAGTTGGAGAACTTGTTGTTGATGCTCGGTATGATCTTCCACTGGTTTAACCTTAGAATTTTCTCTTAAAGATAATGTGATGGATGGTGGACGATATCCATAAAGTGCCATAAATGGGGTCATTTTTGTTGCAGTGTGGAAGGAAGTGTCATACGACCATTCAACTAGAGGCAACCACTTGATCCATTGTGTTTGTTTATCAAATACAAAGCAACGAATATATCCTTCCAAACATTTGTTCACTATCTCAGTTTGCCCATCAGATTGAGGATGATAAGATGAGCTATGAGCTAATTGAGTACCAAGAAAAGAAAATAATTTTGTCCAAAAATTTCCAATAAAAATGGGATCTTTGTCAGTTACTATAATCTTTGGGTTTCCATGAAGCTTTTGAATTGTTTCCATAAATGCATTAGCAATTGTACTAGCTTTAAAAGGGTGAGATAATGCACAAAAGTGTGCATACTTGGTAAGTCTATCAACTACCACCATGATGGCACTCTTTCCTTCAGACTTGGGTAAACATGTGATAAAATCCATTGAGACATCCGCACAACACTGACTTGAAATGGCTAAAGGTTGTAACAGACCTGGGGTCTTAATTGTCTCAACTTTATTTTGTTAGAAAACCAAACATTCTACCACAAACTTCTGAATATCAGATTTTAGGCCATCCCAAAAAAATCCTTCTTGACCCTATGATAAGTTTTTAAAAATATTAAGTGCCATCCTAAGGGAGAGGTTTGCAATTCCAAAAGAATCTTTTGTTTGAGTTGGGAATTCTTACAAAGATATAAGCGATATTTGTACCATAATGAATCATTTTTCCAGCTAAATGTATCAAATGTACTGGGATCTTACTGCAACTTTTGAATGAGTGTCCACACCTCTTCATCATTCTTCCACTCAGGTTGGATAATAGAAATGGCACAGATCAATGCTTCCACATCCTCATCCTTTCTTGAGAGTGCATCTGCAACAACATTTTGCTTCCCTTTTTTGTAGATGATTTCAAAGTCATAACCCAACATCTTTGTCACCCATTTTTGCTACTCTTCTAAAGATAATCTTTGTTCCAAAAAGTATTAAGGCTATCATTATCTTTTTTTACCTTGAAGTGTCTTCCCATTAGGTAAGGTCGTCATTGCTTTAGTGCATGTAGTATTGTCAACATTTCCTTCTCATAAATAGGTTTGTGTAGATGCTTTCCTTTGATTGGACAACTTTCAAAAGCAATGGGTCTTCCTTCTTGCATTAAAAAAAACGCCAATTCCATTTCCTGAGGCATCACATTCCATAATAAAAAAAAAATTGTGAAGTCTAACATAGCTAATATCGGTGCTTGGTACATTGCCTCTTTAATATGTTCAAGGGCCTTAGTTGCTTCTGGAGTCAAATAAAATGCATCTTTCTTCGGTAATGATGTTAGAGGTGCCACTATTCTCCCATAATTCTTAACAAAATTGCGATAATACCCTGTCAACCCAAGAAATCCTCGAAGATTGTTTATGGTTGTGGGGGTTTTCCATTCCTTAATGGCTTTAATTTTGTTAGGGTCTACCTTAACACCCTCATGAGATACAATATGACCCAAATATTCCACCTTGTGTACTCCAAAGAAACATTTGGAGGTTTTTGCATATAATTGTTTCTCCTCCAATAGTTTTAGCACCCTATCAACATGTTGAACATGATCCTTCCAAGACTTTTTGTGGATTAGTATATCATCAAAAAATACTAACACAAATTTTCTAAGGAAGGGCTTGAAAATGGAATTCATCAAACCTTGAAATGTGGAAGGTGCATTATTAAGGCCAAAAGGCATGACCAGAAATTCATAATGACCCTCATGAGTTTTGAATGTTTTTTCCGAATGTCTTCAGTCTTCATTCTAATTTGATGATATTTCAAATGAATATCCAACTTGGTGAAGTAAATTTATCCATGTAATTCATCCAATGATTCATCAATGATAGGAATGAGAAATTTATCTTTAATAGTGAGTTTGTTGATCTCCTTATAATCTGGTCACATACGCCACAATCCATCCTTCTTGTGCACCAATACTATTGGAGCAAAGAAAGAACTTTGAGTAGGTTGAATTATACATGCCTCTAGCATTTCTGCAACCATACGTTCAATTTCACTCTTTTTTGCATAAGGATATCTGTAAGGCCTGATGTTTGGAGGAACACTTCCTGGAATCGAATCAATAACATGATCATGATCACAAATAGGTGGGAGGAATTCATGGTCTCAAACACCTTGGGATGATTGTCCAGGACTTTTTGGAGATCTGGAGAAATAGATGATTTCGATGTTTGAACCTCTAGTGAGCATAATTATGTAATTACACCCCATTGTTCTTTCTTCATAATCTTTGCCATGCCATTAGAGTTGATTATCTTTCCTGGTTTCCCTACTATACCCGTTAATTCAATTTCCCTTCCTTCCCAAAAAAATTAAAAAAAAAAGTTCTTGAAAAGTGAAAGTTATCGTCCCTAAAGATTGTAACCATTGAACTCATAGTACAACATCAACACCACCCATTGGAATAGAAAGCATTGGACTCTTCAATACGTATTCCCTCATGGTTAGCTTGATATTATGGCACTTTCCCGAGCAATTTATAGTTCCTCCATTTGCAACCATCACTTGACACTATGGTGTTGGATATAGGAAGCAATTCAATTCCTTGGCTATCTTACAATGAATAAAATTATGTGTACTACCAAGATCAATCAGCACTATTACCTTTTTCTTCTTGATATATCCTTCTATCTTAAGAGTTTGAGGAGTGATAATTCCTGCCAATGCATTACAATATATGGTCAGATTCATTTCTTCTTTCAATGGGGTTGGTTCCTGGTGTATATCCTCCTATTTTGATGTTTCTTGTTCCATTTATTCCTCCTCTTCAAAATCTATGTAGAATAATTTCTACTCGACACACTTATGACCTTTAGTGTATTTGCTATCACAAATGTAACAAATCCCTTTTGCTCTTTTTTCCTCCAATTTTTGTGGTGTCAACCTTGTAGGTTGCAGAAGACTAGGAGCAACAACACTTCCATATTTATAGTTGTGAGTGGTAGACTTTCTTGTTGCCATAATTTTGCTTTCAAATTTTCTTGCCACCCTAAATGCCTTCTCCAATGAATCAGGTTCCCGAAGGCAAACCTCATGTTGGATGTTATCTTTTAAATTCCCTATGAATACATTAATCCTATGGTCCTAAGGAATATTCTTTACCCTAATATTCAATTTTTGGAAGTCTTCAATGTGCTCTGCCATTGAACATTTTTGTTTGATATTTATCAATTGGCTAAACAAGGTGTTTCTCTTTGTATCTTCATAATGTGCTATCATTTCCTCCGTAAAAATTGACCAGGTGACAAGTGTTTTACAAGAGAAAATCCATGTATACCATACAAATTGATTGGGTTCTAAATATAAAGATGAAATCTGTACCTATTATGAGGGTTGCACATACTGTAGATCAAAATATTGCTCCATCTGTAGTATCCATGTTACCGGATCCTTGCCATCAAAATTCCTCATATCTATATTTGGAATGTGGTGGTTCTTAAACCCCACATTTGAGTCTCTAAAATCATAATTCATATTCCTTTTGTCCTCATCATGATTTTCATGGATTACCTTGTCACCACAAGGAAGCCTTTCTTGCAGTAACTTTGTCAACCCTTCCAACTTGACATTCATCGCATCCATGTCTAATTTAAAAACCTCCATGTTGCCTTTTATACCAACTGTTGATATTTTGGCAACATCAGATGTGTTGTAGCCATAAAAATTGGTGGAGAGGCTAAGGTACATGAGATCTCTAAGACCCAGAATCGTTTGGAGAAATTGCACCCAGAGAAAGTGATATTAAAATAACTAATATTTTTAATGGGTTTCCTAAGTCTAAACTTAGGAAAATTAAAATATTAATGTGTATTAAATGGGTGAGAAAGTTCTAAGTGACGATGGATCAAGCCAAATCTAATCTTAGTCATTGATTAGGGACTTAATCTCAGTCGTTGAATCGTCAACGGGAAAATTATAAGAGAAGGCTTGAGGGTCAGTTAGAGACACACTAAGAGAGATCAGTGAGGTTGATTTTCTAGGGTGAGATTTGCTAAGGAAATCAAACAAGTGATCAGTTACAGTGAGAGACAGTTCAGCAGGAGGCCAAAGAATACATATCAGAGAGGAAGCAAAGAACTAGAAGAGGCAGTGTAGAGCCTAGGAGGGCTGTTGCAGAGGCTAAGGAGGTCAGCGCAGAGGATGCATAAGCTGCACAGGCTATGCGGAGGATGTAGAGGCTGACGCAGAAAGCCATAGAGGTTAACGTAGACAGCGCAGAGGGATGTAGAGGCTAACGTTGCACTGAAGAGGTTGTGTGGAGAGGTTTTGTGGGCCAGACAGAGAGCAGATCATCCAGGAGAGGGTGATGCAGTTCCAGAGAGGGCGACACAGTTCCGGAGGAGTGCTTGGAGCAGCTTTCGTTGTCCAGCACAAGGAACATTCAGAGTCACTGTGGGGTTGTTCATCCAGCTCCTGATTAGCCGAAATATCTGTCTCTAGATAGAGGTATTGTTGTCAAGGATATTCTCTAAAGGGTGAACCATTTCTAGCACCCTAGTCGTATTCAGAAATATACTTAATAATAAAACCCTCATATATGTTGCATCGGTTTCCCGCATTGGGTTTTTCCAGGGACGATTGTCCAAAAATAATGGTGTCCCTTGTGTTGTCTCAGTTTATTTTAGATGTTGATCTGTATATTTGTGAAGGTTGAAATTGTGTTTACTTTCATGTTTATGTTATTAAAGAACTTGTTAATGTAAATAACAAGCAGGAGATAGTAAACTAGATATTGCAGTGGGGGTTTCTAATGTGTTAGATTCAGAAATTTTCACATGGTATCTGAGTAATTGCAGATCAAGGAGGAATGAAGACATCAGTAGAATAAATATGAGGATTTGCAGCAGATAAGTAGCTATCCCGAGAGACAACGTTGTTCCAGAGCTGAAGAGGCAAGAGGAGGAGTGATGCAGTGCTAAGAAGGTGATGCAGAGGCTCACACAGAGCATGCATCAACATTCTGAGCCAGGAGAATGGCCAACACAGAGGCAAAGGGGGGTAGATCAGGCCTATGCAGTTCTCAATCATCTTTCTTAGCTAGGAAGGATCGACACTAAGGCTAGGAGGAGCTGATCCAGCTCTCACTATGATTGCGCAAAGCCATAAGGGCTTAGATTCTTCAGTTGTCATGGCTAAGGGAGATGTGCAGACTGTGATTTGAGGACCTGGTGGGAAGTTGTTTCTGTTGGTGCAAAATAGTGTTTAAGGAGATGGAACCAAGGTAGAGGGAAGCACTACCTCGACAGATTTCTAGCAAAGAAATATAGATCCGAGTTGTAGCGGCAAAGGAGGATTGGAGAGGAGTGGTTCGACATTTTGCTAAAGGATTTCTAGGAGGAAGTCGAGACTCAGATGGAGTCTAGAAAAGGAGTAGAGATGGTAGTGAATGGATTGATGGATCATGACAGATTGGACGGGGCTTCCAATTTTGTCATCTGGAAGGCTAGGATCTTGGCAATCCTTGATAAACATCGCATCCAGGACTATGCCTGGAAAACCGTTGTTGTCTCATTTGACCCTAATGCTAATGAGAAGTATGAGGATTCTGAGGCGAAGGTGAAAAGCATGATCCTAGACGAGGTCAAAGATCATGTCATACCACATATTGCTGAGAAGAACACAACAAGGGAGATGTGGAAGGCGTTGGCCACCTTATACTAGGGCTCTTCCATGCAGCGAAAGATGTTGTTGGAAAATCAACTAAGGTCATATCAGATGTAGAAATGAGAGGATATAGACCAGTTCCTCCTCAGGTTGCAAGGAATTTGCGACCATCTTACATCTGTGGGGTCTACATCGAATCTAGAGTTTATGGTCAGGACTGCTCTGGATGTAGTCTCCAAGGACTGGGAGACTTTTGTCCAAAGCATTTTGGGTAGAGTGACTCTCCCCAGTTGGGAGGAGATGTGGGAAGCTCTTTGACAAGAAGAGATCAGGAGCTTGACTAAGGCAGGGAGTAGTGGTAAGGGAGTTCGAGTCAAGAAATAGGAAGAGGAGGATGCGGCTCTAGCATCTACAGGACAACAAGGGAAGAGGAAGAAGAAAGACATCTCCAAGGTAAAGTGCTTCAACTGTGGGGAGTTGGGACAATATGCATCTCAGTGCCCTAGGAAGAAAGGCAATGGAGAAGCTTCCGACTCAAAGGCAGCTCTAGTAAAGGTGGAGAAATATGTTGAGACTGATGATGATTGTGCCATGAGTGCTCATGCACCTCTAGAGAAGAGGTGGGATGACATCAAGTTGTAGTCAGGACGACTACATGCAGGGGTTGGATCCTTGAGGTGCCAAAACTCTTGGATTACATCCGGCTACGGGAACCCTTAAAGACAGTAGCATGATGATAGGTGTCAGGTGGAGCAAGGTGTGATGGAGCAACAAGGGAGTGCTAGAGTGCAGAAGTTTGTAGCAGTACAGTGGAGGTTGCAGCAGTGCGAGAGGCACAGAAGAGGTTGCAGCAGAGGTAGCTTTAGCATCACGAAGCTTCCAAACTGACCAGGATGTCAGTATTTGGGAGAATTCAGTTACTTACTTCTTAGTAACTGAGTTACAATGTAGCAGTTAACAGTGGCAGTGCTATGGGAAGCATGATGCAACATGTTGAGAGGGAGCTGTAGTATAGATGTAGCAGTGGCATTGATAGTGTCATGGGCAGCAATACAGGAAGCAACAGTGCAGGGGATGTGAGGCAGCAGGCCTAGCATCAGCATATGTACCGATGCGGTGGATCAATGTGATGTTTCTATGGTGAAGCTTTACTAGAGCACGTTCCTCGCTAAGAGGGAGTGTGATTTTTGGTAGCATCAGATGTGCTCTAGCCATGAAAATTGGTGGAAAGGCTAAGGCACATGAGATCTCCAAGACCCATAAATCGTTAGGAGAAATTCCACCCGAAGGAAGAGATATTAAAATACTTAATATATTTAATAGGGTTCCTAAGTCTAAACTTAGGAAAATTAAAATATTAATGTGTATTAATATAAAATGGGTGAGAAAGTTCTAAGTGATGAGGATCAAGCTAGATCTAATATTATCCGTTGATTAGGGACTTAATCTCGGTCGATAAATCGTCAACAGGAAAAGTATAAGAGGAGGCTTGAGGGTCATTTGGAGACACATCAAGAGATATCAGTTAGTTCGATTTTCTTGGGTGAGGTTTGTTGAGGAAATAGAATAAGTGATCAGTTGCATTGAGGGGCAGTTTGGCAGGAGGCCAAAGAATACATATCAGAGAGGCAACAAAGATCTAGAAGAGGCAGTGCAGAGCCTAGGAGGGCTAACGCAAAGGCTAAGGAGGCCAACGCAGAGGACGCAGAAGCTGCAGAGATAGACGTAGAGGACGCAGAGGCTGATGCAGAAAGTCGAAGAGGCTGATGCAGATAGCCCAAAGGGATGTAGAGGCTGACGATGGGCTGAAGAGGTTGCGCTGAGAGGTTCTGTGGGGCAAACTGAGAGTAAATCATCTAAGAGAGGGTAACGTAGTTCTAGAGTGCGTGATGCAGTTCTAAAGGAGTGCTTGGAGCAGCTTTTGTTGTCTAGCACTAGGAACAGTCAGAATCACTGTGGGGTTGTTCATCTGACTTTTGACAAGTCGGAATATCTATCTCCGAATAGAGGTATTGCTACCAAGGATATTCTCTAAAGGGTGAGCCATTTCTGGCACCCTAGTTGTATTTAGAAATCTGCTTAATAATAAAACCCTCATATATGCTACATCGGTTTTCCCACATTGGGTTTTTCCAGGGACGATTGTCCAAAATTAACGGTGTCCCTTGTGTTGTCTCAGTTTATTTCAGTTGTTGATCTGTATATTTGTGAAGGTTGCAATTGCGTTTACTTTGATGTTTATGTTATTAAATTATTTGTTAATTTAAAGAACAAGTAGGAGATAGTAAACCAGATATTGCAATAGGGGTTTTTGATGTGTTAGATTCAGAAATTTTCACAACATCCATGTTACCTTTTATACCATCCATGTCCCCTTTTAGGCCATTGATTTCCCCTTTTAGTTCATCTTTTGTTACTCTTTATGAGAGAGAAATTTGTTGCACTTCATCCTGTAATTTTGATATATTATGTTGCAATTCTTCCTCTTCATGCGTCATAGTAGAGATTTCTAAGGGCTTAATGGGTGTAGAATTATTTTGTTTGGGAGGATTTTTAGAACACAACACTGATATTTATTCTTTAATATGCCCCTGGAATCACTTCAAACTTATTTTTCAAACAAGAGTTATGCAAAAAAAAATTAAAATACACACATTTTTCTTGCTTTTAGGAGCTCAATCTTGAAATGGCTGTATCTCTCCAAGTATTGAAGTTTATTCATGTGGTATCTCTTTGAGTCTTCTTTCTAACTCAACAAGTAATACCAATATTAGATTTTTCAAGAAAGAGTTAAGCCCCATCTCCTACGATGGCCTGATTATAGACTAGTTCAGTAGAGCAAACTTGTATGGAGTGCCACGTGTCATTGTTTCAACCTTCAACCTTGAAAATGATACCAAAAAAAATACATTTCATCCTCTTTCTATTAATTTTTATGAAATTCAAATCTGATGCTAAGAGAGAAAATTATGATGATTTTACCTAGGTCACCAGTTTGAGATGGAATTTTGGAGCCTACAAAAGCCCTAACTTCCTCAGATCATATCTCTGAATGATCCAGGTGGCTCCAGACACATGCAGAAGTCCAAGAGGGCTCAGAAATGGTCAAAATTCAAAGTGTTCAAATTTCAACAAAATCGACACCATATCGAAGTGCTTGTTTCCTTGATTCCAACGATGTGAATGGCACTCAAATCCAAGCTCGTATGAAGGAGATAGGGCCAATCAAATTTCAGGGTTGACTTGGCCAAGTGGCAGGGTTAATGGACCTACAAATTGCACCGACATTAGTCACTAAAATCTGGCCACCGGGCGGGAGAAATTGTGGCCTACTTAGTTTTCCCAGTGACGCTATTTTCCAGTGATTTTAAAATTCTCATCTTATTTTAAAATTAACAAAAAATAATTAAATGGGGGGCGGGCCATAACCCCCGCTATTCCCATTTCATCGGTCAAACTATATAACAAAATTAGGTGTTGGGTTGGCTGCCCACACCCCTCCTCCTGGTCCCATGTGCCAAAAAACAAATGGAGGGGACGGGGCTCGAACTCCCCCGGCTGGATCAGTCGGTCGGCCTCCCGGGCACCTCCACACAATGCAACACCTTAAATAATACATAGTTATAACCACACAAAATGATTTACCAAGTTGGGGATCATCCGAGTTGGAACCCTTAACCTCCTCACCTACAGTGCTCCACCCTAACCGAAGTGCCAAGAGGGGCACTCTTGTAAATTTTTCCCACCAAAATTATATTAAACTCGACCTCATTCGACCATGAAGGGAGAGGAGTTGGCGCGAAAACCGAAAATATTAATATTTTATTACAAGGTAGCAAAACCATGATTTACAGGCCAGAGGCGAAACCATGATGGCACACATTCTGAGACAAAGAATATTTTGCAGAGAATATTCCTTGATCCTTGAAAGATTCCCTGGGGAGGTAAATTTTCATTTTGTCAGAATGATATGAATTTTACAGTCATTTTAATCAGAATTTTGCAAGAAATGTGATGGTGAAATTGGGATCACCATTTGAGCAGCAGATTTGCAGATTCCCAGCAGAGCAGAATCTTTGAAGAATATTGAGGGAATCTTCCATATTCCTTAGAGGCTGAAATTTGCCAGAGTCAGAATGGAGCCAAATTTATACTCAAAAGTATCAGAATCTGGCAAGGATCATGATGGCAAGATCAGATTTGTGATCTAAGTTGTAGATCTTTATTCAGCCCAGAGAACAGAATATTTGAGGAATCACAGGGAATCTAAAAGATTCCTCCAGGCCCAAATTTTGACATTGTCAGAATTCGACAAATGGATAGTCAATTTTACACCTCTCAACGATAGAAATTCAGCGGTGTAGTCAATTTTTGTAGCTAATCCTTCCATTTTTTAGCCAACTTCAGAGGTGAAGGTACATGAATCAGTCATGTCATGTTTTCCTTCATAATTGTTGAGATGATGTATTATGTTTTGAGATCCTTGTTTGATGTTATATTGTGAGATCGCTTTTACTACATTATGTGAGATGTATTTAGCTTGTCATGCTATGTATTTTTGTTGAGATCCCTGTGTAACTATGTTGAAGGGATACTCATTGCCACATTGTGTGAGATCATGTTAAGTTATCATGCTGAGAGGAAGCCTTCTTGAGTGAGAATTGCTATAAGTGGAATGTCTCATGGAGAGACAAGCCACTCTTGTTTGAGGGTGTATGTCCTTTCTATGACAAAGAGTCTTCCAGGTACAACAATATATGAAGCAGCCTCCACCATCTTGACACTGGGCTCTGAGATGTAGTCCACACTTGATGAAATCTATTATCAAATGTATCGTGTTTTGATTTGGTGATCGTTGTCATGTTTCCTCTTCTTTAAGCATGTACATATATTCTTCTATGCTCTTTAAAATGCAATTCTAACAACATCACAGAAGTAGAAGATCTTGGATAAATCTGGTAGCTGAAGGAAACTAGATCAAGTTTGGTATCATAGCGGTCTTCTCGCTGATGTGAATTGTGAGTGTGAACAATTGAATGTGCAGCAATGAAGGATGAAAAATAAATGTACAAGGCCTTTCTAAGGATGTCCAAAATGGTGGACATAATTTATGAATGTTATGAGGAACGGGAGAAAGAAAGAGCAGAGAATGATGCTCCATCCACACCTTCCAATGTACATTCATCATCTTCATCGTCTTCTCATCATTCGAATGAGGAGATCAACCAGAGCCTTCAAGAAGATAAGGCTGAATTGAAGATGCTTCTACGAAAAGATAAAGATGAGAAGCATCTATTGCAGCTTCAGTTGCAAGCTGCAGAGGTAGCCTTGGAAGAATTGAAGCGAAATGATTGAAACCTTCAAGCAAAGGATGCTAAATTAAGGAGCTTTTTACAAGAAGAGAAGGAGGAGAAGCAAAGACTATATCTTTAGCTACAAGCCATGGAAAATACCTTGGATGAGTTGAGGTGTGACAAAGGCTTAGAAAATCCCTCATCACCTGTTTCAAAATCGACATCTGAGGTAAACAGTTGTGATCATTCTTCAGTTTCATCTTCACATGATATTATTTATTTTGGAAATGTGGAGATACCCATTACAGGAACTAGCATGAGACTCCTTACCAAGATGGGGTAAAAATGAGGTGGACTTGGTGTTAATTTACCATTGGAGGTTTGTGGAGTAGGTAAATCACCTCTACGGACAGAGGTGATCCCTTTAGCCCAAGAGTGGGTCTAACCGCAAACAAGACAATCTAATGTAAATTTTCTTAAGTTAGAATTGAATTAGAGGGCCTACCTCTTATAATGATAATCCACTTTATGGTGATCTTGCTTTCTTGCTCCAGCTTCTTTCCATTCCTTTCGTTCAAATACCTGAAACAAACATGCAAGAAACAACAGCGAACGTGATAACAACAATCGAATTCAATCTAATTAAAAGTTCAAGGAGTTTTAAGCTATAAAATGTAATATTACACACAATATAGGAAATAAACCATTAGTTGTATTAAAATAAACTTCAAAGAGAAATACAACTGAAGCCTTGACGTTGGAGATCTCCTTTGCGATATCCAAGTCCTGCTACACACCTTTTCAGCACTTTTTCCTCCTCTAGCTTGACATGGAATGACTTCCAAGCTCTAACTCTCTCTCCTCATGCTTTAGCTACCAAAGACTAGTCTTTTGTCATCTAAGGCTAATCTTGTTCTATCAAAAGCTAAATATTTCAGAATTTTGCAGCTGGTTTTGTATATTGTAACCAAAAAGGGTAAGAGGAAGTGGTTTATATAGAGAGATGAGGATAAGAATGAGATCCATTTAAGGGGGGAAGAAGCTCTTATGTCCTTGGGAAGGTCCAGTTTTAAGGGGGAAGAACCTTATATGGAGTTCTCGGTCATTATCCAACCAAATGAACATCCAGTGCATCGCCACTATAAGTTTCTAAACGTGAAACTCTGTTTCCTTTTATAAAAAAAATTCCAGAAGTAGATCAGCGCGAGTATTGGACTAACAGTAGTGCTGATCGTCGCGAGTCACAGTGTAAACTTCCGCCATCAGCACAGGTGAGACACTGGGAAAGTGTGATGATCTTAAAAACTGGGTTTTAAGAAGGATTCTCTGGAAATGTTCTGAAGGGAGTGGGGACTACTTTCTTCAAACTTCAAGGGATGCAAGAGCATAGGTTTCATGGTGAAAGTATAACATAGTAGTCACTACTAGGGTTCTTTGGGATCAGGAATGGGGAGTGACAAGAGAGTGACAAATTACTGTGTAACAGATGCCCCCTAAAGCATGAAGTTAGAGTTTAGAACAATGGCTGAAATGCTTTAAGACGGAGCAAGGACTTGGAATACCAACATCGGAAGACTTGCAACTCAAACATACATGTACATATCTGAAATTTGATAGTCATGCCTGATAAACATGAGAGGAAAATAACAATACATGAATCCATGGTATAGGATCATCTATCCATCAAGAAAACAATCATGTGCATGGATCCTCGGCATGGACGCAGCCATCTGACTGAAGGGATCATATGAAATAGATCCACGGCATGGGCGCAACCATCCGCATAGAGAGGATCAAAATGAAAAGACCCACGGTATGTTTGTAGCCATTCGTCTATTTATATAATCATGAATGACTCATCACTCCTCGCAACCTGGACTTTTGTGATCTAAGCCCAGGGTCTTGCGCTCCAACACAACCCGATCAAAGTACAAATTCTAACATGTGAATAGACGTGCTGAAGTCGAACATGCTAGAAAATCACTTGATTACCGGCCAATGATGTGAACCATTAACAAGCGCAAGAGAAACCACCCATAATGTCAATGGCTCTCAAGGTACTATTAGTACAATTCACGAATTGTGAATAAGGAACTGAAATCAAACACCTGTGAAATCACTCAATCGAGGGCCAATGATGAGAACCTGTCGTCGAGTGCAAAAAACTTGCCATTGGGGCATGCAAGCTCTAAGGTACTGGAAAGGAGTTTCCAGATCAACTTCCTAGATAAAGAGCTAAAGTAACAGGAAGTGATCTATCGAAGGAAGGTCATAATTAATGCTTCATCATCGACACGAAACGGGAAACACAATGAATGAGAGTAATCAAAGATGGTGACATATGATCAGATAATGTACAGGTAGGAAGACTTCTCTTGAACATGTGGATGACATGACTCCAGATTTTGGTAGCATTTGACATCATAGGATCAGAGGTCATGGTGACATGGTAGAGATCATATGAGAGGTTTAAAATGGATAACCCAAAACCCAGGGAGGCAAGTGACAGAGTGAGGATGTCCCAAAACCTGACACGAATAGTAGATGAGTGTCAATGTTCAAGAGTGACATGTTGTCTCAAGTGTAGAATACAACTGATGAAAAAATTCCAATTTTCCCCCACCATTTCTGGCGAGTACCCTAGTTATTTTTACACAAGCTTGACGGGGATAGCATATGCTTGTAATATAATTCCATCCTTCGGATGGATCCATCCTAGTAAGTTTTACGAGCCCTAGGAAGGAGTAGCTCGGTCTCGTCATAATGACAAGTCCTATGTCGTTTAATCTTTTAACGAGTTCAACAAAGGTGAAACTCGACATCTTTTTCATGTTTTAGAGAGTTTGAAAAGAGATTAAAGCAGACTCCCCAATTTTATTTGCTTTAACGAGTCTAAAAGGGAAAAATACTTAGCAATCTTTTTTTATTTTTACCAGTTAGAAAATAGCTTAAAGGTGACTCGTCTTGGAGGAACGAGTAGTATAAAGGGTAGAAATTGGTTCCATTATGATGGAACTGCTCAAAACATGTAATGGTCAAGAGGCTGGCTAACAAAACCACTCATCGTTGTGGTTCCTCAGGAAAGGAAAAACAACCAAGTGAAAGCATATGATTAGCCAAAGAGATGGTGGCAATGGAATGAAACAACCAAGGATCATCTAGCAGAAATTAGGTGATAAAAAAGGCAATCACGAGATGTAAATTGGGCATGGGTTCATTTTTACAAAATCTTGAACCATGGGGAACTCTGCTTGAATTCAGTTTCATGTTTACACAAGCTTGAAATGAAAAACTATGCTTGAGTTTGGTTTCATTTTTACACAAGCTTGAAATAAAGACAAATTATGCTTAAGTTAAGTTTACATG
Organism: Pinus tabuliformis; assembly: GCA_031772625.1. Lineage (NCBI taxonomy): Eukaryota > Viridiplantae > Streptophyta > Pinopsida > Pinales > Pinaceae > Pinus > Pinus tabuliformis. The sequence continues at coordinate 752,107,091 of CM062810.1, read as the reverse complement.
CCCCCATCATAATGAATCAATTCGAGGTACATTCCCCCCAAGCTTCATTTCATTCAGCTAGGTGGATGGAATGAAGGTTCACTTTCAAGATCCAAGAAAGACTCGACTTGGATTTTACGAGATCTTAATCAAAGACTCGATTTGGAAAAGGAATTTGTTTCATTTTTTAATGAGGTTGACACAGTAAAAGAACTATCCTCAAACATCTATTTCATTTTTTAATGAGTTAGACACAGGAAGAAACTATCCTCGGACCCTTGTTTCATTTTTTAACAAGCTTGACACAAGACAAGGAACTATTCTTCGGCCCCTTGTTTCATTTTTTAATGAGCTTGACACAAGACAAGGAACTATGCTCCGACCCTTGTTTCATTTTTTAACGAGCTTGACACAAGACAAGGAACTATGCTCCGACACTTTGTTTCATTTGTTAACGAGGTTGACACAAGAACAGGAACTATCTTGAGGACTCCTTGTTTCATTTTTTAAGGAGCTTGACACAAGACCAGGAACCATGCTCAGACACTTTGTTTCATTTTTTAACGAGGCTGATACAAGAAAAAACTATCCTCACATGCTGTTTCATTTTTTAACGAGGTTGACACAAAAAAAGAACTATCCTTGTACATCTATTTCATTTTTTAACAAGGTTGATACAGGAACAAACTATCCTCGAATGTTTGTTTCATTTTTTAATGAGGTTGATACAGGAACAAACTATCCTCGGTCTCCTTGATTCATTTTTTAATGAGGCTGACACAAGACAAGGAACTATGCTCGCATTCCTTGTTTCAATTTTTAATGAGCTTGACACAAGATAAGGAACTATGCTCACGCATTTGTTCATGGACCATACGAGAACATGGCTCCCAAGAGGTCATCACTAGACGGGAGAACCACGCTCTGGGAGGAATACATGTCAACTCGTACCAAAGACAAATCAGGTTCCAATGCCCCTAGTACATGATGTACTATACCATCTATGTGATCATCAGCAGATGTAGAGACGAAACGGGTAGCCACATAATTGACCTATGGCGGGGAGGGCACTGCTTGCAAACAAGAACCAATAGGGAATGATGGTTGCATAGGAGGCACTTGGTGACCAATGAATGACAATTAATCAATGGTCAATATTCTCCCTTCTTGTGGAAAACAAACCACACGAAAAAGTAAAGAAACAAGAGCTCCCATGACATAAACATAGTCGCATCCAAGGAGAAGATTAAAATCTAAGGGACCTTGGACTACCATCATGTCTATATAAATGGTTTTCCTCCCAAAGTAATAGGGAACTTTGGAAGGATCCATAAGGGTTGACTGGTTCCTCCGTTGAAAGCCAATAGATTCTCGGTGACAGGCACAAGCTGAGGGGAACCCAAATCTTTCTAAGTAGTAGAATACATGATGCTAACAGACATGTATTCATCTAATATAGTGCCATGCACTACCATATTATAGGCTTGTACTGTAATCTAGAAAGGCACATAAGATGGGAGGCGGAATGCAAAAAATTGACTCTAATCGAAAGAAATCACAAACCAACTTGGTGTGGGTATCATAGGATTGCCCCCATGCTTTACAGAAATAGGAGAAGGACTCTCCTGAACAACTGGGATGGGAGGGCCACTCTTCGAATCATTGGAATCTGAGGAGACGAGAAGAACATGACCAGTATCATCACTACTCTCTTCGGGAACAGAGTGAAACGCTGAAGGTGGAGCCAAGTCGACACTCTTTTCAACCAATGGTTGGTTGGGAACAGACACAAGAGAGTCATGCTCAGGAAGAGTAGGATGGGCAAGAGATGAATCCAATTCAATCTCTTTACCAACTAGGAGAGGGTCAGAAGAAAATATTTGATAACCAATAGGGAGTTGGGCTTGAGAAGTTGTAAGGTTTTCCAAAATTTTGAAAGCTTCATCCATAAGAGGACAAAGGTGAAGAATATGATTCCCTTCACATAACCTACAAGGGAATCTAATCTTCCATTTCATATTACCACCATTAGTTGAAGGTGTAGCATCGACATGATCTCCAGAGGTCGATGGGGATAGTCAATTCAGGTCTTGAGACCATACCTCTAAGACTTTGGGAATTCCAGGACAGTCTCAAAAAAGATGGTCACCATTACACAACTTGCAAGGGAATTTTACCTTCCGCAAAGGATCAGAAGGTTTGTCAATGGGAAATACATTTGGAGCAATAGTTGCACGGTTGGTCTTTCGCCTATCTAACTTCTTCTTCTTAATTTTATTCTTATTCTTCTTAGCCTCCTAGTTACTGGATTTCAACTTTCACCAGGCAAAGCAGAAGAGGAGGGTGAAGGAATAGGTGAATAAGGTGAGAGGTCAAAATTAGAATCAACATGGTGTTTTTCAGGTGAAGGAGATGGTTGGGCAAGTGTTGGGACACTCGAAACCATTGAGGTCGAAAATAAATAGATAGATAAACCAATGGTTAACCCAGGGAGGGACAACGTTGCCAGATAAGGAGCACCAGTGTTTCCAAAAGAAAGAAAAGGACTAGGATTCCCATCCAAGGGGAACCCTTGACTGGTAGACTCTAGAAATGTTGCCATTGGAATCAACCCTGAAGAACCACTAAGGAAGATAACTTTAACCAGGAATATTTCGTGGGTAGTTAATTTTAAGACATTGAAACAAAAATTTTCCTTTTCATATTTTAAGAGTCGAGAAAAGAGCAAAGGGTGACTCTAGTCGCTTTCGGAGTTAACGAGGTCAAAACGACAAGTGCTCGATGATATTTTAAATTTAAAGAGTCAAAAAGACAAAAATAACAGCCTAGGATAATCTAGGAAATAGGGATTACCAGGTAACCATGAACTACATAATACCTCCCAGCAAACCGAAAAGTACGAGTAGGAAATCTCCCTGAATGTTGTGTTTAGTGTATCATGTTCACAAGGTGGCAATGTAGGTTTTAACCCCGTACAGAAATTACCTGCATACGAATTCTAAAACACATAAAATAAACAATGCGAGAACATAACACATAAAACACATATACATAGATATTTTCCCCTAGATCCCAAAACCGGGAATACCAGCTTGATTTTTCAATATTGTCCTTTGAATGTTACAATACATATGTATACATGCCAAATCATCCAATACCTTGGACCGAAAACCATCGCGTCCAAAACCATGTGCGAAAAATCATGCACAAAACCATAGGTAGGTCCACAAAACCTAATATAGGGTCCAAAAACAAAATTTTCTGGGGCGTAGACCCCATAGAGTGAGGTTACCTACACCCCTCAAACCCCCTGTGACTCCCCCCCACTACGCAATCAGCGCAACAAAGGGGGGGCTCCGTCCCCCTTCTAACCCCCCAATTAACTATGTGGGCTAGTCATGGAAAGAATATAACACAACCCAGCATTATCCCACCTGTTGTTTTCTTTCCACAGGGGCCCACAAGAAAGCTTAGTCATTTATCTAGCCCTGCAACACCCATTGTTTCTCTACACCAAGAAAACTTCTCAGAGCTCACAGATTTTGTTAATGCATCTACAGTATTCCTCAAAGTGTCCACCTTTACCAGCAACACCTTTTTGTCTTCTATCATATCCCTCACAAAGTGATATTGAACATCAATGTGCTTTGTCTTTGAATGATATGCAGGGTTATTTGCCAAGAAAATTGCACTTTGGCTGTCATAGTCTATCCTATAGCTCCCTGTACTAACCCCATACTTGAACACAATCTCTGCAACCAAAATGCTTCCTTGCTTGCATGAGTGGCTGCCATGTATTCTGCCTTTGTAGTTGATAGTGACACTACAAATTGTTTCTTACTCATCCAACTAAATGCACCTCCAAATAGGTTAAACACGTACCCACTTGTATATCTTCTCTGATCTAGATCTCCAGCCCAGTTTGCATCAACAAAGTCACAAATATCCAACACTCTTTCCAATCTTGGTCTTCCTTGGTAGCACAAACCATAATCGCTATTGCCATGCAAATACCTGAAAACCCGCTTCACTGTTGTCCACTGCTCCTTTCCTGGTTTTGACATAAACCTACTCAATACTCCCACTGCATGTGCAATGTCTGGTCTAGTACAGACCATCGCATACATCAAGCTACCGACTACACTTGCATATGGAACATGGGACATGTCCTCTTCCTCTTCTTGTGTCGTGGGACACTGTTCAGCAGATAACTTTACACCTATAGGAATAGGAACCTTCACCAGTTTACTATCCTAAATATTAAACCTTTGCAATATTGTCTCGACATACTTCCTCTGGTTTAACCAGTGCTTCCTCTTTGTCTAATCTCTTTTAATTTCCATGCCCAAAATATAGTTTGCAGCACCAAGATCTTTCAAGCCGAATTTGGAGGACAAATGGGTCTTCAAATCCTAGATAATTTCTTTGTCATTTCCAACCAGCAAGACCAGATAAATAACACGGTCACCAATTAATTTAAAATACACATAGTGGTCACAAGACCAGATAAATAACACGGTCACCAATTAATTTAAAATACACATAGTGGTCTACTTTGCTTCTGGTGAAGCCAAGTCCCCATATAAATGTATCAAATTTCTGATACCACATCCTTGGTGACTGTTTTAACCCATACAGAGACTTCTTTAACTTGCATACCAGTTCTTTCTTACCCTTCACTGCAAAGCCTTCAGGTTGCTTCATGTAGATCTCCTCTTCTAGATCCACGTGAAGAAATGTTGTATTCACATCCATTTGTTCTACCTCAAAATCAAAAGCAGCAGCAACAGATAAAAGTAATCTAATAGAAGTTACCTTGGCAACAGGAGAAAAATATCACCAAAATAAATTCCTTGCACCTGGGAATAACCTTTTGCTACCAACCGAGCTTTGTATTTCTCCACCTTTCCTTCTGCATTTGTCTTCTTCTTGAACACCCATTTGCTGCCAATGATTTTCCTTCTAGCTAGTAACTGTACCAGATCCCAAGCCTCATTTTTGTGCAAAGATTCCATTTCATCAACCATGGCCTCTTTCTAGAGTTTTCCATCCTCTGAATCTATTGCTTCCTTCACAGTTCTGGGATCATCATCAGTAATAGATAAAGCAAAATTTGAACAGAAAGTAGATGGACTATACCTTTCTGGCTGCCTTCTTTCTCGAACTGATCTTCTCACACCTGGAGTTTGTGGCTCTTCATCTTCTGATTCCTCCTCTACTATAGAGTCTGATTCTTCCTCCTTTAGCTCAAACTCTATCTTCTCAGGTTCCTTTGGTTGGACTTCATGTTTAATAACATCTTTCACCTCTCTGAACACCACATCTCAGCTGTACACAACCTTCCTTGTTACTAGGTTCCAAAGCTTATAACCCTTTAAACCATCCTTATACCCAATAAAGATGCACTTTTCAGATTTACTATCCAAGTTGGTTCATTTCTCCTTTGGAACATGTACATATGCATCACCTCCAAATACCCTCAGATGTGAAAGAGAGGGTTTCTTTCCAGTCCATACCTCTTGTGGAGTCTTATCCTCCAACGCTGATGAAGGTGATTTGTTGAGCAGGTAACATGCTATCTCCACTGCCTCTACCCAGAATTCCTATCCTAACCTGACACCACTGAGCATGCTTCTTTCCCTTTCCATCAACATCTTGTTCATTCTTTCTGCAACTCCATTTTTTTGAGGTGTGTATGGAGTAGTCTTCTGTTGTGCTATACTACACTTCTTACAGAATTCTTCAAATTCTTTACTGCAAAACTCTCCACCGTTATCTGTCCTCAACACCTTTATCTTCTTCTCTATTTGGGTTTCCACCAGAGCCTTAAATTCTTTAAACCTGTCAAATACTTCAGATTTCTTCTTAAGGAAATATATCCATGTATTCCTTGAGAATTCATATATAAATGATACATAATACACAGACTTACCCAGTGATGGAACCTTCACAGGTCCAAACACATCACTGGGCACAAGCTCTAATATCGGTTTCGCCCTCTTACCACCAGAGGGGAAACTCACCCGATTCTGTTTCCCATATACACAATTTTCACAGAAATCAAAATCTAGAGAGCTATTACTCATACCTTCTGCCATACCTTTACCATGAAGTATTCGAAGGCCTTTCTCTCCAATATTTCCAAGCCTTTGATGCCACAGCATGGTCTTCTCTCCAAATACCACTAGATTTTCTGCTCCACTTTCAAGAACCACAGAACTATTGCACCCATCAACAATAGTGCTACCTTGAAGCTTATACAAAGTTCCAATCTAAACTCACCACATCAATACCAGTGCTCCCCAAACCATCTTGCAGGTATCCCTCTTGAACACTATTTTTACACCTGCATCATCCATCTTGCTTATGGAAATCATATTTCTGGCCAATGCAGGAATATGCAGAACACCCGGAAGTGTTCTAAACCTTCCACCTTGCAACTTCATCTTTACTTTTCTACAACCAACGATTCTAGCCTTCCTATCATCCCCCAAGAAGACATCACCACCATCATATTTCTCAGACTCGCAAAACCACTCTCTATGGGGAGTGAAGTGAAAGGATGCACCTTAGTCAATCAACCATGCCTCATGATCTACATGTTTACTTGAAGAAGCCAATTACACATCCCCACCTTCATCTGAGGTGGTTTTCGCCTCTATAGAAGGAGCATCATCAGATCCCTTTCCTTTGCCAGGAGCTTTAGATTTACATACCCTTTTGTAGTTCCCTTCCTTTCTGCATTTCCAGCAAACCACCTTTACTGGTTTTCCTGGAGATTTAGATCTCCCACTCGATGACTTATTTTTGTTTCTATTCTGGGACCATCTTCGTACAGACAAAGCATCACCATTCTGGCTCTCCATATTTTTCCATCTCATCTCCTCCATCAGCAAGGATGAGACTATTTCATCAAACTGCAAGGCAATTCCATTGCTACCTATTGCAATAACCAAACTATCCCACGAATCTAGTAGAGAATACAACAAACTGATGCACTTATCTTCATCTAAAATTTTAATATCAACAAATAATAACTGACTTACCACAGTATTAAATGCATTCAGATGCTCTGTCACCGAGTCTCCATCTTTCATTCTCAGGTTATACATCTTTTTCCGTAGGAACAGTTTATTCACCAGAGACTTAGATTGATACAAAGTCCCTAACTTGTCCCATAAATCCTTCACTGTAGCTTCCCCTGATACATTCAACAATACTGAATCTGAGACACACAATCGTATTGTGCTCTTTGCTTTCTGATCCAACTTCTTCCATTCTTCATCGGACACTCTCGTTGGTTTAGTACCCGGATCTACCGTGATCCACTAATCTTTATCCACCAACAGATCCTCCATCTTGAGTTTCCACAACTCAAAACTTTAACCATTAAATTTCTCGATCTCTTTCCTTCCACTGCTCGCCATCTTCTTTCACCACTAGAATCAATCTCACAGATCTCCCACTGAACAGGGTCTACCACAGGCCCGAACGAAACCCCTCAGCAACAAAGGCGTCCCCTTGAAGCCAAAACAACTCTGATACCAAATGTAGGTTTTAACCCCGTACAGAAATTACCTGCATACGAATTCTAAAACACAAAAAATAAACAATGTGAGAGCATAACACATAAAACACATATACACAGAGATTTTCCCCTGGATCCGAAAACTGGCACTAACAGCTTGATTTTTCATTATTGTCCTTTCAATGTTACAATACATATTTATACATGCCGAAGCATCCAATACCATGGACTGAAAACCATCGCGTCCAAAACCATGTGCAAAAAGTCATGCACAAAACCATAGGTAGGTCCGCCCAACCTAATATAGGGTCCGAAAACAAAATTTTCCGAGGCGCTGCCCCAAACCCCATAGAGTGGGGTTACCTGCACCCCTCAAACCCCCTATGAATCCCCCCTGCTACACAATCAGCGCAACGAAGGGGGGGCTCTGCCCCCCTTCTAACCCCCTGGCTAACTACGTGGGCTAGTCGTGGAAAGAATATAACACAACCCAACAGGCAGACTCAGCGTCCTATGGATAAAGGATTGAAAACCTAGTGGGGTCTCCCTTTATATACGCGATGGTACGGGGAGCACAAGTCCGTACTAGCATTGTCTAAATTTAACAACATCTGCTAGGTTAAAAGATGTCAAAACATGCCTCTAGCCTAGACCACTAAATGTGAGCATTAAGTTTCAATGCTTTCTTAGGTTAATTCAAGGGTCGATCTTGAATTAGGTTTCAATTACAAGGCCCTACCACTGTCATCTAAAAACTCCTATATGTAGCTATATGAGAAAATAAATCTTTCTTCGATGAAAGTTAACACTAATTGAGGGATAGAGAGCACACAATCAAAGAATGAAATCTTTCACTAATACATGTCCTAAATGCACTTAATCTTCCTTTAACAACAACAAAAATTTCATTTCATTTCCAATGCTTATGATGATTCAATTCTAGCTTCTCAATGATGCTACTAATGCAAAATTTCCGCTTAAGTAAACTAAGATGATGTTCTTCTTTTCATAAAATGCAAAATGAATCTTTCACATAGAGCAATTTTAATGAAAATTTCACAATTCCGAACAAACAAGCATCAATCAAATCCAAAGCATGATAAATGAAACTAAAAGCAACTTCTTCCCTGAATCAAACAACCCAAACACATAAATGCTTCAATCAAAAAACCAAGCAATGTAATCTATGCTCGGAAAGAGAAAAGAGACATTCGAAATAAGAGAACAAACGAGACTCTTTCACTCATTCAATTGAAAATGAAGCAATGAAGATGCTAGGACTGAAAGGCGGGCTAAACGAAGTAGCAAATCAAAAACTTGAAACAATAAGTGAATTAACAAATGAACGGAAATTGAAACTCAAAAAATCAAGCAATGAAACTTCAAGCTAATCAATCAATCAAAACCAGCAAACAAAGCATTTTAGTCACTTCTGGATGGAAGAAGAGAGTCTGAGAGTCAAGACACACTAGCACTGGAATGGGAGAAATTCTTATTTTTTCTTAACTCAGATACCAACACGCTTTTTGGGCTAAAACTAGCGTTGATCAGCACGACTGGCTAGGCTACAACTAGCGCTGATAGGCCTGATCAACGCGACTATTTTTCCAAAAGAACGTTGATCAAGGGATTCAAAGAAAAAATAAAAAATAACTTCACACAGGGCCAGATTTAACACATCAGAGGGTGGGCTAGTGTTTGTATGCCTTCAAATAGGTCAATACAGATCCATAAGACCATAAATAAACAAACTAGGCACACAAGTAGAAAAAACAGAGTGATGAAAAGGAGATGTATTTCCCTAGTGGAGTCGCCAATTTGTGGAGTAGGTAAATCTCCTCTACAAACAAAGGTGATCCCTCTAACCCAAGAGTGGGTCTAGCTGCAAACAAGACAATGTAATGTAAATTTCCTTATATTAGAATCAAATAAGAGGGCCTACCTCTTATAATGCTAATCCACTTGATGGTGATATTGCTTCCTTGCTCTAGCTTCCTTTCGTTTCTTTCGTTCAAATCCCTTAAACAACATGCAAGAAACAACAGCAAACATGATAGCATAAAATCGAATTCAATCTACTTAAAAGGTCAAGGAGTTTTAAGCTATCAAATGTAATATTACACACGATATAGGAAATAAACCATTAGTTGTATTAAAATAAACTTCAAAGAGAGTGACACAAACAAGGTTGTAACAATGCTCAAGGTTGTGCAGAGACCTCAAACAAGGGTGTAACAAGGTTGTGACACAAACAAGGGTGTAACAAGGTTGTGCAGAGACCTCAATTTGCAGGCTTGGGATACACTGAAGGAGAATGCTCAAAGGTGTCAGATGCTTCCGAGACATTGTTAAAACCGTTGAGGAAAGAGAATGATGGGAACACATCACCATCATCCCATGGCATTTCCCATTGCAGGGAAAGAGCTGAGGCAAGCTCTCATCGCCATAATTGCTCCAGAGATAGCCAAGAAAGGTATAACAAGCCTCAGTATTCTAATGTTCATTTCAATTACAATCATGTTGTTAATGATGAACATAATTCATGGCATCAAAAACACATGTAGTTTTTGTGGTTTACATAACCATGTGTTTGCTAAGTGCTGGAAGGGAATGGCGGCACAAAAGAGGATGAGGTGTGTATTAGGGTTCTATAATTTATAGGATCAATTGATCATTGAGTAATTTCTTTCAGTATTTCACATTGTAAATAATATAGCTTTCTGCAAATGATTTCCAAAAAAGAGACAAAAAAAATGAAAAGAGGCTATAAATACAAAATATAAATAAATAAATAAAGAGGAAAAGAAAAGAAATGATAAATGAACCCCACAAAAAAATGAATAAATGTGAAAGTGATGCTAGCTTAAGTGCCACTACTAGCCTTCTGGCTTTGTAAAGAATAAATTTGTGAAATTGTGTGCAACTTGTTTAAAATGCCACAATCCCTTTCTGCTTGAGACATACAGTTTAATCATGTTCAAGTTGTTTTCAATTTATGTTAATTAGGTTAGAGTGAATAACTTAGCCAAACAGTTTAATCTTGGCTAAAATTAGATAGGTAGAATAGGTGAATAAAGTTAGTCCAACTGTTTAATCTGGATTAATTTAGTTGATTATATTATTTTAGTGTTTGAAATAAATATTATTTATCTCTTAGAATGAAAAAAATGACAGGGTATGCACATTTAAATGCACCCTCATTTGCTTGAGAATAGCATTAGGATACGAAAAAAAAGATTTTTTGATGTAATAACTCAAAGTGGTTCATTGTCTTAAGTTTTGGACTTTGGTTTATTATGCATGCGCTCAAAATAATATTGTGGGGCCCTCCGATGTTAACCTCTCCCCATTTCACAACCCCGTGATCTCCCATAGCATTGATCTAACAGTCCATGATAGATTTCGGACCCCCCCCCCCCCCCCCCGAAAATGACAATGTTTAATGGCAGGGGGTGTCTGAAAAGCAGTTTACTGTCCCCTTACTTGTCAGTGCCATGTGATTTCGAACTCCCCCGAAGTGACAATGTTTAATGGCAGGAGGTGTCCGAAAAGCGGTTTACTACCCCCTTACTTGTCAACACCATGTGATTTCGGACCCCCCCCTTCCACTTACCGGATACCCCCCCCAAAAGTTGTATTTCCATCCCGCCTTAACTCGACTTCCCACCATATGTCACCTCCATGTCTTGTTGCAGCTCCTACTCCCATCATACCACCTACCCTTACCCTCGTCACTCCCGCCAATGGTCCCGCTCCACTCATCCACCAATCCCCAGCTACCACATCTGAGACCATTACAACCTCCATAAATTCCCTATCTGTTTGTCTGCACCATTACAGGAATTAATTCCCTAAAAAGACCATTAATCCAACGGTTAAGGCCAAATCATGGCTAATAAATATGGAATTTTCCTTTGTGATTACACCTTTTCTTCCTCGCTCATTCAATATTGCTCCCACCCCTCTGTGCTCTAATCTTGCAGTAGCATTTCCATTGCCTGTCATTCATAAATTCACAAAGGTCTGCCACTCTAAATTCCCACCAATTATTGGACAAACAATGATTTCTTGTTGTTACAATCTTCAATTCTCCATTTTGCAACCACCATGACACCTAAAGCTGCCCTGGTAGTCAATCTGATGCTTACTCCCCCTATCGACTTGGACCATATTGCACTTGCAGACAGATATTACAAAATTTATGAAACTTAGTGTGAATTCAATATCTTGGAATTACGCTGCTAATTTCGGGATAATTTCATTGATCAATCCGATGAGATACACCTCTGGCAATCTAGACTTCCTCTGTTTGTTGTCCCCTAATCCTATCACTTTCTAGAATTTTTTCTAAAATGCCAAGCTTCTTACCTTGCAAGCAAGAGGGAAATTATCTCCCCAAATGGTGAAATTCTCTTCACCATCATAGCTGACAGCATAAATCAAATGCTGCAAGTTCCCCACTGTGATTCCCTCTCCCCTTTCTCCCTTAAATCTCTCAGAGAAATTTACCAAAAATTAACCTTCCCCCAGAGAGCTACCATTTTTGAAATATTCCTCCTTGAAGACACTCAACTCCCTTAGAAAAATCCCCCCATATCCCTCTTCTATGTTACCTCAAAGGACAAGACAGATCATCTTTGTTTTGTGATCCCTTCTTCGTTACTATTCAGATGAGTGGGTAGATAAGCCTATTCTAGGCTTTCTATCCACCCCTTCTTCAAAAGAAGGACCATCAGTGACCTTTGACTATGGTCACTTCTTATCAAATGTAATTCATGAACAATTCCTTTAGTTTTTAACTGAAGGAATGTCCAAATATTCTTCAATTCTTATATACATGTTTATGTTCTTTCAAACAGATAAGTTTTCATTCTCAGTGCAGAAACTTGATCAACAAGGAGAGCCTCAGCCTGTTGTTTTATGGACTTCCTTAGTCAAAAGACAATCACAGGAATTCAGCTTCTCATAGTTCATAGACTAGTTTGTGTATCCAACCACTTGTTTGCTAAGTGGGCAATAGGTTCTGAGGATTAGTGAAGACATTTAGAAGGTTTTGCAGCTCAGTGAACAGGTCAAAACAGGGGACTAGTATCTTTACCATTCATTCACAGAGATTAGAGTGTATGGTTCATAGTTGCCACCATACAAACTGCCTAAATATTTTCCAATGAGAATATTTGCCTTGGAGTGATCCAGGATGTTTTCACTTATAGATGTATAGAAAATAATTGCATATAAAATTGCAGCTTAACACATAAATATGCACATAGGAAAAGAAGAAGAAGACACATAAAAAGGCACAAAGAGAACACCAAGGCTTGATAACAGAGTTCGTCCAATTCGAACTACATCTTCGGGCCCATCTCAACAATGGGGAGGCCTTTCTTATTAAATGGCATGAATAAATAGAATTACATTCATCAATCTATCCATAAAGAGGCTTATACCTCCAATCTACCTGATGGCTATGAAATGAATGCCGGAGATGGAGTGGTGTGCAGCACCAAAGCTTCCTGTAGCTGTAGAAGGGACTGGAATTGTGTAACTATTCAAAACAGCTCAACAGGTGCTCTCGGCCTCTGTGAAACAGTGTGCTACAACCAATAAAATTGCCTCCTCCCCGTGCTCTTCCATTGATCCTATTTTATAAAGGATTTTCAGACAAGATCCCATTTAAAACGAGGCGTGCCTGGTTAATAAGAGAGGTTGGTAGTGTGGAAGGATCGGCAGGTGCAACCGTTCCTAAAAATGGCCTTTTTATCGTTGCATTGATAAGGCTTCCAAAACCTCGAAAAACACTACAAATTTGCCCAAAAACCATATACCTGGACCTCAAATACCATTAAATCGGGCTTATAGTCTGTATCGCGTCCGCGCTGAGGTCGAGGATCGGTGCTTCGCTGGACCATAGGTCTTGTTCATGGGGAAAAACTAACCACCAATCGCTGAACACCGATATCAACGTCGGCCAATCGCGTTGGTACCCTGCACATATATCACCCCGAGTTTTCCACCGATCGGTTAATCATTGATTGCATTATCCATTCACCGATATCCACATATATGTATATATATAACCACCGATTGTGATGGCCTCCGATCTGTCGATCCAATCTGATCGGCGATCAGGGGTTCCACTGCCCAAACCTTAAGTCTGCCCTCATGCGACCTCCAATTGCGATTTGCCTTTAAGGCTTTAAGACCCATTTCTTAAAGGAAATTCCTCATTCTCTTAAGGATTGAAGAGCCCTTATTTTTGCAATAACTTCATCATCCGGACTCAGATTGAAGTACCGTTTGCGTCGTTGGAATCAAAAAGATGAGATATCTTCTCTGGTCCTAGGTTGACTTCATTCTGATCACTTTGGTTTCTAAGTTTCCATGCCATTATATCTGAAGATCCACCTGGATCATGGAGTATATCAAGCAAATAATTCATTCTGATAACATTCATTTTGTGGCAGCCAAGAAGAAATCTCAGTTCAAAATCAAAACACAGGGAGGACCCTTCATCTGCAACAGTATAGTAGCGAGAGAGGAAGCAGACCTCCTATTGAAACAGATGAACTTCCCTCTCAGTTTCACTTCGTATTTGACCCCTTTGGGCTAATTGCCAAGTTAAGAGTGGAATAAAAAGCTACACCATATGTGCATACTCAGAGGCCTGAAATAGAAAAGTATATGAACCAACACACTTGGGTAGAAAATACATTGCAGGAGGCCGAGGAGCAGGTACTTTCCAGGACAGCTTCAGAGACTCCCATACCCAGAGAGAAAACAGATAAGAGAGCAAGAGAGGATGATTCTCCCTCAGTCATCGAAGTCTCAGCTAAAGAATTCAAAATATATACTAAGAAGCTTAAAGCAAGCTCAGGCTCTAAAATAGACTTCCCATCACTGGAGGACACACAAGGCACTATTTTTCTCTCAGGTTTGAAGACTTTTAAGTTGGACAGTGGTACCACAGAGTCCCCATCATCCTCAATTACTAAAGAAATTCTAGCTATTGTCCCTCAGACACCAGAAACATCCACAGAGCAGAGGCAGTTGGACATTTTTCAAAGATACAAGGAAATTAAGCAGAGAAATGAATCCATTCATGATAATATATCAGCTCAGTTCAGAAAGAAATCCTCCTCCATTCAACATAGGCTCATATTAGCATATGATACAGAGAAGGGAAGGATGCATATGGCATTCTTGTAGGCCCAGGTCCCTCAACCAAAGTCAGCAGCAGATTTCAAACAAACCACTTTTGAATTTGAGGCAAAGGATGTCCATCCTTTAGATCAAATAGATATGCACAGGCAGGCAGGAGAGATGGTATATTCTACTTTTACACAGACTGCTATTACTGCCTCTAAACTACAACTTACTTTAAATAATGTGCAGTCTCAACTCAAATTGGAAAAAGTGTCCTCACTTGCCAAAGATACTAGAATCAAATACTTGGAGGAAATGGTGGTCAAAGCAGGCCTTGATCCAGACAATTCAAAATCTATGGAGGAGATAATCAGAAAGAAGAATGCTGACATAGTAGCTCTAAAGAAGCAATTGAAGCTGCCAACAACATAAGACCCCAGGCCAAGGAACTTGGAGAGACAAAGCTACAAAAGGAAGAGATGCTCAAGCTTCTAGTGGAGCAAGGTGCACAGATCAAAGCAATGGAAGCATAAATGGATAAATTGATGAAAGAAAAGGAACATATTTCACAACTTGTAGTTGTTCCTTTTGATGCAGTTCCCATTGCATCTCCACTACAAACAGGTGTCCCTATAGCAACCACAACAGCAACAACATCATCTTCTACCGTGCTTCCTACATATGTTGTTGATGACTCAATTAAGTTAGCTCAATCTATGGAAAACATGTCTATACAGGAAGAAGAGCTAAAGAAGCTGAAGCTGGAGATAAATATTTTACAGGAGCAGAGTACAAGGTTTGAAAATTCCTACATGACAGAAACACAAAAGTCCCAGACATTGTCCCAAAGATTGCAGAAAATGGAAAAGGAATGTGCCATGGGAAATACATTGGCACAAGTAAAGGAAAATATATGGAAAAGGATCAATGAAGACATGGAAGACATTTGGGATTCTATTCAAATTATTTTTGAACAGTAGGAGCTGATTGAACGGTCAAATGAAATGTTTGAGTAGGTCAGAAAGCAGCTAGGAGATAAACCCAATGAAGCCACTGAGCTTATAAATTTTCTAAATTCCAAGAACAGTCAAGAATTGGAAGAGTTAGAAATTGAAGACAGGACTGAAACAATTTTGGAAGTCAGGAAAGCGCTGACTAAAAGGAATCTTATGAGGCAGCTTGAAGAGAAGGGTCAAAATATGAACACGGGTATATAGAAATTCTTCGCCAAGCTGGAGCCTCTCTACAAGAAAGGACTTCCAAACCTGTTAGTGATTAACGACAAGCTCAACACGTGGTCAGATTAAAGTGAATAGATTATGACCAAGGCAAGATATATTTCAAAGTTTACAGCCAGAAGACTCAGCATGATAGGAAATGCGTTCATGGAGGCAGTGTCCTATGATCTAGACATCCAGTATGCAATTCCAAACTTGTTCATCACCCGGTCAACATTTGCCAAATATACTGAAGTTGACGAAGTATATAGGAAGTTGATGAAGATGAATATCCCGAGTGAACAACGTTGGGATAAACTTTGTGAGTTACTAGAGTAAAAGGTAATTTTGGTGGCACAACTCATCTTTATAGCATATGCATAATTTCAGTGCCAGACAACTAGTTATTCCATCATTTCAGTGCCACCACTTCAGATAGTTCAATTTCCCTAATATTATTTTAACAAGTTAACTTGATTTAGTCCTATTATTTTGTAGATACATCCTCGTCATCTTGACAAGATATTTTTTGTAAATTAGTTATAAATACTTCAATTGTTGAAGTAATAGAGGTTGGTTTTTGTACGAAGAAACTCTATTGTACATTTTTCTGAAGCATCAATAGATTTTCCAAGTAATACAGAAGCTCTTTCATAGGATTCATGTGTCAAGTTGTTGGTGAAGTACATCTATCTGTCTTATGTGTTTATACTTCTCTGTCTATAGCACATTTTTGTTTTCAAATCTAAATTATTCAATAGATAAATAAAGGGTAGAATTTGTTTAAATCTACACTCTACACCCGGCTACGAATAATTTCTATGTTTTCTTTCGATATTTAAATATAGAATTTAGGTGACAATGATCTATATTTTAAAGTGAACCTTATTCTTTCTTCTTCTCCATTTCACAGACTTTAAAGAATCTAGTCGATTTGGTTATCTTGCCTTGTAAGATCTATCTGAAGATACTATAGTTAATATGTATTTTATGTAACAGACTCCATAGCCCAATGGAAATCTAGTAATCAACCAAACATTCAAATACAAATCAAACCTTAAACTTCATAGCTATCATAATATCCCATACAACAAAGTTAAATCTTACAAAGAGAGCCCTCTCCAAAGCTGGCAAGGCTAGATCCCAACTTCCAAAGTTGGTTTGTGGTTACCTTGGTGATTTTCTTCTACAACCTCAAAAAATTATTGAGTGCTAATAGTGTGAAAGGCCTTCTCCACAATAGGGAAATAAGAAGGTTAAGAAGATCTGGAGGAAGAAGACTTATTGCAGTCATTGCAACCAAGGTGGTCATCAAAGAGCCACATGTTGGAGGCTCCATCCAGAGCAGCGCCTTAGAGACAAAGTGCCCATGCATGAACCAGTTGAAAAAGTTGTTCGACAAGTGAATCCGCCACAGGGAGATGATCCATTCACTTTGATAAGTGAGAGATGGTTTTTCTAGATGTGTTAGCTTGTCATGGTCGTATTTTTGTAAATCATTTGTTGCAATTTACATTGTAAAAGTGATGATGTGTTTTCCATCACTTGTTGAAGCAACAATGATGTTTTGGCCTTATATTGATAGTTGGGGTATTGATTTCCATTTTGATGTAAAATTGACCATAGAGTATGTGTTATAAACTCGTGGCAAGTATGGCATTCTTGGGTCATAGTTGGTCATTTAAATAAGCATGTAATTTGTAAGAGAATGTACTACAAGTTTGCAAAGGATGCACGTGTCGGCTCATCACTTATGGCTCCAAAGAACAAAGTGAAGGAGAATGAAGGGTGACCTATCAGGACACTTGTGGTGCAGACGATGTACAAAGTTGTAGATTATTTTCATGATTTTAAAGGACCAAAAGCTCCTCAGTGGGGAGAATTGATCCAAGTGGCTCCAGACACATGCAGAAGTCCAAGTGGGCTCATAAATGGTTAAAATTCAAAGTGTTGATGTTGGCTTAGGAGGTCCTGACCCAGGTTCGAAGTTAGTTGCGCCAACCAACAAAACCCTACACTATTGGCCCTTTCGGTAACAACCCACGTAGCACAGGCGACAGTCTCACCCGAAGCAATATGAGGGGATGCAAGAACCAAGTTTTTGCATCCAGAGACTAGTGTGATATCTTCCAGAACCTTGGATCTACCTCTGCACAAATCGATAAAATTCTAGGGCTCGTCACCGCAACTCAGTTAAAGTGTCCTTCAGGCCTTCGCAAAGGCTTGCGATCAGTCCTTGCGGACCCTTAATAGTCGATTTACCTACTTACGCGCATCAAAAAGTAACCCTAGATTGGAGTTCACATAGATCTACTTTATTCATCAAAAAACATAAGAGAAATGATATGAAGCTTCGCAGAAGTGGCTAAGAATTCACTTCATACATTATTAAGACAGATTCAATACATTCGCATAGCATTTAATCATTATTTCATAAAACACGTCATTCATCGGCAGCATATAACATAAATAGATACAAATGGAAATACTCAAAAATTCTCTGGAAAATTGTCTTTATTGATCTTCAATCCACTAATTACAGACTCAAACTACCCAGTGCACACAGCTGCAAGGGTCTGCACACTCGGCTGCAGACTCTACCCAAGCCTCTGCACACTCAGCTATGGAGCCTTCCCTTCTCTACCTAAGTGTAGGAAGCAGATCCTTCCTGCCTTAGCTCTTGTCCCAAACTCTTCAATGAACCCAATTCCATATCAATACTTAGTTCTCTCCTCCTTAGACTCGCTATGACTTAACTATTTATACTATTTCTTTATACAATGCCATGGTCTGCAAACCATGAGAGAATCCAAAAGCTGACCAAAAACAAGGAGCTAAATCCCCTTTGACTCTATCTAATTGCATGCTCCGCATCCAAATTTTGTGGAGACTTTACATCTTTTACAAAATTTGTTACAAAAAATGAATAATTAATTCCATTATGCCCCTAGGGACCCCATCCCAACAGGCCCCCAACACAAAGATCGTGACTTGCCCTCGAGTCACTCAACTGGTTGTTCTACTTTCTTACAGAGTTCGTTGAATGCCTTGGTCAATGTTTTTTATCTCCGTGGTACTCTATTCTACTACTTGTTGTACTTCCTAGACTAGTTTCTCGGTGGTTGGCCCCTCTACTGCCAATTGCGTAGTTTGTTGTGTCTGTTTCATTTCCTTCAACTTCTCAAGAATGTTCTGGGAAAACTGGTTGGCCTCCTTTGTCCAAGGCTCAAGCCATGCACTGAGCATAGACTTCTTCTTCTGCAATTCCTGTATCTGCGCTGAGCACAAACTTCTTCTTTTGAAATTCCTTGTTAGTTTTCACACAGCCTGCTCACTGCTTTATCCTTCAAACCAGGCACTGTAGTTTATAGTCTCGCGCTCCCTTGCAACTTACTAGAGCACTAAGACTGTCCTGCTGCCATATAGTCATTGCGCAGGGTCCCCTGTATACAATTTCAACCTGCTCCCCTTCACTCTTCCTCGGAAGGGTTCCCCATTCAACTTCGTGAGTTGAACTGCACCACCATCTATAATTTCCTTGAAAATATATGGACCTAACCAATGCATCTGAAATTTACCCGGAAATTTATTGAACTTACTATCATATAAAAGTACAATATCGTTTACCTTGAATGTGCGAAGCTTCATATGGTGATCATGCCATGCTTTTTCACGTTCCTTTTGTACTTGTTGATGGAATCCTACAAAAAATTGGTCTTCTTCAAGCTCCATGAGTTGCAGGAGCCGTGCCTCCAGGCCTTGCGATCCGCCATATCCGTTAGAGGTTCTATGCATAGACTAGGCATAATGTATTCCATCGACATTACGGCTTCGACCCCATATACTAATTTGAATGGTTTGTCCTGTCAGCTTCTTACAAGTAGTCCTATAATCCCATAGCACTGCAGGTACACATACATCCCAATCATTTTGTTGTGCGTTATAGATCTTTGTTAGCGTGTTCTCCAAAATTTTGTTAAAAGCTTCGATAGTTCCGTTTTCCTGCGAGTGATATGGCGTATTCTTCTGATGGTAGACCTGGAATTCCTCTGTAAACACGCTAATCGTTTCATTCAAAAAGTGCATACTATTGTCACTCATCAACACTTTCGAGCATCCAAACCTTGTTAATACATAGTCAAACAAGAATTTTGTTGTCATAGCCCTATACAATCCTTGACGGGTTGTGATTACACCCATCTGGTTAGATATTCCATCACAGTGATAATGTAGTGCATGCCCGTTTTCTTTCCAGGGGGCTTAATTGGCCCAATAAAATCAATCCCCACTTCTCAAATGCCTGCAAACACACCTGAGGATGTAGTGGTAGCTCATCCCTACGAGACGGTCTACCAGTTCTTTGACATGCATCACACGCCTTACAGTATGCCTTGGAATCCTTGTGCAAAGTTGGCCACCATAGACTTGCACGCAAAATCTTCTACGCAGTTGCTTTTCCTACATAATGGCCTCCCGTAGCTCCCCCATGAGCTTCGACAAGAATGCTATCATGCTCAAAGTCTAGCACATATCTCCGCAATATTTCATCTGCACCCATTTTATACAAATGTCCCGCAATGACTGAAAAGTCGGTTGAGTGCACGATTAATTCCTTCTTCTGTTGATTGGCATATTCTTCAGGTGCCATCCCTGTAGTCAAAAAGTGAGTAATATCTGCAAAATGGTCATCACCTACGCGCACCACAAATAGACGCGCATCTGGTAACCCTTCCTCCAACTCACTGGGTTCTTTGCCTGTTTCAATTCGTGACAAATGGTCAGGTCCATCATTTAACCTCCCGGACTTCACAATGACTTCAAAGTCATACTCTTGAAATAATAATAGCCACTTGCAAATCTTCCCCCCCAACACAAGCTTGTTGACCAAGTATTTTAAGGCAGAATGATTTGTATACATCTTGAAATGCCCTCCTAACAGATAATGCCTGAATTTTTGCAGTGCATAGACCATGGCCAACCCTTCGCACTCAATTGTTGAATATTTTTTCTCGGCTTTCATTAACATCCTACTTGCAAAGGCTATAGGGTGGTCCATTTCTCCTTCATCGTCCTGTGTTAGCACTGCACCCAGCACAATGCAAGAAGAATCCACATGTACGTGAAACTCCTTTTTGCAATAGGGAAATACTAAGATCGGCACAATTAGCACCTTTTATTTTAACACATCTAAATTGCGTTGACATTCTTCATCCCATAAAATGTTGCATCCTTCTTTAGCAGTTTTTCCATGGGCGCGGTAATTTGAGCATAATCTTTGATAAATTTTCTATAGTATCCTGTATGTCCTGGTGTCGCGTGTAGCTGTTTGACATTCATAGGGCCTTCCATATTCACAATCACAACAATCTTTGCAGGGTCCACCATCCATCCTTGCTTGCACACAACATGACCCAGCAAGATCCCGAAAGGAACACAAAATATGCATTTTTTCAAATTCAGCTCTATCTGATATCTACAACATGTATCCAACACAAGGCGCAAACTTGCTACATGGCACTTCACCAAGCCAAACATTTTCCAGACATCAAAGTACACTTCCAAGAACTTATGAATGAATTCCTTTAACGTTGTTATGACTACGCAAGAAAATATCGCAAGTGTGTTCTTTAATCCAAATGGCATAACGGTGTACTGAAAACAACCCCACTCTGTCACAAAGGTTGTTTTGCTTCTATCCTCTAGCGCGATCTTGATTTGATGATACCCCAAAAACCCATCAGTAAAGGAATAGGCCTCCTGCCCTCCCACATTATCTAACACTTCGTCTGTAAATGGTGTTGGAAATGGATCGTGAACACATGCATCATTAAGCTTCTGCAAATCTACGCAAATCCTTATTTCACCCTTTTGCTTCTTCTCCTGGACCACCATCAGACTTACCCAATTGGACTCTTCAACAGGTTCTATGATGCCTGCCTCCAGCATTTTATCCAGCTCTTGGCGAACCTTTTCCTTATACTTAGGGTTAAGGCGATAAGGCCTCTGTTTAGCAAGCTTCGCATCTAGTTTCAATGTGTTTCTCATAACACCCAAATCGCCGATTATGCCCTTTAAATCTGAAAACTTAGTAGGGAAGAGGTCCCAGTATTCTCGAAGTAATTCAACAACTTTATCTATTATAGTGTCATCCCAATAATCTCCAATTTTCATGAACTTCAGTTTTTCTTCAGTGCGAATGTTTACTTACTTCGTTTTCAAAGGTGTGGAGATGTTTGGGTTCTCTATTTGTGGTCCTTCGACTTCGCAATGCCCTTCTGCCTCTGGAATATTGATATTCCTCGAGTCTTCTTCCTCCTCTTCAGTGGTCACATTATAGCATTCCAATGCGTGGCCAACTGGGTGCTCTAGTCCGGTTGGGTCCATTTTATAAGTTGCTTCGGTGTTCTGAAGATGACCACTTTAATCTCTTGCAGCGCTTCATCGATGCTTGCAAATTCGTCTTCAAAACTAAAAGTCAACAAAAAACCTTCCTTCAATACATCCCATTCCACAGTCCCATGGTGGAGTTCCGTTTCAAGATACCACTTCATGGGGATTGTATCCAAGGTATGAAAAAATATGTGTACCCATTCTGGCTATGGTTTTGTTCCCCATGCCTTAGTCTATTTCGCCCGGTGATCGCGCGGATCATCCTTTCCATTATACTTCTCAGCCATTCTCATATTAGCACACCCAAATCGTAGCTTCATCATTCTTCTGTAATCTCACCATCCAGCAAAACTATCCTTATGCGTACCCCACCATTGTGTAGATGTAGCGCATAGCGCCAACTCCAATGCTTGAAAGCAGTGTTCCTTAGGGACTTCACACTCAAATTCATCTAAAAACAGATCTACGTCAATTAAACCATCATAATAAGGTAACTTTCTTACCTCCGATGAAACACAGCGTAACGACTTTGTCATCATATTGCATCACAATGTAGAAACTTCATGTAAGTGATTCCTCTAATGCTCTAACTCCTCCTCTGAATCAGAGGTGCAGGAACTCTCTCGATACCATGCAATCCATCCATTTGTCGTTGGATTGATTCACTCCTGTTCTCACACTGTGATCTTGTAAATATGTTCCAACTCGTCGTCACTGTCTTCATAGTTGTAGGCTAGTTCAGTATAGCGCGCTCCTTCTACAGGATCCAGTGGCACTATAACCCAAAGCTATTTTCTTTCAAATGACATTGTCCTTTTCAGATTAATGACCCCATTCATATCAATAGCCCAGTCAATTTCCAGGAGCGCAAGGTAAGGATTATTGTCATTGACAATTTATATAACTTCAAAGTCTGCTACTACACTCGCACCTTCAATATCAATTGTTACTCCATATAACTGTCCCATAGGGATGATTTTCTATTGATTCACCATCCTTAGCTAAAACAGAGACCACTGCAGTGTAGGTCTTCCCATCCTTTCCCACATCTATTTCGGTAGAACATTCACATCGGACCCCAGATCCAAGATGACCTGATCCATTTCATAATCACCTATCTGCGTTGTTAGCCGCATCTCTTGCCTTGTTCGTGCCTTATGCTTACCAATCTTTCTCACTGCGCAGTGTTCATCACGGGCCTTTCCTTTGTTGCCACATTTATTTATTAATTCCTGCATTCCTACGACAACCTTGCTATCACGCGACAGCTTCATGCAAATTGCCAAAAATGTAGTGAGCACAGAAGGATCAACCTCTGCAGGAGCACTTATTTCTTGCATCTTGTCCTAGCTTCCTGAGGTGGAGGCCTTAGCGAAGCTCTTTTTGGCTTCCATAAATGTTTCCTTAGCATGATCCAGATCAAAGCCGGCTTATTTCTCCAGAGCTTTGCGGGACCCATCCATCTTCTTCAGGCTATTTACCTTTATCAGAGCCAGTCATCATTCCACTTCTCAGCACAATATTAACACTTTGATCTTTCTCGCATGTGTTAGGCCCCTATACTACTAGTGTAACCCCTTATTGTTATTAGTACAACCCACTTATTATATTGATGTACCCATGTAGTGCCCATATTGTTACTATTGTGCCCCATAGAAGCCCACTATTGTTATTATTGTGCCCTTACATTATTATTGTTATGTCGGCTCTGATTATGTTATGACCCCTGAGACTCCTATATATAGAAAGGAGGTATTTTCATTTGTATCATCCAAGAATTGTTCATTTATGTAATGTAAAAGAGGTTGCCCCCTCGAAGAGGCTGAATTCTAAGGCGTTGATCTATCTTTTCTACCTTTTCTTGAGCTGGTTTCATAACATAATCAGAGCCGACATAACAATAATAATGTAAGGGCACAATAATAACAATAGTGGGCTTCTATGGGGCACAATAGTAACAATATGGGCACTACATGGGTACATCAATATAATAAGTGGGTTGTACTAATAACAATAAGGGGTTAAACTAGTAGTATAGGGGCCTAATAGCATGGCTCAACCCACATCATTTGTAAATTTTGTGTAGGTTGCTAAGGCTACGTTTTCTTCTCTTGCATCTTAGTTATTAACATCGGGCATTCTTTTATGGTCTAGTCGAAGTGTCTGCAGTATTCACATGATGGGTGTGTAGGATTATGGCACTCTCACGCATAGTGCCCCGGATGTCCACATTTGTAGCAAATAATCTTATCGCGACCTCTACCAGGTCCTCCTCGGCCCGCCCTCGGCCCTGAAAACCTCCGCGTGCTCCTCCTAGGCCTTGATCCAGAGGTCAAGATTTTTCCTTCATACAGTAAGTAGGGGTTCTTTCCATCATCAGCTCATAGCTTCGGCAGTGGCGCTCATCGTGTCCCATCGATTTACAGAAATTACAAAATAGTTGTTGGGGTGTCTGAACAAACTTCTGAAGTAAATGACAATTATCCGTCGCATGTTGTCCAGTAACTTGAAAAATGGCACACCATAGCGTAGCCTCCATGCTTGGCCTTGCTGGGGCTTCTGGCTTGAGGGGAATTGGCCCCCTCCTGTAATATAATTCGCAAACACAGGACAATGATCTTTATCGTGCCTGTGGCCCTTGCACTTCAAACACTAGACTTCCGTGCGCATTTCTAGCTTAATCTCCTTATCTTTTTTCAAACTCTGTAATTCTAGGTGTAGTCTTGCTAACTGTGAGTGGATCTGTTGTACCCCTAGGTTTGTATCTTGAATAAGTGCTACATGCAGCCTCATAGCGATTTCCAAGGCTTTTGCCTGTGTTTCTATCTTCTGCTGAGACAGGGTGATTCTCAAATGGGGCAAAAGCGACGCGATAAACCAGTCGCGATGCTAGTTATCTGTGATCTGCATGTTAGCCTGTTTGATTTGGCACTTCAACCTCTGATCAAAGTCCCAAGGCATCTCCTCAACCTTCATCATGATATCTTTAAATTCAATCACTGACTGTGAGTCAAATTTAGGCTTACTAAACTCTTTGTTCAAAGCCATCTTAGTTTCTACTAGCATTGCAAGACGATTATCAACGCAATACTTAATGTACCAAGTTAGCGCGTGATCCTGCAAAGTGGTAACCAATTGTTCCTTCTTTATATTATCATCAGTAATTTGTTGTGTCGTACATACAAAGTTCACAACAAACCAGAAATGCTCTAGATCTTCACTTCCTATGCCCTTGAAGATCGGTATCTTCATTGCGTTTGCCATGTTGAATGGTGGAGGTGTGGGTGAAAGTGTATGTGGTGGAGGTGGAGGTGGAGGTGGAGTGGATGGATGATTTTTTCTAGGAATTCCATTAGTGATTAGTTGAACATTGCTTTGCGGCGTAGTTTGTCCCGCCCCTTCGTCGTGGCTCAAAGGAGGTCCAATCAATGGACTATACTCTGGCCCTGATCCTTCACGATTTCAAAAGAATCTTCCACTTTGCGTAGCTCTGAACATCAAGGTAATGGCATTACCCTTTTTTCACATAATAGCATTTTAATCCAAGTATTCAATGATCTCAAATATTTACCTCATGGTCCTTTGAAGAATATTCACTATAGCTGACTAAGGTATCAACTGCAAATTCTATAAAAAATCCTCCCAGACCTCAATCGAGCCAATGATCAACAGCCCGCGTGATCTTGTTTTTAGAGGCTTCTAGTCGTTGCACTAATTCTGGAGTCCACACTATGGGACTATCAAGCTTCCACCTTCCTTGATTGTCTGTCAATTTAGCTAACCACTCGTACAGTTCAATTAGGAAGGTGCAGAAGAAGATTTCGTTTATCTCTGTATACAGATATCTATTCAACCGCTCTTCCTTTGACAAGCACGGATTCATGTTTTCTTGTGTCGTGAACTCGTGAATCTTTCAATCCAACTGCTTTTCAATTTCTTTCTTGGTCGAGTTCCAATGATGCGACATCACACATCTCTTTTAAGTTGATCCCGGCCCCAGCAACGGAACCATTTGCTAGCTTAGGGGGTCCTGACCCAAGTCCAGAGTTAGTTGTGCCAACCAACAAAACCCTACACTATTGGCCCTTTCAGAAACAATGCGCGTAGCACAGGCTGCAGTCTCACCCGAAGCAGTATGGGGGGGTGCAAGAACCAAGTCTCTGCACCCAGAGACTAGTGTGATGTCTTCCATCGCCTTGGATCTGCCTCTGCGCATATCGATAAACTTCTAGGGCTCGTCACTGCAACTCAATTAAAGTGGCCTTCAGACCTTCGCGAAGGCCCACGATCAATCCTTGTGGACCCTTAACAGTGAATTTACCTACTTACGTGCATCAAAAAGTAACCCTAGATTGGATTTTGCGTAGATCTACTTTATTCATCAAAAAACATAAGAGAAATGATCTGAAGCTTTGCGGAAGTGGCTAAGCATTCACTTCATACATTATTAAGATAGATTCAAGACATTCGCGTAGAATTTAATCATTATTTCATAAAACATGTCATTCATCGGCAGCATATAACATAAACATATACAAATGGAAATACTCAACAATTCTCTAGAAAACTGTCTTTATTGATCTTCAATTCACTGATTACAGACTCAAACTACCCTACACACACAGCTGCAAGGGTCCGCGCACTCAGCTGCGGACTCTACCCAGGCCTCCGCACACTCAGCTGTGGAGCCTTCCCTTCTCTACCTAAGCACAGGAAGCAAAGCCTTCCTGCCTTAGCTCCTATCCAAAACTCTTCAATGAACCCAATTCTCTATCAATACTTACTTCTTCTCCTCCTTAGACTCGCTATGACTCATCTATTTATACTATTTCTTTATACAATACCATGGTCCGCAGACCATGGGAGAATCCAAAAGCTGACCAAAAACAAGGGGCTAAGGCCCCTTTGACTCTATCTAACTGCACGCTCCGCATCCACATTTTGCAGAGACTTTACATCTTTTACAAAATTTGTTACAAAAAATGACTAATTAATTCCATTCTACCCTTGGGGACCCCATCCCAACAAATCAAATTTCAACAAATTCAGCACCAGATCGAAGTGCCCATCGCCCTAATTCCAACGGTGTGAACAACACTCGAATCTGAGCTCATATGGAAGATATAGGGCCATTCAAAGATCAGGGTTGACTTGGCCAAGTGGCAGGGTTAATGGACATACAAATTGCAATGGCAACAGTCACCGAAAGCCGACCATCAGGTGGGCAAAATTGTGGCCTACTTGGTTTGCCCAATGATTCTTATTTTCCAATTATTTTAAAATGTTCATTTTATTTTGAAAATAGCAAAAAAATAATTAAATGGGGGGCGGGTCACCCACACCCCTCCTCCTGGTCCCATGTGTCAAAAAACAAACGAAGGTGACAAGGTTCGAACCCGCCAGGCCGGTTCAGTAAGCCCACCTCCCGAGCACCTCCACATAATGAAATATCCTAAATAATATAGAGTTATAACCACACAGAATGATTTACAAATTTGGGGCTCCATAGGGTTGGAACCCCCAACCTCCCCACCTATAGTGCTCTGCCCTAACCAAAGTGCTAAGTGGGGCGCTCTTGTAAATTTCGCCCACCAAAGTTATATTAAACCCAACATTATTTGACCATGAGGGGGAGAAGCCGGCGCAAAAACCAAAAATATTAATGTTTTATTGCAGGGAAGAAGAACCATGATTTGCAGGCCAGAGGCGAAACCATGATGGCACGCATTCCAAAACAAAGAATCATTTGCAGAGAATATTCCTTGATGCATGAAAGATTCCATGGGGAGGTAAATTTTCATTTTGTCATAATGATATGAATTTTACAATCATTTTAACCGGAATTTCGCAGGGAACAGGATGGTGAAATTGGAATCACCATCTGAGTAGCAAATTTGCGGATTCCCAGCAGAGCAAAATCTTTGAAAAATCTTGAGGGAATCTTCCAAATTCCTTGAATGATGAAATTTTCCAAAGTCAAAATGCAGCGAACTTTATACTCAAAAGTCTCAGAATCTCACAAGGATCATGATGGAGAGATCAGATTTGTGATCTGAGTTGCAAATCTCCAATCAACCCAGAGAATAGAACCTTTGGAGAATCACGGCGAATCTAAAAGATTCCTCGAGGCCCAGATTTTGACGGTGTTGGAATTCGACAAATGGATAGTTGATTCTACACCTCTCAATGGCAGAAATTCAGTGGTGCAGTTAGTTTTTGTAGCTGAGCCTTCCATTTTCCGTCCAAATTCAAAGGTGAAGGTACATGAATCAGTCATGTCATGTTTTCCTTCATAATTGCTGAGATGATGTATTTTGTTTTAAGATCCATGTTTGATGTTATGTTGTGGGATCGCTTTTTCCACATTATGTGAGATGTATTTAGATTGCCATGCTATGTATTGTTGTTGAGATCCCTATGTAACTATGTTGAATGGATACTCATTTCCACATTGTGTGAGATCATGTTAAGTTGTCATGCTGAGAGGAAGCCTTCCTGAGTGAGAATTCTTGTAAGCGGAATGTCTCGTGGAGAGACAAGCCACTTTTGTTTGAGGGTGTATGTCCTTGCTCTGACAAATATTCTTCCATGTACATCATCATCATCTACAATGGTATATGAAGCGGCCTCCACCATCTTGACACTGGGCTCGAAGACATAGTCCACACTGGACGAACTCCGTTATCAAATGTCTCATGTTTTGATTTGCTGATCGTTGTCATGTTTCCTCTTGTTTAAGCATGCACATATGTTCTTCTATGCTCTTTAAAATGCAATTCTAACAACATTACAGAAGTAAAAGATCTTGGATAAATCTGGTAGCTGAAGGAACCTGGATCAAGTTTGGTATCAGAGCGGTCTTCTCACTTATATGAATTGTGAGCGTGAACAATTGAACGTGCAGCAATGGAGGATGAAAAATAAATATATGAGACCTTTCTAAGGATGTCCAAAATGGTGAACATAATATATGAATCTTATGAGGAATGGGAGAAAGAAAGAGTAGAGAATGATGCTCCATCCACACCTTCCAATGTACATTCATCATCTTCATTGTCTTCTCATCATTCAGATGAGGAGATCAACCAGAGCCTTCAAGAAAATAATATTGAATTGAAGATGCTTCTATGAGAAGAGAAAGAGGGGAAGCATCAATTGCATCTTTGGTTGCAAGCTGCAGAGGCAGCCTTGGAAGAATTGAAGCGAAACGGTCGAAGGCTTCAAGCAAAGGATCTTGAATTAAGGAGGCTTCTACAAGAAGAGAAAGAGGAGAAGCAGAGACTGCAGCTTCAACTACAAGCCATGGAAAATACCTTGGAGGAGTTGAGGCACAACAAAGGCTTAGAAAAGCCCTCATCACCTGTTTCAAAATCGACATCTGAGGTAAACAATTGTGATCATTCTTCAGTTTCATCTTCACATGATATTATTTATGTTGGAAATGTGGAGATACCCATTACAAGAACTGGCATGAGACTCCTTACCAAGATGGGGTACAAAGGAGGAGGACTTGGTGTTAATGGCCAAGGCATGATTCAACCATTGGAGGTTGTGCAGAGACCTCGATTCGCAAGCTTGGGATACACCGAAGGAGAATTCTCAAAGGTGTCAAATGCTTCCAAGACATTGTTAAAACCGTTGAGGAAAGAGAATGATGGGAACACATCACCATCATCCCATGGCAGTGCCCATTGCAGGGAAAGAGATGAGGCAAGCTCTCATCACCATAATTTCTCCAAAGACAAAGAGGAAAGGTATAACAAGTCTCAGTATTCTAATGTTCATTTCGATTACAATCATGTTGTTAATGATGAACGTAAATCATGGCATTGAAAAACATGTAGTTTTTGTGGTTTACATAACCATGTGTTTGTTGAGTGTTGGAAGAGAATGGCAGCACGAAAGAGGATGAGGCGTGAAAGGCCTTCTCCATAATAGGGAAAGAAGAAGGTTAAGAAGATCTGGAGGAAGAAGATTTATTGTAATCATTACAACTGAGGTGGTCATCAAAGAGCCTCATGTTGGAGGCTCCATCTAAAGCAGCGCCTTAGAGACAAAGCACCCGTGCATAAACCAATTGAAAAAGTTGTTTGATAAGAGAATCTGCCACAAGGAGATGATCCATTCACTTTTATTAGTGAGAGATGGTTCTTCTAGATGTGTTAGCTTGTCATGGTCGTATTTTTGTAAATAATTTGTTGCAACTTACATTGTAAAAGTGATGATGTGTTTTCCATCACTTGTTGAAGAAATAATGATGTTTTGGCCTTATATTGATAGCTGGGGTATTGATTTCCATTTTGATGTAAACTTGACCACAAAGTATGTGTTATAAACTTGTGGAAAGTAAGGCATTCTTGGGTCATAGTTGGTCATTTAAATAAGCATGTAATTTGCAAGAGAATGTACTACAGGTTTGTAGAAGATGTAGGTGTTGGCTCATCACTTATGGCTCTTAAGAACAAAGGTGAAGGAGAAGGAAGGGTGACCTATCAGGACGCTTGTGGTGTAGACGATGTACAAAGTTGCAAATTATTTTCATACTTTTGGAGGACCAAAATCTCCTTAGTGGGGAGGATTGATCCAGGTAGCTCTAGACACATGCAGAATTCCAAGAGGGCTTAGAAATGGTCAAAATTAAAAGTGTTCAAATTTCAACAAACTCAGCACCAAATCGAAGTGCTCGTCGCCTTGATTCCAATGGTGTGATTGGAACTTGAATCTGAGCTCTTATGGAGGATATAGGGCTAGTCAAAGTTCAGGCTTGACTTCGCTAAGTGGCAGGGTTAATGGACCTACAAATTGCACCAGTAGAAGTCACCAGAATCCGGCCACCGTGCGGGTGAAATTATGGCCTACTTAGTTTTCCCAATGATGCTTATTTTCTAGCGATTTTAAAATGTTCATCTTATTTTAAAAGTAACAAAAAACTAATTAAATGGGGGGCGAGCCATAACCCCTGCCATCCCCACCGTGCCGGTCAGACTATATAACAAAATTAGGTGTTTGGCGGGCTGCCCACACCCCTCCTCCTGGTCCCATGCGTCAAAAAACAAATAGAGGTGACAGGGCTCGAACCTGCCTGGCCGGTTCGGTCGGCCCACCTCCTAGGCACCTCCACACAATGCAATACCCTAAATAATACACAGTTATAACCATGCAAAATTATTTACCAAGTTGGGGGTTCGAACCCCTGACCTCCCCACCTATAATGTTGCGCCCTAACTGAAGTTCCAAGAGGGGCGCTCTTGTAAATTTTTCCCATCAAAATTATATTAAACCTAGCCTCATACAACCATGAAGGGGGAGGAGCCAATGCGAAAACCGAAAATATTAATATTTTATTGCAGGGTAGCGAAACCATGATGGCACACATTTCGAGACAAAGAATCTTTTGCAGAGAATATTCCTTTATGCCTGAAAGATTCCATGGGGAGGTAAATTTTCATTTTGTCAGAATGATATGAAGTTTACAGTCATTTTAACCAAAATTTCGCAGGGAACGTGATGATGAAATTGGAATTACCATCTGAGTAGCAGATTTTTAGATTACCAGTAGAGCAGAATCTTTGAAGAATCTTGAGGGAATCTTCCAAATTCCTTGCAAGCTGAAATTTGCCAAAGTCAGAATGCACCCAATTTTATACCTAAAAGTCTCAGAATCTCGCAAGGATCATGATGGTGAGATCATATTTGTGATCTGAGTTGCAGATCTCTAGTTAGCCTAGTGAACAGAATCTTTGGAGAATCACGGGGAATCTAAACGATTCCTCCAGGCCTAGATTTTGATGGTGTTGAAATTCGACAAATGGATAGTCAATTTTACATTAGGGGATTTTTGAGGTCTAAAATGGGCCTCCTAAGGAAATTATAAAATAATAGTGGAAATAATAAAATAATATTAGATTACATCATCAAATTTTAGAGGGAAAAACAAAAAAACAAAAAAATCAACTAGTATTTTCAACTTATCTCCCTATCAAATTACAAGCGGAAACACTCATTGGATGCATAATTTAATTCCTCGTCCAAGGAGTACCCATGTTTCATACTTTTGATGGACCTTGCTACACAAAAAATGAGACATACATGAAAAACGTGATTGCAATCATGTTTTTTTCATGTATTTCTCACTTTTTGTGTAGCAGGGTCAATCAAAAGTATGCAACATGGGTACTCCTTGGATGAGGAATTAAATTTTGCATCCAATGAGTACTCACGCTTGAAATTTGAGTAAAACCTTAGGGAGATAACTTGAAGATACGAGTTGAAAAGTAGTTTTATTATTTTATTATTTTTTAATCTTTTTACATTTTTACTCCAAAAAAGATGAATCATCCCCCATGGTTGAAATCGTCATCTTGAATCCTATTTGTTCTTATAAAGTTTATTTTGGTTTTACATTTTTCTTAGGAGGCCCATTTTAGACCTCAAAAATCCCCTAATGCACCTCTCAATGATAGAAATTCGATGGTGTAGTCATTTTTTGTAGCTAAGCCTTCCATTTTTCGCCAACTTCAGAGGTGAAGGTACATGAATCAATCATGTCATGTTTTCCTTCATAATTGCTGAGATGATGTATTATGTTTTGAGATCCCTGTTTGATGTTATGTTGTGGGATCGCTTTTTCCACATTATGTGAGATGTATTTAGATTGTCATGCTATATATTGTTGTTGAGATCCCTATGTAACTATGTTGAAGGGATACTCATTTCCACATTGTGTGAGATCATGTTAAGTTGTCATGCTGAGAGGAAGCCTTCCTGAGTGAGAATTCTTGTAAGTGGAATGTCTCATGGAGAGACAAGCCACTCTTGTTTGAGGGTTTATGTCCTTGCTCTGACAAATATTCTTCCATGTACATCATCATCATTTACAGCGGTATATGAAGTGGCCTCCACCATCTTGACACCGGGCCCAGAGACATAGTCCACACTGGACGAACTCCGTTATCAAATGTCTCGTGTTTTGATTTGTTGATTGTTCTCATGTTTCCTCTTGTTTAAGCATGACCATATGTTCTTCTATGCTCTTTAAAATGCAATTCTAACAACATCACAGAAGTAAAAGATCTTGGATAAATCTGGTAGCTGAAGGAACCTAGATCACTGAAAATATAGCGAGACAAGATTTGAAATTCGTACACAAAGTTCATCAATATTTCAACTCCTTGTGGTTTCAATTTCATCTTGTGAAGCTTTGTAGAAAAAAAATTATAGTGAAAATTCCACAATGACCTTTTAGAAGCATTGAAACCCTAGAATCCAAAGCTCTGATACCAAATGTTATGCAACCAGCTCACAAATAGATAGATCAACGACTTAAAAATTATCCTCTTTGAGGGAGAAACCTCATTTACATTACATAAATGAACAATCCTTGTATGATACATGTCGTAGCTCTTTTTAATTTTATATATGTTTAGAAGAAATGTATATTTGTGTCTGCAAAAAAAATAATTAAAAAAAGGAAAGACAAAATAAAAACATTTTTATATTAAATGATTTACGTATGAGGGTGGATTAAACTTCCTTAATCAAATTTTAATGCAGCATTAAGTGTAAAGCAGGTGGGCCTAGTCAGCAACACAAAATGTCGAAGCATAAATGTCGATCATATTTTTGAGCGCAATAAGAGATGGCAATGGGGCTCGTAGGATGGAGCAAACCTGACGGCACTACGAGCCTGACAATTAGCTCTCCCATTCCTGCTGTAAATAATTTTCAACATCGCTTCCATCCATAGATCGACGGATGATAATGGTTGCGGGGGGACTCAATCGGGTTTCTTTCATACTGGAGTCTGCCCCCACATTACGTCAACAAGCGATCAGGTTACATCGGCAAGTGAGCGCTAATGTCATTTGTCCGTTATATCATTACATTGTCATCACTTCTCTTCCGCCATCTCATCATCCATGTCAGCGATCACCTCATCTGTCTTGTTGCTAGCTCATTTTTTTGAATTTCCCAAAATTGTCATTAATTTTGTTTTCCCACCCATTGCTCTATTTCCGCTATAAAATCTCATTTAGTATTCATTTCACTCATTGTTGTCCTATTTTCCTGCTTTCAAAGAATTCAATATTATAGGTTGAAAATCCAGTCATCATCACCGACCATTGTTCCGACATCTACTCAAAGTCTTGGCATCCAGAATTTGCAAAAGTGTCGAAGAAAGCTGCTATCACATGTTCCACTTTTCATATTCCATTGATGGATATTGAGAAAGAAATATTTGACCCAGTTTGCTCAGTTAATTATATAGGAATTTATCATTTGATTCTACTTAATAAAATTGAGTCCCCTGCATATGTTGTTGTTGTTAGGTCGGGTGTCCTAGATGTTATGATTCCTCAAACTTACATTTTCCTGGAGTTCATAAATTGGCTTGTTTCTGCCCTTTACCCTGAAAAGTGTTTTGTGATGAATAAATTAGGTGAAAATGTTTTTCAAGTGTCAACCTTGTTAATTCAGCAAGCCTTATGCTTTCCATCTGCAAGTTCTTACACCCCTTTCTCAGAAGAAGCTTTGCTTTCCACTTTCCAAGACTTGTCTACTTCCAATTATGTGCAATTGACTTTAATTTTTATGCCTGCTGGGAAGCATCTACCTATGGAGCCTTCTCATTTTCCTTTGGATACTTTTGTTGAAGAAGTTATACATGTTCTACAAATTTTAGCCAAAATTTTAGGAAGGGAGGATACAAATACTATGGATAAAGCCATTTTAGGAATGTGTAGTTTGATAATGAACACAGAAACAATTTTTGACATACCTGTCTTCTAGGAGAAAATGGTTAGTTCTCAGTTAACATATCTCCCCCTCACTGGTTGTTTTAGATTTCCATCTCTTGTTACTTATCTCTTTTTGTATACTCATGTGGAAAGATACATGCACTTAGGGTTAAATATCATGGACCCTCATAAAAACAAATAGTCAATGGTATTTTGGACTAATGTGGTAAGAAGCATTGAAAGTAACCAAGGGTTGATCTATTTTGCTACTTCTTTTCTATCAGTTTCTTATTCAATATTGAACAACTCTCCTCCACCTTGTTTTTTACCAAAGGCTCAGTCTTTACTTTAGCTCAGTAAAGATGTTAAAGTAGGTGATTGGTTTCAATTTGAAGATTATTCAAAGATCAGGTTATATGGAGCAGAAGTTTCCCCTTACAGACTTCCAACTTTTGTGCCTATGAGACTATTTTCATTAGAGTTCATTAGACAGAGATTGAATGTAGATCAAATACATTTTGTGCTAGCAAAGAAGGGGTACTTATTTAAATTGCCAAAGACAGTGGGACCTTTCATTGTAAATAACAAGCAAGTTGTAGGAGAAGTGCAGAAAGAACTTGAAGAAATGAATTTGCAGCTGGGTGAAAAGTGGGCATATGACCCACATCATATTATTTCAAATAGGAGGGTAGAAAATGCATATGCTCCATTTATACATGAAGCTCGACCAGAGTTGGATAAATTAGCGAACTGAGGACAAAATAGTTTGTCAGAAGGCATGGAATTGGAAACTCCTCATCAAAGTGAGAATATTTTAAAGAGAATCAGTGAAGATGTGATTGATATGGAAGAAGAAACAGATAGAAGTACTAAAAGAACTAAACTTTATGAGGGTGGCAGTTCATCATCTATTTCAGGTTTTCAGTTACAATTAGGAGAAGTTGTTTGTACACCATCTTCTCCTGTTCCAGAAGAGACCAGCCAAAGTTTTGTATCAATGATAAAATAGATGTATTCTCATATTGAAGAAAGAAACATAAAGGTTAGAGAAAACATGGAATCCCAGGTGGAGGCACAGTTTATTTCATATTATCATACCAGACTACTTTTTGCTATGGATTTGGAGAGGAATCAACTTAAACTAGCTTTTTCTCACCCTTCTGCTTTGACTGTCTCTTCTTCATTAGGTTTTAAGACTGTTAACTTAACAGTAGATGCTAGAGAAATCCCTCTGCCTGACAAAATCAATTTGCATAGGCAGACTGGTGAATTGATTTACAGTGATTTGAGGAAGACCTCCTTAGTTTCAAATAGAGCAGAAAATTTATTAGAAAATGTGGTTAACCAATTAAAATTGGAAAAAGCTAACTCCAAAGCTTTAGCCACTCAAAATGAGGAATTAAAGAAAACGATTGTTAAAATTGGAGTAAATCATAGGACAAAATTGTTGTTCAAAAGCTATTGCAGGGAGCTAAAACAAAAGTTCAAGTGTTAAAGAAGAAATTGAAGATGCCTTCCATTGAACATCCAATGGCTTCAGAAGTGGCACAGGTGGAAAAAGAGAAAGAGGCTCTGACTGAAGAGCTTATACAGAGAAATGATGAAATCACAAAATTAAAAGAAATCAATTATGTTTTACAGCAGAAAATTGACTCTCATGTCTATACTATTGTAGTACAAGCTGATTCTGAGGACCCAGCTGATAAGCTGACTAGAGTCATGACTGAATTGCATATTTCTGAGAATGAGATGAAGAAAGTCCAGAGGGACTATGAGACTGCTTTGAAAGTTATGAAGGAAAATGAAAGAGAATTGACAATCTCTAAGGAGAATGCAGACAAGTACAAGAATGACTTTCAAGTTGCTTCTCATGAAATTAAGGAATTAAAGGAAAAGGTGAAGGGAAATATGTCCCTTATTCAAGCTAGAGAAATATTATGGAATGACATCATTCATATTGTTAGGAACATCTTGGATTCATTGTCTATAGTAGAAGAGGAAAATATCATCATTAGAGATTTGAAAAATCTAATTATGGCAAATAAACAAAAATTACAGCAAAGAGCTCAATTCGCAAAAAAAATGATTGATTTCCTTAATTCAAGAACTTCTCAGTAGTTAAGGGAATTAGGAGTTGAAGATAGAACTGAATATGTGCTAGAAATAAATAAAATGATTGTGAAGAACCTCTACAAGAAGACAACAAAGACAAAATTAACAGAGGTTAAAGAAGTTGTAATGAAGTTCAACACTGATTTTGATAAGAGGACTAGAGCAGGTTTGCCTTCATGCTGGGACCAGCAAGGTAATTTATTACCCTGGGAGACTTATGAAACTTTGCTAGTGGAGGCAAAAATAAAAATTGGATCAACTCATGAAAGAACAACAGTGTTGAAGGGAGCTACTATTGTAAACTATTTGCAAAGGGATTTTTAGCTATTGTGGCCGATGAGAACTCTTTTTGTGGACAAACTAACTCATAACCGAATCACTAACTTCATGATGGCACACACAAGGTTTGTCAAGAGTCCCACTTCAGATGGAGCCATGTGGAAAAAATGTAGAGAGTGGACGTCACCAACAGCAGCAAATATAGAAGCAGGACCTTCATCTGCAGCTCAATCTCATATTACCAAATGAAGCAGCGACACCTGTCATACATAAATTTTGACATATATTTTCAATCATGTATTTGAATTTTCTACTTTCAAAATGTAAAGTTCGAAAGAACTATTAATTCTGAAGTAGTTTAGGAAGTTATGCAGTTTTAGTAGTTGACAGTTTCTTAACTTTCCTTTTGAAATTTTGTATAAATCTAATTCAGAAAGAGAAATGAGGGTTCCAAGTTTTGGACCTCAAAAGAAGAAACCACTTGTATCTTTTAATCTTCAAGTGGATTTTTTTATCACTCCACAAAAAACCCTTCAGGCTGAGGAAAGGACTACAGAGGTAACCACAAACTACTCTGGGCTAGAAAACTGGCCTTTCTAATCGGAGGGAGCCCCCTCAACTAATGAAAACTAAATATTTGACTCTATAGCATACATAGGCCAGTTCTGGAAATGTTTGAATTTTAATGATGAAGGTGGTAGAGGATTCGAAGAAAAACTATTGATAGTAATAGTGATATCCCTATCGTGACATGTTGATGTATCTCCAACCAGTTTCATATATGGAAGCTTAATTAGTACAGCTTCGAAATGGATAATGAAATTGTAGTATAGAAAAGGTAAGAGTATCAAGACATTTATCAGAAGGGAAGAAATAATAACATTTATCACTACAACTTATATTAATGACCATCAAGAAGAAAATACAATACTTTTAAAGGCATACATATTTCATTTGCAACTGAAATATACTCAGTTTAGTCAGACATGAGCATGTAAAATGAATTCAAGTATAATTGTCCCCTACACCTTTAAATTAGTATGAAGAAAACATACAAGAGAAAAACATATAACTGAGAGAGAAAAAGTTATTCCAAAAACATTCATACCATAAGAATCTCCATAAATCGACTGGAACCCCTTCAACATTCAGGCATGATCATTAAAACCAAATCACAAGCATAATTGCAATAACTCCTCTAGAAAATGAGAAACCAACAACAACCTTGTTTCATTCATGAAAATATATAATAGATACATGGATCAAAATAAGTTCAGGTTCACTACATCTTCGATCCAACAGAGGATCGGTTCAAAACTAAAAAAACATAGTAAACTGTTGTTTTTTAAATGCTTTTCCTCCAAACATAAAGAATATTTTGTCCCTTTGAAAGAAAAACAAACTATTTTAATACAAAATAACTTTAAGAAGTCCTTGAACTGATTCACCATGACTGAAATAACAAAAGCACAAAAACTGCTTTTTTGACTATTCAAAAAGCCTACGTAGCAGTTGCGCAGCACTATAAACTTCATCCTTCTAGAAAAGACATGTGGAAATCTTTTAAGGAGGTGATATGGACACCACATGTACCCCATGCCAGTATCTTCAAAACCTGACAGGTGGCCACCATCTAGCGTGTGTGGGATAGTCTAGGCACGGCTTGCGTAGCGAGTGCGCAACGCCTAATTCTGTCAGCAGAAACTATGAAAATAGGTCACCATTTGACGTGTGTAACTCCAAAAATATAGCACCTGTGTAAAATCTGAGACAGGTTTTTGTAGATGAGATTTTTTTTAAGAAAAACCTCTCTCAATTTCTTCAAATTATTCCCCAAAGCCTCAAACGCTTCTCTGAAAAACCATGGCTAAAACAGAGTATTTGTACAGTCTAAAAAATAGGCTTTGAATATGCAATCGAATCTCCTTATTTGTGACACCTCTGTAAAATCTAGAAGAGTTTATTGTGCTCTAGTCTTTTCTTAAGAAAAACATCTTTCCATTTTCCAAAATTCGCCTCCATGTGGTCAGAAACCGTTCTGCAAAATGGTGACTAAAACAGTCAATTTTAGAGGAAATTGTATTGTAGAGTGTAGAAGCCCTCCATGCTTGGCATGAGTGTAGGGAGTATGATGTATCTTAGGTGATGTGGGGGGGTTGCATGTTATACATGAGGTTTGTACATGTTATGAGTATAGGGGAGTGGTAGTGGTGTCATGGGGATAGGTTTAGAACGAAGGGAGGGAAAGGAAATGAAATGTGAATAAGATGTAAATGATATGTGAAAAGTGTATAAGATGTAGATGATATATGAAGGTATGTATAAATGGAAACAGGTAAATAGGATAGGAAATAAAAGGAAGCACGACTTGACTGTACAAACATATATTACCATGACTCCCATTGATTGAGACCCTTTCATAATTTGAATGAACCCTTCATGCAAGAAACTCAAAGATGTCAGATAGTCATCTGGAGGTTATGACAACAGCGGTAGTCATAGGCTCAACTACTCCAAACTGAAAATTGAAGGATAGAAAAAAAAATGATGATAAAACTTATGACCCTAACATTGGCTCCAATGGGGATGGAAGCCTCTCTGTGAGGTGCCAAGAACAAAATCGTAGACTAGTGGCCTAAACCATTGGGCGATGGAGTCAAACATGAAAATTGAAAAATTAACCGACTGACTACAAACTGACTGAATGACTTAAAATTAACTGACTGAATGACTTACATGGCTGAAAACTTTAAAGGAAATAAGAATTTTGACAATACATCACCAAAGTCTTAGGGCCTTCTCCTCGAGCTTCAAACTCTGATGATAGTTGTCTACACCTACTGAAGATAGCCATACAATCATGTGAAATGATCCTTCCAATACAGCCAATCAAGCAAATGACCATCTGATTGAAGCTTGTATTTAGTTGATGAAAGTTCAATATGATAACTAAAATGAATCTTTGTGTTCACGGATAACCCTAATCCACCTTTACAATTGCTTCCAACATGTTTGCAAAAAGGTCCTCGAAAGCATGAATGAATAGCTCTTGTTGATTAGCAAGAAGGAAAAGACATTCTTCACTTACAACTATGGCTTGATCCAAGTTTTCTTTTTCACCATAAAACTCATAATTAGTTCTAAGTGAAACAATATGTTTCTCACTCTTCTCATCCTCAAGAAAAAACTTTAAACTTTCTTGAAATACTGCAAATGGAATAGCTACATTATGAATAATGGGATTATCAAGAGTCAACATTTCATGTGCTTCAACAAAAATATGATCTTGATCTCCAAAATATTTTGTGTTTGTTACTTCAAGATGCATATTTTCCTCCATAAAATCTTCATTTTCAATAGGCTCTAGATCAACCTTTTCTTTTCCACTACTTTAAAGCCTAATATCCTCAAAATCTGAAGCTACATTCATATCTCCTTGAAAAAATGGATGCATGAGTAATCCTTCATGTGATTCTGAATTGAGAATTTCTAAAGTAGCAAATTCACTAGATATTTGAAAAAGATTAACTTTAAGGCACTCTTCAATAACTGGCATAGTAAGATGCAATTCTATGTCACATACCTTTTCAATCTGATTGTATTGGGATGCATTCTCATGTTGTTGAGAATAAGAATTTTTAAAAGGATTTATAATATGCCTTTCTTCAATCACTGACCCAGAAAATGAATGAACCAATGGATTGTCTATTTCCTTTTCTTGACCATTTGAAATCTACTAAATATATCCACCAAAACCATGAGGACAAACTGGCTGAGAATCCACTTGAATATCATGGACACTATCCTCATCAATGTCCTGGTCCCCTGAACACTGTTGAATATCTTCATATGATTCATGGGAATGAACCTGATCTTCATCAATTGATTGCTGATTAATATTATCTTCAGTCAAGGAAGACATTGTTTGCTGGAAATTTTCCTGAATTGGATGGCAGCCATGTTCTGATTTTTCTTCATGTTGTTGGAAAGGAATTTCAAGCAAAACCTCTTGAATT
The DNA here is from genome assembly GCA_031772625.1 of Pinus tabuliformis. Lineage (NCBI taxonomy): Eukaryota > Viridiplantae > Streptophyta > Pinopsida > Pinales > Pinaceae > Pinus > Pinus tabuliformis. The sequence goes on along the minus strand of CM062810.1, from coordinate 752,065,690 downwards.
TCCTCATCCATTAACTCCTCACTACCATACAAATTTTCCAAATGCTGAATGAAATTTTCAAAATGATCACAACAATTTTGAACTAGTGGCAGAGATGGGTAATATCCTTTATAATTAAAAAAAAAAAAAAAAAAAAAAAAATTGTATGAAAATGCTTCAAAGAACATAAACTAGCAGTTGGTAACTTTTCATACCATAACCTTACTTTTCCTTCCAGAGTGACCATGAACATCTTCATGAGACATTCTTCAGGAAATTGAACGCTCGGCTTGCTTACATGTATGTTAAAGTTAACCAAATGCAGAGTAGCATCCTCTCCGTCCTCGTCTTTGAACCTTGGTAAGAAAGCCTGCCAATCTACAAAACGCATGTAGTTTGGAAATCCTAGAGTGTGATCTCGATTCATGGGAGCATACCTTCTAGATTGAGAATTCATCTTGAAACTACTGAAACTATTGACCTTTGAATATTGAAGTCGCCAGGTGAATGGTTCAGCCTTCATGTGTCTAACTGTTGTCCACCATCAGCAACCAGATCTGAACTATGATGATCTTGCCTAGGGAATATGAAACTATTCAATCCCCGAAAATGACACCATTATGTTATCACTTTGTAAAAAAACCTTCAAGCTGAGGAAAGGGCTATAGAGGTAACCACAAACCGCTCTAGGCTAGAAAACTAACCTTTCTAGCCAGAGGGGGATCCCTCAACTAATGAAAACTAAATATTTTACTTTATAGCATACAGAGACCAGTTCTGGAAATGTTTGGATTTTGATAATGAAGGTGGTAGAGGATTTTAATAAAAATTAGTGACATTAATAGTGATATCCCTATTGTGACATGCTGATGTATCTCCAACCAGCTTCATATATGGAGGATTAATTAGTACAGCTTCATAATGGATAACTAAATTGTAGTATAGAAAAGGTAAGAGTATCAAGACATTTATCAAAAGGTAAGAAATAATAGCATTTATCATTGCAACTCAAATCAATGACCATCAAGAAGAAAAGACGATACTTTTAAAGGCATATATATTTCATTTTCCACTGAAATATACTCGGTTCAGTTATACATGAGCATGTAAAATGAATTCAATTATAATTGTCCCCTACACCTTTAAATCAATATGAATAAAATAGACAAGATAACGACATATAAACTAAGAGAGAAAGACTTATTCCAAAATCATCCATACCATAAGAATCTCCATAAATCAACTAGAACCCCTTCAACATTCAGGCATGATCATTAAAACCAAATCACAAGCATAACTGCAATAACTCCTCTAGCAATTGAGAAACCAAAAACAACCTTATCTATCTTCATTCATGAAAATATATAATAGATACATGGATCAAAATAATTTCAGGTTCACTGCATCTTCAATCCAATAGAGGATCGGTTCAAAACTGAAAAAACATAGTAAACTGTTGTTTTTTAAATGCTTTTCCTCCAAACATAAAGCATATTTTGTCCCTTTGAAAGAAAAAAACAAACTATTTTAATACAAATTAACTTTAAAAAGTCTTTGAACTAATTCACCATGACTGAAATAACAAAAGCACAAAAATTATTTTTTTGATTGTTCAAAAAGCCTACGTAGCAGTGGCACAGCATTGGAAACTTCATCCTTCTAGAAAAGACATGTGGAAATATTTTAAGGAGGTGAGATGGAAACCACATGTACCCCATGCCAGAGTCTTTAAAACCTGACAGGTGGCCAGCATCCATCATGTGTGAGATAATCTGGGCTCGGCCTGCGTAGTGAGTGTGCAGTGCCTAATTCTGTCAGCAGAAACTACGAAAATAGGCCACCATTTGATGCATGTAACTCCAAAAATATAGCACTTGTGTAAAATATGAGATAGGTTTTTGTATATGAGATTGTGTTTAAGAAAAACCTCTCTTTGTTTCTTCAAATTCTTCTCCAACGCCTCAGAAACTTCTCTACAAAACCATGACTAAAATAGAGTATTTGTGCAGTCTAAAAAATAAGATTTGAATATGCAATCGAACCTCCCAATTTGTGACACCTGTGTAAAATATGGAAGAGATCGTTGTTCTATAGGGAGTTCTTAAGAAAAACCTCTTTCCATTTTCCAAAATTTTCCTCCATGTGGTCAAAAACCGTTCTGCAAAATGGTGGCTAAAACAGTCAATTTCAGAGGAAATTATATTGTAGAGTGTAGAAGCCCTCAATGCTTGGCATGAGTGTAGGGAGTATGATGTCTCTTACGTGATGGGGGGGTTGCATGTTATACATGAGGGTTTTACATGTTATGAGTATAGGGGAGTGGTAGTGGTGTCATGGGGATAGGTTTAGAACGAAGGGAGGGAAAGGAAATGAAATGTGAATAAGATGTAAATGATATGTGAAAAGTGTATAGGATGTAGATGATATATGAAGGTATGTATAAAGGGAAATAGGGAAATAGGGTAGGAAATAAAAGGAAGCACGACTTGACTATACAAACATACACGACCATGACTCCCATTGATTGAGACCCTTTCAGAATTTGAATGAACCCTTCATGCAAGAAACTCAAAGATGTTAGACAGTGATCTGGAGGCTATGACAGCAACAGTAGTCATAGGCTCAACTACTCCAAACTGAAAATTAAAGGATAGGAAAAAAATTGACGATAAAACTTATGACCCTAACAGATTTGAATAAAGTATTTGAAGTTATTCCGGACACCTGTTGAGTACAAAATGTTTTACCTGTTATCTCCATTTTATGTTTTTCTTCATAGAAATGAGGAATGAAGTTGTTGGCCTTTAACTTTACAGTTTTGCAAAATCAGCTCCCTATAAGTTAAAGTTAAAAGTTCCTTAATCATGCACTTCTCTTTTCTATATATCATCTCCTACTAATTCCATATTTCGTCTAAGGTTGAAAATAAAGATTATGCATTAAGTAGCCTATGTTGGAGACTTTCCACTATCTTTTCTGATGGTTCCTTCATTAAACTTGTATTTAACATCAGAAGACCACTTCAAATAAGTGTTCATGTCCATAGAAGATCAAGAGGCATTGTCCTTTTAATTATAATTTATGGGGTTTGAATAATGGGACAACCAACTCATCTTTTCTCAGTTTTAAACAAATGTCTTGGGCACTGACCTCTTTTCAGCTGGATATTGTCTTCCAAGGAACAACAATACAAATGACAAGACCTCCTTTCTATATATAGGAGTCTAAGGGGTCATAATATAATCAGAGCCTACATAACAATAACAATAGTGGGCTTCTATGAGGCATAAAATAACAGTATTGGGGCTACATGGGCAGAACAATAACAATAAGGGGGCTACAGTAATAATAACAATAAGGGGGCTACAATAGAATTATAGGGACCTAACAAGATCTCTGGAATGAGCTTGTTGCAGTTTGAGAGACACCTCAAGGCATTGAGCTGGTGCATGTAGCTATCAACAATTTCACCAAGGAATGGGCTACTTTTGTCCAAGGCATCACTGGACGAAATCAATTACCAAGTTGGGATCTAGGCAAACTTCACGCGGGAGGAGATGTGACTTTCTCTAGTCAAGAGTAGTCTCAGTGGCAACAGTAGAGGATTGAAGAGTGTGAAGGAGGAGAAGAATGTAGCCCTTGAAACAAAGAAAAATGCAAAGAAAGGTACCACTCAGAGACAAGGCTCATGGGGAGGAGAAAATAACAAGAAGGATATGTCGAAGATTAAGTGCTTCAAGTGTGGTGAGTTTGGTCACTACAATACCCAATGTCCAAATAGGAAGAAGGACAAGAAGGATATGAAAGAGTAGGTAGCAGCTTTGACAGAGATCGACAATTTGTATTCTGGGTTGGGGGATGAATTCGCTTTGTATGTAGTTATACCTCTAGGAGAGAAGTGGGGTGACATTGAACTTTAGTCACTAGGGTTGTGGAGTTTTGGGAAGGGTCCAAGGAGGATAACATCAAGTAGGTGTTTCCTCATGGATCATTACCTTTGCTATAGGGGCCTGTAGTATTTAGTAGCATATGGATCAGTGTCAAATGGCGCAGTTAGTTCTTAAGGGACAATTATAGTACTAGTTGCAGTCAAATACTCAGGGGCGCAGAGCAGTTGCAGCATAGGAATTATTAGAGTACAGTGAAGAGACTAGTAGCAGTCAGATTCTCAGGAGACAGTTGCAATTCATAAGACACATTTTATTTAGTTCTCAGTTGTGGTAGTTGCAGCAACAGTAGTAGCATGAGATTAGTTGATGCGCAAAGCAAAGTTGGAAGTAGTACAGGTTGTACAGTGCAGTGTCAGCAACAGCGCAAATGTAGGTTGGTTCAACTTAGAGCAGTAAATGAATCAGAGTTGTGTAGTGGCTTGGTGGGCAGTGGGAGGTTGTCACAGTTTTCAGACATCAGTAGTGTGTATGGAAGGATGTTATGAGATCATCTAGAACACCTTCCTTGCTAAGAGGGGGTGTTATTTTTTTATGGTTCGATAGTATCAGATAGGTATTCTAGTCTTGTGTTTGGTTAAAGAGGCTTAGAAACACAAGAACTCCAGAACCCATAAAAAATTTCAGGAGAAAATATTAATTTTTTATGGTTGGGTAGCATTTGAAAAGTGTTCTAGTCTCGACTTTGGTCAGAGAGGCTTAGAAACAGAAGAACTCCAGAAACCAAAAAAAAATTCAAGAGAAAACACCTAGATATGGCTCAATTAAGTTAATTAGTCAATAATTAAATATTTCCTAAGTCTAACATAGGAAAAGTGATTAATTATTATCTAATTGAGAAAGATAAGATTTATCTAGAAACTCACATGGATCAACTCAGAGATGATCTTAGCCATTGATGAGGATTTAATCATGGTTGTTGGTAAGTCAACAAGAGATTATAAGCAGAGGTTGATGGGGTAGGAGCTAGATAGACAAGAGGTCGAGTTCCTATGTAGAGGTCAAGCATCCAACAGTTGAGTCACGAGAGTTCGAGACAGAGGGAACATGGAGATAGTGAGGGAGCAGGGACAGTGAGTCCGGAGGAATTTTTCCTGATCTGAAAATAGAAATTGATTTTCCTCTAACACTTTGCAAAATAAATTTGGGTCTTCAAAAGTTAACTTAGTTTGCAACTTTTCCAACTGTGAATAGTTAAGTTTTCTATGAACTTAAAGATGAAACAAAATCATATGCAATCAAACATCGTAAAAATGAAAAACAATGTGATAATAGAGTTCACCCCTCTTGGGCTACGTATTCGGGCCCTGCTCCAATGGCTAGGACGCTTTATTGATCTTAACAACAAAAAGAGTACATTACAAATCTTTGACTCGTAGAGTAAACCTCCTTCTAGTGGCATTTGTTTCTCCTACAAAAAAATATTCTCCTTTAGAGAAATCTCACTCACAAGTTGACTCAACAGCAAAGAAAATGATGGTTTCAAAAGAAAAAGGACTCTCTCACTGAATGTGGCAATAGGTCCTTGTACTCATTCTGAGATCAAAAGCATAAAATTCAATTGCTTCATAAAGAAGTGTTGAAATGGTCTTTTCTCACAAAACAAATTGAGAATAGATTGAAAATGGCTGCTCTAATGAAGAAACAATTATTGTAGATGCATCCGAAAGGCTGGAAAACCCTTGTCTAGGCTCTTTCCATGCTCAAAAAGGTCTCCATATGGCCTCAAAAAGCCAAACACAATCTCTGTCTACAACACAAAAGGACTTTGCAAATTGTCCGACATATAGTTTTCAAATCACAAAAATAATATATTCATTGAGTTCGGAACACCCAAAAACCCCTATGTAAGCTCTTCTTGAGCCAAAAAAGGCCTAAGAATGACCAAGTTAGGCCTCTTTCTCCATTTCCCTGCTATTTGTCCTGCAAATTGGAAAAACTGGCTAACTGATCAACAAATCGCGCCTTTTGGTAGACCACCAAGTGAAATTTTTGCTCAGGACCAGTATTGACTCTACAGTAAATGGTCCAATTTGTCGCCTCTTTAAATCGACCACTCGCGCCAAAAAAACCATCCCTCCGAACTCGGTCATGTGGGTAGCCATGTGGCTAGGGGTTGGGCCACACGCCAACCCCTCACTCCTAAAATCTCACCATCAGTTTCATGGGTGTTGATGTGACCATGAGGCAGTGCTAACCACATTTCAAATTTTTCCGCACACACCTTTTCCATTCTCCGTCGGTCATATGGTGGTTAACTGCGACCGAGGGACTAGGCCTATCCACCTACCCCCTTCGTTGTAGCCCTCTGCATGTGGTCGTGTGGGTTATGCATGGGACCAGGAGTCGGGGCGTATCCATGCCCCCCTATTATACCTTTTTCATTTATTCATATTACATATAATAGAACTAGGGCCAAGGCCTGTTGGGCAAGCTCGTTGGCGCAGCCCATCCCCACAACTACACAAACACATTAATTCAAGTATAAATGATGATGGTTATATGTCAAGAACCACCCTGTGGTGTAATAGTAGAGTGTTGAATTACCTACGAGGAAGTCGAGGGGTTGAACCCCGTGGAGGCTGGTCAACCCTTTATAAAAAAAAATGGTGAATCACCGGGGGCCACATGGTGCCCTCTCATTGGGACACATGGTGCCTCCTCATTGGGCCACTTAACAACTAATCAACCAATCAAAATATGCCACCTAGCCTCGTATGGTCATGCCACTTGTCGAGCCTGAATTGGTCCACCTGTCTATCGTACGTCCCAATCAACATGCTGACATAAGCATGATGTTAGTGTATGGCCTGCCCAGTCACCAACCCAGTGAACCCTGCAAATTGACTTTTTTGTTCTTGGGAAAAAACTTCAAAACACGATAAATTTCGCATAAGGTGTCAGATTGTGGCGATTCAAGTGTTGTTGGAATTAGAATGACGATATCTACGATTTGGCATTGGTTTTGGGTAATTCTGAGCACTTTGATTTTTGTGCATATTTTGACCCCTTGGTTCATTCATGATCATTCCTCCCCACTGGGAATCTTTTGGACCACCAAAAGCCTTTTTTTATTTAGCACGTGAGGATATAGCTCCTTCAATTTCCTGATCTCAATCCATATTTCTTAACTTGAATTGGTGCCTTTGAGCCCCACTCGAAAATGCTCCATGTTGACTCTTTGTGAAGTTCTAATTCTCAAGTCAAGAATTGAGTCTCCCTACAACTTGTCTAAATATTCAAGAGAAAAATCTTCAATAGATGAATCTAAACATTCTCTTCATGACCATATTTCCTTGGCAACTCATGCAACCTTCACCTTGAAGTATTTCATTGTTGATATACAACCAAACTTGATCTTCCACTTGGAAATCATGATCAACTCTATGCTTGACATGTCTTGCTTTGTACTTTGCTTTGCTTTCCTCAAGCTACTCTTGTACTCCTTAATGCACTAGCTACATTTGTGAAATGAAATTCTTGGATTTTTCCACATCATTATGTTCATCTACTGAAAAATCTTGACCAAAGATCAAATACAAAGGAGACTTTAGCAAATAACCCAAACAAATTTCAAAGGGATGCTTAGCATGATTGTAGCATGCTGGATGTAATGCAACTTCTCATCCCAAAATCTAGGATGCTTACCACAATATCCATGAAGGAAATGCATATTTTTACAATATGTAATAAATTCGATGCTCAAATTCCCATACAAATTAACTCATTAACAAGCCAAAATAACATCAAATTCCAAAGAAAACATTGTTGCATATAAGTGATTTATTCACAACATCACTTTTACAAAATACCCAACTATGGGGATATGAAACATGTGAAATACAAAAGAAATGTAGTATTTAATTAGACAAATAGTCCAACCATTTCTTACCCAACCAAGCTAGGGAGTTTTCTTTATGCATTTCGCTTTCTTCTGGAGCTGCTTCAGGAATGGTTATGGTGTGCCTCGCATGTTCTTCTGCCTTCCCTTTCTCAGGTGATTTCATGACCTATTTGTCCTTCTTTGGATGCAGCTTCCAACATTTTTTGATCCAATGCCCACTTATATTGCAATGAGTACAAAACTTTTTGTGAGCATTTTTTGGTAAAAATGTCTTTAAACCTGGAAGAGGATTTTCCTTCCAAATCTCACTTCATATTGACATATTCATTTTCTTGACTAATGCTTTCATTTTTTGGTATTGTTTAGGTGCACGACAAAAAGTGCAAGGAAACACATTCCACAACATTTTATTCAAATCATCATGTTGTTCATAGTCATAAAAATCCTTTGAATAATCAAGACATTTATACCTTTTATGATTGTCCTTTGGATTATGAGTCTAGTGAGGAGAACTTAATTGACAAGGAGAACTTGACTTAGCTCTTCCTTTGAAGTGCTCATCTCTCTTTGGAGATATTTTTCCATCAATGTCATCATCATGACATGATTCTCCTTCAACCTGCAAGGGTTCTTTCTTCATGAATTTCACACTTGAAGAATTCCTTGATTTTTCATCTTTGGAGCATTCTCCAACTTCTTCTTGAACATATCCCAATCCTTCATTTTGAGGTTGTGCTCTCACCTCAATATGATTAACAATTCCACGACTATGAATTCCAAGGCCCTTACCATTGTACCACATTTTGGTCAACAATTTCATACCAATACCTTTGGTATGTTTCTCAAATGATGCAAAATAAGCATTACCATTGTTAAGAGAATTAATTGAATGAGAAGTATCTTTTACCTCTTTTTCTGCTTGTGACTCTTGGTCCTCTTCCTGAAGCTTAACCATCTCCTCCTTCTTCTCTTTTGTAGACGAAGTGGTAGATGAAGATTCAAGAAAAACACTCTTGTGATTTAACATATAAGCAATGTTCTTCATTTGACAAAGGGTACAAACATCAATCATTCCATGACCACAAAATTTTCATGGCTTGAGGGAAGCTTCGGTAGATAAAGATTCCCCAGTTTTCTCTTCAATGACATTCTGCAACATCAGGCACAACTTCTTCTTCTCATCCTCTGTTGCTTCGAGAAATATTCTCAATTCCATGTTCTCCACTTGGAGAGAAGAATTAATTTCTTCCAATTATAGGAGTCTTGCATGCTAAAAACTTTCACCCATGCTTGCAATTTGGTTAGAACTTGCTCTGATACCACATGATCTGAAAATGGAAATTGATCGTCCTCTGACACTTTGCAAGATAAATTTGGGTCTTCAAAAGTTAACTTAGTTTGCAACTTTTCCAACTGTGAATAGTTAAGTTTTCAATGAACTTAAAGATGAAACAAAATCATATGCAATCCAACATGGTAAAAATGAACAACCATGTGATAACGGAGTTCACCCCTCCTAGGCTACATCTTCGGGCCCTACTCCAATGGCTAGGTCACTTTATTGATCTTAGCAAAAAAAAGACAATTTTTTGACTCGGAGTAAACCTCCTTCTAGAGTGGCAATTGTTTCTCCTACAAAGAAACGTTCTCCTTCAGAGAACTCTCACTCACAAGTTGACTCAACAGCAAAGAAAATGATGGTGTCAAAAGAAAAAGGACTCTCTCACTGAATGTGGCAATAGGTCCTTGTACTCATTCTGAGATCAAAAGCATAAAATTCAACTACTTCATAAAGAAGTGTTGAAATGGTCTTTTCTCACAAAAATAGATTGATAATTGACTAAAAATGGCTACTCTAATGAAGAAACAGTTGTTGCAAATGCACCTAGAAGGCTGAAAAACCCCTATCTAGGATCTTTCCATGGTCAAAAAGGTCTCCATATGGCCTCAAAAATCCAAACACATTCTTTGTCTACAACACAAAAGGATTTGACTCTAAAAATTGTCCAACATAGTGTGCTCAAATCACAAAAATAATACTGACATTTAGTTCAAAACACCCAAAAACACCTATGTATGCTCTTCTTGAGCTCAAAAAGGCTGAAGAATGACCAAGTTAGTCCTCTTTCTCCATTTCCATGCTATATGTCTTGCAAATTGGTAAAATTGGCTAAGTGAGAAACGAATCGTGCCTTTTGGTATAACTTCAGACGACATTTTTTCTTAGGACTTGCGTTGATTCCACCACAAACAGTGCAATTTTTCGCCTCTTTAAATTGACCAATCGCGCCCAAAAAACCCATCCTCAGATCTCGAACACGTGGACAACCATGTGGCTAGGGGCTGGGCCATGTGCCAACCCCTAGCTTTTAAAATCTTGTCGTCAGTTCCTTGGGTGCTAATGTGACCATGGACCAGTGCTAACTACATTTCAATTTTTTTCGTGCGTGCCTTTTTCGTTCTCCATCGGTCATATGGTGGTTGAATGTGATTGAGGATCGAGGTTTATCAACCCACCCCCTCCGTTGTAGCCCTTCGCTTGTGACCATATGAGTTATGCATGGGACTGGGGCCAAGGCCTATCCCTTCCCCCTCTGTTATACCTCCATCTTTTTTTCATATTACATACAATAAAATAGGGGCCAGGTCCTATCGGGTGGGCCTGCCGGCTTGGCCCATCCCCACAACTTCACCAACACGTTAATTCAAATATAAACGATGATAGTTATATGTTAAGAACTACCTTACGGTGTAATGGTAGAAGGTTGAGTTACTTGTGAGGAGGTTGAGGGGTTCAACTCACTGAGACCAATTTGCCCTTTATCATTTTTTTAGCCAATCACCAAGGGCCACATGGCACCTCCTCATTGGGCCACTCAACAACCAATCAACTAATCAAAATCTTCCACCTAGCGTCGTATGATGATGCCACTTATCAAGCCCATATTGGTCCACCTATCCACTATAAGTCCCAATTAGCATGCTGACATCAACGTGATGTCACTGTACGGCCTACCCAGTCAGCATCCTAGTCAACCTTGCAAGTTGACTTTTTGTTGTTGGGAAAAAATTTTAGAATGTGATAACTTTCACACACTGTGTCGGATTGAGGTGATTCAAGCATTATTGGAATCAAAACATCGAGATCTACAATTTGGTACTACTTTTGGGTGATTCTAAGCACTTTGATTTTTAAGTATATTTTGACCCCTGGGATCATTCTGGATCATTTTCAGTTTTGAAGAGGCGGCAACAACATGCATAGTTATTCCACTAGAGGTTGCGCAGGGACTGCACAGGAAGCTTCAAAGTGGCAGATCAATTTAGCTTAGAAAGGGGTCAATTCAACTTCTAGAGGCCAAGAAAATTTTTCATAGGGTTGGAGAAACACTTCCAACAACAACAGTAGGCAGGACGTCTAACTCAGAGGCATATTCTAGGAGTTCGAGTTACATGTTGCACAACATCAACGCAAAATCCTGCTCAGGGGTTTTGGACGGCTAGTTTTCTGAGTAGTGTTGTGTCACTATTGACCGTAGGGGAGAGAGAAATTCCCTCAATAATTTTTCCAAATTTTCTTGCTAAGGATTGTCAATTTTCAGAATCCAGATTGTACTCAGATTATTCATTTTTTTCATAATAATAAAACCCTCCTCTACTACACCAGTTTTTCCGCATTGGGTTTTTCTAGGGACATTTGTCCAAAGCTAACTGTGTCAATTTTTTGTTTGTATGCTTTATATTTCTCAACTTTATTTTCTGCAATACTTTTATGATGAAAATTGAAATTGTAATTTTATTCATTATTTTTCATAACAAATAAACTACACTTAATAATAACCATTTAAAAGAATAATTTCCAATCGCTGAAATAAAAATTGAAAATTTCACAATAAATAACTAAATAAAAATAAATTATGTAAATTATAGTTTATTATTTTATAATTATCTTTATATATTAATGTTAAATATTAAACTTGTTTTTACAAACTTAAAACACTATGAAAAAACTTTGTTATACTAAATTATTCAAATTTTGTTTTAAACAAATAAATAATATTACACACGAAATATCCAAAATAAGTTGAAATCGCTCATAAAGCATAAATTAAATTTATGAACCAAATTTTAGACTAAACAATTACCATATCATTGAAACAAAATAACAAATGTAGATATGTTCTTAGGTATTAATAATTTTCAAAATAAAAATAAATTAGAATTATTATTATTATTTAAAAATATATATTAGTGTAGTTATGGAAATTAAATGATTCATAAATTTTGATAAGCATTAATCCATAATAAATATCAAATATTTATTTCAATATATATTTCACATTGCTAAAATTTAAAAAAATCAACAAAACTTTATTATTATTATTATTATTAATGACAAAAAGAATCAATATATAAGTTAAACATATATACATTTTTTAAAAACATGTAACAACCATAAAGATTCACTTTCACTTTATCATGAAATTTTTATCACCTTTGATTCATGTATACTACTAAGAATATTCTAGAATATTATATGAAGGTTAAATCTCTACCATCCACCTAATAATTATTGATAACTATAATAAAATTGTAGAAGTCTTATTCCAAAATAGACATGCCTATGGGAATAATTATAACTTTATTTTAAATTATTATTAATTATAAAAATAAATACTATATAAGTCCAACATATATACATTTAAAAAAACATAGAACAAGATTCTTAACCATGAAGATTTTTAATATGTAAATATTTTTTGTTACAATATCATGGACCAATACCATGGCTTGTCAATACCACATGCCCAAGAAACCATAACTCACTTCATATGGCATTTGTTCATATGCCATTTTTTAATTAATAAAATTAATTAAAAGAATAAAAAGGTCATAACTATTTTGGAGATTAACCTCAATCATTAATTTGTGTATACTATTATGAATATCCTAGAATATTATTTGGAGGTTAAATGTTTACCATCCACTTAATAATTATTAATAATTAAATTAAAATTCTGGAAGCCATATTCCAAAATAGACACGCCTATTAACATAATTAAAAATATTAGTTTAAAAAAATATTTTTTCTTTAATAGAATGATTTTACCTAGTTCAAGTTCCTACAACACACAAGATCCTCTAACATCTATATATGACACATCAACAACTAACTTGGAGGAAAACCAGAACACAGGTTTTTTCAGTAGTAATCTTAATACACTTCTACGTGACTTATAATACACCCAAGTCGAACATGTGAGCCTTTAGGTCGTGATCAAGTTTCAGCCCCAAATTTGACAAGTACGAGACAATAGACTTCAACCATGGTTTCCAAGAATATGAAGATGAATTCAAGAAATCCAAGTCAAGGTTTTTTTCCGAAAATCCTAATATAGGTATTTGTAGGGCGGATTTCTGAGAAAAGGCACAATGTGGGAGATAACATTGGTTTTCTAAACTAGGTTTCCCCAAATCCACCAATTATAGTTAATTTCCAAATGCACAGCCCAAATTGAGTGCCTAGCTAGAAAGGAAATTGAATGTAGATGCATCTAAATGAATGTATCACTAAGAAAAAAAAGCTTGTAAACGGATTTGGAATTATCTTTGCAATCCAGATCCACTAAAATGAGATATAAAGTTGTGTAACAATTTCTAATTTGGGGGGAATTGGGTTCAATTCGCCTCATCATCTTTTCGTATAAATATGTGACTGAAGAATAGGGAAAAAAGGGGGAATTTTTAGAGGTTCAGAAGTTACGGAGTTCATTGTTAAATTATAAAGAATCCTTGCAGTTTGGTCTTTGGATCAATAAATTATTAGATAGTATTGCTATGTGTTTTTAAGATTTGTTCTATATAACAAGTTAATGTTGTTATTCATGGTCAATTTGAAGCTTTAATTTTTCTTTTAGCTCTATAATTTCTTAGGCAACATGGCTTTAGTTAGCAGGGCCCACCAACTCAGCCCAGATTGCCCCATTCCTCTTTAACATAACATAGCTAGCAACCATAGTTTAGATTGCAATTTGTTAGATTAGTGTGTTTTTTCTTTAGTTCAGTGATTATTTCCAATGCTTATGATTTAGTGCTTGTTTGCAGAAGCTACAGTTCATGAGTGAAGTCCTTCTTTCGAATCCCTTGAACATCAACCACTAGGGTAGGTGAAGGATTGGATTGGTGCCTTTGGAATTCATGTTGTCAGCTTAATTAGCTTATATCTTATTTGAATGGCTTTTATGAGTAGAATTATTTAAATATTTGTCTTCCATATCCATCACATCAAATTATTGATTTTCGACGCGTTTTGAACCAACCAATGTGATTCATTATCATGATGAAAAGATGAGATGTACAGAATCTGATCTTACAGGGGTATAAAAAGGGGAGGAAGGAGTCTAAGAACAAAAAAATTAAGTCAAAAATCAAAGAAAATAATTGTTAGACCAAAAAATAATAAATTTAATAAAATATATAAATAAAAGGTAAAAAATAAATAATAAATATATATATGTTTGGAAAATAAATAATTATATATAATAACATAGTATATTAGAATAAGAAAATTTTAATAATAAATAAATAAAAATAATAGAAATTTCAAAAATATTAAATATAAATAACGATGAAAACTTAATTATAACTAATATTTATATATTTTCTTTGATTAATGAATAAAGATATAAAATAAAATAAAAGAAATCCAAATATAAGGGTCAAAAAAGACCTTTAAAATTTAATTTAATTTTCTTTGATTAATGAATAAAGATATAAAATAAAATAAAAGAAATCCAAATTTAATGAATAAAGATATAAAATAAAATAAAAGAAATCCAAATATAATGGTAAAAAAAGACCTTTAAAATTTATTGTAAAATAAGTCAAAGAAATCTAGATATAAGCGAAACTAAAAACGTATAAAATAAAAGTAACAAATATATTTAAAAAAAAAATTTATTAAAGGTCAAAATTAAGCCAAAAATATCTAAATAAAAGTAAAAAAATATAATATTATTTATGGATGGAAAAAATAAAAATAAAGAGTGACAAAATTAAAAAATACAAATATGGAGTTTAAAATAAATATTAATAAAAAATTATAATTATATAAATAATATTTAAATAAAAATTAAAGGTCAAACAATAATTAAATATTAATAAATAAATAATATATGATACAGGTCAAATACTAACAAGTGATACATAGTAGTTAGTACTTGTTGCTTAGCTTAAATATAACTTAATTAAATAAAAAAATAATGTCATCACAAACAAAAAAAACAATTAATAAAATGTTGTATTGTTGAATGTCATCACCAAAATTTAAAAAATATGATTATTTAATACTTTTTATATCAACATACTATGTGTGTGTGTTTTTATTTATTAATATATATAATTGTTTATAATTAAATTTATTAAAATATATTTTTAATATAATAATAATTCATTTTAAATGGAAAATATTGTGAAGAAAAATATAATTCATAAAAAAAAAAAAAAAAAATTAGTAATTAATAGAAATGGAAGTTACTAAAAAACCTATAATAAGACCTCAACAAATTACCTTACAGATAAATAAATTTAAATAATAATAAAAATGAATTTCTAATATTAAACTATAGATAAGTGCCATAATTTTTTGGTCAAAGGCAAACTAATACCCAATCAAAGAAAAACTGAATGTGTTATACCATGCGTGTAGCAGGTATAATAAATAAAAAATAGTTTAAATAAAAATAAAGATAATAAGGGTGAAAAACTTGAAAATTATCAATCAATGAAAATTAATAAATATAAATATAAATGAAATAAAGATATCTAAACCTCGACTATTTATGAAACCATATAAAAGTTATTAAATAAATTAAGATAAATAAAAATAAAATGATAATAACAATAAATAAATAAAAATAAGATTAAATTAAGGCTAAATATAAATATAAGGGAAGAAAAAAAAAGAACTAGAAGATAAATTAATTAAGAAGAAAAGTGTCTTCAGGAGAGAGCGGGAATCCAATTTTTACTGATTTTCCAACCATCATCCTTATTAAGATTGTTGGGGCTCGCTTCGCTATCTCAATGGCTTCCCTAAACTTCATATGGTGATAATAAGAGATCTTAGCAAGAACAGAAGCATCCTAAATACAAATGTGATGTTTAGTTTTCATTGAATGCTCAATGAGAGCAATTGTGCCTAAGATTTACAGCGTGCTCTTGAATTCTACACTTGATAGAATGACTTGTCTCACCTAAATAAGGCTTCCCACAAGAACACGGGATCATGTAAACACCTTTAGTGTTAAAGGGATCAACTTGGTGATTGACCAACCTGAGGGAAGATTGTATAGTGTTGAGTGGCTTAAAGGTTGTAGAGATATTTTTCTTCTTAAGAATATGAGCCAACTTGTCAGAGGTTCCTTGAATGAAAGGAAGATGAACAATGGTGATAGGATTGTTGGGATCGCTCTTAGCTCTATGTCCTTTTGTCGCTTTTTGGAAGGCTTTGAGGCCTTGATGCTTCTTATAACCATTTTTCATGAAGACATCTAAAATATGAACCTTCTCATCATTGGTATGAAGATCATCAGAAATCCTCAGCGATCTGGTAGAAAGGGTGTTCAAAACCCCAAATTTATGAGTTGGGTGATGATGATGATAGTTGGAATGGAGATATTACTTAGTGTGAGTATTCTTACGAAAAACTTTATGGGATATGGAACCATCATCCTTCTTGGCGATGAGGACATCAAGAAAGGGAATTTTTCCATTAACTTCAATCTTCATTGTGAATTTAATCAATTTAGATTGTCTATCAAGATGTTGCGTAAATATTTCAAGTTTTTCACAACCATGGGGCCAAATGATAAAGGTATCGTCAACATAAATTTTCCATAGCTTAGGGCGGAAAGGAGCAAAAGCAAGGGATTTAGTCTCAAAATCCTCCATGAAAACATTTTCCACAATAGGGGAGAGATGGGAGCCCATAGCAACACCACAGGTATGCTCGTAAATAACATCTTGAAAGATGAAGAAAGTATATTTTAAGCAAATGTTGAATAATTTGGTTGTATTAGGGTTAGTAATGTTATTAATGGTGGAAATGGCTTAATTAATGGGGACCTTCGTAAAAAGAGAGACAACATCAAAACTGACTAGAATAGCATTGGGTTTTAGCTTAAAACTTTTAATTTCATTGATAAAAGAGGAAGATTCCTTGATGAAAAAGTTGGTATTACCAACAAGAGGCTTAAGCTTCATGGCTAAGTGCTTAGCAAGGAGATAAGTAGGCCCACTGATTGTATTCACAATAGGTCTCAATGGAGCACCTTCTTTATGGATTTTTGGAATGCCATAGATCCATGGAGTAAGCGGGTTGATTTCAATACGTCTTTTACTTATAGTGCAACAACAAATGCTATTAGTCATGATAGCATTAGATACCTCCTTGGAAATTTTCGAAAGCAGAATTTTTCTAAGTCTTTTATAGCTACCACTAGTGGTGAGGTGGCCACTGGCATTTTATCATTGTAATCCTTCTTATCAAGAATGACAACCACTCATCCTTTGTCAACCTTAAGAACGACAATATTCAGATTATTATTAAGGGATTTAATGGATTGGAATTCTTGCTTAGATATATTACAATTAGGTAATTTTTCCTTCTGAAGGATAATAGAACAATCATGTCTAATAAATTCTTTGAGGTGATCATGAATATCCTTAAGTCCATATTCAATGTTGCATATAATGTCTTCCACTAGAATTTTCTGAGGAGCGATGACAAAATTTAGCCCTTTTTCAAGAAGAATTTGGGTATGATAATCTATGTCAATGCTTGAAAGATTAACCACTTTTCTTGTAGGAGATTGAGTTTTAGGATCAGGAAAACCCAAAAAATTCAGAGGACACATAGAATTAAGGTTAAAGAAATATTATGGTTACAATTAGGGTTAGTGATAAAGGAATTAGGGATTGAAGGATTAAAAGAATTATGATTTAAGGTGGACATAGCAATGAACCATAACTATAATTCTTCCATTGCTATGTCTACCTTAAATCATAATTCTTTTAATCCTTTAATCCCTAATTCCTCTATCGCTAACCCTAATTCTAACCATAATATTTCTTCTAACCTTAATTGTACATGTCCTCTAAATTTTTTGGCTTTTCCTAATCCTAAAACCTAATCTCCTAAAAGAAAAGTGGTTAATCTTTCAATATTTGGCATTGATTATCATACCTAATGTCTTCTTGAAAAAGGACTAAATTTTGTCATTGCTCGTCGCACAATTCTAGTGGAAGATATTATATGCATCATTGAATATGGCCTTAAGGACATTCCTGATCACCTCAAAGAAGTTACTAGATAGGATTGTTCTATTATCCTTCAAAAGGCAAAATTACCTAATTGTAATATCTCTAAGAAAGATTTCCAATCCCTTAAATCCCTTAATAATAATCAAAATATTGTCATTCTTAAGGTTGACAAGGGAGGTGCAGTTGTCATTCTTGATAAGAAGGATTGCATTGATAAAATGCTTGACCACCTCACCACTAGTGGTAGCTATAAAATACTTAGCAAAAATCCACTTTCGAAAATTTCCAAGGAGGTCTCTAATATTATCATCTCTAATAGTGTTTGTTACACTATAAGCAAAAGGCTTATCGAAATCAACCCCCTTACTCCATGTATCTATGACCTTCCGAAAATCCATAAAGAAGGTGCTCCACTGAGACCTATTATGAATACAATCAGTGGGCCTACTTATCTCCTTGTTAAGCACTTAGCCATGAAGCTTAAGCTTCTTGTTGGTAATATTCACTTTTTCCTTAAAGACTCTTCCTCTTTTATCACTGAAATTAAAGGTTTTAAGCTAAAGCCCAATGAGAATCTAGTCAATTTTTATGGTGTCTCTCTTTTTACAAAGATCCCCATTAATGAAGCCAATGACATCAATAACATTACTAACCCTAATACAACCAAATTAGTCAGCATTTGCTTAAAATCTACTTTCTTCATCTTTCAAGATGTTATTTATGAGAATACATGTGGTGTTGATATGGGATCCACTCTCTCCCCTATTGTGGCAAATATTTTCATGGAGGATTTTGAGACTAAATCCCTTGCTTCTCCTTCTTTCCACCCTAAACTGTAGAAAATGTACGTTGACGATACCTTTATATTTTGACCCCATGGTTGTGAAAAGCTTGAAATCTTTAAGCAACATCTTAATAGCCAATTCAAATTTATTAAATCCAGTATGGAGATTGAATTTAATAGCATAATTCCCTTTTTTGATGTCCTCGTCACCAAGAAGGAGGATGTTTATATCTCACATCAAGTTTTTTGTAAGAAGACTCACACCGAGCAATATCTCCATGCCAACTCTCTTCATCACCCAGCCTAGAAACTTGAGCTTTTGAACACCCTTGCTACCAAAGCCCTGAGGACTTTTGATGATCTTCCTTCAATTACGAGAAGGCTCATCTTTTAGATGTCTTCATGAACAATGGTTATAAGAAGCATCAAAGCCTAAAAGCCTTCCAAAAAGTGACAAAAGGACCTAGAGTTAAGGCTAATCCCAACAATATTATTTCCATTGTTCATATTCCTTTCATTCAAGGAACCTCTGACAAGTTGGCTTGTCTTCTTAAGAAGAACAATATCCCTACGAGCTTTGAGTTGCTCAACATTATACGGTCTTCCCTCAGGTTGGTCAAACACTAGATTGATCCCTCTAACGTTAAAGGCATTTTCATGATCTTGTGTTCTTGTGGGAAGACTTATATAGGTGATATTGGTCATTCTATCAAATGTAGAATTCAAGAGCACGACGTAGATCTTAGGTACAATCGCTCTTGCTTATCAGGTTTCACTGAGTATTCAGCGAAAAATAAGCATCACATTTGTATTAAGGATGCTTATGTTATTGATAATATTTCTCATTATCACCATAGGAAGTTTAGGGAAGCCATTGAGATATAGAAACGAGCCGACAACAATCTTACTAGGGATTATGGCTAGAAAATCAGTAAAAATTGGATTCTCGCTCTCTCCTCATGGCACTCTTCTTCTTAAATTAATTTCCCTTCTAGTTTTTTCTTCTTATTCTTCTTTCCCCCCCTTATATTTATCTTTAGCCTTAATTTTATCTTTATTTATTTATTTATTTATTTTGGGATGTGGTTTACGAACTCCAAAGATCAATGACCACTACATCCACGGAAACAGTCCCGGGTAGATCCACCCGAAGGGATTAGTCCAGTCGGCTCATTTCATAGACTAACCCTAAAGGTGTCAAGGAGAATTGACCTCGTGACCTCTCATAATGAGGTGCGTATCTGACGGGTACTCGACCAATTAAGCTAGCCCTCAAGGTTTTATTTATTTATTTGTTTATTATTATTATTATCATTTTTCTTTTATTTTATTCTATTTTTATTTTATTATATTCATTTATTTATTTATATTTATCTTAATTTATTTATTAACTTTTAGAGGGTTTCATAATTAGTCCTAGTCTTAACCACTATGTTTAAATTTCTTTATTTGAATTTTTTTTTTTTATTAATCGATAATTTTCATTTTTTTTCACGCTTATTATCTTTATTTTTATTTAAACTATTTTTTATTTTTTTATTTTATGTATTCTTATTTATTATTATTTGATCATTATCATCTGTTATTTATCTATTAATATTTAATCATTATTTGACCTTTAATTTGTATTTAAACTATTATTTATATAGTTGTAATTTTTTATTAATATTTTATTATTGGCCCTTGTCATCTATTATTTATTTATTATACCTGTCACATACGCATACATTTTTGCCTTTGGCCCGATATGAGTTTGTCTTTGACCAAAAATTTATGACGTTTATCCATAGTTTAACATTAGGAATTCAATTTTTATTATTATTTAAATTTATTTATTTGTAAGGTGATTGGTTGAGGTCTTATTATTGGTTCTTTAGTAACTTCCATTTCTATTAGTTACTCATTTTTTGTTTTATTTATTTTTTATTTAATTTTTTGATTTTTTCTTTTTCTTTTTTCTATTATTTCTATTTTCATGAATTATAATTTTTTCACCATATTTTCACTTTAAGGTGACTTATTATTATATTAAAAACATATTTTAATAAGTTTAATTATAAACAACAAGCCCTAAGGGTTAGCCCAATCGGTTAAGACGGGACCTCACTAGATGGGAGGTCATAGGATCAATTCCTGCTCTTGGGGTCAGGTCTTGCAGTAGGCCGCGGGGTGTCAAGCCCAGATTTTTCCAGTGGACGTAGCGCCACCCGTTGACCGAAAGTGTCCGTGAACCACGCGCCAAAAAAAAAAAAAGAGAAAAAAAGTTTAATTATAAACAATTATATATATTAATAAAAATAAAACACACACACACATATATATAAAAACAATATTAGTTAATCACATTTCTTTTTGGTGATGACATTCAATAATATATTAGTTGTTTATTTTTATGATTAAATATGTCTTTGTTATTTTTTGTTTAATTAAGCTATATTTACACTAAGCGAAAGGTACTAGCTACTATGTAACCCTTGTTAATATTTAATTATTAATTGACCTTTAGTTTTTATTTAAATTGTTATTTATATAGTTGTAAGTTTTTATTAATATTTTATTATTAACTCTTTACTTGTATTTTTGAATTTTTTACTGTTTTATTTATTTTTTCCATCCATAAATAATATTATATTTTTAACTTTTATTTTAATAATAAAATTGATAATAGTGTATTTTTAACTTTTATTTCAATAAAAAATTTGACAGCCCCTCAAGCATCAATAGTTATGAGGATTCGAATACCGCACAAAATAAATCTTCATTTAACAGCAAAGCAGATCTCCCAGACCAAACTTCTTCTCCGACTATCTTCAAAAGGACGAACACAACAAATCGCGAAGCTAAGACACCAATGTCCCAAGAACCAAAAGAGATGAAGGAGATGCAAGATAAAGGAATTTGGAAGACCATACAAAGGAAAAAGAAGAAGAAGAAGAAGCTACAGCACCAATCTCGCCAAGAAAGACGAGAAGCCAGACAATTAAGAACTAAGAAAATTATAGATCCGATAGACCAATTTGGTCTCAGTGGACGTTAACCACCACCACCATCATCATCATCATGTTACTTTTATTTTATGCATTTTTAGTTTCCCTTACGTCTATATTTCTTTGACCTATTTTTCAATAACTTTTAAAAGTCCTTTTTGAACCTTATATTTTGATTTCTTTTATTTTAATTTATATCTTTATTTATTGATAAAAATAATATTTATATAAATATTAGTCATAATCAAGTTTTCACCGTTATTTATATTTATTATTTTTAAAATTTCCATTATTTGTATTTCTTATTATTGCAATTTCCTTTATTTTAATATATTACATTATTATATATAAATATGTATTTTATTTATTTATTTTTAATGGTTTTTTTCATCTTTTTTAAAATATTTTATTAAATTTACTTTTTTGTCTAACGGTTATTTTCTTTGACTTTTGACCAATTTTTTTGTTCTTAGACTTCTTCCTCCCCTCTTTATACCTTTATCAGATCAAATTCTCTACATATCATTTTTCCATCCTGGTGATGAACCATATTGGTTGGTTTGAAACGCGTCAATAATCAATTATTTGATGTGACAGATTTGGAAGACAATTATCTCAATAACTTATATCTTCTAGATTTAAATGCTTAATGTTTTCTCTTTACATGCTTTGCTTGTTTTCTTACATTGCAAGAACAATGTTGTTTGAAGGTGGGAACAAGACTACTCTTAGACTTCCTTACATGAACACTTAGGAATTCCTTGAGTGAAAGATTGTAGCATGTGCCATAAGGATGCATTTTTTTTGCTACCCAAATAATAAGTTTCTTGCATGTTGCATTATTTAGATTGCCTGCTCTCATTTCTCACATCTTTGTCACTCACTACAAGAATTCATTAAAGGACACTAAAACCTTAGCAAGCTATACATTACAGATCACAAGCATGAAAGATTGTGATCCAAAACCCTTATATCACTAAGCTTTTTTATATCATAGTGATATGTCTTCTAGTGATTTTCCATTTGATTTCATTTATTGTATTCAAATATGTGCTTTGTCAATATTAGTTGTTAGCATAGTCTACAATAGGCTCTAATTTACCTCACAAGCTTGCAAGCCATGTTTGACATTAAATAGTTGGCAATAAATTTGTTCAACAACTAGTTTAACGCAGATTAGTTGGTTAGTTCATGGGAATCTAACCCTCCTCGCACTCCTTGAAGTTATGGGTTGATACAAACTTGTAGGTCGTTGATCAAGGGCCAAGTTTCTTCTTCTTTCCGCGAGGTGGTCTACACCTTCTTCCTTGAAAGCAAGGAGGATTGATTTAACACCCTCCTCCCACATCTACTCAAATAACCAGCTAAGGGTAAACATGTGACGAGTAGTTACTATGATATGATTCAACCTACTAAGTCACGTTAAGGAAGTTTAACCGACGGAAACAAACCATACAGACCTTCAACATCAACAATAGGACCCCTAGGAACCATCCCAACTTTTCTACTAACCAACCCATGGGTCCCACCGAGTCTTTGAGCTATTAAACCTCTAGACACTCCCATGCTATGGGCATGCTAGCATTCAAATAGTTGTAGATGCTCCCACAAGCATGCATGCCTACATCCAGGGACTATTTCCAGCAGACCTGTGCCAGAGTCCAGGGAATTTAAGGCACTTTTCAAGCCTAGAATTCTAGCCACTGCCCAAAACTTGTTGTAACTTCCAGAATCCATTAAACACGTGATGAAAAGACTAACAAACCAAAAACTAACTCTGGGACTAGACCGAACCATCCCCAACCGAGACTGACATTTTGTCAAACACTTGGCATCAATGCAATCTACAGGTGTAAATGACATATTTAAGCATAGGGGTCTCATACTTATCTGAGATTCGCTATGAGGCATTATTTCCTTATCACTTTAGTTGCAGTCTCATTTATCATACCATAGATACATTTTTCATTCATATACAAGTAAAAATATGATGGGATCCATACATAGCCACTATCATAATACATACTCACATCCAACATAATAACAACAAAAATACCAAAGAAACAATAGCCATATAATCTACATATAAACCAGTGTAATACTCATGAGATAACAATGAGAAATAACCTCGTATTAATGATGCAAAATCAAACCCAGTATGGGACTACCACATTCCACCCGACTGTAGAATGCCTGAGCCAAATCTCTCTTCAGCCATTCACCCCCATGCCATATTCCAAGAATGAATATGGGATCTCATAAAACACATCAATCCAAAACCATCCAAGGCTTCTAGAGGCCACACCACCTCAACCCATCAAACAGTGGTTCCACCTCACGTTCGGACATCACAAAACCATCATCAGATTGGTCTCTACCCAAGCTTTTTAGGGCTTTAGAGCATTCATTCCAACCAAGGCTTATAGGACTAGTAACTCAACCCATAGCTTATTCTAGGATTCCAAAGCATTTGTCCAACCAGGGCTTCCAGGACTAGTAACTCAACCCACAACTTTTTCCGGGCCTCCAAAGCGTTTGTCCAACCAGGGCTTCCAGGACTAGTAACTCAACCCACCAAGGGCTTCTAGAGAATTTTTCCAACCAAGGCTTCTGGGACTAGTAACTCAACCTAAGCTATTACAAGGCTTCCAGAGTGTTTGTCCAACCAAGGCTTCCAGGACTAGTAACTCAACCCAAGTCGTTACAGGGCTTCCAGAGTGTTTGTCTAACCAAGGCTTCACGAACTAATAACTCAACTCAAGTTGAAGGAAACATGAGAACCAACCAAAACAAAATAAGGAAATAAACTCACAATCTCCGTGGTTATCCAGTAAATGGAAAGGCTAGGAAAATCCATTGTCAATCTAGGCAATCCTCCATGCCAATGACAGATCATGACCAATAAACCACATGCGTGTGTCATGCATGCCAAAAATAGTGAGGAAAACATACATGCAACTCGATACCTGCAAAAAAAACCCATTTTAGTTGTTGATCCTTACATCCACTTGTGCTTTCCTTCTCTTTCTTTGCCTTCTTGCTCCAAAACTCCAAGAGTGCTCCCGGGAAACTCTAAGTGTCCAAGAGTATGAGAGAGAGAGAGAATAGAAGAGAGCTCCACCAAAATTAAATTGACCAAGCTTACATTGATCAAGCCTGCCCACTGCTCCTTAGAAGCCGTTTTATCAATAAGGCCTCTATTTTCTTCAATTTCCATTATTTTCCTTCATTTTCCTCCTCACATGGAACCTATGACCTTTCACCTTCCTTCGATTATTTTCATAAATAAATGTGCCAAAATGTTAGGTCCCTAAAATATTAGTGATTCCCCCATTACTATTGTCATTGCATCCCTTATTGTTATTATTATGCCCCATAGAATCCCACTATTGTTATTTTTATGCCTTTATATTATTATTGTTAGGTCGACTTGGATATATTGTGACCCCTTAGACTCCTATATATAGAAAGGTGGTTTTGTCATTTGTATGATCCAAGAATTATTCATTTGTGTAATATAAAGGAGGTTGCCCCCTCGAAGATGTTGAATTATAAGGCGTTGATCTATCTTTTCTATCTTTTTGTGAGCTGGTTTCATAACATTTGGTATCAGAGCTTTAGATTCTTGGGTTTCGCTCGTCCAAACAGGTCATCATGGAATTTTCACTATAAATTTTTTCTGTGACGTTTCAGAAGAAAAAGGAAACCCTTTTGAGACGAAATCTTTCTGAACCTCAAGTCCGAATTTCATATCTTGTCTCACTATATTTTCGGAGATATGATTGGAGGAAGTTAAGGTTTTTGCAAGCTCTAGAATTTCATCTAAAACAGGTCATCGTGGAATGTTCGCTATAAAGCTTTCTATAAGAAGTTTCAAAAGCTCAAAAAAAAAAACCATTTGAGAAGAAATCGGTCTAAACCTCGAATCTGAATTTTAGACCCTATCTCACTATAATTTCGGAGATATAATCTGAGGAAGTTAGGGTTTTTGCAGACCCCCGGATTACATTCCAAATAGGTCACCTTGGGAAAATCGTCATAACTTTCTCTCTGAGCATCAGATTGAATTTTCGTAAGAAGTTGCAGAAAGAGGACAGACTTTAGTTTGATGGGTACCATTTTCAGTACCTAAGGTTGAAACAGTGACCCGCAGCACATCGTACAAGTTTGCTCTACTGAACAAGTTTATACTCAGGTCATCGTGGGAGATTTGGCATAACTCTTCATTCAAGAATCCAATCTTGATCAGACTTGCGGAGTTAGAAATATAACTCAGAGGGTTACCGCAGGAAGAAATTTCAGACCTTGGAGATCAAAAATTACAGAAATACATCAGATTCAATATCAAGCTCCTACAAAGTGAAAAAAAAAAGGTGTGTAGTTTTTTTTTTAATTTTTGCATAAGCTTAGTTTGAAGGAATTCAAAGGGCATAGTGAAGCATTATTATCGGTAATTTATGCCCCGAAGAAAGAAAATGGAAACACCTAGTAAGCAACCTGAAATCTCTAACATGACTCATGAAGAAGAGGAAGAAATGCAACATGGTATATCAAAAATTACGAGACCAAGTGCAACAAATATCACTCACACAAAAAGTAATAGAATCTAAGATGGATGGTTTAAAGAAAGACGTAGAAGCTAAGATGTATGGTGTGGAAGCTAAGATGGATGGTTTAAAGAAAGGCATGGAAGCTAAGGTGGATGGTTTAAAGAAAGGCGTAGAAGCTAAGATAAATGACGTGGAAGCTAAGATGGATGGTTTAAAGAAAGGCGTAAAAGCTAAGATAAATGACGTGGAAGCTAAGATGGAAGATTTGAAGACAAGCATGGAAGATTTGAAGACAGATTTAACAAAGTTTCTACAAGAAATGCTTACTAATGGAAAAAGGGTAGTAAAGGAAACTCATGATGAGAACAAATAAATGTTAATCATGATTTCATAGACTCTAATGTTGGATTGAAGAACCACTATGTTCCAAAGATCAATATGATGAAGTTTGATGGCAAGGATCCCGGAACACAGATACTATAGATGGAGCAATTTTCGATCTCCATAATGTGCAAAACACGCAAAAGGTGTGCATTGCAACTTTATATTTGGAACCAAATCAGTTTGTATGGTATCGATGGCTTTGCTCTCGTAAACAAATTGTCACTTGGGTTATTTTTACGTATGAAATGATAGCACATTATGAGGATACAAAAAGCAACACTTTTTTAGCCAATTTATAAATCTCAAACAAAAGGGTTCAATGATGGAGCACATTGAGGACTTCCAAAAATTGAATATAAGGGTAAAAGATATTCCAGAGGAGCATAGGATTGATGTGTTCATAGGGACTTTAAATGATAACATCCAACATGAGGTTCACCTTTGGGAACCAGATTCATTGGAGAAGGCATTTAGGTTGGCAAGAAAAATGGAAAGAAAAATTATGGCAACAAGGAAGCCTACCACTCACAATCATAAAGATGGAAGTGTTGCTACCCCTAGCCATCCACAACCTACAAGGTTGACACCACAACAATTGGAAGAAAAAATAAGAAAAGGGCTTTGTTACAGTTGTGATATACATTAAAGGTCATAAGTGTGCCGTGAAGAAATTATTTTACATAGATTGTGAAGAGGAGGAAGAAAAGGAACAAGAAACGCCAAAATAAGAGGAAATACATCAGGAACAAAACCTAGAAAAGGAAGAAATGAATCCAACCATATCTTGTAATACATTGGCTGGAATTACCACTCCTCAAACTATCAAGATAGAAGGGCATATCAAGAAGAAAAAGGTAATAGTGTTGATTGATTCGGGAAGTGCCCATAATTTTATTCACTGTAAGATAGCCAAGGAATTGAATTTCTTCCTATATCTAACACGAGAGTGTCAAGTGATGGTTGCAAGTGGAGGAACCATAAATTGCTCAGGAAAGTGCCATAATATCAAGCTATCCATGGGATAATATGTATTGAATAGCCCAATGCTTTCCATTCCAATGGGTGGTGCTAATGTTGTACTAGGAGTCCAATGGCTACAATCCTTGGGTACAATAGCTTTTAATTTTCAAGAACAATTCATGAAATTATCTGCAGAAGGAAAGGAAGTTGAATTAAGGGGTATTGCAAGGAAACCGGGAAAGATAATCAACTCTAAAGGAATGAAAAAGCTTCTAGAGAAAGAACAACGAGGCATAATTGCACAATTATGTTCACTAGAGGTTCCCACATCGAAATCATCCATTTCTCCAGATCTCAAAAAAGTCTTGGACAATCATTCCAAGGTATTTGAGACTCCCAAAGGCCTCCCACCTATTCCTGGGTCATGATCATGCTATCAATTTGATTCCAGGAAGTGTTCCTCCAAACATCAGGCCTTACAGATATCCCTATGTCCAAAAGAGTGAAATTGAACGTATGGTTGCAGAAATGCTAGAGGCCGGTATAATTCAACCTAGTCAAAGTTCTTTCTCTATTCCAATAGTATTGGTTCACAAGAAGGATGGATCATGGCGCATGTGTCAAGATTATAGGGAGCTCAACAAGCTCACTATTAAAGATAAATTTCCCATTCCTGTCATTGATGAATTATTGGATCAATTGCATGGATCAATTTACTTCACCAAGTTGGATCTTTGTTCAGCATATCATCAAATCAGAATGAAGACTGAAGACATTCCAAAAACAACATTTAGAACTCATGAGGGTCATTATGAATTTTTGGTCATGCCTTTTGGCCTTACTAATGCACCTTCTATATTTCAAGGTTTGATGAATTCCATTTTCAAACCCTTCCTTAGAAAATTTGTGTTAGTATTTTTTGATGATATACTAATCTACAGCAAGTCTTGGAAGGATCATGTCCAACATGTTGACATGGTGCTCAAACTATTGGAGGAGAAACAATTATATGCAAAAATTTCCAAATGTTTCTTTGGAGTACAAGAGGTGGAATATCTAGGTCATATTGTATCTCATAAAGGTGTTAAGGTAAACCCTAGCAAAAAAAAACCATTAAGGAATGGAAAATCCCCACATCCATAAAGCATCTACGAGGATTTCTCGGGTTCACTAGGTATTATCGCAAGTTTGTTAAGAATTATGAGAGAATAGCAACACCTCTAACAACATTATTGAAGAAAGATGCATTCTCATGGACTCTGGAAGCAATAAAGGCCTTTGAACATATTAAAGAGGCAATGTGCCAAATACCAGTCTTAGCTACACTGAAATTCACAAAAACCTTTATTGTGGAATGTGATACCTCAGGAAATGGAATTGGTGTTGTTTTAATGCAAGAAGAAAGACCCATTGCTTTCAAAAGTCGTCCAATAAAAGGAAAGGATTTACACAAAGCTATTTATGAGAAGGAAATGCTGGCAATACTACATGCACTTAAGAAATGGCGACCCTACCTAATGGGAAGACGCTTCAAGGTAAAAACAGATCATGATAGTCTTAAATACTTTTTAGAACAAAGATTATCTTTAGAAGAGCAGCGAAAATGGGTCACAAAGATGTGGGTTGTGACTTTGAAATCATCTATAAAAAAGGGAAGAAAAATGTTGTGGCAGATGCACTCTCAAGAAAGGATGAGGATGTCGAAGCATTTCTTTGCGCCATTTCTATTATCCAACCAGATTAGATAAATGAAGCAAGGGATGAATGGAAGAATGACGAGGAAGTGTGGGCACTCATTCAAAGATACAACAAGATCCCAGTACATTTGGCACATTTAGCTGGAAAAATGATTCGTTATGGTACAAGGATCGGTTATACCTATGTAAGAATTCCCAACTCAAACAAAATATTCTTAGGGAATTGCACACCTCTCCCTTAGGTGGACACTCAGGATTTATAAAAACCTACCACAGGGTTAAGAAGGATTTTTTTTGGGATGGCCTTCAATCGGATATTCAAAAGTTTGCGGTGGAATGTTTGGTTTGCCAACAAAATAAAGTTGAAACAATTAAGAACCTAGGAATATTACAACCTTTATCGATTCTAAGCCAACGTTGGGAGGAGGTTTCAATGGATTTTGTCACAGGTTTACCCAAGTCTGAAGGAAAGAGTGTTATCATGGTGGTAGTTGACAGACTTACCAAGTATGCACACTTTTGTGCATTATCTCATCCACTTAAAGCGAATACAGTTTCTATTGCATTTATGGAAACAATTCAAAAGCTACATGGAAACCCAAAGATTATTGTAAGCGACAAAGATCCCATTTTCATTGGAAATTTTTGGACAAAATAATTTTCTTGTCTTGGTACTCAGTTAGCTCATAGCTCATCTTATCATCCTCAATCTGATAGGCAAACTGAGATAGTAACAAATGTTTGGAAGGATATCTTCGTTTCTCTGTATCTAATAAACAGACACAATGGGTCAAATGGTTGCCTCTGGCTGAATGGTGGTATAACACTTCCTTCCATACTGCAACAAAAATGACCCCATTTATGGCACTTTATGGATATCATCCACCATCCATCACATCATATTTAAGAGAAAATTCTAAGATTCAAGTAGTGGAAGATCACATCGAGCATCAGCAACAAGTTCTCCAACTCTTAAAGGATAACCTCACCTTGGCGCAGAATAGAATGAAATAGCAGGCAGATCAACATCACAGCGAAAGAAGTTTTGATGTAGGAGATTGGGTATTCCTATGGCTACAACCATATAAACAAATGTCCCCCAAGCAAGCTAAGAAGGATAATAAATTATCACCAAAGTATTATGGTCTGTACAAGGTGTTGCAAAAGATAGGTACTATGGCATACAAATTGGAGCTTCCTGTAGCTTCCCGAGTGCTCCCAGTTTTCCATGTTTCATGCTTAAAGAAGGTTATAGGTGACAAGGTTCCAGTTCAAACAATATTTCCAAAACTTGATGAGGAAGGAAAAATCATATTTGAACCTGAAGAGGTCAAAGAAACAAGAACTCGACAGTTATGAAATCGATCAATTTCAGAGTATCTCATCGAGTGGAAGAACTTACTCGTTGAAGATTCCACATGGGAGGATGAGAATTTTATACAGAAGCATCTATAACTACTCAAGCGTTGAGGACAACACTTTTTTGAAGGAGAGGGGCATATTAGGTCCCTATAATACTAGTGATTGCCCTATTACTATTGTCATTGTATCCCTTATTGTTATTATTTGTTGGGTTGTGTTATATTCTTTCCACGACTAACCCATGTAGTGAACCGGGGGGTTAGAGGCCCCTTCGTTGCGCCGATTGCGCAGTGGGGGAGTCACAGGGGGGGCGACAGCCCCCCCTATCCGGGGGGTTTGAGGGGGGCGGGTAGCCCCCCTCTACGGGGTCTGGGGCAGCACCCCGGGAAAAAAAAAATTGGACCCTATATTAGGTTGGGCGAACCTACTTATGGTTTTTCGGTCCATGGTTGTGGATGCAATGGTTTTCGGTCCATGGTATTGGATGCTTCGGCATGTATAAATATGTATTGTAACATTGAAAGGAACATAATGAAAAATCAAGCTGGTAGTCCCGGTTTTGGGATCCAGGGGAAAATCTCTGTGTATATGTGTTTTATGTGTTATGCTCTCGCATTGTTTATTTTTCTGTGATTTAGAATTCGTATGCAGGTAATTTTTGTACGGGGTTAAAACCTACATTATTGTTCCCATAGAATCCCATTATTGTTATTTTTATGCCTTTATATTATTATTGTTAGGTCGGCTTGGTTATATTGTGACCCCTTAGACTCTTATATATAGAAAGGAGGTTTTGTTATTTGTATGATCCAAGAATTGTTCATTTGTGTAATGTAAAGAAGGTTGCCCCCTCGAAGAGGCTGAATTCTAAGGCGTTGATCTATCTTTTCTATCTTTTTGTGAGCTAGTTTCATAAACAAAATGCCTCTTTACCTTTCCAAATGGCCTTGCCATTGCCTTTACCAATTTCCTAAGTGATAATAAACCAAATGAACACCCACTATGATGTTTTTCCTACCATTCAGATTGGAATACGTGTCCCATGACCATGGTCTTATATATTTTTACATGATTTTTTAACCAGGGTGTTAGGTCCCTATACTACTAGTGTAACCCCTTATTGTTATTAGTACAACCCCCTTATTATATTTTTGTGCCCATGTAGTCCCCATATTGTTATTAATGTGCCCCATAGAAGCCCACTATTGTTATTATTGTGCCCTTACATTATTATTGTTATGTCGGATCTCATTATATTATGACCCCTTAGACTCCTATATATGGAAAGGAGGTCTTGTCATTTGTAGCATCCAAGAATTGTTCATTTGCGTAATGTAAAGGAGGTTTCTCCCTCGAGGAGGTTGAATTCTCAGGCATTTATCTTTCTTTTCTATCTTTTTGTGAGCTGGTTTCATAACACAGGGTTGTTACAATTGAGACTTGATCTTCAGTAGCAGTCCTTATTTTATGGTTGCTCAGGGGCTCTATCTAGATCATTGGAGCATGAATTTTAACCCTGAATGTGATGTTCCATCAGTTGTCATAGTTTAGGTTAGACTCCTCTTCCTTCCTCTTCATTGTTCGAATGATGCCACCTTCAAGAGCATTGGTAATTCCCTGGGTAAGTACATTGATCATGTTGAAACACAAGAGGGTGTGTTTTCCTGTGCAAGAATTTGTGTGGAGGTATATTAGGACAAATGACTACCTGCGGCCATAAATCTTTACCTCGACAGCCTGTCTCATATCTAGGAGATTGTTATGTGACTATATCACAAAATAGAAGAATTTATATATCAATGACTTTAAAATAAGCCTCTTCGAGGGGGAAACCTCCTTTTACATCACAAAAATGAACAATTCTTTGATGATTCAAATGATAATACCCCCTTGGTGTGTATAGGATTCTAAAGGGTAAAAATATAATTAGGGCCTACATAACAATAATAATGTAAGGGCTCAACAATAACAAGGTTTTTATGGGGTATAACTATAATAATATGGTGCTACACTAGTATTATAGGGACCTAACATGCCCTTCTCCTTCAAAAAAGTGTTGTCCTCAACGCTTGAGTAGTTTTGGATGTTTCTGTATGAAATACTCATCCTCCCATGTGGAATCTTCACCAGTAAGTTCTTACACTTAATGAGATACTCTGAAATTGATCAATTCATAGCCATCGGATTCTTGTTTTCACAATTTCTTTAGGCTCCAAACTGATTTTTCCTTCCTCGTCAATTTCTGGCAACATAGTTTGAACTGGGAGCTAGTTACATATAGTCTTCATTAAACATGAAACATGGAAAACTTTGTGTACTCGCAAAGATGCAAGTAGCTCCAATTTGTATGCCATAGTACCAATCTTTTGCAACACCTTGTAAAGGCGATCGTACTTGGGTGATAGCATTTATTATCCTTCTTGGCTTTCTTGTAGGACATTTGTTTGTATGGTTGTAGCAATAAAAATACCCAATCACCCACATCAAAAATTATTTCACTGTGATGTTGATTTCCCTGTTTTTTCATCTGATTATGCGACAGATTCAAGTTATCCTTTAAGATTTGGAGACCTTATTGTTGATGCTTGATGTGATCTTCCACTGCTTGAGCCTTAGAATTGTTTCTTAAAGATGATGTGATGGACGGTGGATGATATCCATAACGCGCCATAAATGGGATCGCTTTTGTTTCTGTATGGAAGGAAGTGTTATACCACCATTCTGCTAGAGGTTACCATTTGACCCATTGTGTTTGTTTATCAGATACAAGGCAACAAAGATATCCTTCCAAACATTTGTTCATTATCTCAGTTTACCCATCAGTTTACAATTCATCAATGACAGGAATGGGAAATTTATCTTTAATAGTGAGCTTATTGAGCTCTCTATAATTTGGACACATACGTCGTGATCCATCCTTATTGTACACTAATACTACTATTGAAGAGAAAGAACTTTGGCTAAGTTGAATTAAACCCTCTAGCATTCTACAACCATACATTCAATTTCACTCTTCTGGGCATAGGGCTATTTGTAAGGTTTGATGTTCGAAGGAACACTTCTTGGAATCAATTGAATAACATGATCATGATTGTGAATAGGTGGG
Organism: Pinus tabuliformis; assembly: GCA_031772625.1. NCBI lineage: Eukaryota > Viridiplantae > Streptophyta > Pinopsida > Pinales > Pinaceae > Pinus > Pinus tabuliformis. The sequence goes on along the minus strand of CM062810.1, from coordinate 752,031,767 downwards.
AGACCTTTTGGAGTATCAAATACCGTTGAATGATTTCTTTTTAGATATGGAGAAATGGATGACTTAGATGTTTGAACATCTAGTGCGCATAATTGTGCAATTAACCCTTGTTGTTCTTTATTCAAAATCTTTGTAATGCCATTAGAGCCTATTATCTTCCCAGGTTTCTCTATGATACCCTTTTTAATTAAATTTCCTTTCCTTCCTAGAAAAAATTCAAGAAAAGTTTTTGAAAATTAAAAGATATTGTCCCGAATGATTGTCACCAATGGACTCCTAATACAACATCAGCACCACCCATTGGAATGGAAATAATTGGACTATTCAATACATATTCCCACATGGTTATATTTATATTATGGAACTTCCTTGAGTAATTTATCATTGCTCCATTTTCAACCATCACTTGACACTCTGATGTTGGATATAGAAAACAATTCAAATCCTTAGCTATTTTATAATGAATAAAATTATTGGTATCACCTGAGTCAATTAGCACTATTACCTTTTTCTTCTTGATATATCATTCTATCTTGAGAGTTTGAGGAGTGGTAATTCCCACCAATGAATTAGAAGATATGGTTGGATTTATTTCCTTTTTCAACCCCTAGGGTTGGTTCCTGGTGTATATCTTCTTATTCTGATGTTTCTTGTTATTTTTCTTCCTCTTATTCACAATCTATGTAAAATAATTTATTCTCAACACACTTATGACCATTAGAGTATTTGCTATCACAACTATAACAAAGCTATTTTTCTCTTTTTTCCTCCAATTATTGTGGTGTCAACCTTGTAGGTTATGGGAGGTTAGTAGCGAAAACACTTCCATCTTTATAGTTGTGAATGGTAGATCTCCTTGTTGCGATAATTTTGCTTTCAACTTTTCTTGCCACCCTGAATGCATTCTCCAATGACTTAGGTTCCCAAAGGTGAATCTCATGTTGGATGTTATCCTTTAACTTCCCTAGATAGACATCAATCAGATGCTCCTCTAGAATATCAATTACCTTGATATTCACTCTTTGAAATTCCTCATTGTGTTACACAATTGAACCCTTTTGTTTGATATTTATCAATTGGCTAAAGAAGGTATTGATCTTTGTATCCTCATAATGTGTTATCAATTCCTCCATAAAAATTGTCCAAGTGATAAGTGATTTATGAGAACAAATCCATCGATACCACACAAATTGATTGGGTTCTAAATATAAAGATGCAATGCTTTCCTTTTGTGTGTGCTTGCACATAGTGTAGATCTAAGACCTACTCCATCTCTATTATTCATGTTATCGAATACTTTCCAATAAAATTCCTCATGTATATATTTGGAATATGGTTTCTTTTCAACCCAGAGTTAGAGTCACTGAAATCACGATTCACATTCATTTTGTTCTCATCATGAGTTTCATGAACTAGCTTGTCACAATTAGGAAGCCTTTCTTGTAGAAAAATTTTCAAACCTTCCATGTTCCCTTTAAAACCTTCCATTTTTTATTCTAAACCATCCATATTAGATTTCATTTCATTTTTGGTTGCTCTTTATGATAGCGAAAATTGTTGCACTTGTTCCCGTAATTTTGATATATCATGTTCCTTCTTCATTCGACTTAGTATAGCTTTCTGAGGGCTTAATGAGTGTAGAATTTTTTTGTTTGGATGAAATTTTGGAACCAATTAATGATATATATGCTTCACTAGACCCTTTTAATCACTTCAAACTGATTTTTCAAACAAAAGTTATGCAAATTTAAAAATACACACCTTTTAAAAGCTTGATTTTGAGCTTGTTATAAGGTTGAAATTGAAACTATTGTATCTCTATGATTTTAGCCTCCCTATATACAAAATTTCATCATGATGTATCCCTCTATGTCTTCTTTCCAACCCCACCAATTATACCAATATTGGCTTCTTGAATATAAAGTTATGTCAAACCCCCCATGATGGCATGATCATTGTGGATTGGTTCAGTAGAGCGAACTTGTATGGTATTCCATGTGTCATTGTTCCAACCTTCAACCCTAAAAATGATACAAGGAAAACCTATAGTTCGCGCACTTTCTGTCACTTTTTACAAAATTCAAATATGATTCTCGAAGAGAAATTTTTGACACTTTTCCCCAGAACACCTATTTGAGACTGAATTTTGGAGCATGCAAAAACCCTAACTTCCTTAGACCATATCTCTGAAAATATAGTGAACTAAGGTCTGAAATTTTTACACGATGTTGATCAATAATTTGAATCCATGTGGTTGAAATTTCGAATTCTACAGCCTTAGAGAAAAACATTAAAAAAAAAATAATAATAATAATAATAATAAATATATATATATAGCAAAAATTATAAGATGGGCCTATTTGAAGCAACAAAACTCTAAGATCTAGAGCTATGATACCAAATGTTATGTAACTAGATCAGAAAATAGAAGAAAAGATAGATAAATGAAATTAAAATGAGCCTCTTCATGAGGGAAAACTCCTTTTACATCACATAAATGAAAAATTCTTGGTTGATTCAAATGACAAGACCTCCTTGGTAGGTATAAGAGTCTAAAGGGTCAAAATATAATTAGGGCCTACATAACAATAATAATGTAAGGGCTCAAAAATAACAATAGTGGGTTTTTAAGGGGCGCAAAAATAAAAATATGGGGCTACACTAGTATTGTAGGGACCTAATAGAGACATATTATGACCAATTGTCATTTAAATGACATGTTTATCATCAGTATGGTCACTTTGCAGGAAACTATTAAAAGAAATTGGAGGATCAACAGAAGCAAGTGGAAGAAGTAGATAAATGGAAGCATCCAAAAAGAAGGGGTCCTATAAGATAGACTAATAGCCAGCTAATGCAAATAGATCCAAATGAAAATAATGGTAAGGAACCATCCTCTCCAAAAAATCAAAATCATCTCCTGGAGAAGGTATCAACAATATGAATGTGGCTAAGGTAAGCATCAATAGTTTTAAATCCATAAATTTGGTAGGAGAGGAAGGTGAAACCCCTTCGAGCAATGCTTCAGTATCTCTAGGAAAAGGCTCCAAAATCTCTCAGGGTCCCATGAGGAAGGCATGCCTCCATTAGAAGAAACCCCCTCCCTAAGATTGGAGAGGTTAATTCCTCATCAAAGGAGGAACAATATCACTCCCCTGAGGTGGCTTGAATTGGTGCCTCTCATGCCAATTTCAAAGAAGAAAAATCAAAATTTTAAAGGGAAAAAAGAACAGGATTTGATCCATCATAAGGTGGGACATAAAACAAACAGAGAAATATGGAATGAGATTGCAGAACAGGATAAAGAACCGGGAACATTAAAAATCCTAGACCAAAACACTATAAAAGGAAATCAAAACTCAAGAAAAAGAGACAACTCATACCCTCATCAAGGGACCCCTATATCCAATAACAAATGATGAGGATAATCTCCTGGAACTGCAGGGAGTTAGGGTCTAAGAAAAGAATGTTAGAGGTTAAATCACTAGTTAAAAAAAGAAAAACCCTTTTTCTCCTTCTCCAGGAGACCAAAATTAGAGATCAAAAGATTCTCTATGAGAACCCTAGTTATTTCCCACTTATGAAGGCATTATAAATAATTCATGTATTTTTATCATAAATGAAAAATGTGTTGAGTCAAGGCACACAAATTCCATAGCTGAGAAGGCTACTTGCTTGGATGTTAAGGTTACCTTACAACATGAAATTGTTCTATGATAACCATTGAAAGTTGGTTGGTGTGCTTTTAATGGATTGGTTTTATAAAACTAAAGGAGTTGAAGAAGAAGGACGAGAAGTCGTGTTGGCTTGGAAAAATTTCCAAGGTAAATAGGATAATTTTTTTTATGAAGAATCGGTTGCGTTGACAACAGTGACAGTGGAAAGTCAAATTGGAAAGCAAAGAAGAAGAAAAAATAAGGGAATACTAGAAACAACACCAAGGTGGTTAAGAGGTGAAGGGAAACATTGGAGGTAGAACTAATGCAACAAAGATAATTTTTGACCAAGGAGTAGCATGGAGCAGTTATCACATCTACGAATCTCAGAGAAGACATATGTATATGTCAGTGGAGCAATAGGAGCACAGAAAGAATTCCCTTCAGGTGAGGATAAGTCTTTCGGTGCCTTGGGGGTTGGAGGGTGGATATGGTCTTCTTTAGATTCCCTTGATAGCCTAGGGTTGAGATTTGATCCTTAGATTCCTAGTAAGGTAAGATCTTGAGTCTCATTTTCTTGTTCATCTGGTTTATGGCAGTGAGTTCTATATTCCCTTCATTAGGTGGAACCTCTATGTTACAATGATTTCAGGGGAGATTTGAAGCCTATAGACTACATGGTGTTGATTTAAAGAGCGGAGAGTTGACACTCTGGACTCCCTTGGAATTATAAGGGTGTAGAATAAATCTTTAGATTCCCTAGAATTTACTACAAGGTGGAGGAAAGAGGCCTCTAGATTCCCTATGCAATTGTTGAATGCCAAAAAGTTGGTGGGTGGAGGTGGGAGAACCTTTGGAGTACCTGTTTCAACTAGCAGTTGGATGTGTGATCCCTTGAGAAAAAACCACTTCAGTATCTGGAATCTGGCTCAGAGGTGACATTTGCAATTGAGGATTGGTTACAATTTGTCTATGGAGATTCGTTGTCCCAGACTCAGTTTCCCAAGTTTAGCTCAAGATAAGTAACTTCGTATGTAACATTTCCATGAAGTTTATGTTAGATCGTTAAATGAATCTTGTAGTGGTTGCATGAAAGGTTCATGTTGTTAATGGTTTTGCAATAATCTATATATATATATATATATATATATTAGTACTATAAGCACAAATTAAATAGAATTGTGCAGTAAGTGTGAGTAAGCATTAGGAACGGTGTAACAATCTGTGGTCAATTGATTAAATATGGAACTTAATTATTGAGTTGAATAATGATGGATCAAAACCACAATGGGCTTGTACAAGGAAGAGTGTGTCATATTTCTAGCGCTGATTAAAATCATCAGCATGATTGATATCCTGAGGTGCATGGACCTCATTTCCATGAATGTAAACATACAGGGAAATTTTACATTATTGATTGTGTGCAGGAGAGAGAACATGCCCATAAATTAGTAAATTGCATACATACTTATATATGTGTGTGTGTTTGTGTGTGAGCAACATCGCCAAGTTGAGCGTGTGATGTTGGGCTTAACATTTAAGCCACTTCGCCTTGGTTACATGATAGTTGATCTGCCACATTAATGGCGTAAGGGGTCAATATTTCAATTTAAATGCCCCTAACATATTAAAGCAGGCCATGGACTGGTGTCGAGCAGTCTAGGCCCACGCACATGCATATCAATATATACATGTATAATATATATATATATAGTAAAAAACTTATAATGAGCATCAGAGGTTAAGGTCGGGTGTGGTCCAATAGGGGCCTGGTGTTAAGGTCAGTGGTTGGGGCTCATATGCGTCAAGTCAGGGGCTTAAGCACTGAGGGACAGGCCTTGACTCTATATGACCATGTCTCATAACCAGGGGTGTAGATTGGAGTCAGCAACAGACAGCTGAGATCAACTTGTGAAATCATAAATATATATATATATATACAAGAAACATTGCTAAGTTGAGTGTGTGATGTTAGGCTTACCATTTGAGCCACTTCGCCTTGGTTACATGACATTTGATCTGCAAAATTAATGGAATAACGGGTAAATATTGCAATTGAAATGGCCCTAACATATTAAACCAGGCCATGGACTGGTATCGAGCAGTCTAGGCCCATGCACAAGCATATCAATATATGCATGTATATATGTTATTTAATATATATATATATATGGTAAATAAATAATAATAAGCACCAGGCGTTAAGGTCGGGTGTGGTCCAAAAGGGACCTGGTGTTAAGGTCGATGGTTGGGGCTCATATGCGTTACATCAGGGGCTTAAGCTTTAAGGGTCAGGCCTTGACTCTATATCAACATGTCTCATAACCGAGGGTGGAGATCGGAGTCAGCAACAAACGACTAAGATCAACTTGCGAAATCAACAGCCAGGAGTAATAGTGTGACCCCCCCCCCCCAAATGACATCATCAAGGGTGTTTAACAAACAAACCTTATCCTTCTAACAAGACTTGGGAACCAAGTCTAGAAACAAACAGACAAACACATAAAATTTTCTCTATGTTCATCAATATTAAATAATAGCAAGAAATGGAATTAATAATCCATACCCTTTATATTGAAATACTTGAGGATGATCCTCATTATTATTGGATGCAGATTTCAACCTTGTCTTCAATGATCTGAATCAAGACCTGCAAAGACACCAATAAATAGATGATCAAAGAACATGATATACAAATGATTTAAAAAACGCATACAAGTGATCAAGGAATCTTGCACCAACTTGCACCAAACATTATAACAATGGACAATGAATGTGAGAAAGAAATATAGTTTGTATTAAATTGAAAAAGGGAGAATTGCAACCAAGCCTTGATGTTGAAATCCTCCTTCCAATGATCCTCAATCCAAACCTTGCAATCAAAATGTCTCCAATAGATACTTGGGCATCATAAAGGTATAGTTCATGAGCCAAAAATGGCCACCCATTTGTCTTTGAGTGCATTGTACTTTTAGGGAAAGAGTGGAAGTTGAAATCCACTAAGGAAGGGGTGAGATCCATAAAGGGAGGTATGAGATCCACAAATTTAGGAATGAGATCCTAGATAGGAGGAATTTGAGCCCAATCTCCACCGCTTTAGAGTAGATACCATGTACGAGGCTTCTAAAAAGGAATCTTCTTTTTCGTTTTTTATTTTTACCCGTGTAAAAAGACTGTCACACTTTTAATGAAGGTTAGTTGCAATGATATTGCTCTTCGTTTATTATGCATCATGCAACATCGTAGGTTGTGATCTTGTCACCTGTGACAACCTCTAAAATTAGGTTTTTGGAGGTAAATACCCCATGATTCTTATACTTCATGGAGAGGTATTTATTCCATCTTTTGAAGGGATCATAACAAAAATTCATCGAATAGAAAAAGATCTATATTTGGCATCATTTTCATGGATGTGACAAATTTATGTGTAAATTATTTCCCCCTAAAGTACAAAGTTAGGAAATGTGTAGATGACTGAAGTGCTTTATCATGTGAAGGTTAGAATCCAGGAATCACTGGTCGAAAACCTTCAAGTCAACAATCAAGCAATTACAGTGAAATATCATCATATGATCATCACTGAGGTAGGAATTCCCATACTCAGAGTACAAATATCTCAAAGTAAATCATGGAAATGTGGAAATATCCTTTTCAAAATTGAAGTCATTTCCACTAGACATACATCATGGATCCATGTTATAATCATGAATACTCAAAAATCCACGTAACCTAGATGTATCAAATAAAATCTAGGGTCTTCATCGTATCTATCTCGGTTACGGATCTAACCATGTGATTAAATATCTTGAAGTCGAACATGATATAAACCATCTCATTACCAGCCAATAATGAAAATCGTTAATAGATGCGAGAGGAACAACCAATAATGACAATTTCCCTCAATCTACTTTAATACAATCTATGAGTTGTGAAAAAAATATCTAAATTTGAACACCTATAGAATCATCAAATTGAAGGTTAATTATGTGAACCTATTGTCGAAAGTGAGGAAACTTGCCATGGAGGCATGCAAGTTCCAAGGTACTGAAAGGGGTTTCTAGATCAACTTCCTAGATAATGTGTTGAAGTCGATAGGAAGTGAACCGTCATAGGAGGGCATACGACACAAAACAGATGTCAAGTTTTGAAGAACAAAAGAGGAGTGATTCCAAATTGACTCAGGGATGGCCGACGCAATAAAAGGATTTTAAATACTACAAAATAGTTTTACTGAGTTTGAACTTCTCTTTAACATATTGGTGACATGATAATTGAATTAGAAGCATTTGACTCAAAACAAGACCAGAGACCAATACGAAGACTTTCAATGAGGTATGAGTCAAAATAGAGGCAAATGGATTTCCCAACTCTGACACAAAAAAGTGATGGAGTGTCATGTTCAAAAGTGACTCAGCTTTTCAAATACAAAAGATGAATATTTATTTCCTAATTTACCCCACCATTATTGGCAAGTACCTCTTTATACACAAGCTTGAGGAGGATAACATTCACTTGTCCTATAAGCTCATGCTTCGAATGAGTCCTTTTGAGTCTTTTTAACAAACCCTAGGAAGGAGTGGTTTGGTCTCAACATGATTGATGATTCCTACACTATTTAGTTTTATGAGTCCAATGGAGGAATAACTTGACTTCCTTTTCAAGTTTAGAGGGTTTGAAAAGAAAAAAAATCATAAATTTATTTTTTGTAAATTTAGTCTCCCAAGGCCAAAAAAGGATAAAATAATACAAGGGAGAAATTTTTTAGTCAAGATTGACTAAAGTATTCCTTTTTCGTAATTAGTCTACTCAGTCCTGAAAAGGGTTAAACTTATATTGGGTAGACGTTTCTTAAAATAATTTTACGATTGTGAATGAAACAAGATGTTTTGGGAGTCTAAAAATAGCTTTAAAGAGGTCTCGAGAGGGGTTTCTTTTTTGTACATTTTTAACATGCCTGAAAAAGTGATAAACGTATACTTACACCATATGGTTACATTTCAAAATTTCAACCTATTATCTACACACTAGAGTAAAAATCACCATATTTGATTGAAAAATGGATAAAAAGGGCTTACTTTTGATTAATTAGGCAAATTTTGGAAAAAATAATAATTAAAAATAACTTAATTTCCTATAAAAGGCCAAAAAGTAATTTACTTTTACCATTTGAGTTTTTACCCATTGCAGAGCTAGAAAATCCTTGTTTACCCTCGATCTTATGGAGCAAATTGTGACTAATCCGGTGGATTATTGCAAACGTTTCTTTTTACAAGAGTTTTGTCGCTCATCTTCATTTTTACGGTTTCATTTTTCATTTTTAACGTAAAATTTTAATATTTAAGCCTGTTAAAGAACATAGGTTGCATCGTAGGACCATCGTTGGTATTCTCTTTGGACTCATGATGGTCATGGGTTCAAGGAGAATTCTTGCGACGACATCACTCTGTTTGGAAAAATAGTTGTGATGAGCGGAAAACACATAAACAAATTTAAATTTCTCATGAATCCAATTCAAAATTCTCAAATGTTTTGTTATCTGACATTTATCACTTTGCTTTTAAGAGACTTTGATCCATCATGGTGCTAGAATGGAGATAAATGGAGCATGAAGTTCAAGATTTTGTAGCAACAAATGATCCGAACACCATCGTAGCACTCAGGCGATGTGGATTGGCCAAATTTTTCTTGACTCCTGGCATGAGATCTCAGCCAAAAGTCTTAGAATTCTTGGTAAGGGCATGGAATGTTAATGAGCAACATTTCCAAATTAGTTCTCATACACTTACTATTGAAATAGAATATATGTGTTTTCTAACCAGGTTGTCAAAGAGGGGAGCTAAGGTTTTTCTATTTGGTCATCAAGGCGGTGGTGAAATCATTGATTATTATGTTGTTGAGTATTTTGTATGAGGATCACATAAAACAAGTAGTGGGAAGATTGAGATAAAATATGTACAAGACCTTCCACTAAAAACTATCTTGTTTACCATTACTTGAGTTTCTTGGAGTGTAGCTCCTCATGTGGCAACAAAATATCAGATGCAATATGCCATCAAATGCAAGGAGCCTAAAGTGTTTAACTAGTGTGAGGGGCTTCAGATAAACATGAAAGAGAATTTGAACAAGTGCAAAACAAGTCACTTGAAGTAGTTTGGTTATGGTTCTATCTTGGTATATTTTCTCTTAGAGAGGGTACCATTGTTTCAGTCTCAGAGGGTAGTGGGATCCTCTTGAGCCGAGATATCCTCATATGAGGAGACGGGTTGACATGATGGCACACCATGGTGGTAAAAAAAATGATGTCATTCACTCTCGCCTTCTTCACATGGCTTCATCGACAAATCATTATGATTGAGGATTACCTTACACAAGTATTGATTTCACAGGAGACCCAGATTTAGTCCTCCTAGCAAGCATGTAGTGGGACTAGTTAGGTAAAAATATCTCTTTTTGTTTTTTAACATATTTGATTTTTTTTTGGTGTATAAAGACTTACATTATATTATTATGTAGATTTTGGACCGATGAGACCAGTCGGGATGCCCCCTACTCAAAGACGGGGCCAACAATAGGTAGAGATTGGTGAACATAACCTAAAGGTTGTTGACACACTCAAAGAGATGGAGCAGAACCTAGAGGGACTTACCTAGGGCATTCTGGACTCTTATATTGATGATGTACAGCTTTGCTATCAAAGGCATACAATGGGTGCTCCTGGACAGCTAGCCCAGTTACTTCAACGTGTCGTCGAGGCTATAGTTTGCTACCACAAGCATCATGCCTAAGGTTTAGGCATTACCCTAGTTTTTGTTTTGATTTTATCAACATAATAAAGGTTGAGAGCCTTATGTGTCTTGATCACATTTTGATGTATAAACTCTTTTGAAAACTTATCTATGGAGATATATCTATTTTTATCTAGGCTATTTATCTTCTTACACTGTATGCATACTATGGTTTTTACAAATTATGCAAATGTCTATCTAATACGAAATTTACTAATATGTTTTTCAATGTATTAAGACTTATCGAAATATGTTGATACTCTAAATAATCAAAATTTATTTCCGAGAGACGAACTCATAAAAACATTCTAAATATAGATGGAATAAATTCTACTTAGTTATAGAACTATGAGTTGAGATTCAAGCCTAAAAACCAAAATACGAATGTCAAAAGTGATGGTATCAGATAATGATTCAATTACCACACTATACTTTGCAATGTTATTAGTTTTACGACCCGAACATATCCCATGTAGACCCACTAACTCATCTCTAGGCGTGAATATTTCCCAAGCAGTAGACGAAAGGTTCTGAGTACTGCAACTCGCACCATCAACAAAGCCAATATAAGGTAAAGAGTATGTCGACATCTGCAAACCAAGTGCAACACAAGATAAGTAGCGAGATAAAAACTATTCGCAAAAATAAAAATGCAAAACACCAAAAACTATATTACAACAATGTATAAAGTACCCATGAAAAAACTAAGCATAATACTTTTTCAAATAAAGCCCGTTTTTGGGCTCAGAGAAAGGAATCCCACCATAATCTACTAGATTGTATGCCCCTTTTGCAAGTACATGTTTAATGATGTAAGGGTCATGCCAGATGGGCTCAAATTTACTAACTCCTAGCTTGTTGTGCTCTTGATCATATAGAAAGATCAATGTTGAAAATTCAGCAAGAAAATATCAGTTTGACTTTGCCTTGGTCAAACTAGAGAAAATTCAAATTTTCACATGAGAAAAAAACTTGGAGGCAATTAACTAAGGTGACATGGCACTTGTCACTCAATTAACTCAGTTAATTCAAGTTGGGGAAGCTTGAGTTTAGTTCAACATGATTGATTGCTAATTTGTAGTTTAGTTAAAATTATTTATTGTCAGTTAAACTAGTTCTAACTATTAAGGAACTAGTGGAAGTTCAGTTGTGTAAGTGTAACTTCAACCACACTCAATGATCAACTAGTTAACTAATCAATCAGCTCAAAATAATTGATCCGAGTTGACTTAACTCCCGGATTTAACCAAGATCTTTTGCTTTCGTGATGTGATTAAAATTGCATTTAAAATAGCATAAAGGAACATAAATACATGTTGTAAATAAGAAGGAACATGACAAGAATCAGCAACATAAAACTCAAGACATTGATTACGGAGTTCGTCTAGGAGGGACTACATCTTCGGGTCCCGATGTCAAGATGGTGTAGGCCACTGCATTAAGTGTTGAAAGAGTGATGATGTACATGCATGTGTTTTCTCTATCATACAAGGAATATGCCCTTATATAGGAGTGGCTCCAAGAGACGTTCCGCTGCAGGAACTCTCATTCAAAAAGGACTCCTATCAGTATGACATAATTTCACATATGATAATAATGAGCATCCCACCAACATGGCATCAAAGGGATCTCAATTCAGATATACATGACTACAATATGAGTATCTCGTCAACATGAGGACAAAGGGATATCAATAAAAACATGACAAGAAGTACATCTCACAAATGATTCCGCGTCACATCAAGCAGGAATCATGAAACAAGTAAGAAAACAAGATCCCACATCAAACATCAAACAGGGATCTATGCAACACAATGCATCTCATAGCGAAAAGAAGGACATGAACGCACTGCATATACCCAACATCCTGGGGCCATCTGAAGGAAAGGATGTCAAACTACTGAAGCTGGCCGTACCATCAATCTCGCGACGTCGAATCTCATGGAAATCGTTGCTCGCACATGAATGTTGACACCTGCACTCCACTTTGAAAAGTGGCTGAAAAATGAAATGATCAAATGTAAAATCTGATTGCACCATCATATTTTTGGCGTCGAATAGGGTAAAATTGACTGTCAAATATCTGAATTCTGAGAAAATTCAGTGAAAATTTGGGGCTTAAGGAATCTTTTAGATTCCCCCTAGATTCCTTAAAGATTCCCTCCTCCGGGTCATATGAAGATTTTCTGCTCAGATCAAAATTTTGACTGCACCATCAAGTTCATGTCGTTGAGAGGTGTAGGATCGACATAAAGTTTGTCCGGTTTGGACACTCGCAAAATTTTACCCTCCAGAAAATTTGGCTCAATCATGCTTCCCCCTGCAAATCAATTAATTAAAGAAAATACGTCTTGATCCACATGCGCGCTCCTCTGCTCCTCCACGCTAGGTGCACTAAGAAAAATAAGGGTTTATATAAATTTCGAGCATACTTTTCAAAGAGGCCCCACTGGCCCGTTGGTAAAAGATGGCAATTTGTTAAGGGGAGGTCGGGGGATCAAATCCCGCCTCCCCAAAAAATCCGTGTGTACCAATCTTTTATAAGGCACAGTTTGTTTTTTTAAACGGTATGCGTTATTTAAGTTTGGGTTGACTTTTAAATGGGGCACATTAAATGGCGATGTGACATTGTGGTATTAATTGGGTGCTTTCGGTTTTGGCGTATGCCATACGGGGTCGCCTGGTTGGGTTCAATCCCCGCCATATCCACATTTAACGCAGAAACATTAATAGAGGGGTAGTTAGGGTGTGGTCTGAGTCCACCAGAGGTGGCCCGCCCACCCCTCTACATAGACTTTGTTACAACGTAAAGTTTGTTGTTTGGAGTCCGGCGAGGTCATGGTCGCCGGCCCATTCTTAAATATTTAAAATTTGTTATGTAGTGTATGGTGGCGGTTGGGGCCAATGGGGGTCATGGCCTGTCGGATCCCATTAAAAAATTTCATTTCGCCCACCCCTCTACATAGACTTTGTTACAACGTAAAGTTTGTTGTTTGGAGTCCGGCGAGGTCATGGTCGCCGGCCCATTTTTAAATATTTAAAATTTGTTATGTAGTGTATGGTGGCGGTTGGGGCCAATGGGGGTCATGGCCTGTCGGCCCCCATTAAAAAATTTGATTTTATATTATGTGTTGGTCGTTGGGGGGTGGTGGGGTTGGTGGCCCGCCACCCCATAATATATATTTTTTTATTTTTATAAAATCAAACACAATTTTTCGAATTTGTCTGGTTAGTGTTGGTATTTTCATCCCTACATCAGTGATAAAAATTATCTTGTTGCATTGCATTTTAGGTGTCTCATCCGATCAGCTGCATTCCATTAGGATCATGGATCATCTGATGGTAGTGGCATATTGTCAATTTTCCCTCATGGTTTTTACCTATTGGCCCATTGTCATACATTCATGTTATTTACAATCATTTTTTGTCTTTACATCTGCAAAAGTCATTTTTAGGGTTTTAGGTCTCATTAGGTCTAGGGTTTTGTCATTAAAGTCTTGCAAAAGCTCAATAATGGTCAGCAAGCACATGAGGAGGTCAAATAAAATATTAGCAACAAAAATTTCAATAATCACATGCTCAGTGATTGATTTTTCCTCAAAACAGGGTTTTGAGGAAAAATAGAGTTTTTAATGTTTTATGTACAAGATTTCATGTAATTTCATTTTTCCTATATGTAATAATTCTGAGATGAAGCCCTGGTAACCTTGCCAAGCTCCTGCACTCTGGCTCCTACAAAAGAGTCAAAATTTCAAAACATTTAGTCCATCAAAGGCAAAAAACAAGTCAAACTGCCAAAACAAAGTTTTAAAAGACAAGTGAAAGGCAAACATTAGAAAGTGGGTTTTTATAAGTGAAAAATTAAAATCCTTTGTATATAAAGTTTTTTCATGTTGAAGAAGTTTATTTGTGTCCAAAGAGTGAAAGAGAACAAGAACCAAGTCGTTTTTCAGCCGAAGGAGCGAATTTGCAGCAAAAAATTGTGAGAGTTCATGGCGCAACACACCAAAGAGGCGCAGCGCACCTGTTAATGGACGCGGCACACCAGTCTTTTGAGCTCAAAATTCACCCAAATCACCTCCTCCAAGCTCCAAATCGTGCCAACCTCATTTTACAAGTGAGTGTAACATTCCTAAGTTCCATTGCAAGGGTTTTAGTTATTTTTCATGGTGTTTCAATAGGAGAAAAATAAAACCCTAGTTTGTTGCATAGTCATTTGAAAATCTGCCTAGGGTTTGCAAAATTGTTATTTTTGTTGTCTTATCCCCCTGCACCATTTTCATTTTTCTCTCACTACATTACACTCATATCACTTCCCCTTCCCTCTTTTATTTACACTCACCCATTCCCCTATCCCCAAAACTATAAACCCTAATACCTAATCCCACTACTCCCAAACCCTAATTGGCATCACTAAACCCTAATCCTTATTCCCCAAACCCTGCCACTCCCAAAAACCCTACAACTAGCATCACAATCCCTCATTCACTATCCCCCATCATCAATCCCTTTCATTGAACAGCAAACACCTATTGTTCATATAAAATCTCTTCATACTCATCAAAGAACATCAAACAATGGCAAACATGGAGACAGATTCATCTTATGACAGAAATGAGGAAACAGTAAGTGATTCCTCCCAAGAAATTCATGCACCAAGGAAGCCTCACAAGGGAGGAAAACACATCCGGGAGGAGCCCACTACACTTACTGAGCTATTGGCTTGTCCTCTTGCTGTAGCATGTTTCAAACATCAGTCTTGCTACCAATTTTGTGAGATGGTGGAAAGAGTCAAATACCACCATGAGCTTGCTAGACTTTTTGTGCTCCATCTTCACAATGGCCAGGTCAATTTGGCAGGTGTGACATTCACTTTAACACCTGAGACTATAGCTGAAGCAACAAGTATTCGAATGTGGGTGAACAGTGGAACAAGGGACAGCTGGTGGACAGAGATCATTATGAGCCTTATATCAAGGCTGGCTTTCAGAGGCATATCAATAGGTTCTTCCCTTTCAGATACCTACAGGATACATATGCTCCCCTTATGAAACTTATAATTAAATATTTCAGCTGTGAAGGCAGATTTTCTCGCTTATACACCTATCATGTCAGATTATTGATGCATTGTAATAGAGTGAGGATGATGAACATCCCCTATTTCATATGCTGGAATATTAAGAAAATGACCACATTGGTGCAAAGGAAACCTCCTTATCAGCAATACAACAGCATCTATCATTTTGCATTAATCAAGATTGTGGTTTTGCATCAGCTGAGTTTACTGAATGTTTCATGGGATGATTTCATTTCACATGAGGTCTTCACAAGCCCTCAAGTGACCCCATCAGGTTTTCATGAGGCAGGAGGGCCTTCACATCAGCAAGAGGTGCATGAGACTCAAACCACCAGTTTGCCAGTATTTGTCACTTATCAAAATGGGACAAGGATATTGTTTGCAATAGCCAAACGAGTACTATCTCCACCCGAGGTGGAAGGGGTCTCGTTTCCTTCAACAGCAAAGTAGGTACAGGACAAAGGTAAACAGCCATTGCATGATGAGGGGCCTTCTGAAGGTCAAGAGAGGGATTTCACTCTCATTCAAGATGATGACATTGATTTGGGCTCCCAAAGCTCAAAGCTCAAGGATATCATCCAGGAAGAGCAAGCTGACATTCATGACTTGTCTCTCAACCTAGAAAGAGTCAAGTGGGTAATAAATTATCTTGAGCAAAGGAACAAACAGTTGGAAGACCAGCAGACTATCATGGAGCTGCAAAACATAAGAGAAAATAGACAAGCAGCCAAGAGGATGAAAGTCAAGTTGACACCGCTTGAGCAAGAGGTTGATGTTGATCGAGAATATTGGCTGGAAAGGGAAAACATGCACTTGGAGAAGATGTTGGAAAAGGTCAACAAAGAGAAAAATATGTTGAGGCACATGGCCTATCACTATTTGGCAAGAAACAAAGTTTGCAAAGCAAGAATAAGGACCTTGAAGGCCAAATTAAGGAAAGCTTTGAGAAAGAAAGAGCAAGACAAGCTCAATATTTTAGCTGAGGCTTCCTTAGCCCAACATAGCACTTGATGCAGGTCACTCAAGCAAAACACAGATTTTTCTGCCTGGTGCATAGCACCACCCGGCACTTTCTTTTGCTAGGGACCTCCTCTGGAGGAAAACTCAACATTTTTGGATTCCTCATGCAAAATTATGAATACCCAAAAATTGCTAGAAAGTTTTTCCAAGTTTTGCACTTCCAAAAGGGTCAAAAACACCTCAAAAATGTCATTTCTGCCCCTTTTTGGCCACACAGGAAGCAGTGTTGGGAGAACTCACTTTTGGAGGGGCAAATGGACACCAAATTTAGAAAACCCACCTGTTCTGCAAAGTAGACAGACAGACCTTTCCAACAAGCCCACTTGGAGCAAATTTAGTTCACGAGAAGGCCTTTAAAATCAGCTGCAAAAAGGCGCTACGCACAGGGAAAGTGGTGCGACGCACAGGATGAAAAATTGCTATTTTTGCCAAAAAAACTCTGTTTTTCGCCTAGTTTTTTCTCAGTTTGACTTTTTCCTCTCCCATGGTCAAACTCTTGATGTAACTTGATGTACTTTGATGTAAAAATGTTGAAAAATCACTCATGGAGGTAAATACATCATGAAAAGGTAGTTTTGAACTGAATGAATCAGTTTCCTAGGTTTTAGAGGCAAGCTATTCCACTGCCTACTTTTCAGTTCTTAGTTTAGATCTTGTTGAAACAACTCCTAAACTCCTGAATTCGACCCCTAAAGCCTATCATGAGTTGTTTGTTGCCTATATCTAATAGTTTTTCAGTCATTTGAAAAGGTTGGACTCTTGTGAATGCTTTGAGCATTATTGTACATTCATCTCTGCAGTTTGGCAAAGGAATAGACGAGGGTTTGCAGCATTTTGTGGGATTCTTGTGGAAACTTGATTTGGTATTATTTTTCCTTTTGTAATGCAAGTTTACATATGTTTATGTATGCCATCATCTCTCTCTGTTCAACTTAACTAAATGAATCAAGGATAAAGGTAGAATTCATTGATGTTGCAGTGCTCTACCTAGGGTTTGTTTAGTTATTTATGTTTTCAATTGTTTGAAGAGGATCCCTAAGACTTTCATGCCCTCTCCAACTCCTCACCAGTCTTAAGACTTTCCATCTCACTTATTTCAAAGTACTAAACCATTTTCCTACCTCGCCCCACAGAAACCTCTGCAAGACTGTGTCCATTCCCTGAACCCAAATCTGCCTTTCACATTTGAGCCAGCAAACCAAAATTATATTCAATCAAACTCCTGTGATCATATACCTAGCCTAAAATTAGTCTTTACATCAGTCATCTCAAGCCTCATTTGCTATATTTTCCTGAGATTGACAAGGAGAGAGCCCTCTCCCGACCTGATAGGGCTACCTACCAGGTTAAGTGTGGTTTGATGTTACCTTAGATCCTGCCTTTCTCAGCCTGAGGTAGATTTAGGCCCTAACATATTGGAGACTCCACTGGGGAGACGAAAAGTTTGTTGTTTGCTTTATAAACTACAGACAAAGCCTGAAGTTATCCAGGTAGCCTTCGAACGGCTCTTGCTTTGCAAGTGCATAGTAGATGAATGTTGCTTCAGTCAATCTCTGGTTTAGTTTATGAACTGAACATCTAGTTTCCTTAGCAAAATGTAATCAAGTTCAGATCTGATTGTTGATGGTGGACAATGATCAGACTACCGCAAGGCTAAAATCATTCACTTGGCGACTCTAAATCAGTTTCGAGATCAGATCCAAGGAATCCACTTTAGGATGAACTTGACCAACAAAAACATGAAAGGACAATATGGAAAAATCAGGTATTCAAGTTGGAATTTCATCCATGACATTTTGTTCTTTGTTATAAATTATTTCTTCTCTTTTCCCGAGAATGTCAAGAAGGCTTTACAAAGTATATTGTATTTGAGAAAAGATCCTCAGCCTGCATTTGATTCCTTCCCTTTGAATATTGTGAATACCAAAGATTTGCATGCCTTTCAGCTTGATCAAGATGCTTTTCCCGAATCTTGTGATGACCATCTTCAAACTGATGAAACTCAAGAGACCAAGACTGATTCTACACCTTCTTTACATACCCCTATACCTTGTAAAATTCCAAATCGATACAAGCCTCTGATTTTACCTCCTATATCCCATGCTTTCCCTAAAAATCATTACCTACATCTACCAAGATTTGATGGTGAACGCGACAACATCACTGCTGAGAGACATGTACTAAATTTTGAGTATTTTCTTGACCTCTTTGAAGTTGATGAAGAAGATGTCAGTAATAGGCTTTTTGCTCTTTCTTTGCAAGGCAACGTCAAGAGTTGGTTCAAAACCCTGCCTGATGCGAGCATCTCAAATTTACAGTAGTTCGTCAAAGTTTTCCTCGACAGGTGGGTGGTCAGAAAAAACCCTTTCTTGATTATAGAAGAGTATAACCAGCTGAAAAGATTGCCAAGGGAGACAGTACAGCAATTTTCTGCCAGGTTTAACAAAGTCTATTTTTCGATACCGACTAATATAATACCTCCTCCTAGATCCGCTCTCTTGCACTACCCGGGTGCCTTCGATCTGGAAATGGAGTTTCAGCTAAGGGAAAGGAATCTTGCAACACTTGAAGAGATGCATAACAGTGCAGTAGATGTAGAGGCTCATCTACTGATCCGAAGGGCAAAGTTGAAGAAAAAAGAGATGAAAAACATATATCCGGAGGAATCAACATCTCTAGAGGTAAAGCTTGACATTTTGGTAAGTGCAGTGGAAGAGATGATGCAAAGGATCACCACAAGGAATGAGTATAATGTTCAAGCCCATGCCTCACTGATTGAAGAAGAACAAGTTGCTGATCCAAAACATCTTCTTTCTTATCCCAGTTGTCATAGATCCGATAATGATTGTTTTATAGATCATCTTGGAGAAGAGAGATCTGTTGATATGACATGTATGCTTGATGATGTATTTTTTACTAACAATTTGCCTCAGTTTGATCAGTATGATGATGATTATGTTCTCCAAATAGAAGCTAATCTTGCAAACAAATCAGCAACTAGTTTGTGGAAGGAGGAAGTTCACTTTCAGCAGTTCGAGTACAGTGATCAACCGATACATATCAGCTATGGAAGTGACGAGGAAAGTGCAAGAGAGGTGCCAAGAACCGCAGATCTTTGGGAGAGCAAACAAGTGCCTTCATCCATTGGGAAATGGAGTCAATAACTTCAAAACACCCAAAAACCAATTACTATGAAACTTTGACTCAAGACTCATAGTTGAACTGACTAATTCAAAACTGAAACAAGACTCTCAAAAGCTGAAACTGGACACTCAGCTGAAACTATCTTTAAACTGACTGAAACAAAAAATGACTCAAGACAACTGAAAAACTGGAAAATATGCTTAAAATGGAGCTTATTCAATACAACCTACTCTAGTTGTTCCATTCATCACCTGATCAAGTGAAATGAAACAACCAATGCAACCAAGTAAGCATTCTGGTTGCTGTTTGCATTCTCCACAAGTGCTTGCTTATGAACAACAAGAGAGAACTACTGAAAGGAAATTCCCATGACAACTTGGAAATAGATCCATTGAATGATATGGATTCTCTATCTGCCTCCAAAAACACTGCATAAGGATCTTGAAGTTCATGCACACTGGGAATTAGCTCATCCAATGGATTACTTCTCTTCTCCTCATACCATGAATGCAAACTTTGATCTGATCTTTGTGACGAGACTCTTGCGGAAAATGACAAAGAAACCGGCTGCTAGATCAAGTTTGTATCAATACACGTTTCAAGCTCACAGGTAGCTAATGGAGAAGGATTTCGACTGCAGACATCATCCAACACATCAGCTATTGGATCATGAAAAACTTGAAAAGACTGCTGCAACCCATTTTCTATTGGTTCCGGTGAGATTGCATGATTTTCTACAGTCTGCCCATCCTTTATTGAAAATAGACTATGCAAATTTTCCTTCAAAAACTGAAATGATTCAAAACAGAATGGTACGGAATCATCTTGCATCATTTGATCATATGGTCCAGCTTCCAAGTCTTCATTTGCAACTTGACAATCAATGGCATTCGGGGGCTGCAAATCTGGATATGAGAAGTCTTGAACAAGGATTTCATTGCTCTCAAGATGGTCCAGATCAAGACTTGTTGACAGTTGATTTTTTATTGCATGAAATTTGTCTCTGATGAACTGAAACGAAGCAAAGCAAAAAGGCAAAGATCCTTCACTTACTTCAAAATTTGCTGCACTTTCCTCCTCACTTCCATAGCTGATATGTATCGGCTGATCACTGTACTCGAACTGCTGAAAGTGAACTTCCTCCTTCCACAAACTAGCTGCTGATTTGTCTGCAAGATTAGCTTATGTTTGGAGAACATAATCATCATCATACTTATCAAACTGAGGCAAATCATCAGTAAAAAACACATCATCAAGAATACATGTCATTTCAACAGATCTTTCTTCTCCAAGATGATCTCTAAAACAATCATTATCATATCTATGACAACTGGGATAAGAAAGAAGATGTTTTGGATCAGCAACTTGTTCTTCTTCAATCAGTGAGCCATGGGCTTGAACATTATACTCATTCATTGTGATGATCCTTTGCATCATCTCTTCCACTGCACTTACCAAAATGTCAAGTTTTACCTCTAGAGATGTCGATTCCTCCGGATCTATGTTTTTCATCTCTTCTTCCTTCAACTTTGCCCTTCGGGTAAGCAGATGAACCTCTACATCTACTGCACTATTCTGCATCTCTTCAAGTGTTGCAAGATTCCTTTCCCTCAGCTGAAACTCCATTTCCGGATCAAAGGCACCTAGGTAGTGCAAGAGAGCAGATCCAGGAGAAGGTCTTATCTTAGCCGGCATCGAAAAATAGACTTTGTTAAACCTGGCAGAAAACTATTGTACTGTCTCCCCTGGCAATCTTTAAGCTGGTTATACAATTCTATAATCAAGAAAGGGTTTTGTCTGACCACCCACCTATCGAGGAAAACTTTGACGAACTGCTGTAAATCTGAGGGTTTTGAACCAACTCTTGACTTTGCCTTACAAAGAAAGAGCAAAAAGCATAATACTAACATCTTCTTCATCAACTTCAAAAAGGTCAAGAAAACACTCAAAATTCAGTACATGTCTCTCAGCAGTGATGTTGTTGCGTTCACCATCAAATCTTGGTAGATTTTTAGGGAAAGCATGGGATATAGGAGGGGAATTTTACAAGGTATAGGGGCATGTACAGAAGGTGTAGAATCAGTCTTGGTCTCTTGAGGTTCATTAGTTTGAAGATGGTCATCACAAGATTCGGGAAAAGGATCTTGATCAAGCTCAAAGGCATGCAAATCTTTGGTATTCACAATATTCAAAGGGAAGGAATCAAATGCAGGCTGAGGATATTTTCTCAAATACAATATACTTTGTAAAGCCTTCTTGACATTCTCGAGAAAGGAGAAGAAATAATTTATAACAAAGAACAAAATGTCTTGGATGAAATTCCAACTTGAATACTTGATTTTTCCATATTGTCCTTTCATGTTTTTGCTGGTCAGGTTCATCCTCCAGTGGAGTCCTTGGATCTGATCTTGAAACTAATTTAGAGTCGCCAGGTGAATGATTTCAGCCTTGCGGTGTCTGATCGTTGTCCACCATCAACAATCAGATCTGAACTTGATTACATTTTGCTGAGGAAACCAGATGTTTAGTTCATAAACTAAACCGGAGATTGACTGAAGCAGCATTCATCTACTATGCACTTGCAGATCAAGAGAAGTTCGAAGGCTACCTGGATAACTTCAGGCTTCGTCTGTAGTTTATAAATCAAACAACAAACTTTTCGTCTCCCCAGTGGATTAGTCAATATGTTAGGGCCTAAATCTACCTCAGGCTGAGAAAGGCTGGATCTAGGGTAACATCAAACAACGCTTAACCTGGTAGCTAGCCCTACCAGGTTGGGAAAGGGCTCTCTCCTTGTCAATCTCAGGAAAATATAGCAAATGAGGCTTGAGATGACTGATGTAAAGACGAATTTTAGGCTGGGTATATGCTCAGAGGAGTTTGATTGAATTTAATTTTGGTTTGCTGGCTCAAATGTGAAAGACAGATTTGGGTCCGGGTAATGGACATAGTCTTGCAGAGGTTTCTGTGGGGCAAGGTAGGAAAATGGTTTAGTACTTTGAAATAAGTGAGTTGGAAAGTCTTAAGACTGGTGAGGAGTTGGAGAGGGCATGAAAGTCTTAGGGATCCTCCTCAAACAGTTGAAAACATAAATAACTAAACAAACCCTAGGTAGAGCACTGCAACATCAATGAATTCTACCTTTATCCTTGATTCATTTAGTTAAGCTGAACAGAGAGAGATGATGGCATACATAAACATATGTAAGCTTGCATTACAGAAGGAAAAACAATACCAATTCAAGTTGCCACAAGAATCCCACAAAATGCTGCAAACACTGGTCTATTCCTTTGCCAAACTACATGTCTAATATAAGGGATATTAGACAAATTAATGATCCAACAAATTCACCCACTTTCGGGAGCTAGGTTCCATGCCCGGGACTCAGTCAATTTGTAGGAAACTTAAACCTAGCCCACAGCCCAACTTTTATGAAAACTTTGACTGGCTCGTTCTTTCTCATACGAGCTCAGATTTGAGTGTCGTTCACATCGTTGGAATAAGGGCAACGAGTACTTCGATCTGGTGCTAGTTTGGGAGCAATCTAGCCACTTTGAATTTTGACCCTTTCTAAGTACTTTGGGACTTCTACTTATGTATGGAGCCACCTAGATCACCTAAGCATAGTACTTTTTCAAATAAAGCCCATTTTTGGGCTTAGAGAAAGGAATCCCACCATAATCTACTAGATTGTATGCCCCTTTTTCAAGTACATGTTTAACGATATAAGGGTCATGCCAGATGGGCTCGAATTTACCAACTCCTAGCTTGTTGTGCTCTTGATCATATAGAAAGATCAATGTTGAAAATTCAGCAAGAAAATATCAGTTTGACTTTGCCTTGGTCAAACTAGAGAAAATTCAAATTTCCACATCAACAGAAAACTTGGAGACAGTTAACTGAGGTGACATGGCACTTGTCACTCAATTAACTCAGTTAATTCAAGTTGGGGAAGCTTGAGTTTAGTTCAGCATGATTGATTGCTAATTTGTAGTTCAGTTAAATTGATTTATTGTTAGTTAAACTAGTTCTAACTATTAGAGGAACTAGTGGAAGTTCAGTTGTGTAAGTGTAACTTCAACCACACTCAGTGATCAACTAGTTAACTAATTAGTCAGCTCAAAATAATTGATGCATGTTGAGAATTCGAGTTACCCAGTTGACATGGAGATTCCAAGGCAATGTACTATAAGTTTTAGACTATTCCAATGTGTACAAGTGGTGCATGCAATAAGAGGATCAACCTAAGGAATTGTGCAATTCAATTTGAGGAATTTCCTAATTAATAGGGGCCTAATTCGTCAAGGAACAACGCAAGGAAATAGGGGCTTGGAGGGATTTAAATTTGACTAAGTGTTGGCTAGGTTCAGTCAGTCAGGAAGAGAGATAGACTATACACTTGCAGGTTGTGCTCATGATTGAGAAAGCATATGCATTGATGCAATACATTTAGGAAGGGGTTTTGAGCTGTTGCTTTCCCCTAGATAAATATTTGTGCATGTGTGATATTTCTTCTTACATGTTTATGATTTCTGTTCTCGATTGTGAATTGAATTCCAAAGACCAATATAGTAGGTTTGAGTCTTGTGATTTAGTAAATTTCATGAGCATTTTCAAATCTACACCATAATTTCTACATGGTATCAAAGTAGGATTCACAGTAGAGTAGAAATTTCAAAGTTGTTTATCAAGAGAGTCGAATTTGCAAGATCAATTCTTCAAAGCTAGAAGGGTGGCTTTCTATGCACTAAGACTTGAGTATTCCCTTGAGGGAAGCTCAATTTTTTTTTCTTGGAAGGACCGCATGGAGGCAGTGTTATAAGACAATGGATTGAAGGAATTTGTTGATAATGACATCCCAAAACAAGGATCAGTTGATGCCTAGAACCTAGCATAATGGAATAAGTGTGTAGCCCAGGCGAGGAGAATAATATTATATGGAGTACGAGACCACATTGTGTTATGAAACCAACTCACAAAATAGAAGAAAAGATAGATCAACGACTTCAAAATCAACCTCTTCGAGGGGGAAACCTCCTTTACATTACACAAATGAACAATTCTTGGATGATACAAATGACATGACCTCCTTTCTATATATAGGAGTCTAATGGGTCACAATATAATCATAGCCGACATAAAAATAATAATGTAAGGGCACAACAATAACAATAGTGGGCTTCTATGGGGCACAATAATAACAAAATGGGGACAACATGGGCACAACAATAACAATAAGGGGCTACAATGACAATAATAATAACGGAATACACTAATATTTTAGGGACCTAACACATTGTCTCCAATCTCCATGGAAAAGAAACTCCTTATGCAATGTGGTAGGCACTGACAAATCTGTTCCTGAGTAGCAGCGACCACAGTAGATTAGTGCTTAAGGATAAACTTCAAAATATCACGATACAGAATAATGACTCTATTCAGCAGTATCTGAGTAGGTTCACACAATGTCATGATGAACTTATAGGAATTTGTTTTACAATCTCAGATGATGAGTTGGTAAGCCTAGCCCTTCTAGGCCTTCCCAAGAGCTGGCATAACTACCAAGATTTGGTGAAAGGGAGGGAGAAACTACCAAATTGGGAATGCTTATGGTCCAATTTGGTACAGGAGGAAATAAGGCAGAATACCAAAGATGGGACTTCATCCAAGGGCGAGAATGAACAAAATTGTGCATTGGCTAGAAAGGCAAAGAAGGGAAAAGCGAAGAAATCCCAATCCAAACCAGAATCTATTCAAGGGGGGAAGAAGAAAGGCTTGTCCAAAATTAAATACTTCAATTGTCATGAATTCAGGCGCTATGCCACGAAGAGCCACATAAAAATTCAACCAAGAAGACCTCAAGAGGAGTGATAGGTGAATATTTGGCTTCATAATTCAATTTGGACTTCACTCTTATCGCATGCATGGCGAGCACAGTGATGGGGAGCGTGTGGTACTTGGACAGTTGTGTTTCATTCCACATGATAGGGAATAAGGAAATTTCCAGTGACCTGAAGGAGAAATATCTCCAGATGCACATCGAGATGGGAAATAATGGAAGGTATAGTGCGAGTGGGATTGGAATAGTCACCTTTCAGAGGGAGTCAGGCTCCCCTCTCAGAATAAAGGATGTCATGTTTGTTCCAGACCTAAAGAAAAATCTCATATATGTTGTAGTTTCGGAAGACTGTGGTTACAATTTTATCTTCAGCAAAGGGAAATAATTCTTGAGATCGGGGTTCGTATGAAGAACCTATATAAGCTAAATGTGGAAGATTGTGTTGCATTAACCACGAAGGCGAAGGTGTAGAGTTGCGATGTCGGTGAACTTTGGCATAGAAGACTTGGCCATTTGCATCATGGCACCTTGAATATTATGTAGTATATAACCACATGCCTCCCTAAAGGATCACTTGAGCAGCATGATACATGCAAAGGGTGTACCTTAGGGAAGTACCCAAAAGCCACCTTCCATGATTGGGACAAAAAAGCACATGTGGTCCTTGAAAGGACCCACTCTGATGTCTATGGACCTTTCTCAATAGCCTCCACTACCAGGCACAAATATCATGTTATCTTTGTAGATGATTTCTCATGGAAGTGTTGGATCTTCTTGATGCGGAAGAAATATGAGACATTATCCGAGTTCATTGAATTCAAGGCACTAGTTGAGAAAGAAACTGACAAAAAGGTGAAGGCTCTCAAGAGCGATAATGGAGGTATGTGTCGAAAGAGTTTAAATTTGTTTATGAAAAGAAGGCATTCGACAGGATTTGGCGACACCCCACAACGCACAACAGAATGGGATGGCTAAGAGGAAGAATTGTAGCATTGTGGGAGTAAAATGGGTGATGTCACATGACCAAGGCCTAGCTCTGCATTTGTGGTATGAAGCATGCAACACAACAACCTATTTGCATAATAGGAGTCCCCATCGGATTCTTGGCATGAGTACATCGGAGGAAGCTTTCTTGGGGAGGAAGTCGGATGTGTCACATTTTAGGGTTTTTGGAGCCTCTTTTTACTGCCACATCTCCAAAGAATCAAGGAAGAAGCTTGAGTTGATAGCAAAGTTGGGGGTATTTGTGGATTATACATTAACTCCTCACAACTACCGTGTGTACTTACCATCCCTTAGAATGAAACTTGTGAGAAGGGATGTAAATTTTGATGAGGAGAAAGCAATGACATGTTCTCTTGAGAGGGAGCTTCAGTTACAACCAGAGCAGGAGCTTTTACCTCCTAAGGAAGAACCTCGGGAATTTGTGGAGCAGCCATAAATTGAGGAACAGAGAGTGGAGACAACCACTCAGGAAGAATCATCCACAGAAGGTATAAAAAGAACCAAGGAAGGTAAAATATTATTGCATGATGTTAGAGAGAATGTAGGAGCACCCAATTCATAGCGCAGGCATAGAAGGTCACCTAATCGGTATGCTAGCTCCATGGCTCTAATGACTGATCTTGTAGATGCTAAGTTATCCTTTTTCGAGGAAGCAATATAGAAACATGTATGGGTTGATGCAATGGTGCAGGAATACGAGTCCATTGTAAAGAACAGTGTTTGGGAAGTGGTCCCAAGACCAGCAGATAAATCATTTGTGGGTTCGAGATGGATCTTCAAGGCAAAGAATGTAGCAGACGGAAGCATAGAGAAGTATAAGGCTAGATTCATGGCCAAAGGATTCTCTGAAGGTGAGGGAATTGATTATGAGGAGACCTTTTCTATATTAGCAAGGTACTCATCCATTAGATTAGATCTTGCACTGGCTACACAAATGGGGTGGAAGATCCACCAGATAGCTGTAAAAATAACATTCCTCAATGAAGTTATTTAGGAGGAGGTGTACATCGAGCAACCAGAAGGTTTTGAGACCTTTTATCGAGACTCACATGTGTGCGGACTCAAGCAAGCATTGTAAAGGTCTCAAGCAAGCACCCCATGCATGGTACACCAAGATCGACAACTATCTCACTAGTTTGGGCTTCACCAAAAGTGAAGTAGATGCAAACCTTTATCATATTATGGTAGAAGGTAAATTTTTTATTATTGTCTTATATGTTGATGATTTTATTTTAATCGGTGATGAGAAGTTGATCATATCTTGCAAGGAGGACCTTGCAAGAGAATTTGAAATGAAGGACATTAGACTCATGCACTACTTCCTCAGTTTGGAAGTATGGAAAAGAGATGGGGAACTATTTTTCTCTTAAGGAAAGTATGCAAATGAGATATTGAATAAGTTATGCAGAGAGTAGAAAACCCATGGACACTCCTCTAACGACTAGTTGGAGGAAAGAGGATGTCACTTCAGGTGAGGAAGTGGAGGCTACCATTTATTGGAAGCTTGTGGGTTCACTATTGTATCTTGTGAACACACGAACATATATGTGCTATGCAGTCAACCAGCTAATTCAAGCTATAGTTAGGCCAACCAAATTATTTTGGAAGGAAATGAAGCATGTTTTACAGTACCTCAGAGGCACTACCTAGTTTGGACTATGGAACAAACGGAAAGAGGGAGTGAAGCTATGTGGCTTCACAAATGTAGATTGTGTGGGGAATCCATTAGACCAGAAGAGTACATCATGGGGAATTTTCAGTGTTGGGTCCACAGTTGTTTCCTAGTACAATGAGAAGCAAATATTTGTGGCACTCAACTCAATAGAAGCAGAATACATGGTTTCCAATCAAGTAGCATGTGAGACAATCTGGATGGGAAAGATTATTGTAGGAATGTTTGGTTAGATGATGGATCCAATTGTGATAATAATAGTTGCATCAAACTCTCTGAAAATCATGTATTTCATGATCAATCCAAGCATACAGATTTTTTGTATCACCATCTACGGGGTTGTGTGCAAAGGTAGATAATGTTATTGGAATACATTCCAATAGAGGAAGAAGATGCTGATATTTTGACAAAGTATTTGTCAAGAGGAAAATTCGAGTTCCATAGAGGTAGGATATGTGTGAAAAATAATCCCTTTCTTGCTGAGAGGGAGTGTTGAAAATGCAGCAAGAAAATCTCAGTTTGACCTTGCCTTGGTCAAACTAGAGAAAATTCGAATTTCCACATCAGCAAAAATCTTGGAGGTAGTTAACTAAGGTGACATGGCACTTTTCACTCAGTTAACTCAGTTAATTCAAGTTGGGGAAGCTTGAGTTCATTTCAGCATGATTGATTACTAATTTGTAGCAATCTAATTCAGTTAAATTGAGTTATTGTCAATTAAACTAGTTCTAGTTGTTGGAGGAACTAGTGGAAGGTCAGTTGTATAAGTGTGACTTGAACCACACTCAGTGATAAACCAATTAACTAATCAATCAACCCAAAATAATTGATGCATGCAAAGAATTCTAGTTACCTAGTTGACATGGATATTCCAATTTAGTGTATTATCAGTTCTAGACTATTTAAATGTATACATGTGGTGCATGCAATCGAAGTATCAGCCTAAGCAATTGCGCAATTCAATTTGAGGAATTTCCTAATTAATAGGGGCATAATTCTTCAAGGAACAATGCAAGGAAATAGGGGCTTGTAGGG
This sequence comes from Pinus tabuliformis, assembly GCA_031772625.1. Classification (NCBI taxonomy): domain Eukaryota; kingdom Viridiplantae; phylum Streptophyta; class Pinopsida; order Pinales; family Pinaceae; genus Pinus; species Pinus tabuliformis. The sequence goes on along the minus strand of CM062810.1, from coordinate 752,002,534 downwards.
CTCGAAATTTGGCTAAGTGTTGGCTAGGGTCAGTCATTCAGGCAAAGAGATAGACTATACACTTGCAACTTGTGCTCAGGCTTGAGAAAGCATATGTATTACATATCTATTCTTTGATTAATGTGATATAGATAGGAAGGGGTTTTGAGCAGTTACTTTCCCCTAGATAAATCTTTGTGCACGTGTGATATTTCTTCTTGCATGTTTATGATTTGTGTTCTCGAATGTGAATTGAATTCCGCAAAGTAGTAGAGTAGGTTTGAGTCTTGTGATTTAGTAAATTTCATGAGCAATTTCGAATCTAAACCATATTTTCTACAATCAAGTCACTTTTAGAAAAAACTCGAGGATTAACGTTTTTGTCAAAACCTACTTTAATACATTTTTTATGAGCCTCATTAGCTAGAATGGCATCTCAATGAGTCTCATCTAAGCGTGCTAAATATAAAAAACATTCTTCCTCGACAGAACCAAGAGTAATTTAATATCTAGTTTAAGTGATTGAATTTTCATTCAATAGGTAACACAACTTCCAGACCATATACAAGTTGAAAAGGTGTAAATCTGGTTGTTGTTTTCATTAAGGTACAGTATGGACATAGTGCCGAAATTTTTTTAAGATTCCAAGTTCTTTTTTGAATTCCTATCATCTGTTGAAGCATAGTGGTCAAGACTTTGTTCACAGCTTCTACTTGGCCATTTGTTTGTGGATAATAAGGAGTTGAGATATCATGATGTAAACCCAACTTGACAGTAAGCTCTTACATCATAAGGTTTCTTAAATGGGTGCCATGGTCGATGATGATGGCTTGTGGGAAACTGAATCTAGTGATTACATGGTTGAATAAAAATAGGGCAACAATTTCACCATCATTCTTGAATGTAGGCATCACCTTGGCCCATCTCATAAAATAAATAAATGCAATGACAATATACTTATGCCCCCCACCCAAGTGAGGGTAACATGTCATGAAATCAATGCCCCATTTCTCAAAGGGACCGATGGTAACTATAGGATAGAGTGGAGCTGGAGGCACACACATTTTACTATTGTATATTTGACAGTTATGACATTTTTGGATTGCAACAATGCAATCTGTGAACAAAGAGGACCAAAAATATCCTACACACAATTTTTCTAAGCTATAGCATAACTTGACATATGGCCACCACATGCTCAAAAATGGCAGTCATTCAAAAAAAATCCAACTTCTTCTAGTGTTAAACATCGTCGAAAAACTAGATCGACACCATGACGATAAAGGGTATCGCCAACAATAGTATATTGTTGGGATTGGTATTGGATTCAATGTTGTTTAGTATGAGATAATTCAAGCTAAAAAATTTGAGTCATGAGATAAATGATGATATCTCCATACCACGGATCTAAAAAGCTGATAACAAATAGAGATTCATCTAGAATAGAGTCTTCTGTTATAGTTTCTATTTCAATGTAGGGAAGGTCACATATTAGTTCAACAAAAGTAAGTGTGTTCTTATATTTGGACTTAATGAATTCCAAATCAAATTCTTGAACAATTACAATCTACTTTTAATATATTCCCGAAAGTAATTGTCATGTAAGAATATATTGCATGGGGTTACAATCAGAAATCGTTGTGGTTTTACATAACAAAATGTAGTGATGAAATATTTGGACAACTTGAACTACTACAAAGGCTAATTTTTCCACATGTGAATACTTGATTTTAGATGTGGTAAGGTTCCTACTAAGATAGTATATCACATGTTCATCATGTATGTTATCTTCTTGAACAAGTATTATATCAATGGTATCGTCCAACACAGTGACATATAAGAAGTAATCATGATGATGATCAAGGGGATGTAACAATGGTGTGTGTCAACACATCCTTAAAAGCATCAAAATCTTTTTGGGTGATTTTATCCCAAATGAAAGGAACCCCTTTATAAAAATTCAGGTAAAACTCATAGTAAGCTCAACATAGTTAGGAACAAAATGACGTAAAACGTTTGCCTTCCCTTGCAAACTATAGAGTTGGCGTAAATTAGAAGGAGGAGGAAAATTCACAATTGCTTCTACCTTTAGTGTAACAACACATATCCCTTACTTAAAGACGATAAAACCTAGTACTCGACTAGGTTCCACACCAAAGACATATTTATGTGGATTCAAACATTTATTGTAATGCCTACACCAGAGGAATATAGCTCGTAAATATGTAGGCTGATCTTGAAGTTTCATAGAATGAGTAGGTAGATTGTCAAGATACGGATGTACAATATGTTTGATAAAGTGAAATAGGTAAGACATAGCTCTCTGAAAAGTGGCACCAACATTCTTAAGTCCAAATGGAAGCTTCTAATAAGCGAAAGCTACCCAAGGACAAATACAAGTAGTTTTATGTTGATCCGTAGGGAGTATGTTAATTTGCTTATAGGAAAAAATCCATCCATGAAAGAAAATGTTTCATTCTCATCAAAGTCATCAACTATTTGGCAATGAAAGGGGTTGAATAGTTTTCTTTCAAGCAACCCCTATTAATTTCATTATAATCAACATATACTCGGATAGTTCCATGTTCTTTGTAACCGAAACAATGTTGGAAACCCAAACAGTCAAAGGAATATGATAAATAAAACAGGTTGTCATAAGTTTTTCAACTTCAACCTTGATGGCAGCAAATTTTCTTGGATGCATTGGACGTAGTCTCTATCAAACATGCTTAGCATCTAGGTAAGTCTAAATTTCATGAATATCGATATGTGGGTCAATTACTGGCATTTCTTCATATGTCCAAGCAAATATATCGTGGAATTATTGGAATAGGACCTTATATGTTTTAATTTATTTAAGAGAAAAAGAGGCACCATTATGAACATTTTCCATGATCCCTAGTTTTACCGAGATGTCAATAGGAATAGTAGCAGATATATTCCCCAAAATCCTTCCAGATGTAGTCTCATAAATCAAAATAGTAGTTTCAAGGTTATCAACTATCTCGGATGAAAACCGTGTATAAACTTCATTATCAATAACTTCAAGTGTGCGAAGAAAAGAGGAACGATGATGATTATCATTCCAAGGCATTTCTTCTAATGACATAATCTCCATGATGCTCTCATTAGTAGGAAAAACATCATCGAAAAGATCAAGAGATGAAACAAAGATAAACAAAGAAGATTGAGAATACTCGTCATTGATCACATTCATTCGGTCATTTGGTTCTAGAAAACTTGTAGAGGCCGAATAAATAGCTTCATAAGCTAACTCAATTAGGCTAAGTGGCATGCGATCATCGTAAAGTTCAAAATTTGACTGGGTAGGCACTGCGCAAGGATCATATGATCCATGGGATTTATAAGTGCTTCAATGAAATCATATGAACTTGAGAAACCAAAGGAGAAATATCGGGTGGTGGGAGTGCAAAAGTTTTGATTAGCGTTGAATCTTTAAATAATCCCAAACCAACATTCTCGTAGGAAATGAGGGTTTTACCTATAAAAGGTACATTACCTGTGGTGCATGAATCTGAAGCACGAAAGGAAATTTAGTCTATAGTAACTATCTTCCCTTGACAAGGAAAGCGTAACACATGAAAGAGTGAAGAAACCATTGTTGACATGGCATAGGTCCAACTACAGCCTAGTAAAAGGTTATAGTTAAGTTACGCATCGACGACTTCTACTTCAACAATAACTGTTTTACCTTCTAACTCCATAGGTAATACGTTCAAAATCTCGTAAGGTTTGAATCCTCTCCCATCAAATGCTTTTAATGTATTAGATGATTGATTAATTGAAGGAGAACCCAAGGCTTTCCAACAAGACAATGACATAATGCATGTAGAGGCTCCTTCGTCTATAATGGTGCGGAAAAAATTATGCCTCGCACAATAACTTAATTTGAAAAGCAAGTTGATGTGGGACCCTAGGTACATGATTTTCTAGATTAAAAACTATAAGACTCAAATCTAACGGACCAATCTTGCCTATTTCCGATAAAAGTGATTTTTGTTGCACAAGGAAACTTTGTAGGACTTCGAGGGCCGACATTGCACAAGGAGCCTGAGCCAAATATTCTACAATGTTATAATTCTGAGTAGCCCTATCATGAGGACTTAAAAATGACCTACGAATGACACCTTTAGGAGGGGGTCGAATCACTATTTTTGAAGTTGATTTCTTAATCTATAAAGGATCAGAAGGAGGTGTAATCGAAGTGGAAGGTTGATATGTAACACTTCCATTTGGGGGATTCGGAGAACCATAGTCTTTGACTCTAGTAGTTACTAAAACTATTTTTTCACCCATCATCATAATATCAGTGGTGTTTTGATAAGAGGAAGACTGATTTTGTGCAATCGTTTTGGTCTCCTAAGTGGGAAAGCGGTCCGTTAAAACAGAAAGTGCAGAAGTACCTTGGAAAAAATTGTTAACTTCATAATGATGCTGACATTCTTTGGCATAGTGATCCTCGTTACAAATGAGACAAGGATACCGTGGTTTATGTTTCTCATCAAGAGCTTGGTTTTTTTGTTTTTCCTATTATGGGGCATTTTCTTTAGCTTTACCTTTTCCCTTCTTTTTACCTCCAGATCGCTGAGATTTACTAGTTGATGAAGATTAAAATAAGTTAATCTCAAAAGTATTAGGAAGAGCAGTAGTAACAAGAGGAGTGTTTCGAATAGCAACAGTGGGAGTAGACTTAGGATTAGAATGACTAGAAGGTTTACTCGCCGACTATTGACTAACAAAATCAATCACACCATTAGCAATGTGAGATTTTGTAGAAGCTAGTGGAATGGTGTTCGATGGACGACGAACATTAGGTATTTTACTATACAATGTACCAGGTTGTAAATAAACAAGATCTAGGTATTAGGCCCGAGAAATAACCTACTCCTCGGTAACAACTCCTCCTTTGGAAACATCTTCAGTTATATTAGGAAGCAATGATTTAACAAACCATTATTCCAATAACTAATCTTGAATATATGCTTTAACTAAATAACAATGACATCTCCATTCATGTATATGATCAAATATATGTGCGGATTCAAACTGTCATAATGAACTTAAAAGTTCATTACCAATTTCATATCAGATTGGCAGTTGAAAATGTGTCAAAAATGTTGTTGACAAGGAGTTGAAGTTACCAAAGGATGCACGCGATAGTTCAATATACCACTTAGTTGCAAGACCTGTAAGAGTCTGTAGGAAAAGGCATAGTCGAATGGAATCATCATTTAGAGAGCTTGATGAACACCATAAAGGATAATTCATCACATGATTCGATGGGTCTTCTTTAGGCTTGCCATCGAATTTTGGTATATCACTTGGTAACTTTGTAGGAATATTCAATTATAAAGGATGATGATAGATCAAATCAATAGTAAGCTAGGACAATTCTACTAGATCTAACGTAGCGATAAATGGTAACTATCGATTGAAATCAGGTTGAGGATATTGGTAATTGTTGATAAAGTCCAACTATTGGAGGAGAATACCCAAGATATCCTGGAATAGGTTGTTCCATAGGAATTTGAATTCCACCCAGATAAACTAGAGGAGGAAATCCAAGGTAACCTGCACCAAGTTGAGTTGTAAAGGAAATCCTTGAAAAGGTTTTCCTTGGAAGGATTTAGCTTGGAAAGGTTGACCTTGAAAATGTTGGCCTTTAAAATATTGCCCTTAATATGACATATGTGGTATACCTTGCACAATTTTCCCAAAAGGTATTTGAGGTGTGCCTTGAATAGGTTGATTAGATGGATATTGAGGCATACCCTGAACGGGTTGGCCAGATGGAATCTGAGGTATACGCTAAATGGGTTGACCAGAGGGAACTTGAGGTATACCCTAAACAAGTTGTCCAAAAGGGATCTGAGGAATATTTCCATAAGCAAGATTCCAAGGAGTGCTAGCCATTCTAGGGAATGGGGCACCAGTAAGAGGTTGACTTCTGGTAGGTTGCATTAAACTTGCCTGAGGCATTTGACAAGGAGCTGGATAGGATGCAAAAATAGGCCGACCTCCAACTAAAGGATATGTTCCAATTCGAGCTTGCCCCCTAGTGGGAACATAAGATCCAAAGGAAGGTTTCCCCCCAGTAAGATATGATCATATTGGGGGTTTTTCTGGAAAACCTACACCACTAGATAATAAATTAAGTTGTTGACTAGATTCTTATTGTACTCTAGGTACCGAATTTTGTGAAGCAGTTATTCTATGGGTAGTTTGATAAATACTAGTTAAAGGTGAACTAGACCAAAGTTCTAGAGACCAAGTAAAAAATTTAGGAAAGGAAGGACCAGAAGCAGCTCCTAAAAAAGTTCCATTGAGTGCATGATACCCAACAGGTACTGAAGATCCACCATAAACATAGGACTCAAGAGATCTAGTAAACATGGAAGTCATACTTGACACAAAAGGTCCACTAACAAAAGCATATGAAGTTTGACTTTCCAATGTAGACTCAATCATTGTTGGACTTGATGTAAAATATGAAGGAGTGCATAACAAGGGTACTCTTTTAGCTAGAGTAATCCAAGTAGGTCTTGGAGAGTTAAGCAAAGCCTGATACCAAGGGTTCTGATATAAAGGAGATGGAAGTAGAATAAGATGAGGTTATGTAACTATAGTAATGGGAGGGTTAACGGGACCAAGTTCTTGAGTGATCACCTCTATACTCAACATACCAGGTTGAAGATTGTCTACCTCGATACTTAAGGTCATAGTTTCTGGAGATGTAATTCGTAAAAGGGTATATATTAAACTTAATAAAGGAGAGGTATAAGTTACTGGAATTATTGGTTTAGTAACTTCAAGTTCTTGAAGTAAATATAATTCTAGTTCAAAATTTTTAGGCTCAATTACTTCAGGTTGTAAAATCTCATATTAAATTCCTTCAGGTTCAAGATTTTCAATCATTTCAGTTTTTGGCTCTTCATTTTGTAATGTCTCAAATTCTGTAATCTCAGGTTTTGTAACAACAGGTGAAGATGTTTCAGGTTGTTCTGATGTTCTAGGTTCTATAGTTTTAGACTTTATGGTTTTGTATTCTTTAATTACTGGGTGTAAATTAAGGGGGTAAACCCTGCATTCTACGAGAACGTCGAGGTAAACGTGCCACGATGAATTTTTATTAAGAATTATAACAATTCAAATTCACAATTCACACCTAAGGTCTCACTAAAAATTAAAGCAAACAAAATAACACACACTGACATATCTAAGGAGTCAAACCATGCAAACAACCTTTTCACAACGAAATCACTAGTTGGTGATGGAATCTAACGTCACAGAGATCAATGTGAAAAGTGGTTAGAGATAGAGTTGGTGGAACAAGTTACCCTGAAAACTTGTTTAATGGTCATGACCTGGTGCAAGTAACTTCACATATAATACCATCTCGAGTGGAGTACCCTCCAAGAAATCCCAAGTGATCATAGCCAACGAATGTTTCTAAGTACAATAGGGACTCCCCCCCCATCATCACCTTAGGTAAAAGCCCTAATATTATGGTCACTAAGGTTACCACGTACAACAACTTGGCCTGGGGTGATAGTCGTAAGTCATATATACATGCAAGAGCTAAGTAATAAAGCTCAATCCCCTTGAAAAATTCTTCAAAGCAAGGTAGTTCTTTCAATTGAATCTCAAGTTCCTTTCGACATCGTTTATAATTTGTATATATTTCTATGAAACAAGGTCAATTACTTCACTAGGTCCAATATGACCACGTGCTTGACTCTTGTATAAGAGGAGCTTCCCAAAGACAAATTATAGCAAATGGAATTTTCTCCCTATGACAAGCTTCTATTGTTTGTTTACAACTTTGGAGCATTAACTTTCACTCCTACTCTAAAGCCCTACACCTAATCTAATGTATATGTCACTACGATAAAAAGATTAAAAAGACTAATTGATTTGATTAGTGTTGCTTTTAAGTTTGTATTTACTCAATAGGTCGATGGACATGAAACCAATGGTGTTATGACCTGAATTAAAATTGAATGCAATTGGATATGAGAATGTAATCATTCCAATCAATGAACTTCTACACAAAGAAAGGAAAAAATTTGCATTCGATTCCCTAATATGCAAAACTCAATTTTTAACAACTCTTTTATAACAAAAACACTTTGTTCAAAACACCATAAAAACTCTTATAATATGCAAGACTATATATTTGTTTTTATATACATAATGAACCACACAAAAATGCAACCAATTTGTTCTGACAAACAATTGACTTAAGAAAAAACTTCCTTTTTTGTGAAAAAACATTATTTTATGTAAAGGAATACAAACTCTTTACTAAAATATAAGAACAAAACTTTGAAATATTCATTGAAATGAGAAAGAAGGAAATGGTTGATTTGAATATTCAAAGCAACGAAACTATCATTCTTTCAAAAATTCAATGAAACAAACAAATCAAAGTAATGCAAATTTTCCAAAAAAATAAAGTCAAACAAAACCAAAACAAAGGATTTGAACTACAAGATACTGTCAATAGACCCAAAAACCAAACTAATATTTAGACCCAAGATCAAACAAACAAAAACTTAGGAAACAACACACACCAGTGTGATAGTCGCAGCTATTAACAGAAAAAGTGTGATGGCATCGCACTATCTTCCGCAGGAAGGTGCGACAAGAGCAAAAATACAAGAAAAAAAAATAAAAAAATAGAAGACCTTCCAGATCTGGGTTTTAAAAATCAACAAAGGTTGACCAGGGACTCATAAAAAAGGTCAACTTTTCAGAAAACAAGGGAGTTGTCAATTTGTTTAGCGGGCAAAACTTATCTTGCTGATAGGACAGATCTCCCTAGACTTGGGAACCATGTCTAGAAACAAAAAGAAAAACACATAAAACTTTCTCTATGTTCATCAATATTAAACCATAAAAGCAAGGAATGGAATGAATAATCCATATTGTTTTTATTGAAATGCTTGATGATGATCCTCACTATTGTTGGATGCAACTTTCAATCTTTTCTTCTATGCTCTAAATCAAAACTTGCAAAGACATCAACAAACAAATGATCAAATCACATGTTATACAAATGATTTAATATAACCCATACAAGTGATCAAGGAATATTATACGAAACATGATAACAACGGACAATGAATGTTACAAAGAAATATAGTTTGTATTAAACTGAAGAAAAGGAAAATTAAAATTAGGCCTTGATGTTGAAAGCCTCCTTCCAGTGATCCTCAATACAAAACCTTGTAATCCAAAAGTATCCAATAGATACTTGGACATAGGTATAGTTCAGGAGTCAGAAATGGCAACCCATTTGTCTTCGAGTGCATTGTACTTATAGGGAAAGGGTGGAAGTTGAGACCCACTAAGGAAGGGGTGAGATCCATAAAGGGAGGGATGAGATCCATAAAGGGAGGAATGAGATCCAAAATAGGAGGAATTCAAGCCCAATCTCCACCACTTTGGAGTAGATACAATGTACAAGGCTTCTAGAAAGGAAGCTTCTTTACCTTTTTATTTTTATTCTTATCCGTGTAAGAAGATCGTCGCCGTTATAATGAAGGTTAGTTGTGATGATATCACTCTTCGTTTATTATTCAACATGCGACATCACAAGTTGTGATCTTGTCACCTGTGACGACCACTAAATTTAGGGTTTTTGAGGTAAATACTCCAAGATTCTTTTACTCCATGGAGAGGTATTTATTCCATATTTATAGGGGATTCATGAAAATAGTTCATCGAATAGTGAAATGTCCATATTTAGCATTGTTTTCATGGATGGTGAGAAATTGATTTGTAATAAGGGGGGGGGGGGGGGGCCTACCTCGATCATGGTTGTTGAATGAGATGCAAGAGATCGATGGTCAAGATTAGGGTGGAGCCTCCCCCATGTGACATCAACGAGAGTAGGGTGAGGCCCAGCAAGTTGTTGGATGGGCAGATTGATGGTGGGTCATTAGATTGTGACCCGAGAACCATGAATGGGAACCAAAATAGAGGACCCCCACTTGTGACGTTAGCGAGGAGGGGGTCTGTTCTTGCACGCAAACCATCTGATATGGAAAAACATTAGTAATTGTTAGAGCATTGCCCTGGAATCACGGGATAGAACCAGGATAACGGACCCCCCTGTGACATCAGCAAGGGGAGGGGGGTTCTGATATTGAATAACAGTCGTTGATTGAATGGTTTCTTATGGGTTGTCAGATGGCGGAGGGATATGCATATTATGTATATTATATGAGTGATATATATATATATATATATATATATATATATATATACACACACACACACACACACACACAATACACCCACATGAAGGGGTGGGGATTAGAACAGGGAATAAGGTAATGAGACCTGCCATGAGGGCACCACGTGGGTGCCAAGTGGCAAGAAAATAGAGGAGACATGGATAAATCAATAAAAATTTTAAGGGAAATAATTTGCAATCTTGGAGTCCAAATTGGACAAAATTTATATCATTGAAAATGTCTCACTGAGATAAATGTGATGAGGAAATCCAGAGTGATTCTTGGGGAACTGGGAAGATTTTTTTTTTACCCCATTTCCCTAACTACACCAGGGAACTTGGGTGAACATATTGAGCACACTCGCAAGGGTAAGGAAGTGTGTTTACAGGTGGTATTAGAGCATCTACGTTCAATCCTTGGACTAGATGGGCTCTATAATGGAAAAAATAAAGGCTAGATTCTTTCCAATCCTCAAGAATAAGTTGGTACTTTGTTATAGAGCTAACAGAGAAAAGGAATATCACATTGAATTTTTCAAAATGGATAAAACAAATGTTTAGGTGTTAAAATTCAATCTATGATTGATCATTGTGTGAGATAACAATTTGTGTTGACTGATATATTTTGTTGACTATGTGTGCATATGTAGTAATTCTACTAGATTGATGTTTGATTCATATTGAAGTACTAACATGAATTGTTTGTTTCAGCTAGCCCTACCAAGTGGCTCCACAAAAGCAAGTTCATGGTCATGATTTTTTTATCTAGTTAAGCTATGATATATCTAATAATTGTGTGTGAATGAAAATACATCACATGCTGGAAATTACAATGAGAAGCAAACAAATGAGTAGCAACATGGTCTAATATAGTTCTAACAGGTCTCAGCATGGGCATTAAGAAGCTTCAGTGGAGAACAAGGGAGGAGCAAACTCTCCTGACTAGATGGATAACTTGAGGAGCCTAAGGGGTGATATTAGGAGTTGTAAGGCAAATAATGAAAGGTTGGTAAGGGTTTAGGAAAGGAAAGTTGAGGTTAATGTAGTCATTCTACAAATCCTTTATAACTTATAAATACAAAGGTGGTATGATTTGGGGATAGTCATAGAGACAGGAAAAACCCTTTGGACCCAGAAGAGAAAACAAATGGGGCAGATGGTAGTAGGCCTAGGAAGAGGCGCAGATGGGAAAGTGAAGACACTGTGAGAGGGAATACACCATTGAGTACCCAAGAGAGAAGAACTAGCATTTATGGGCATCACTCCAGTAGAACTTCTATCTCTACTACTAGGAGGCATCATCATCATCATTGTCAAAGAAAGAGAGAAAGGGACTATATTCCAAAAGAATTTAAGAAGGCCAAACCACCTACATTTGATGGAAAAATGAAGAAATTTGAAGATGCAGAAGCTTGGTTGTTGGGAATGAATAAGTTATTCAAATCCATAACTATTCTAAGAACATGAAGGCAAAGGTAGCCACCTATAATTTGAAAGGAAAAGCAGACACATGGTGGAAATATTTGAAGAATGTTAAAGGAGTAACTGAAGAGGAGTTGACTAGGAGTGAATTTTAAAGGCTCTTCAAGAATAAATATTTATTAGACAGATATTATGACAACAATGCAAAATAATTTTATGAACTTAGAATGGAACAATTGTCGGATGACGAATACACCACCAAGTTTCTGGAACTGTCGAGATATGTGCCATATATTAAAGATGAGAAGGAAAAAGTTCAAAGATTAATCAATGGGTTGCCTCTATCAGTCAAAGATCGAAATGAATTTTATGAACCTCATACATTAGAAGATGCCATTAAAAAGTTGAAGCATTGCTATGAACAATCAAAACATAGGCTAGAGTTCAAGGCTGATTAGAAAGCAAAGATATGCAATAAAGATAATAATAAATAAAAGTAAATAAAATGGCACAAGGAAATACCAAATAAAAAGGAAAGTGTGAACACAACCAATGTAATTATATCACAACAAAAATTCAACTCAGTTGATAAAGGTTATGCACACTAGCCTGTGGGAGAGCATTGTGGGTTTGAGACCAAGGAGCATTTGCGATGTTGTACTTGTGGAGAGAATAATTACAAGAAAGATTGACCACATCAGAAAACACAGGACCACAGATCTATGATGCACAGGAGGCTCGTACTATGAGAGATATAATGTAGAGCATACCCATAATATATGCAGTTGTGGACAATTGATAGAAAGATTGTTGGGCCATGGAATTGCTGCCTTTTTGGACACATTTTCCTATTCCTTTTTCTCCATTTTTGACCAACAAGACCACATTTCACCACTGTAACAACCATTATTCACTTAAGTATGTCATTTTCCATATGTCACTTTATAATTTTTCTTATAATTTGGCATAGGAACTACTGTCTTAGGAAAATTTTATTATAAAATTGACATATAAGATGTTTCAAGTTTAAGTGATTTGTTGAAGTTGTTGTTACAAGATTTCACTTGTAGTTTCCTTTATCAATTTAGACAAAGGCTCCGAGAAATGTTGTTGATACATGAACAGTTTGCCTTGGGCATGTTGTTTTCTCTAATTAGTTGCATGCATCAAATATGGGAGTGCACCAAGTCTAAGCCAACTCGACCATCGAGACATATTCACAAAGTATATAGCTCGAGTAGCTAAGATTTTCTACAAAGATCATTGTAATTAAAGGAAATTGTTACAGGTTTACCCTTGCCATGGAAATTGTTATGAAATGCCCAAATGTATTTTTATTCTAAGATCACATGAGAATCGAAAGATTCTCATGATGGTCTTCTTGGTGTAATAAAAAAACTATAAAGAAGAGAGTTCTCTACCCACGGGGAAGCGGGAATTGGACAGATAGGATTGGGAAAAGCACTAAGCTTCGCAATCCTTGTATTTTTATTAATGCAAATCTCAACCTTGTGCCATTATATCTTCCATTGAGTAGGTTGTATGCTATTTAGTGCACCAGACCTTGTTGAGGAGGAAGGGCCCTCCTTCTTAGCAGGGATCACTGGTTAAGTAGGATACAATAATTATTTGTATTATTTATTCTCAGTTATGTGATTGTTGTTACTATGAATTTTGTTCATGAGTTGTTGATTACAAAGAGCTTTTGAATGGCATGACAACATAGTCCTTGATTGGTTCCTCTTAGTAGTGTAGCAGTGAGTTATTTACTCTTCTATTATAGTTTGGATTGCACTTTATTTGAATGAGTGCATTTAACATTGATTAAGTGATAGAAAGGTTTACAAGAGTGTTTTTTATGAATGAGAATGGTTGTGTAACAAATTGGTTTATTTTGAAATTGTGTGACTCTTTTATGGTTGTGTTGCAGATTATAAGAGCCTAAATGTTTGCTAAGAGTGCAACAACCTTGGTTTGAGATTTATTTTTCTAGTTATCATTTCCTTTGCATAGAATTTGTGTGATAGCCTTAAATATAGCCTACCCAGATTGACAATTAAGGTGGGAGTGGACGTGTTACTCTTATTTAAAGCAACAATTGTTTCACCTGACATTTTGGTGCTATTGTCGGGGAGGCTATTAAGGTGCATATGTGTGACTAGATTATTTGCATGCATTAATTGGAAGTGTGATAGATGTGTTCCTGATTTAGAGGTTTTCGGGGGGTAAGAAAAGAGGTAATAACAAGCGCATTGCTTTGACATATTGAAGCAAGCTCGGCCTCACTTGGATCAGGGCACACAGGATTGCATGGCATGAGTGGTGAAGGAGAAAAACACAATTCCCCTAAGAAAACTAACCGTGCAGGTGGAAGAGGACACAAAAGGAAGAAAAATAATCGAGATTTGGGAAGAAAAACTTACATATATGAAACTATTTCGAAGGCTGAAGCAAAATCCTCCACCCAAGGAAAGGTGAAAAAAAGGAAAGAACCTATTAAGATTGCCCCATGGAAGATAGGATCTCTTGATACATTTGTACTATGCAAGGAAATAGAGTTTGAGGATATCTAGTCCTTCTGTAATAGCAGGAGGACAGGATCAAATTCTAAAGGAAGGTTACAGGGATACAGACTTAATTGATCAAGAATTGACACTGGAAGAACAATTGTTTGATCATCATACTCTGGACTTTGGCAGTGTAATGAAACAACTTGTTGATACAAAGAATAATGAGGATTTGTTAAGATCATCAGAGCCATCTGAACAGCCTGAGCAAGTTGAACAACCTGAGCAGCCTGAGTAGCCTCCATCACCGAAGGAAGGACAGCCTCCTTCATCAAGAAAAGCATCTGTAACAACTGCTTTTTTTATTTTCCCATTGGGAATCTTCAAGGGTAGGCACCCCCTACTTTTCAAGGTATGGTTTCAGAAGACCCTGACACATTCTTTTTTTAGTTTTATTTACTTTGTAGTAGTTATGTTGCACCACTAAGGAACAAAAACTAAATCTATTTCCAACCACATTAAAGGGGGTAGCATTGAAATGGTTTATGGGACTCGGTGGGGGGTCTATTAGTACCTGGGATGCAATGAAGAAAGTTTTTCTAGAAAAATACCAAGATTACTATCATTCTAGGGACTTGAAGGATTTAATATTTGGGATTACCTAGACACCATATGAGAATTTGGAGGAATATGTTGAACGCCTTCAGTATAATTTTCAAGGTCTCTGCATAGCAATTTGGATAAGGAGATGGCTAAGAAAATATTGATAAAGGAATGAGATATGGTTGTCTTAATATGCTAAATCTTTTGGGGAAAGAAGATATATCTAAGGAGTTCTATGATGCCTCTGCTAGGTTTTTGAAGTCAACAAATAGGGGTGAAACTATTGCAGAAATTGGGAATTTGTTGGAAAACTTTTAAACTGAAATCACATGTTCAATGTCTTCTTAACTTGATGTATTATAGGAAAAGCAACAATAGAGAGAGGTTGAGCAAGCATTGACCATTTTCTTCTCTAAATGTCCAAAGAAGCACCCCTTGATAGAGTGCCCACTTAAAAGTTACACCATATTATGTAAATGAGATCATTTTACAGAGCAATGCCCTTCATTACCTAGACTCAAAGCAATTTATAACGAAGCAAGGGAAGATGTTGAAGCAACTTACTTTGTTGGATCAAATAAGACATGGCAATCTAGACCAACATGTATGATGCAAGACTCATTTCCTCATTTCAAGTCTTGGTTTAATGTATATAATGTTTAACAACCACCCCAGTAGTTTCAATATCCAACAGTTTCATGGCATCCCCCTAACCCTTCTTTGGTTCAATATCTTATGCCTTGGCCCCAGTGGCATGTTTCTTCATGGCCTTAACCTTGGTGAGGACCTTCTCTCCCAAACCAAATGCATGTGCAATTACCAATGGAGCAGCATTTACAACTCCTTTCCAATGTTCCTATGAGTGCTCCATTACTACGCCCTCAAATGCTTGCACAACCCAATCCTAACCCTGATAATAAGGTAATACAACAAGTAGAATCCTCAATTTTTCCTACTTATTACATTTCGTCAATAGAATGTAATGATTCAACTTTGCTTAGGTAGGACAGTAACCTCCACTCCTCCCCCAGTTATAATAGAAAATGAGGAAGAAAATTTGTTAGGACGAGGAGATGTGATCCAAGGGTATGTGGGAAAGCAATAGGTTTAAACAATAGGTGATGTTTTTAATGTTGAACTAGTTGATAAGGTTGTAACAGTCTGTACTACAGTTAGTGTTCCCTTAACAGTCAATGCCACTGTAACAATAAATGTTTTCCCAACTATGAAACCTGACATAACTACTAAAAGTGAGACATCTTTATGCCCTCCTTATCCTGAGAGACAGGTTGAAGCTAAAATTATTATTCAAGATGAATTTGACTGCCTCACATAATCAAATAATTTTCATGTTTGAATTCCTTTGCTTCAAGAAATTCGGTACGTTCTTTTTTATGCTAAAACAATTAGTGAATTGTGTGTTAAAAATCCAGGTAGAAAACGTCGGGACCCTCGTATTGTGCATGTCATTGTTAAATTATATGAGTTAATACTAGGAAATAATGTGCCCACTAAATATCAAGACCCTGAGAATTCCACTTTGATTGTCCACATTGGTGGAGTATCCCTTTTGAATACTTTGATTGATTCAGGGGTTGCCATCAGTATAATAACTAAGAAAGCAATGGAACTACTTGGACATTATCATTGAGGGTCTTTCGTTGTGAATTATATTAGATATCATTTTTTGGGATTCAAATGTGTTAAGAAAGTCATTCATCTATGACCATTTCCATGAGAGGTAGTCGTAACTGAATAATTTCTCATGATTTTTGAATAGTTCACTTAGCACTCATTATATCAGGTGATGCTCATAGGCGTGAAGAAGTGGGATTGAAACTAGTGAAATGAATTCACATAGCGTCAATCATCACTTCCAGGGCTTGCACCCGGTAACCAAGACTTCCCGAAGGTCACCCATTCCCAGATCGCCTCTCGCTCAAGCGCAATAAAAAAATCTGGTGAGGAAGGATTTTTTTATGAGTTTGCTACACATGATATACCTACCACCTCTGGTCTTAAAAGTATACTTGTAGAAATTGAGCCTGGAAAAACAATTAACATTAATCCTAATTTATCTATTGAACAAAGAGAAAAAAATAGTGGTGTTACTAAGAAAGAATAAGGAAGCTTTTGCATGGGATTATAAGGACATGAAGGATATCCATCCTACTTTATATAGTCATCATATTTAAAGGAAGGATCTCGGCCTGTCAAGCAACCTCAACGTATAATGAATCCAGCTTTAAAAGGCATTGTGAAGGAAGAACTCCATAAACTTTTGGATGCAAATTTCATCTATCCTATTTCTGATAGTCAATGGGTATCTCCACTAGTTATTGTTCCTAAGAAAAATGGGAAGTGGAGAATCTGTGTGGATTACAAGGAGTTAAATAAGGCCACTCAAAAGGACCATTTTCCATTACCTTTCATTGATCAAGTCCTAGACACTCTATCTAGTAAGAAATTATTTTCTTTTTTGGATGGATTTAGTGGTTTTAATCATATTCAAATTGCCCCTGAATATCAGGATAAAACTAACTTCACTTGTCCCTAGGGTTCTTATTCTTATAAGGTACTACCTTTTGGACTGTATAATGCACCTGTGACCTTTCAACGAGCAGTATTGGGATTTTTTGTTGATATGGTTAATGACTATTTAGAAAATTGTATGGATGATTTTACACCCTATGGGAGTAGATTTGATGAAGCCTTGAATAACCTTGAAAAAGTACTCAAGTGTTGCATTCAAACCCACTTCTTTCTCAGCACTTAAAAATGCCATATGATAATGACTAAGGGTATTGTTCTGGTACATTATCTTTCTACTGCAAATACTCAAGTGGATCTGACAAAGGTAGAGGTAATTTTATAAGTTCCTACTCCTAAATAACAAAAAGAGGTGCATAGTTTTTTAGGGAAATCAAGTTATTATAAACAATTTATAGAGAATTTTTCTAAGATTTCATTACCATCATTTTCCCTATTAACAAAAGACAAGGAGTTTGAATGGACTAATAAGTGTAACAATGCTTTTGTAGAACTGAAGAAATGTGTAACGACAACCCCTGTTTTGAGAGGAGCAGATTGGAATTTGACATTCCACATCTCTACTGATGCTTCTGATACATCCATTGGAGTTGTGTTTGGCCAGCAAGATGGAAACAAACCATAAGCTATCTACTATATCAACAAGAATTTGGCTCCCGCAGAGGTAAACTATATTGCTATAGAGAAGGAATTTCTTGTTCTTATTCATGTTATTAACATGTTTAGGCATTACATCATTGATTATCAAACTTTTGTGTATATAAATTATTTTGTTATCAGATTTTTAATGAACAAACCTATTACAAATGCTAGGGTTACTAGGTGGTTGTTGTTACTCCAAGAATTTGATATTACTATTATAGATAAATCTGGAAAAGACAATGTTGCTGCATATTTTCTTTCTAGGTTAACTTATGTTACTAATGATCTATTTGTTGAAGATTCCTTTCCAGATGAGTATCTATTTGCAGTATCCACTTATTCACCCTAGTATGTAGATATTTTTAATTACCTTGTTGTACGAAATTTCCCTCATCACCTTTCTCCTAGAGAAAAGAGAAAGATTATACAACGAAGTGCCAGATATTTCTGGGTGGATGGAAACCTTTTTAACATTTGTTTTAATCGACAGATTAGGATATGTGTGAGGGAGGATGAGATATATGATATCATCAAGGATTTTCATGATGTACCTTGTGGGGGGGGCTTTTTCACACAGGAGAACTTTTAATAAGGTGTTCCAGATGGGCTACTTCTAGCCTACTATATTTTGAAATGCAAGGAGGTATGTTCAGGGTTGTCACAGATGTCACAGAATGGGTCAGCCTACCCAATCAAATGAGATGTCGTTAAAGCCTCAACTGGTGGTGGAACCTTTTGAGAGATGGGAATTAGATTTTATGGTACCGATTAATCCACCATCTCAGCAAAAGGCCTATATTCTAGTTTGCATAAACTATGTTACCAAATAGGTAGAGGCTAGAGCACTTACTAGAGCAATTGATCATGTTGTTTCAAACTTTTTGTTTGAAGAAATTTTTGCTCGGTATGGAGTGTCCAAGGAAATAGTAGCAAATGGAGGAGCACAGTTTACCTCTCAGCTAATACAAGATCTTGTCAAGAAATATGGAGTTTGTCATAGGATTACCTCAACTTATCATCCTCAGGAAAATGGGCAGGTGGAAAGTACTAATAAAGCACTTGAATCTATTATTACAAGGACTGTGGAAATACATAGAAGAGATTGGGTGGAGAGACATCCTAAAGTATTGTGGGACTATAGGACAAACTAGAGATATACCACAGGATTTCCCCCTTACGAGCTGGTTTTTAGTAAGAATCCCATCTACCCCATTGAATTTGAGATTAAAAGATTAAGGACTACCTTGGAAGTGGATTTAAATCTAATTGCACCTCAAGAACAAAGGATGAAACAACTAAATGACTTAGATGAAAAGCGCCTAACAACTGTGCAATAAACAGATATCATTCAACAACAATGTGCCAAATTACATGACAAGTTTATTAAGAAGAAGTTGTTTTAGAAGTGTGACTGGGTCTTACTTTATGACTCCATGTTTAAGGATTTTAAGGGAAACTTTGTACCAAATGGTTAGGTCCCTATGAGGTAGAAGCAATATTTGACAATGGGAGTGTAAATAACAATGATTGATAATCCTCGTATATCCTTTCTTTTTAATGTACATCTATTAGGTTGTATCATGTACCTACCTCTAAGGATTCATTTGTGAACATTGTCTCAATTGCAAGTTCAGACCTTGAAGTTCTTGGGGTAGAGGAGGTTCCTCTCGTGTTGCCAGTTATTTGATTATTAAAAAAACAATTATATATATAATTTTAATGGTGGTAACCCCTTTGGGGCACTATTGGATGACTGTGATGACTAAAAACCAGTTTGTTAGCGGTCAACACCTCTTATTTCTTTGTAAAAGCATTGTGATAACTCTTTCTAATCATTTATTTGTTGTTCATGTTTTCTTGTTATAGATTCAGCTCACGACTCATCATAACTTGGTTCATATAGTTCAACCCTGATTAATATTTTTCCAACACAATTGAGTATATGACCAGATGTTAACATTGTTTATATCTATATCTTCGTACTGACATTGCTCCTACATTTGAAGACCCCTTTGGAGACTGATGATTGTTGTTTCAACATGAAAACGTTTTGACATCTTCATGGCTTATAGTGTGGTCTCAAGGCTAATATAATGATCTATTGTCATGGGGATGGATCTTTCATCTCATCATACCAGTATAATTTCACCTATGAACATAATGCCACATGGATATTTTCACAATATCATTTGGCCTACACAACCCTATGTCACTATATCGATAATTCAATAACAAGTCTTTTGTCATTTATTTGTAGGATTTGACTTAAGAAGTGACATCATTATCCTAATGTACATATTCGAGTACGATTGTTACAATAAGAGGGGGAGGAGTGTATCGTATCATTAAATGATACACTATGATTTCACCTAATTTATTATTAATCAATTGAAAATTTGTTTCACTTTACCATTGCATGATTAGACTCTGGTCCCCATTAATTTTACCACAATTACCCTTACCACCATTGTCCTCACTGTCATTTTTGGAAATTGATTCAATTGTGCAAAGTCTTTTCTTATAAGTACAAAAGACCCAATTTGGTAAAAAAGGAGTAATTGTTGTGTCTCGACATTCTCTCCTTAGCAAGTGTATGTGTGTACCAAGGAAACTATGTAACAAGTCTTTAGCAGTGTTCAGTAGTTACACTCTTGTAAATCCATGGGAGGAGCAACGTTAAGGCATGAGCCGGGCTCCATTAACATGTTGTTACAATATCTGAAAGCCTTGGAAATTTTTTGAAATGTAGGGTGATTGAGTTATTTTGAGAAGTTGCAGTTTTTTAGTGAGTTGGTTACTCTCAAATTTGGACAGGCCCTAACTAAACAATATTTTGAATTCAAGGGTTTTAGAAATGTTGTTACGAAAGAGGAAATTGCAAGAGTAATAGGGTTTCCACAGACATGGGCTCAGTGGTTTTCAAGGAATGTGGTTATTCCATCAGCTAAGGCTATGTTTTTGCAGGAAGGAGAGGAATTGGTGACTAAGGGTAGGGGCTTTGACAAAACATCTCTTTCCCTCCCTTGGGATGATGTGGCCCCTTTCATTCAAAGATTTATCATCTTTGAAGGGTGCTTTTGGATTATATTTAATTACCACTTTAAATTGTTGGCACACCTTGGGATAGGGCAGCTGATAAATCTGCCTTACTACTCGTTGAAATTTTTACAACATATGGCAGAGGTTGTGCGAGGGGAGAGACACCAAGAAAATTATGTTACCAATCATGCACTTATAAAATTGGTCATAATTCATTCATTACAGAACTAGGGGAGTTCATGGGCTAATCTAATAGCAAGTCCATGTGTGGATGCAGAGGATGATGAGAGTGAGGAGCACGAGGAAAGTGTTGAAACAACACTTGAAAGTAAGACCACACCCCCTACAAGTAGGTTTGTTACATCCTGCAAGAGCGAAACAACCACATCCTATACACAAAGTGGGGTGGATGCAGTTCTTAGACCTGGCCATCGAAACCCTAAGATATGAAGCTCTATAAAAAATTATGATGGTACATCTTCAAAAATGAAAAGGGCCCGAACAGAGCAACCTGTGGAGATGTCTAGTGCATCATCAGAAAAAGAGTTATCATAGGTTTCCTATTGAAGAGTAAAATCCAAAAGAAGCAACTTTTGAAATAGCAATAACACCTAAGCCAACAACTGAAGAAACAAGAATTTTTTAGCAAACCAAGGATGCCTCAAGACAGTTAAAAGTAAAAAAGAGGAGAGTGGAGAAGTCGATTAGTGGAAGAAACCCTAAAAGAAGGGTATGAGTGGTTGTTGCACAAAATACTACTCCAACACCTAAAGAATGCATTGTTACATTTGAACCAGGGGACCCTTATGAACAACATGATAATAGTACGCATGAAGAACCTGTAGAGAAAGGTGCCTCCATGTTTGAAGCCTCTATTGTTACACCAGAATTCAAGAATCTGGAAGAAGAACCAGTAGAAGAAGAATCTACAAAAGAGCAAGAGGATGCCCCTTTATCAGGTAAGACCAAAATTGACCCTCTTGTCCATCAAATTGAATAATTAAAAAAGGAAAATGAAGAATTAAGGAAACAACTTGACCTAATTGACAAATAGCTTCAATGTAAGAATGGAAATGGGTTATATGTGTTAGCAGAAGCAGTATAAATGACATCACCCACTAAAACAACCTCAAATTTGTGTATGGGATGTAAACAAGTTCTTAAGGAAGTTGGGCTTGCAGAATTAATTATTGTCTCAATGGGGTTCAAGTGGGAGAACATGATGAATAATTTCAACCTGTTTCTCCACAAGAACCTACTGACAATGCTACTATTACACAAGAACCAATAACTAAAATAAAGCAAACTATAATTAATTTGATTGTTTCTCGACAAGAACCAAAAGTTAAGATAGCGCAATAGGAGGAGAAATGGGATGAAGAAAATATTATTGAGTCTAAGGTTGTAACAACATCATAAATAACCCATCTATTGAGAACAACATATTCGATTTGGGAATTAGAAAAATGGAAGAAGTTAGCAATCTTCCCTAGCGATGAAGTTATTTTTTGAAACAACATGAAGAGATGATTAACACTCTTAAGAAGGAATGGGCTGAAAATTTAAGGGTTCAAGATTTTGTAAGAATTCAAAGGGAAAGGAAGCAGGAAATGGTGCAAGTAGAGGAATTGCAAGAGGAGGTGCAATTGTTACAACGAGAGAAGGAATCTATGCATGAGCTTATTGATAGCTTATTAAGTTGCAGACTCCCTTCTCCATCTTATCCTTTGTACCTGCAAGAGAAATTCTTTCTCTTTCAACTGACAACCCTTAAGGAAAAGCAACCACATTAAACAAGGAAAGTTCAAGATTTCTTGGAAACTTTTCAGAGTGCTAATTTCTCATAGCAGCATTTGTTGTGCAAGTTGTACCTACAGGATCTTGCTAGTTTTAGGGATAAGTCTTTTAATTTGATACCTTATGTGGGGGATGCTCAATTGAGGGATCTTGTGTCTTTTGCTCGAAACTAGGTAAGTTGGAAAGTTGATTACGACACTGTAACATCTAATGAGGGACATGTAAAGTTGTGCATCAGAAATTATCTTAGCTCAGTTGATGTTATTTCCAGGGCATACAACTGGATATGGCAATCTTCAGCCACCATAGCATTAGTAATGGAGCATCGGAATTTGGTTTTGCAAAGATGCCTCAGGGGATAAAAACAAGTGCATTAGAAGGGAGTAAGTTGAGATGGAATGTTTGTAGATAGGAGTTGAGGGAAGAGGATCCCTATTGTTATCAAAATTTTATGCAAGCCATTTATAGGGTTCCTCGATATGTGGATTATATTAAGAGAAGTGACACATGATGGATTGGACTTAGATTTAAATTTCCTCTTGTTAGGCTTCTGAATTATTAGTATTAGCACCCATATCATTTTATTGACAAACTCTAGGAAATGGATTTGGTCTTTTCCTGAGGATAGAGGGCTAGAGCAAAGCATGTTGCAAGATCCTACAATCTCTCAGACTTACACTATCAACATATTAGTAACCAATCACAAGGGTCTGTATGAGGACATGCAGATGCTTAAGCTTGGGGGAGATGTTGGGCCATGGTATTACCACCTTTTTGCACACATTTTCGTGTTCCTTTTTCTCCCTTTTTGACCAACAAGACCACATTTCACCACTGTAACAACCATTATTCACTTAAGTATGTCCTTTTCCATATGTCACTTTCTTAGTCTAATTTTGCTTATAGTTTGGCATAGGAACTAAATTCTTAGGCAATTTTTATTATAAAACTGCTCCAAGTGGATATTGGTGGCCACCCGCCAAGTCCACTTGGACCCCCAACATTGTTTCTTTCAACTTTTCAGTTTCCTTAATTGTATCACATTTTACTATTTTTAGCAGTTTTTTGGGTCATGAACTTCCGGAGCCATTTTGAGGCCCTAAACGACGTTTTTTTGGAAAACTAGGAGCAACATGGGTCCATGGATCAATATTTCTCTTCCTGAAGTTGTAGTTCTCGGATAGATATTTCTAACGAGATATTGTGCGTGTCAAACAGAGATCGTATGGAAAAGTTATGACCCCGGGAAGTTGATGTAGCAATTTGCCCAAACGAGGCCCACAGTTTGACGTTTCATCTTCTAGGGTTAGGTTTTTGGATGTTTAGGGTTTTCCGTTGTTTCTCAACAATAAATAGGCCTTCGAGCCTCATTGTAACATAGTTCAGAGGCATGTTGTTGCCACATCTCTTCTCAGAGATAAGCTACCATCGCCCTGGCTAATTTATTTCCATTTCTGTTTGTAAGCATATTTCAATGTTTTATAGTAATGAAATGAAATATTATTTCTGTTGTATATCTATATGTCTAGTTATCTGTAATTTGTTACGTTCTTGTTTAAATCCGAATCAGTGGCATCAAAGCGGTCTGCGCTTTCTCTGTCTTTCTTTTCATGTCCCCAACGAGGTCGGGATATAAGGAGTTAGGGCTTGAACTAATTGAACCTTTGCAAGACCAGCCTATCAAATCCCAACGGCCTCCCATGGCGGATGAAAAGAGAGATGAGAGGGTAGGAGATCCTATCAAAATATTGCTTGAAGAGGCCCTCAAGCAACAAAGGAATGCGATGATGGACAACTTTGCCCAGATCCTTCAGCGGTTACCCAGGGGCGACACATCTATTTCCAGCAGCTACTCTGGAAGCACCACACCCTTTAAGGTACAAGTTAACTTTGACATTCCCATATTTGAGCGTCAGATAGATGCAGATGCCGTAGATAAATGGTTAAATCTGCTAGAAGGGTATTTTTTTGTTCATGATTTTTTCGGCTGGGAAAAGATTACTTTCACTCTTCTCAAAGCCACCCCCCATGTCAAGGACTGGTGGGAAACCTACTGCGAGCAGAAGGATGAAAGTACGGCCTCACTATTTTCAGCCGCATCCACATGGAATTCCTTCCAAACTACCATGCTGCGGCAGGGAAGGGACCAAGACGTGCCGGAGTTTACCAATATTTTCCATACCCTTCGCACAAAGTTGGGTATCAAGGATTCAAAGTAGCATTTGGTACTCAAATACCATGGTTTCCTGCACAGGTACATCCATGAAGAAATAGAATTCCTGAACATCTCCTCACTCAGCACGGCATACCGATATGTCGTCAAGATCGAGCAAAAGTTTAAACAGAAGAAGCGAGACTTTGGATCTGTGAATCCAAAGCAAGGGAAAGGTGCCCCCAAACCGCAGAACAAAGGACAAAGCCAAGGCGGGGTAGCCCAAGACAACCCGCCAAAGCTGCAAGCAAAGAACAACACTGCAAAGCCGAAAATGGACATGAGAAAGTGGTGTGAGTTCCATAAGAGCTCCACTCACAACACAAGTGAGTGTCGGGCCAAGCAGTCACTGGTGGCCAAGCTAAAGGTTTTAGAATCATATGCATAATCTGACTCTGAGGCAGAACCCAACAAGGGGAATGAAAAAGGGAAGCATATTATCGATGCGGAGCCCAATGCCACCGTTGCCAACACAAAGATCCAGAAGGAGGGACCCGAAGATCCAGAGGACGAGGAGCGTCTCTTCCACTCCCAGATGTGGGTAAAGGTCTCCCTGCTACAGTTCATTGTCAACAGTGGAAGCCAAAAGAACCTCATTTCGGTAGAGGTCGTGAAGCGATTGGGCTTACCGACCACAGCACATCCACAACCGTACACCATCCGGTGGCTTCACCAAGGACGAGATCTTCGCGTGAGCCAGCAGTGTCGCCTTCCATACAACATTAAGCCCTTCACAGATGAGGTATTGTGTGACGTTGCTCCCCTTAATGTTTGTGATGTATTATTAGGACAACCATACTTGTGGAAGCGACATGTTGTGTATGAATCAAGGCCCCGTTCTGTTATTGTTACTTTGGGAAATAAGTTGTACAGGATACCGGAGGTAGCACCGCCTATCGCCATCTCTTTGGTTACTGCAAAACAATGCAGTAAGCTCATTTCCAAAACTAGGAAATTTGTTTTCCTGATGATATGCCCTCAACGAAAGAAGAATACGGTGGCCACGACCTCCAGACAGGGCCCCTCCACATGACTACTGCAGATGGACAAGGTCGTGGAGGAGCACGAGGACATCTTCACCTCCCCCGCAGGGGTTCCTCTACACTGTCAGGTCAAGCACTCCATCAACCTGACCCTAGGTGCACCACTGCCCAATGGACCAATATATCGACGCTCTATTCAGGAGAACAATGAAATCAAGAGGCAGATTCAGGAGCTATTGTAGAAAGGTCGCATCCGTCAGAGTTCATCACCCTGCGAGAGGCCGATCATGTTGGTACAGAAGAAAGATGGGACTTGGAGACTCTGTATTGACTGTCGGGCGTTGAACAAGATCATTGTTCGTAATAGGTACCCGATCCCACGGATTGATGACCTCCTGGACCAACTGAAGGGGGGGAATATTTCAGCAAGATCAATTTGAAGTCAAGATATCACCAGGTACCAATCGAACCCTTCGATGTGTGGAAGACTACCTTCAAAGCTAAGGAGGGCCTTTTCGAATGGTTGATTATGCCTTTTGGATTGACGAATGCTCCTGCAACCTTCATGAGGCTAATGGATGACATCTTGCGGCCATTCACCAACTCATTTGCAGTGGTATACTTGGATGACATCCTGATCTTCAACCAGAGTTGGGAAGAGCACCTCCACCACATCCGACAAGTTCTCGAAACATTGCAGCAACACGAGTTATGTGCTAATTTGGAGAAATGCACTTTTGGAATGACCGAGGTTCAGTATCTGGGATACATTAATGATAAACGGGGGGTGCATGTGGATCCAGCCAAGATCCAAGTCATTCAGGGTTGGCCATCTCCAACCACTCTAACAGAGCTCCGCAGCTTTCTAGGTCTTGCCAACTTCTACCACAGGTTCGTGTTGGGATTTTCTCATATCACTTGGCCCTTAAGTCAAGTCACCAAGGGAGGAGCAAAAGCAAAATTCTTTTGGTATGAATCTCAACAGAAGGCATTTACAGAGTTAAAAGATCACCTCTGCTCAGCACCAGTGCTCGCATTACCAGAATTGCAACAACCATTTGAGGTCGAAACAAATGCCTCTGATTATGCTATTGGGGTAGTCCTTACTCAACATGGGCATCCAGTGGCATATCATAGTGAGACACTTTCAGACACAGTCCGGAAGTATCCCATTTATGACAAAGAGATGTATTCCTTCGTGCAGGCCTGCCAACAATGGAAGCATTACATTTTGGGGAAGGAAACGGTCATCCACACAAGCCACCGACCCCTGCAGTTCATACAGACCCAAGGGAAATTGCAGAATGATCGCCATCAGAAGTGGTCCACATACCTGCAATAGTTCCATTTGAATATCAAGTATAAGAAGCGAAAAACCAATAATGTTGTAGATTGCCTCAGTTGACCACCGATCATGACGTTAACCACCGTGCTCAACTCTTGTGAGAACGAGACTTTGGATTGGCCACTTCTCTACAAAAGTAACCAGAATTCGGCCACACATACCAGAAACTCTTAAAGGATTAGCATGTTCCATATTTTCACCTCCAGGATGCCTTGTTATGCCACCTGGGTCACCTTTGTGTTCCTTCAAGCGAGCATGCCAAGATGATTTGGGAAGCACACTACAGTCGGGTTGCTGGGCATTTTGAGGTCAAGAAAACAGTGGCAGTACTGCAAAAGTATTTCTGTTGGCCGAATCTTCGACAAGATGTCAGGAAGTACATCAAATCATGCACTGCCTGCGCCATTTCCAAACCGACCATCAAGAAGCAAGGCCTCTATACCCCGCTGCCTACCCCTAGTCGACCTTGGGAATCCATCTCCATGGATTACATGTCGGACCTTCCTTCTACTAAGCATGGAAACAACTGTGTTTTTGTGGTCATCGACAGGTTCTCGAAGATGGCCATTATGGTGGCCTGCAAGAAGAATATCACAGCAGAAGCCACTGCTAAACTCTTCTTTGAATGAGTGTGGGTACACTTTGGGATCCCACAGTTTATCATCTCAGATCGGGACAACAGGTTCCTTAGTACATTTTGGTCTAGTCTCTAGTCGATGCTGGACACCAAACTCACTAAGTCCATAGCCTTCCATCCTCAAACTGATGGCCAGACAGAGGTTGTCAATAGGATGATCATACACATTCTGCGCATGTACAACTCAAAGCATCCACACACATGGGATGAGAGCCTCCCCTATGTTCAGCACAGCTACAACCGAGCTCTCCACAGCTTGAATGGCCGCGACCCTTTTTAGGTGGGCTTGGGATTCCATCCATTATGTCCCATTGATGTGGCCATGCCATTTGCAACTACTCACGCAGATTCGGCTCATGTCCAGTCTAAAACAGATAAGGAAAACAACTTCATTTAGCACATCCAGCATATTCGCCAGCAGGTCCATCACATTCTAGAGAAATCAAATGCCAAGTACAAACAGCGACATGATCAACATCGGGTGCCACACAAGTATCAGGGGGGCGACAAAGTTTGGTTGCATTTGCAAAAGGAACGCCTTACCGGAGCCTATTGGAAACTCATACCACTCCGATATGGTCCTTACACCATTACCAAGGCTATGGGAGACAATGCATTTGAGCTCAACATTCCCCCATTCCTTGGCCTGCACCCAATGTTCAATGTAGACTGCCTTCGGCCATACTTTCCAACATTACTAGACACATATGACATTGCAGAATAGCTCACACCCACAGAGTTAAATCAAGATTGCATGGAACAAGCTGCAACTGATAGGATCATGGACACACAGATCAAGCACACTCGCCAACAAAATATCCAATTGTATCGTGTTGTCAAAGCAGGACAACTCCTTCACCAAGGCAAGTGGCTCACCAAGGACCAAGTTCAACAAAAGTTTCTTCATCTCATGGAGGAACTCAACGCAATGGGGACCATTGCTTCCCAACGGGGGAAGAATTATCCAAGTGGATATTGGTGGCCACCCGCCAGGTCCACTTGGACCCCCACCATTGTTTCTTTCAGCTTTTTAGTTTCCTTAATTGTAGCACAGTTTACTATTTTTAGAAGTTTTTCAGGTCCTGAACTTCTGGAGCCATTTTGAGGCCCTAAATGACGTTTTTTGGGAAAAATGGGAGCAACATGCCTCCATGGACCGATGTTTCTCTTTCCAAAGTTGTAGTTTTTGGATAGATCTTTCTAAAGAGATATTGTGCACGTCAAACAAAGATCGTATGCCAAAGCTACAACCCCGGGAAGTTGATGTACCAATTTACCCAAATGAGGCCCACAGTTTGGAGTTTCATCTTCCAGGGTTGGGTTTTTGGATGTTTAGGGTTTTCCATTGTTTCTCAACAATAAATAGGCCTGCTAGCCTCATTGTAACACAGTTCAGAGGCATGTAGCCACCACATCTCTTCTTAGAGATAAGCTACCATCACCCTAGCTAGTTTATTTCCATTTCTGTTTGTAAGCATATTTCAATATTTTATAGTAATGAAATGAAATATTATTTCTTTGGCATCTCTATATGTATGGTTATATCTGTAATTTGGTGCATTCCTGTTTAAATCTGGATCAAAAACTGGCATATGGGTTGTTTCAGGTTTAAGTGGTTTGTTAAAGTTGTTGTTACAAGATTTCACTTGCGGTTCCCTTCATTAATTTGGACAAAGGCTTCGAGAAACATTGTTGATACACAAATGTTTTGCCTTGGGTATGTTGTTCTTCTCTAATTAGTCACATGGACTGAATTTGGGAGCGCATCAAGTCAAAGCTAGCTCAACAACCGAGAGATATTTATGAAGTATACATCTCGAGTAGCTGAGATTTTCTACAAAGAACATTATAATTAAAGGAAATTGTCACAACTTTACGCTAACCATGGAAATTGTTATGAATTACTAAATTGTATTCTTATTTTAAGATCACATGAGAATCAAAAGATTATCATGATAAAGAAGAGAGTGTTGGCATTATGAATTATGTGTTGTCCTTGATGGAAATCTACCTAATGAGTTGTCCTTGATGACAACCTGTTGAGTCCCAAACCTGCATCTTCCCTATATACCTTTTCAGCCTTCTTTTCCATTTACTTGATCCACCAAGCTGTCAAATCATTGCATATTAGTCTAAAAAGAGCTTATAAAATGGTTTCCTAACTATGTTTGTGATTGATGTTTGATTTAGATTTCTATTCAATCAGCTGCGGAAACTTGTCACTTTCCGCAGCTAGCTCAAGTTTCCGCAGCCATTTTGTTAAAGACTATGTTACAGGTGTCCAATGGAGAATCCGGCCACATGGGCAAGCTGCAAATGACATGTACATGGAGCGTGTCCCCTTGGTTCAGCCGAATCACTCACAAACAGCCATGGTCAAAGACGGTCAAAGGAGTGGTCAAACTAAGAGTTTTGCTGTGGCACGGCTCCGTTTTGCCCACGTGAAGTTTTACGTGGCAAGATCCTCAATCTCTGGAGGTGTGGTAACACCTGTGGATCAATCCGTGAACCGAATCGAGCAGCCACCACTCCATGGATTTATCTGTCATGATTACCATACCGCTAGATCTTAGGCCGTGGAGATTTACGTGTCTGTTTGGCAGCGTAGAATCTAGGAATCATTTATAGCATTTTCACTTATAAATAATGCGTTATTATACGCTTGATAGCTAGCTTTTCATGTAATCTTGACTGTGTTTACGAGCCCCACTGTACCGTGCTCTATTTCTATGTTTTTACTGCACTTTAATATATGATAAGACAACATTCTTGAGTTCAATTTGTGACTAAGTATTGATTGGTTGAGGTTGCAGAAGGCCCCTGTACACCAAGGCTCTGTATCTACTGTATAGTTTCTCGCTTTCTTTCATTATGTTACTGCTTTTGTAATCAGTTGCTTGTGTATATATTTCCTGATGTTTATAACTAACTGTTGTTCATCTTTTCTTTTATGCTTTCTCATGATTGCTAGCTGATCAGTATTTTCTCTTTCAGGTTCTTGTAGGCAGCCCGGGAAAATTACATAGTTTTAATGACTACTGACATGAGATCATCTTGTCCTTTCTGCTGATTCATTTACTGAGTTTTAATTCCAGCATTGTCATTTCTTTCAGCTTTGCTTATTTACTTTTCTGCAACTTAGATATCATATTACTCATCTGTTTATGATTTCCTTCCTATAGCCAAGCGACTCAATTAGTGAGGAATCAGAATATTATTTGATGTAGTATGATTTAGTTTGCTTTCCTGCAAGTTAGTGATTAAATTACTTATGTCATTTTCAGGAATTGAAATATGAATGAGTAGTTAAATCTTAGTTTCATTTTATGTAATTTGATTTCCTGCAATTTAGATATCATATTACTCAGCTTGTTTATGATTACTTCCTATAGCCGGAGCGAGTCGAAAGGTGAAGGGTCAGAATGTGGGTTGAAGTAGTGTGATTTAGTTTGCTTTGCTTTCAGTCTTTGAATTGCTTTGAGTTCAGTTTTTATTTTCTTTTTATACAGCAGTAAGGATACTGGGCTTCATTGTCACTAGTTCACTGTTTTGGTAAATTTTATTTTCTTTTGAGAATTGATTTCATCACAGTCAGTTTGAAACCTTCTTTTTGATAACTTTAAAGTTTGGAAAATCATTGTAGAAATCACCATTACCATCCATACTTGACCTTCAATCTTGCCATCTCACACTAGGGAATCCACAGAAGATAAACCAAAAAACAAACCAAAAACTCAAAAACGACAAAGAACTAAGAAATCGGTTATCTTGCATATACAGTGCACTTCACTTCAGCAGTTTACGACTCCCGGATTGACATTTTAAATAGCAATTTAGGACACACTAAATTGACCAAACATTTTGGTGATGTTTCCGGGGAAGTGAAACTAGGTAGCCAATTTCTTTAAAAAAAAAAAAAAACAAGAAAATTTCGAGGAAGGAAAATTGATAACTTCTCAAATTATGCTCTCCTCTTGCACCTAGTGTGATCTGGAGGATCGGAAAAGAGAGAGTTATTGGTTTAATAATTTCTTGAGTATGCTCTCTTCTTGCACCTAGAGTGACCTGGAAGATCAGAAAGAGAATTATTAGCCCGACTTGAAGAAAAATAAAAAAAATGACATGCATAGAGCAAGAGATTCTAGGGGAAGGTTTTTAGCTAGGGCCAAGAGTTCGATTTTTAAAACTCCATCTACTTCAAGGAATAAACAAGAGACACCTCCATCATCTCCAACTTGCACTCCTAACCTTAGGATTCCTGGAGTTAAAGAGGCAGTATTTGAATTAGGAGACTCTCCCACACCATCCATCGAATCTGAATTAGAAAAAGATCCTTTCTTTACTTCTATAGGGAGAGACATTGTAGTTGAAGAAGTAGAATCACCTGAAGAAGAAGAGGGAGAAATTCCTCCTTGTTTGCCATTAGTAGAGGAACCAGAGGACCCTGAAGTCTCTGAGGAAACTATCATGACAGAGGAAGTAGTAAACGGATTCGGTAGAGGTAGAGGTAGAGGAGGAGGAGGAGGAAACAATGGAGGAGGTAGAGGTAACAATGGGGGAAATAGGGATGGAGATAACTCATTCGGATTTCCTATAGTTGATGAGGATTCGCAAGCAACAATGAAAAACATCTCACCATCTGTCCTCCCAAACTTTCATGGGTTAAGAAATGAGGATCCTGAAACATTTCTATTTGAGTTTGAAGTCGTGTGTCGAACTTATGATTATCTGGAAGACTCTCAAAAACTCAAATTGTTTCCTTCAACATTGAAAGGAGCTGCTTTGAAATGGTTCATGGGATTAGTCACTCAATCCATTAGGACTTGGAATGATATGAAACAAACATTTTTGGATAGATACCTGGACTATTGTATGCCCACCAATCACAAGGATGAGGTATTCAAAATGGTGCAAAGAGAAGATGAAAACTTAGAGGATTTACTTGAAAGATTTCAATACAACCTGAAAAGAGCAAAATTGAATAACTTAGATGAGGAAACCTTGAAAGCCCTTCTATTAAAAGCCATTAGAGATGAATGGATAGATATTTTGAAAATGATGGGAAAAGGAGATATATCTCAACTTCCACTTCATTATATAGCAGAGCTATGTGTCCATCTCTCAAGGGGAAAATCTAAAACTGGAAAAGGGCCTAGAGATCCTTCTCTCATTAGAGCAAATAAATCTGCAACTGGATCAGTAAGTAGGGCTGAGATTGGCAACATGCTTGATGAATTCAAAACTGATATCTTAGGGAGTCTTAGTGAGCAACTAGACACCCTTAAAATACAAAACAAGCAGAAAGCACAAGCTGAAGCTTTGGCCATCTTTTGCCCAAAATGTAGAAAGAAACATGCTCTAAGGGAATGTCCCTTGGATGCAAAATTTGTAGAAACATGTGTGATTTGTTCAAAAAACCATGAGACCAAGGATTGTCCTTCAATTCTTGGGCTCAAAGTTGTCTTTCAAGAAGATCCAAATTCAATTGAGTCTCTCTGTTTTGTTGCAAGGAGACCTTGGCAGGGGCAACAAAATCAAGGGTTTAACAACTCTATGAACTTTCAACCCCCACCAAATTGGAATCCTTGGCAACAACCTTGGTCCCAACCTCAAAATCCTTTTCAATCATGGGTACAAGGTATGCAGAATCCTTATGGGAGATTTGCTCAATTTTATCAATATCCTCCATCTTTTCAAAATCAACAAGCTCCACAACTTCCAAATCATAATCCACAACTATCATTTCCATTTCCACAACAACAACAACCTTCTCAACAGAATCCAAATTCTCAACTCTTGCTTCCATTCCAACAGAAGACAAATCAATTACCTTCCCAGCCATTGCTGAACCCCAACAATAAAAACCCTCAAAATGCTTACATGGTAGAAGGACAACAATTTCCTACCTATATGATTGTTCCTCTCAATGATATACAACTCAGATCTGGTAGAGTTTTAGATAAGCCTTCTATAGATACTCAAAAGCAAAGCATTTCTGAGGAAGATTCTCTTGAAGCCAATAAAGGTTCCGAAGCATCTCTTCAAAACCCAAGCACTCAAAAAGAAAAAGAAAAAGAGTCAACCCCCACAACTCCTATAGTTGAGCAACCTGCATCTTCATCCACACCTCCTTTTCCTGAAAGATTACAAATTGACAAAGGGGTGGAAAAACAAATCTTGTTGCCTGACTATGATTTTCTAGATGAATTAAAGAATGTTTGTATCAAGATTCCCTTGTTACAAGCCATTAGAGAGATTCCTATTCTAGCAAAAACAATAAAGGAGTTGAGTCTTAAAAGACCAGGAAGGAAACCGAGAGATACAAGAAGAATCCACCTGGTAGGAAAAATTGCAGATATCATGATGGGAAAAATTACTATGCAGAAGTATGTAGATCCCGGTAGTCCAATTGTCAAAACACATACCAATGGGGTAGAAATTCCAAATACTTTGATTGATTTAGGGGCTGCTATCAACATTATGAGTAGATAGACTATGGAACAACTGAAACTTCCTAATTTTCTTTTTACACCTGCTTTACTGCAACTTGCAGATCGATCAATTATCAAACCAGATGGTGTATTAGAAGACATTTCGGTCTCCTTAGACTCTTGGGAATATCCAGTAGATTTTATGATTTTAACTCCCAAGAGTAATTTAGGAGGACACCCTCTCATCTTAGGAAAACCTTGGCTAGCCACAGCTGATGCTTTTATCAGTTGTAGGTCTGGGGATATGTATATTTCTGATGGTAATTCGACAAAGAAATTCAATCTGTATCCTCCAGCACAAGCAATTACAGAAATAGGAGATAATTAGTGGGTTGATGATGAGGATACTATACAACCTGTCTTTACCATTTCTAAAATCAGTGAAGATAGTCAAATTCTGAACACATTAGAAAACTTTGAAACATCTTCAGAATATGACCACACACAATTTCAGTTAGATTCTGACATTGAGTATCTATCATCTAGACAAATGTCTCTTTTCTCTATGGAAGAGTTTGGTAGTTCTGCCATTGAGATCTTTCCAAGTAAAACATTGAATATCAACAAAAACTTGGAAAAATCACAACAGGGAGAGCTAACCAATATCTTGCAAAAACATTCTACTGCATTTGCATGGGAGTATACCGATATGAAAGGTATTGACCTTAAGACTTGAATTCATCACATCTATATCGAGGAAAATAGTAGACCAATCAGATAACCTCAGAGAAGGATGAATCCAAACCTTAGGGAGATAGTGAAAGAAGAGCTCCAAAAACTACTCAATGTAAACTTCATTTATCCAATTTCAGATAGCCGATGGGTTTCTCCTTTGGTTATAGTACCTAAAAAGAATGGTAAATGGAGGGTATGCATTGATTACAGGGAACTGAACAAAGCAACTTTGAAGGATCACTTTCCTTTACCCTTTATCGATCAGGTATTAGATACTTTAGCAGGCAAAAAGTATTTTTCATTTTTGGATGGTTTTAGTGGCTATAATCAGATTCAGGTAGCACCTGAAGATCAAGATAAGACCACATTTACCTGTCCATGGGGAACTTTTGCTTACCGAGTACTTCCTTTTGGATTATGTAATACACCCACAACATTTCAAAGGGCAGTACTAGGAATTTTTTCTGATCTAATCCATGATTGTGTAGAGGTTTATATGGATGATTTTACAGTTTATGGTAATTCATTTGAAGAGGCATTAGAGAATTTGGAAAAAGTCCTTATAAGGTGTAAAGAAACAAACCTTTCATTGAGTCATGAAAAATGCTTTATGATGTTTACTGAAGGTATTGTTTTGGGACATCATATTTCGGGGGATGGGATTAAAGTTGATAGATCAAAAGTTGAAGTCATCTCCAAGTTGCCTATTCCAAATTGTCAAAAAGATGTTAGAAGTTTTCTTGGATTTACTGGATACTACAGAATATATTTATCGAAAACTTCACCAAAATAGCATCTCCACTCTTCAAATTACTTACAAAAGACTGTGAATTCAAATGGGATCCTGATTGTCAATCTGCATTTGAAACTTTGAAAACAAGAATATCTAAAGCACCCATTTTGAGAGGGCCAAATTGGAAACTTCCTTTCCATATTTCTACAGATGCTTCAGATACAGCTCTAGGAGCTGTGTTGGGTCAAAAGGATTTAGTTCCTTATGCCATTTACTACACCAGTAAAAATTTGACTGCCACCGAGTTGAACTATACCGTGACTGAAAAAGAGTTCTTAGCTGTTGTTCATGCAATCAATAAGTTTAGACATTACATAACAGGCTATGAAACTTTTGTCCATACTGATCATTCTACAATTAGATATCTAATGAAGAAACCTGTTACTAATGGCAGAGTTACAAGATGGCTCTTACTTTTACAAGAATTCAATATTACTGTGTTGGATAGACCAGGGAAACAAAATACATTAGCTGATTTCTTGTCTAGAATCCAAAATACTAATGAAGATTCTCCTGTAGAGGATAAGTTTCCAGATGAATATTTATTTGCAGTGACTACTAAGACTCCTTGGTATGCAGATATTGCTAACTATTTGGTTACAGGGAAGCCACCTCCACATTTATTTCCTAGTGAAAAAAGAAGAATTATTCAGGAGAGTTCGAATTATTCATGGATTTCTAATGAATTGTTTAAAACAGGGCTAGATTGTGTGATCAGAAGATGTGTTCGGGAAGATGAAATGCCTGACATCCTTAAGGCATGTCATGATGAACCATGCGGTGGACACTTTGCTGACAAAAGGACGGCCTATAAAATCCTTTTTTTAGGATATTATTGGCCTTCCCTCTTCAAAGATACAAAACAATATGTCAGAAGGTGTGACAGCTGCCAAAGAGTTGGGAGACCGACTCTTTCAAATGAAATGCCATTACAACCACAGGTACTCATCGAACCCTTTGAAATATGGGCTTTAGATTTTATTGGACCCATTAATCCACCATCTAAACAGAAGAAGTATATATTGGTATGCACTGATTATGTCACTAAATGGGTAGAAGCCAAAGCATTGCCTTTTGCCACTGAAAATTCAGTTGTTAATTTTCTTTATGAGGATATTTTTACTCGTTTTGGTGTCCCAAGAGAAATTGTGACAGATCAGGGAAGTCAATTTACATCTAACTTGATGGAGAAGCTGATGGAAGAATACAAAATCAAGCACAGAAAATCTACTCCTTACCATCCGCAAGCAAATGGCCAAGTGGAGTCTACAAACAAAGTTCTTGAGAGCATCATCACCAAAACTGTCCATTTACACAGAAGAGATTGGGCAGAAAGGCTTCCTGAAGCCTTGTGGGCCTACAGAACTACATGGAGGAACACAACAAGACATTCTCCCTATGAACTTGTTTATGGGAAAGAAGTCCTGCTCCCCATCGAATTTCAAGTCAAGACTTTCAAGATGGCAGTTCAGTTGGGGATGAATCTATCAGAAGCCCAAAAGAACAGAATAGAGCAGCTGAATGAGCTAGATGAGATCAGACAAGAAGCAATTTTAAGAACTGATCTAGTTCAACATCAAAGAGCTAAGTGGCATGACAAATACATCAAAGAGAAAAAGTTTCAAGAGGGAGATTGGGCACTACTGTTTGATTCCAAATTTAAAGACTTCAAAGGTAAATTTCAGACCCATTGGCTTGGGCCATATGAGATTGACAAAGTCTTTAGCAATGGAGCAGTAAGAATCAAGACCATTGATGAATTTCAAACTCCTCTCATTGTGAATGGCCACCGATTGAAAATTTATCATAAGCCACTCTCAAAAGAGGAATTTGTCAAAATATTTCAAGAGAATTCTACAATAAGGTTGGTGAAGAAGAATCCTTCTTCCCCAACAGCCTAGCCTTTGTTTCTTTGAGTTAAAAAAGAAAAAAAAAAAAAATAATAATAATAATAATATAAAAAATAAAAATAAAAAAAATAAAAAAATAAAAAATAAAAAAAATTGTATAAGACTAAAAACCAATCATAGATCGGCGGTCTTATACAGAAAATGTAGAGTGAAAATCAGGGACACTTGACACTATATTTTCCAAAAAAAATCTCTTCTCTCCTTTTTCCATCTTCACTCCACCTCATTTTCCATTCCACTCCATCTCCATCTCATTTTCATTTCACTTCACTCCGCTTCATTTCACCCCATTTCATTCATTTCATTTCATTTCATCAATAAAAGTCCCTTGCAGGACGATTTTCACTCAGTTAGTTATTATCTAACTATCTTTGTTAAGCTAAGTGGGTGTTGTGTCAGTTTCTGCAGCTGGTAGCAGTTTCCGCAGCCAGAAGCAGTTTCCGCAGCCACCACTATGTTTTTCAAATCCATAGTCAAAATGTTAGTGCAATAATCATGAAAATGCAGGTGTGATTGAGCCTATGCTATGAAGACATGGAGCATCTCCAAGACATCAATGAAGAGCAGTTGGTTAAAAGCTAATGAGAAACAAATGACAAGGTTTCCAAAG
Source organism: Pinus tabuliformis (assembly GCA_031772625.1). NCBI lineage: Eukaryota > Viridiplantae > Streptophyta > Pinopsida > Pinales > Pinaceae > Pinus > Pinus tabuliformis. The sequence continues at coordinate 751,964,078 of CM062810.1, read as the reverse complement.
GTATGAGCAAATTTTTTTAATCAAATAGCAATTAAAGTCACGATTATGCATAGTTATCAAACCATAAAAGCTCTACTATGTGCAATGATCGTCACGATAGCTCCATTACCCACTACCATCCCACGAAATTATTCTGCACACCATGCATTCATTTCTTAATGGTCTCATGATTGATTTTCGGGTTTAAACTCATAGTCGACTGCACTTTCATTCACCACCTGTAATCATGAGACGTGACCTATCCCATTACGGCTCCTCTCCACTGCATTTTCCACAGCCATCCATTAAAACGTGTAACATTTCGTACGCAGCCGTTAATTCAAAATCTTGACTTCACTCCATTCCCTTACCATCCTATTAAGACCATCTTCTTCACATACGTCTGCACTTCCTCTTGTGAACTCATTACGGCTGCTCATCCTCTGTTCCACCTGTAATCCCGAAGCACTCCCGTTACCTGCTATCCATCTACCGATTGCAGCCACTGTATTTTGCTATAAACCCTGCAACCGAGCCACCTTCCCTCTGCTAAACCCTCACACGCAATTGAGTTTTCAGTTGAAATTCAAAACAGAGGAAGGAATGGGACGATTACTAAGGGCAGAACCAGAAGGACCTAAATATTTAGAAGGTTACCCTCAAGCAAAAGATTTGCTGAAGAAAGCCAAATGGTTACGCTTCATCCAAAAATTTAAGGGCTATAATAAAGAGGTAACCAAAGCTTTTGCACGGTCTTTCGATGGCCAGATGGTGGAAATTGGAGACTTGAAGCTCACGGTGACTGAAACAACAGTAGCAGCTGCCACAGGCTTACCCCAGGAAGGTGAGCGATGGTTTAAAAACAAAAGCGTGGACGAACAGGCATGGAGAATTATGCTACGAAACCCAGGTATGGACACCACTGTGTTTACAAAAGGAATTCTTGTTCATGCATTGAAAGAAGAATGGGCCAGCCTGCTGTTAGTTATCCAAAAATTTATCACTTGCGAATGACGCTTTGGTTCAATGTACATGTACCATGCTATATTGTTGATGAATTAATTTGCCTTATTTCTTACTGCTAAGTTTCAAAAAAATGAGTATCACAGTCCAAAAACACATAGAAAATATAGAACCTCATCTATATCAACATGGACTTGTAAAGATTCTCATTGAAGACCAATTGAAGAAAAACAAAGATACCTGGGAACAATTCTTAATAAGAAACTACTTTCAAGAGCCATCTGAGGCATCTGAAAGTAGTACACCAAAGACACCAAGAAGGAGTAGGAGAAAAGAAAAGAGTGTCATAGTCCAAGATTCTCCTACTACTGAAACTCAAGAAGTTGGTCAAAAAGAAAAAGAGAACAGAACTAAAGACAAGAAACAGAGAAAAGTGAAAGGAAAAAGAAACATACAAGAAGTCTACCAATCACTTGAGCCATCTATAGAGGAAGATTATCAAACTTTGTCGGAGAGATTAGTGCATCTTCAAGAACAGGCTGCTATAGCAAAGAAAAAGGAAAAAGGGAAACAGAGCATACAAGACAGGAGTACTAGTCCACCATATTTAAGGAGAAGCACCAGGCTTAGAGGAAAGGGGAGTAAAACACAAGTAAAACGGCCCCACTTCATTGACTTGGGTGGGGAAACACCCGAGAAACCTCCAGCTGGACGTAGTCCACCTCGTCCTCAGCCAAGTATTAAAACTAGTCCTCCACATGTTGATGAAAGCCCTTCTCGGCCAGAGCTAGAAAGCAGTCCTCCTCCTCCACAAGACTTTGAACTCAGTCCAAGAAAGACACCTGAACTAGATCCCAGTCAACAGGAGGTATATGACTACCTTGAATCTTTAGAAAAAACAGCTGCAGGTCTGAGTACCACTCTGCCCCACATGACACCAGATGCACAAGTTCAATCCTTAAAGCAAGAGGTATTTGAATTAGAGGTTCTAAACAGGCATATCAAGCAAGAAAATGAAGCACTTAAGGAGCAGAGTAAAGTATATAAAATTATTCATGATAATACTATGCTTCATTTGGGACTATGGCAAAAGAAGAACAAGAAACTAAAGAAAAAGTGCAGAAAATTGAGCAGAGAATTGATCAATCTCAAATTCAGATGTCTAATAAGGAAACCCAGGATGGTGGTAGCACCAAAGAAGAAGAAAAGAGGACTAGATGTCCTAGCAGAGGCTTCAGAACATATGGATTAAAGGGGAATGACTAAATTTTGGTTGCATGAGGACATGCAACACCTTCACAGTGGGGGTATGTTGAGTCCCAAACCTGCATCTTCCCTATATACCTTTTCAGCCTTCTTTTCCATTTACTTGATCCACCAAGCTGTCAAATCATTGCATATTAGTCTAAAAAGAGCTTATAAAATGGTTTCATAACTATGTTTGTGACTGCTGTTTGATTTAGATTTTTGTTCAATCAGCTACGGAAACTTGTCACTTTCCGCAACCAGCTCAAGTTTCCGCAGCCATTTTGTTAAAGACTATGTTACAGGTGTCCAATGGAGAATCCGGCCACATGGGCAAGCTGCAGATGACATGTACATGGAGCGTGTCCCCTTGGTTCAGCCGAATCACTCACAAATAGCCATGGTCAAGGATGGTCAAAGGAGTGGTCAAACCAAGAGTTTTGCAGTGGCACGGCTCTGTTTTGCCCACATGAAGTTTTGCGTGGCAAGATCCTCAATCTTCGGAGGTGTGGTAACACCTGTGGATCAATCCGTGAACCGAATCGAGCAGCAACCACTCCATGGATTTATCTGTCATGATTACCATACCGCTAGATCTCAGGCCATGGAGATTTACGTGTCTGTTTGGCAGCTTAGAATCTAGGAATCAGTTATAGCATTTTCACTTATAAATAACGCGTTATTATATGCTTGATAGCTAGTTTTTCATGTAATCTTGACTGTGTTTACGAGCCCCACTATACCGTGCTCTATTTCTATGTTTTTACTGCACTTTAATATATGAGAAGACAGCATTCTTGAGTTCAATTTGTGACTAAGTATTGATTGGCTGAGGTTGCAGAGGGCCCCTGTACACCAAGGCTCTGTATCTACTGTATAGTTTCTCGCTTTCTTTCATTATGTTACTGCTTTTATAATCAGTTGCTTGTGTATATATTTCCTGATGTTTATAACTAACTGTTGTTCATCTTTTCTTTTATGCTTTCTCATGATTGCTAGCTGATCAGTATTTTCTCTTTCAAGTTCTTGTAGGCAGCCCGAGCAAATTACATAGTTTTAATGACTACTGACATGAGATCATCTTGTCCTTTCTGCTGATTCATTTACTGAGTTTTAATTCCAGCATTGTCATTTCTTTCAGTTTTGCTTTGCTTATTTACTTTTCTGCAACTTAGATATCATATTACTCATCTGTTTATGATTTCCTTCCTATAGCCAAGTGACTCAATTAGTGAGGAATCAAAATATTATTTGATGTAGTATGATTTAGTTTGTTTTCCTGCAAGTTAGTGATTAAATTACTTATGTCATTTTCAGGAATTGAAATATGAATGAGTAGTTAAATCTTAGTTTCATTTTATGCAATTTGATTTCCTGCAATTTAGATATCATATTACTCATGTTGTTTATGATAACTTCCTATAGCCGGAGCGAGTCGAAAGGTGAAGGGTTAGAATGTGGGTTGAAGTAGTGTGATTTAATTTGCTTTGCTTTCAGTCTTTGAATTGCTTTGAGTTCAGTTTTAATTTTCTTTTTATACAACAGTAAGGATATTGGGCTTCATTGTCACTAGTTCACTGTTTTGGTAAATTTTTATTTTCTTTTGAGAATTGATTTCATCACAGTCAGTTTGAAACCTTCTTTTTGAGAACTTTAAAGTTTTGAAAATCATTGTAGAAATCACCATTACCATCCATACTTGACCTTCAATCTTGCCATCTCACACTAGGGAATCCACAGAAGATAAACCCAAAAAGAAACCAAAAACTCAAAAACGACAAAGAACTAAGAAATCGGTTATCTTGCATATACAGTGCACTTCACTTCAGCAGTTTACGACTCCCGGATTAACATTTTAAATAGCAATTTAGGACACACTAAATTGACCAAACACAACCTACTTGATGAGTTGTCCTTTGATGGAAACTTACTTGATGAAGATATAAACAAGATTGGTCTATAGATGTGACTGAGTGTTTTAACAAAGGCATAGCAGTTCAGAGGTAGAGGAATGATAAAGTTGAAATTGCAAGAAGTATATGTGGGTTTTGTTAAGCAAAGTTGCATATACATGCAGGTATGAAGAAGTAAAGGTGCGTGCAGTTTCCGTACCATGGTATTCTAAATACCAAGGGTATTTACCATGGTATTTCCCTGTGGTATTGAGCCCAACAACGGATATTTTGATCCTGTCTAAGAAAACCATCAGCTGGAGTATGGTTTTGACCTGTGGTATTGGATAAGTGTAGGTTTTAACCCCATACAGAAATTACTTTCATACGAATTATAAAACACAGAAAATAAACAATGAGAGAGCATAACGCACAAAACACATATACACAGAGATTTTCCCTGGATCCCAAAACCGGGACTACCAGCTTGATTTTTCATTATGTTCCTTTCAATGTTACAATACATATTTATACATGCTAAAGCATCCAATACCATGGACCGAAAACCATCGCATCCAAAACCATGTGCGAAAAATCATGCACAAAACCATAGGTAGGTCCGCCCAACCTAATATAGGGTCCCATATAGTGGGGTTACCTACACCCCTCAAACCCCCTGTGACCCCCCACCCCCTCTCCCCGCTACACAATCGACGCAATGAAGGGGGGGCTCCGCCTCACTTCTAACCCCCCCACCTCAGTTAACTACGTTGGCTAGTCGTGGAAAGAATATAACACAACCCAACATTCTCCCACTTGTTATAGACATTTTTGTGCCTTACAGCATTGAGCATGAAATGTCCATAATCCAAGGGATCCAAAGTCCCTAAAAGTGTTGTTCCTGCCCCTAAAGGAACAAGGTCAACCAATGACAACTTCTCCCAGAAGTTCTCCACCAAAAACTACTCAGAGTCAGTCAATTCAGGATCAATTCAGATGCTCCACTAGCTGCCTGCGTTGCAAAGCACCCCAGTACACTAGCTAGGTGCGTTGCAACGCAGGTGAATGCACTACCAAGGTGCGCTGAGCGGGAAATGAAAAATGGCAGTGACATTCCGCGAGGTGGAAAGACAATGGAAGCTTCCAGAATCTTCTCCAATGACACTTGCCTCACTGAATTCGACCAGTGATGAGTAAGAGGCTCTCAGCCTCCAAGTGAAAGCAAGAACTGACAGAGAGAAGCCACAAGTCAAAACATAAGCTGACTCATCCTCTCTGCTTACATCTATATATGGATCCCTCATCCCAGAGATCCAGGGGGCTGGAATTTTGTACTTTGCAGAGAATTGTTGTTGGTTTGAGATTGAGATTAGTGCATTGGGTGATTTATGCTTTGTTGGAGGTGAGGAAGGGATTCCTTTGCTGGGAGGTAGATGCTGGATCGGGACTCACTTGGTTGTATCTCCTCTTGGACTTTCTTATCATATCAATAAAACTATTTGAGTTTCTCCTATATGCTTGTATATCAATGATGCTTTGTTATATTTGCATGTTTAGCTTAAATCTGATCCTAAGCTATTTATGAATGTAAATCTATGTTTTTGGGTAGTTTTCCTCTTCTGTGATCTTGCAGGAACTTGGTGAAGCTGGGCCAGTAAGGGAGAAGGCAGCAGGAAGCGAACAAAGAGGAGAGTGATTGGATCAACAAACTAGCGAAAGACACAGGTTAGTTACATCCTTCCTCTTCGTTTACATTTCATAAAGAAGAATACGAAAATAGTTTTCTTTGTTTGTTGCTAAGGCACTGTCACACCTTAGAGTGGGATAGGGGCGTTCTGAATAGATACTTTTCCCAACAAAAAATTGGCGACTCTGCTGGGGAGCGTATCTAGTTAGTTTATTTGTGTTTCTATTGTTGTTCTTCTCATAAACTTAGGAGTGGCGAATCGAACTGCATTTGCCATTTACAAATGCAAAGTAGAGATCTGCTACTCTAGTCCATTCACTGGGCCTGTTTATGATCTGAAAAGCTGATCCACAAATGCTCTAATGACCCTTTGTGATAGCTCTTAGTCCTCCTTTAAATCATCCCTCTGATTGTACCTTATTGATAGCTTTTATCCGGCCAAAAACCGTAGATTAAACTGCAAACTGTGACCCAGAACCCAGAGACAATTCTCGTTTCTGCTTCAGCGCAGACTCTGTGAAGAGGTTCTGCATTTCAACGCAGGTCCCGAGAGGGCTACCTGCGCTGCAATTCAGTTTCTCTGTGCAACAGGTGCGTTGATCAGCCTTTGCCCTGTGCAGCTGTGGTTCTTTGCTTCATTTTGTTCAGTTTTATCTCTGATTTTTGCAGCCTGTTATCAGTGTGTGTACCTATCTGAAAACCCCTTTTCTTTGCCTTAATTCCACCTCAGTTGTATAAAAGAAACTGTATTTGTTTTTGTGTATTTGTTACATCATTTGCAGTTTCCCATTACAAAAGTAAACTAGTCATACTGTCGCCCTTAGATCTAGACCTGTCATAAGTGTCGTTTTGATCTTAGGAGTGAGTTTGTTTGCTGTTGACAGTTGATTACGCTTTTACTTTTGTCTTTTGGTTTGAATTTATGAATTTCTAGTGTCGAAACAAGTGTTTATTTCAAAATCATAAAGTGTCGTAATCGTCCCTACTTTGTTGATTTCGAAAAAGAAGCTTGTTTGTGTTTTTCACTTGAAATCGAATTCAAATTTGTACAACAACTTTCTTTTTAGGCATCAATATTAAGAAAGTGAAAACAAATACATGCATATGTGCATTTGCATTTTGACAGTTTGCATGATTTGATTTAGGAAAAGTGCATTTACAGTGTGCTCTATGCTCTTTGAGAAAAGATTGTGTCTTTCTTTTCCCCTTGTAGCTAGGATTTTCATTGTTGAAAAGAGATAAAAGCTTGCTTATCATCTTTAGACTGCATTTAGGAATTGTATCTACATCTCGTGGTGATCCAAAAAGGCAAACTTCTAAGAAAGATCAACCTAAAATAAATTGAATGAACTTAACAACGCTTTGTAACTTAACGCACAACATAGAGGTCTAGGCTAGAGACGTGTTCCGGCGTCGTAAAACCTGGTAACTGTTGGCCTCACTGATGGATGGGTGATTCCTCCTGAGAGACGATAAGTGCCAGTACGGATTGTGCTCCCACATACCGTCGAGTATATATTGGGAGACCCCTATAGGCATAAAACCTTTATCCATAGGAAGCCGTGTCGGCCGCCCTACTGATCGCAATGCACTGAACACAGCATTCGGGAAGATTGACCGCCCGTACCCTAAAAAGTATTCTGCGGTTTTGCGATTAGTTTGGCACACCCTCTACCTAGAGCTCCAGAGCAGTCCCTTTCGTTCCTTTTCAGACTCCTTAACGGAAAAGGTCCATCTGAGCACTTGTCACTTCAAGCTCATTAAAAATCGAAGGAGACTAGAGTCATCTTTTGCTTTTTCTCGACTCTTTAAAATTGAAAAAGCAAGTTGTGTCCAAGCGTCGTTAAAATTTATTTTAAACGGAATATTCATACCCTTTTTCCTGCGTTGATCTTTAGGTTGAGAAAATGGAGCCTACCAACCAAGGAATTCCCCTTGGTGGAAATCCTAGTCCCTTCTCCTCTTGGGGAGATGTTGGTGCGCCCCATATGGCCACATTGTCGCTTCCAGGACTGACAATTGGCTTGCCGGTCTGGCTCTTCTCAACCAATGTCGTTCAGAACACCACTATTCCTGAACAGTCGAATCAGCAGTTAGACGAGTCCAGAATTTCCCACCAACCTTCTACTTCCTCTAATTCTTCTTCTCTTCCTTCCTCTTCGCGTGACGGGACTGGTAAAGCTAAAAACCAAGTTCCTAAGGAGAAAAAGGAAAAGAAGAAGAAAGAGAAAAAGAAGAAGGAGCCAAAGGCAAATAAGGGAAAACAAGTGTCGTCTAATGAAAATCCACACACAGCACTGACCAGGCCTAAATCGCCATGTGTCATTTGCAAGGGAGACCACTTTCACAGAGATTGTCCTTGCATCCCTCGGATACTAAGGGACTAGTCTCCCCGTTTGCACAATCCGGTGTCGTCAACCTCTGATGGCCATGTTGAAAGCACACCGTCAACTAGCGAAAGTGAAGTCCCAGGACAAAAAGGGAGGACTAGACCTCCCTGTAGACTGTGCGAAGGCAACCATGCCCTCCACCGTTGTCCCTTCTTAGACGAAGCTAAAAGAGTTGTGGATGATCGTCCGGTTTCACCGTTACGACTTCCTCCTGGATATAAAAAACTCTTGCCGAGTCCTTCGTTAGTTGAAAATCCAGTTGGCCCGCTCAAGTGGTCGGCTGAAGCGTCTATCATTGAGGATAAACCAACTGAATCCATACCAGACGAAAGTCAAAAGGTCGAGGCGGCAGTTGACCCGGTCTTGCCTTCAGAGGTTTTATCTTCGAATGATACAGTCACTGAGGAGAATAAGGATGACACCGTCCAAATTCTCTTCATCAACACAGACTCCGACGAACACGGGGGCAACCTACCCATTCCTTTATCGCAGGAAGGAAGTTCGTCAGAGCCGTACCCGGCCGTCTACTCGGTCCCACCACCAAGCAACCTAGTTGTATCCTTCGACTGGAACCAACTAGGCAGACCCCGTTTGCCAGCAAGCATACCATTCCGAATTATCGTTCAAATATACAGAATGGTCATGGCTGGCACCATCATTGATGAGGGGGCATCTGTGAGTATCCTTTCCTCTATTGCTTGGAAAGCGCTTGGTTCGCCATCGCTTTTGCCTGAAATGAGAAATCTGACAGGCTTCGATAAAGGAACCAGTCGACCTTTAGGGATCCTCCCCAATGTGCCCATAACATTGAAAGGGAAGACCGTTCAAATGAACGTGATGGTCGTTCAAGGACCCTTGGATTATAACCTACTCCTTGGACGAGACTATATTTATTGCATGGGAGCCATCGTCTCCTCACTCTTTAGAGTAATGTGTTTTCCGCACGAAGGAAGAGTGGTCAAGCTCGTGGACCAGCTTTCATTTCCCGGATCACGCATCGCAAATAGTCATATACCATCCCTAAATGGTCTCTTCACGCAAGAAATGTCTCAACCCACGGTCCGTCCTCCCGATGAGCGCGAGTGATTCGGAGGGATATGACCGGAACCCAGGGGGCATGCATCCTGGTCTGCTTCGGCAGGAAAACTTCGGGTATAGGGTAGGTTTCCGCGGGAGAATATGACTAGTCTGTACCCCGTCCGTGATTGGAAGAGGGGTTATTCTAGAATAAGATTCTCTTGTCAAAGTTATGTGAGTTGGCAGAACTGAGTCACTTGCCTTTGTTTATCTCGGTAGATATCGCTGAAGAAGTGTTTTGTTTGCACCGCGAATAGAACAATCTTTGGGTAACCTGAAAGAGGTAGGCCTTTCCTGATAGAAAAAATGTTTTGTCTGCAAATTGAGGGGTAACCTTGAAATCGTATTTTATACCTGGGGGCATGCAAACCTTTTGGAGTGCAAGCAAGGGGTGGCTATTTATTTTTTAAATTTTTAGGTCCTCCCTTTAAACCCGTAGGCTAACCCTTTAAACTCGTAGGATTAGTCGTTGCCGAACTTGCATAACGAAAGGATGCGGGGCAAAGCTTAGTAAGGCGCAAGCTCCATAAAAAATGGCATCTTATATGAGACATTCTTATCATATGACTGGATTAATCGAGCAGTTTTAGCACATAGTTCATGCTCGTTAAAAAATAAACATAAGACCGAGCAAGTGTTTCAATCCGCGTTTAAGCTCGTTAAAAAATGAACTATCCTCCGGTAAATAACCACCGTGAATGAAGCATTTTCAGCCATTAAAGCCTTGGTCGTGTTTGCACCGTCACCTCCACTTTTCCATTGGCCGATCATTCACCTCCATTTGATTGTTTACCCATTTTTTTTTTTTTAACTGTAACGGATATCCTTTATTTAGAAATCTGAGTGAACCAAGGCTTATTCAACCTATTTACATTGCTTTCATTTCCTATTTCCCGCCTTAGGGGATTCTGCATGCCTGAGTAATGCCTGGACCTTTCTGAGCTGCGCATTTCCGACATACAGACAAGATTTGCCGTGGTTTTAGCTGGTAATCGCTGAAGATTCTGGGACATTGGATTGCTGACTGTTGAAGACAATTAATTTCAGCCTCTGGCCATTGCTATCCGTTGTGGAGCCCTGCAGCCGGACACAGTGGCGCAAGAGCTATCCGATTTACAAGATCCTCCATCCGATCCCTTTCGGAGTGCAGGTCCTCATAGCGGGTGTCGAAGGAGTCCATCTGAATATCAAGGAGAGGAGCATATGCCGCCTTCAGTGTCGAAAGACTAGTCTCCTCTGTACAGATCTTAAGCGTTTGCAGGCCTCCCTTTTTGTCTATCTGCGCCTTCCCTGTGTGTTGAATTTGAATTGGAAAAAATTTCCCAGAATTATCTGTACTCATTTTGCTGTGGCCTGTTACAGCTGATGTGTTGATAATATCAGACATATTCTCTCGAGCATGCTCAGAATGATTCCATTCTTCCTGCTTGATGTTCTGATCTGCCCTTGAGCTAAGGTATGAAATTTGAGATAGCGCTGTTGCCATTGTAGATAAGAGTTCCCGGAGCTAATAGGCATCCTTTGTTTGCCATTTCATCTGCCTCCTTGTTCAAACTTCTGAGAATATGGAATATTTTGAAGGAGATGAAATCTTGCAGGATTAGCTTTAATCTTTTGAGGGACTTGTTGAGGATTGCCTTATTGAACTGGTCATCTGAGTTGATCTTCCTAATGAGGATTTCAGAGTCTCCGAATACTTGGCATTCTTTGATGCCTTCGTCCCGAGCTATTTGGCAGGCTTTTGTGAGGGCAAGAAGCTCTGCCTGATTGTTGGTGGAGATGCCTAGCCCCCAGCAGAAGTGAACCTTCCTGAGATTGTCTGCGAAGTAAATGACTCCTCCAGCTCCCGCAGTCCCCGGATTTCCTTTGCAGGCACCGTCAAAGAAGATTGAAGTTGTGTTTTGGATCTTCCACCAGTTTTGAAAGACCTCTTCAGATTCTCTGATTTTCCAAGGAGGAGAAGGGAGGGGAGGGGGAGGGGCACGGATTTTGCTAGAGGGATTGGGGCTGTGGAGGTTCAGCCAAGCCTTTTCAGAGGGGAGAAGGGAGGAATCAAAGATTTGAGAATGCTGGAGGACAGATTCAATAAGAAGACCTTTGGCAATTGAGGCGGTTTTAGCAGGAGAGCGAGAGGAATTATTGAAAATTAAGTCATTCCGGGCAAGCCAAATTTCCCAGCATACAAATTTGGGAATGGAAAGCCATATGTGAAACCACAAGGATTTCTTTGGGATGGATTGGGGGTAATATTGGAGCCATTCAGAAAAAAGGTCGGCAATGGAGCTGTGCTGGGGCGGGGAGACGGGCAGTCCAAGAAGAGTTAGTGTCCATACTTCTCTGGCAAAAACGCAGTCAATAAACAGATGGGGAGCTGTTTCTCCTGAGTTTTTACACATTGCACATCTGTGAGGCCCAACAAAGTTTCTCTTTGACAAGTTGTCCCCTGTGAGCTGTTTATTCAGCATGAGGGTCCAGAAGAAGAAATTAACTTTGGGAAGTCCCTTGGCATCCCATACCTGTTTCCAGAACGATGGCGTTCTCAAACTGTCTTTTTTGGTCTGCAAGGCAGAGTAACCCAAAGATGGCGTGTAAAACCCAGTTTCGCCCCACCCCCATCTGTCTGCGATGTTGCGGTGGACCGGCGCTGCATTTAAGAGCAGAGATTTGAGGATTTCGATTTGATGTTGAAGCTGCTCTGGCACTGGAGGGATCGCCCATTCGACCCAATTTCCTCTGCTGTCCCACTCAGAGATATCGCTCAGCTTTCTTATTCCTGCATCATGGAGCCAATTTCTGATGTCCCGGATTTCTGCGTGGGAGCTGAGTGGAGGGCTGTTCATGATGCGATCTTTCCAGAGAAGGGTCTTCTCCCCATTACCCGGGATGCGGTAAAGATGTTTACTAAAGCTGCTTATGCTTTTCCTACAGAGATTCCAGGTATATGTGCCTGTTGTTGTGTTATTTGCTGACAGGTGCCTGAGGGAGATCCCCTGCGCATATTTGGCGGTGAATGTTTCGCTGATCTGATGTGTAGGATCTGAATATATTTTCCACAGGAGCTTGCATCCAAGTGACAGGTTCGAAAGAGCAGGATCTCTGATCTGAAGCCCGCCTTCCAGAAGTGGCCGCTTGACTAGATCCCAGTTTGCCAAATGGATTTTATTTTGATTGCCTCTGCCTCCTTTCCAGAGAAAGTCTCTTAGAAGACAAGAGATCTGCTCCATGATGTGTTTCGGGGCCAGAAGAAAGGAGGCTTGATAAATGGGAAGTGCAGATAAGACGGATTTAAGAAGGATAATTTTCCCTCCCTTGGTTAGCCAATAGCCTCCCCAGGAGGTGATCTTGTCTTTAATTTTGCTGATGACACCCTGCCACAGAGATCTGTTATTGACTCCAGATGTGAGGGGCAAGCCTAAATATTTGATGCTGTCCCATTGGGCGAAGCACTCAAATCCTAGGATCTGGCCTATATTATTGAGGTTATGCTGACTCACATTCCATCCGAAAATCGAGCTCTTTCTGTCATTTATCACAGCTCCTGAAGCTCTACAATAACTTTTTAAAACAACATCAAATTTGACTGCTATTCTAGTAGAGGCTCCTCCTAGAAGAATAGAGTCGTCTGCAAAGAGAGCGTGATTTATTGGGTTTAGAGCATTTGCGATTCGGATTCCTGGGAGATCACCTGTATTCATTTCCGCAGCCAGCTTCCTGCTAAGAGAATCGGCCATAAGGATGTACAAGAAAGGTGAGAGGGGACAGCCTTGCCTTAATCCGCGGTGTGCTTGAAAGAATGATGCTGGGCGACCATTGACCATGGGGGCAATCCATGGGCATGAGATGCATGCTTTGATGAGATTGATGAACTGAGGAGGGAAGCCAAAGGATCGTAGAACTTGGAGTAGAAAGGAATGGTTGACTCTGTCAAATGCATTAGCCATATCAAGCTTGATCAGCATCCCCTTCTCTTTCCTCTGTTTGCTGGAGTGGATAGCTTCCTGCACTTGGATGATATTATCCAAGATGTGTCTGCCTTTGACGAACCCCCCTTGGGCTTTGGATATTAGTTTGTCAAGAAGGGGTTTAATTCTATTTGCCATAATTTTTGACAGAATTTTATAGGAGGCGTTGCATAGGGAGATGGGCCTGAACCTGCCGAATGTTTCCGGATTGGCCTCTTTTGGTATTAATGCAAGAAAGGTGGAGTTGATGCCTCCCCCAATCTTGGCTTTCCCAAAGAATCCGTGTATCATTTTCAGCAAGTCTGTTTTGATGATGTCCCAGCAGATTTTGAAGAAGTGTATTGTGAAGCCGTCCGGCCCGGGGGCCTTATCTGAATCCATTGCCCAGATAACCTTGATGATTTCTTCTTCAGATACTGGTTTCAATAAAGCCCGATTGTCCTCATGGGTGATGAGGCGAGGAATATGAGAGAGTAGTTCTTCGGTGTCTTCTTTGCATCCTTCATGCCTTGTGCCATATAGTTCTTTGAAGTGATTTTCAGCTGCAATTTTTATTTGATCAAATTTATTACAGATCTGCCCTTCATCATTTTTGATCTCTGTGATATGATTCCGAGATAGGCGGGCTTTGTATTGTCGGTGGAAAAAGGAAGTATTTCGGTCTCCTGCCTTTAACCAGAGGCTGCGAGATTTAAGTCTCCAGTGCTCTTCTTCCTTTCTGATGGATTGATGGATGTTTCTTTGAAAGGCTGCTTCTTTATTTAAAATTTCCGGGGTGATGTGGATCCCTTCCATACCTATTTGCAAGGTATCCAGCTGCTGAACATCGATTTTTCTCTGATGGGTGATGGGGTTATGAAGGTTCCTTAACCACCCCTTTAAAGCTTGTTTGGTAGCTTTTATTTTTTGCTCCCACACGAAACTTGGGGATCCGTTGATGGGGATATCCCAAGCTGATCGGATTATGTCCATGAACCCTTCTTTTTCGATCCATAGTGGATTAAATTTAAAGGGAATGGGACCAAGATCTTCTTCAGGGGCCAAAAGGAGTTGAATTGGCTTGTGATCCGAGGAGAGCTTGGGGAGAATTTTTGTTGATATGAGGAGGTTTTCCATCAGCAGGGAGCTTTGAATTAGAAATCTGTCCAGCCGGGCAGCGATGTGTTCAGGCCCAGTTCTGTTATTTGTCCAAGTATATTTGCCTCTCACCGGGGCAAAATCTAGAAGATCCCACTGCTGCATTATTTCCTCTACCAAAGGGAGAGTCTGATCTCTGTTGCTGTTACCCCCCCTTTTTTCTTTTGGCTTCATGACTATGTTAAGATCTCCTCCCAGAACAATGTTATTTAGGGAGTGGTGATCTAAAAAGGCCGAGAGAGTATTCCAACAGTCTCTTTTTTCTGCATAGTTAACAGGAACATATAAATTGAATAAGGCAATAGATAACTTACTTTCTAGATGCTTGAGCTCCGTGAAGATCCAATGTTGGGTCTCATGGGAGTTAGCCAGATGGAACTGATCTTCCGACCAGAGAGTTGCAACGCCTCCCGAGGTTCCCCTTGAGCTGACTGCTATGCCTTCGTTCTTCTTCCATTTAGATTTGCTGATATCCTTGAGGGTTTGTCCATCGATTTTGGTCTCTTGGAGCAGGAGGATGTCTGAGGGTTCTATTTTCATTAGATCTTTGACGGCTTCAATTTTTGGTTGGGTCCCCAGGCCTCTACAATTCCAAGAGACTATTCGCATTATTTACCTGGCGAGGGGTTTGGGATTCCTCCCTTGGTGGATCTTCCTCTGGTATTTCTTCCTATTGTCATCTCTATTGTGGATTGGCTGCCTTGCATTTTGAGTCGCTCTGCTTCCTCCTCCCTGACTGCTTTGTGGGTCTTCCTGCCTGCTTTCTTCGAGGGTCTCTCATAAGACTCTTCCTCTGAGGAGTCTGAAGGTTCTGGCAATTTTTTCTTCTTTGTTATATCTGCATATGAAAGCCTGGAGGGGCTTCCCTGAGGAGAGCCAAGCGATGCTTCTCCACCTCGCTCTTTATTTGCCTGTGGTTCTTCGGCCTGTGCTGGTATGATCAGTTCCGTTTCTGGGGGTTCTGATGGAGAGGCTTCTTCAGAAAGTGGGATCTCATCCGTTTTCTGTTGGGTTTCATTTTCTTTGCTGGGTTTTCCTTGATTATTCCCCTTTGTGGCTCCTTTCCCTGTTGCTTTTGCGTTGCCCGTTTTCTGGATTGTAGTCCATTGATCTCCCTTGGGGGGATGGCTCTGTTCTTCCGTTTTTTTCTTGCAGTGTTTTGCGAAGTGACCATAGCCGTGACAGTGTCTGCATTTGAAGGGGATCTGCTCATAATCCAGCTCCTGGATATGGGACCATCCTGCCACTGTGAGTTTTATTGCTTCAGGTAGTCCTTCTTCCAGATCTACTTCCACGCATATTCGGGCGCAGGAGTATTGGTCTTTCCTTACGGCCTGATCAATGTATTTGCCCAGAGAGTTGCCGATGATTTGGAGAGATTTCTGGCTCCAGCAGTGTAGGGGGAGATGGGGGAGCCGCACCCACACTGGAACCGCAGAAGGGACATCCTGGGTCGGATCGAAATCTGGAGACCATTTATTTAAGTATAGTCCCTGTGGCCCCATGAAATATGGCCCGTTCCTGAAGATGAGGCTCCGATCTTCTGCTGATTCAAAGACAAATACAAAGAAACCTTTGCCTACGAAGTAAGATTTAATTCCTTCCTTGATCAGAGGGGTCCAGTTTCTCTTGATCCAGTCTTCTACAGATTTGGGCGATGGCCAGAGCCCAGTGAACTGTCCTATGAGCCCTCTATCTGCTAGATTCAGAGCCGAGCGGCAGGTTTCTTCCTCAGGGAGAGCCACCGTGGGAATGCAATCTTTTTTCTTGACGAATTTCTGTTGTTGAGCAGAGGGAGGGCGTCTGTTGCATGCTTCGATTATTTTCTGAAATTCTATGACTTCTGGAGGGAGGGGGGGAGGATCCGCCTCCCCATCACCAGGCATGGCTGCCAAGGGCCGCAGCTGCTTAAACGATCGCTGCACCAGACAGGGACGGCGCAGGGGCTAGGTCGCGCTGTGGGCTGCGCGGGTCCGATCCGAGCTTGTCGGAGCTCAGAGCCAGCGTCTATTTTTTAAAGCTATATTATTGTTTACCCATTTTGAGGAACAGCTGCGAAGAGTGATTTCACTAGCCGTCCTTGTGACACTGCCGTGCTTGGAAAATTCCAACCCTTACCTGGAATCAGCTGCTACCCATTTTATCACTCGTTCCTCAAAAGACGAGTCTTCTTTAAGCTCTTTTCATCTTACTCGTAAAATATGAAAAGATTGCCGAGTTTTGGCCTTCCAGCTCGTTAAAGCGACGGGAAGTGCTATCCCTCCTCTAGATTTTAATCTTTTTGGACCTGAGGGATTATTGCACAAAAAGATCGAGCGCTTGTTTTGTTCGGCTCGTTAAAACTATCGAAAATTCATCCCTTCTGTATTGTTTTATACTTTTTCGGACTTAAGGGATTAGATGACGAAAAAGGAACTTTGGAGTTACCTTTACGTACCTTTTCAGACTCTCTAAAAATGAAAAGGACCGAGTTATATTTGTCGTTAGACTCGTTAAAAAGATTAATAGCGACAAACTTGTCTTTAGACGAGAACGAGTTTCACTATCGCTAGGCTCGTTAAAACATAGCGATGGGTTTGCCCGAAGGGCAAATTATAGAACAAGCATATGTTATCCTCCTCAAGCTTGACAAAAATAAAGAGGTACTGGTCAGCAATGACTGGGGAAAAATTGGGAAGAAACTCAAAGAACCTTTATTGGTAGCAAGTCGCTCTTGAACATGACACTTCCACTCCGTGCCTGATTCGGGTTGGGTTGTTTCATTCACCGGTCACATCACCATGGTCTCGCCATACCATCCACCTTTGGGGTAAATGCTACCAATCCATCATACAAGTGTCGCCGATATGTTCAAGAGAAGTCATCCAGAGAAGTCACCCGTGTCCCATCCACTACCATACATTATACTTCATTCTTTCATGACCGCCACCCTGAACCATATATCATCATATCGTTTTCACCTCCATCAAAATCATTTGCTCCGTTCCGTGTCATTGATGTGGGATACATCAAGGCCCTCCTTTGACGGATCGCTTCTTGTCGACATCAGCTCATTATCCAAGAAGTTGATCTAGGAACACCCCTTCAGTACTTTGAAGCTTGCATGCCTCAATGGCAAGTTTCTCACTTCCGACGACAGGTATACATCAATGACCTTCGACCGAAAGATTTTTGCGTGGTGTTCGACTCCAAGTCCTTTATTCACACCACGTGAATTGTACTGCAGTACCTTGAGGGTCATTATCATTATCGGTGATTCCTCTCGCGCTTGTTAACAGTTTACATCATTGACTGGTAATCAAGCGATGTCTTTCCATGTTCGACTTCAAAACATTTCTCACATGGATCGACTTGTACTTAGAGTGAAGATCGGACGAGATTGAAGACCCCGGATCTAGTTTCATCCATCCGGGCTGCGATATATATTCAGGAAAAATAAAGACATTGACATGTACAGCATTGCAGCACAGATAATCATCCTACCAAAAGGATGATGATTTCATCAAGATCATCAGTCTACCATCAGACGATTGTCTGTCCTATGTACATAAAAATGAATTTATAAAGCTGAGCATGGGAATGCCCGCCTCAGCTAAATCATGAAAACAGTATGAAAATAATGTATTGTATTGTATCTTATTACAGGTCTCCTCCCAGCATTGAAAGAACTTCGGATCCTCCTAATAAAGCATTTCACCCGATAAACGGCCTCATACTTTAGGGGGCAACTATTATAGACATTTTTGTGCCTTACAGCATTGAGCATGAAATGTCCATAATCCAAGGGATCCAAAGTCCCTAAAAGTGTTGTTCCTGCCCCTAAAGGAACAAGGTCAACCAATGACAGCTTCTCCCAGAAGTTCTCCACCAAAAACTACTTAGAATCAGTCAATTCAGGATCAATTCAGATGCTCCACTAGCTGCCTGCGTTGCAAAGCACCCAAGTACACTAGCTAGGTGCGTTGCAACGCAGGTGAATGCACTACCAAGGTGCGCTGAGCGGGAAATGACAAATGGCAGTGACATTCCGCGAGGTGGAAAGACAATGGAAGCTTCCAGAATCTTCTCCAATGACACTTGCCTCACTGAATTCGACCAGTGATGAGTAAGAGGCTCTCAGCCTCCAAGTGGAAGCAAGAACTGACAGAGAGAAGCCACAAGTCAAAACGTAAGCTAACTCATCCTCTCTGCTTACATCTATATATGGATCCCTCATCCCAGAGATCCAGGGGGCTGGAATTTTGTACTTTGCAGAGAATTGTTGTTGGTTTGAGATTGAGATTAGTGCATTGGGTGATTTATGCTTTGTTGGAGGTGAGGAAGGGATTCCTTTGCTGGGAGGTAGATGCTGGATCGGGACTCACTTGGTTGTATCTCCTCTTGGACTTTCTTATCATATCAATAAAACTATTTGAGTTTCTCCTATATGCTTGTATATCAATGATGCTTTGTTATATTTGCATGTTTAGCTTAAATCTGATCCTAAGCTATTTATGAATGTAAATCTATGTTTTTGGGTAGTTTTCCTCTTCTGTGATCTTGCAGGAACTTGGTGAAGCTGGGCCAGTAAGGGAGCAGGCAACGGGAAGCGAACAAAGAGGAGAGTGATTGGATCAACAAACTAGCGAAAGACACAGGTTAGTTACATCCTTCCTCTTCGTTTACATTTCATAAAGAAGAATACGAAAATAGTTTTCCTTGTTTGTTGCTAAGGCACTGTCACACCTTAGAATGGGATAGGGGCATTCTGAATAGATACTTTTCCCAACAACACCACTGGTTGTTTTCTTTCCACAGGGGGCCATAGGAGAGCTTAGTCATTTATCCAGCCCTGCAACACCCATTGTTTCTCTACACCAAGAGATCTTCTCAGAGCTCACAGATTTTTGTCAATGCATTTGCAATATTCTTCAGAGTGTCCACCTTTACTAGCAACACCTTTTTGTCTTCTATCATATCCCTCACAAAGTGATATTGAACATCAATGTGCTTTTTCTTTGAATGATATGTAGGGTTCTTTGCCAAGAAAATTGCACTTTGGTTGTTACAGTCTATCCTTATAGGTCCCTGTACTAACCCCATACTTGAACACAATCTCTGCAACCAAACTGCTTCCTTGCTTGCATGAGTGGCTTCCATGTATTCTGCCTTTGTAGTTGATAGTGCCACTACAGATTGTTTCTTACTCATCCAACTGACTGCACCTCCAAATAGGTTAAACACATACCCACTTTTGGATCTTCTCTGATCCAAATCTCTAGTCCAGTCTGCATCAACAAAGCCACGAATATCCAACACTCTATCCAATCTTGGTCTTCCTTGGTAGCACAAACCATAATCACTAGTGCCACGCAAATTCTTGAAAACCCGCTTCACTGCTATCCAGTGCTCCTTCCCTGGTTTTGACATAAACCTGCTCGATACTCCCATTGCATGTGCAATGTCTGGTCTAATACAGACCATCGCATACATCAGGCTACTAACTGCAGTTGCATATGGAACACAGGACATGTCCTCTTCCTCTTCTTATGTCTTGGGACATTGTTCAGCAGATAACTTCACACCTATAGGAATACGAACCTTCACCGGTTTACTATCCTGCATATTAAACCTCTACAGTATTGTTTCGACATACTTCCTCTGGTTTAACCAGAGCTTCCTCTTTGCCCGGTCTCTTTTAATTTCCATGCGCAAAATATAGTTTGCAACACCAAGATCTTTGATGTCAAATTTGGAGGACAATTGGGTCTTCAAATCCTGGATAATTTCTTTGTCATTTCCAACCAGCAACATATCATCCACATACAAGACCAAATAAATAACACGGTCACCAATTAATTTAAAATACACATAGTGATCTGCTTTGCTTCTGGTGAAGCCAAGTCCCCGTATAAATGTATCAAATTTCTGACACCACATCCTTGGTGACTGTTTTAACCCATACAAAGACTTCTTTAACTTGCATACAAGTTCTTTCTTACCCTTCACCGCAAAGCCTTTAGGTTGCTTCATGTAGATTTCCTCTTCCAGATCCCCGTGAAGAAATGTTGTATTCACATCCATCTGTTCTACCTCAAAATAAAAAGCAGCAGCAACAGATAAAAGTAATCTAATAGAAGCTACCTTGGTAACAGGAGAAAAAATATCACCAAAATCAATTCCCGGCACCAGGGAATAACCTTTTGCTACCAACCGAGCTTTGTATTTCTCCACCTTTCCTTCTGCATTTGTCTTCTTCTTGAACACCCATTTGCTGCCAATGGGTTTCCTTCCAGCGGGCAACTCCACCAGATCCCAAGCCTCATTTTTGTGCAAAGATGCCATTTCATCAACCATGGCCTCTTTCTAGAGTTTGCCATCCTCTGAATCTATTACTTCCTTCAAAGCTCTAGGATCATCATTAGTAATAGATAAAGCAAAATTTGAACAAAAAGCAAATGGACTATACCTTTCTGGCTGCCTTCTTTCTCGAACTGATCTTCTCACACCCGGAGTTTGTGGTTCTTCATCTTTTGATTCCTCCTCTGTTGTAGAGTCTGATTCTTCCTCCATAAGCTCAAACTCTATCTTCTCAAGTTCCTTTGGTTGGACTTCATGTTTAATAACATCTTTTACCTCTCTAAACACCACATCTCGACTGTACACAAACTTCCTTGTACTGGGTTCCAAAGCTTATAACCATTTAGACCATCCTTATACCCAATAAAGATGCACCTTTTAGATTTACTATCCAACTTGGTTCGTTTCTCCTTTGGAACATGTACATATGCATCACATCCAAATACCCTTAGATGTGAAAGAGAGTGTTTCTTACCAATCCATACCTCTTGTGGAGTCTTATCCTCCAACGTTGATGAAGGTGATCTGTTGACCAGGGAACATGTTGTCTCCACCGCCTCTACCCAGAATTCCTGTCCTAACCCAGCACCACTGAGCACGCTTCTTGCCCTTTCCATCAACGTCTTGTTCATTCTTTCTGCAACTCCATTTTTCTCAAGTGTGTATGGAGTAGTCTTCTGTCATGCTATACCACACTTCTTACAGAATTCTTCAAATTCCTTACTGCAAAACTCTCCACCATTATCTGTCCTCAACAGCTTTATCTTCTTCTCTGTCTGGTTTTCCACCAGAGCCTTAAATTCTTTAAACTTATTAAAGACTTTAGATTTCTTCTTAAGGAAATATATCCATGTATTCCTTGAGAAGTCATCTATAAATTATACATAGTATATAGACTTACCCAGTGATGGAACCTTCACAGGTCCAAACACATCACTGTGCACAAGTTCTAATATCTAGTTCGCCCTCTTACCACCAAAGGGGAAACTCACCCGATTCTGCTTCCCATATACACAATTTTCACAGAAATCAAAATCCAGAGAGTTATTACTCATACCTTCTACCATACCTTTACCATGAAGTATTTGAAGGCCCTTCTCTCTAATATGTCCAAGCCTTGATGCCACAGCGTGGTCTTCTCTCCAGAGACCACTAGATTTTCTACTCCACTTTCAGGAACTATAGAGCTGTTGCACCCATCAACAACAGTGCTACCTTGCAGCTTGTACAAAGTTCCAATCCAAACTCCCCTCATTAATACCAGTGCTCCCCAAACCATCTTGCAGGTATTCTTCTTGAACACTGTTTTTACACCTGCATCATCCAGCTTGCTTACAGAAATCAGATTTTTGGCCAATGCAGGAATATGCAGAACACCCAGAAGTGTTCTAACCCTTCCACCTTGCAACTTCAACTTTACTTTTCCGCAACCAATGATTCTAGCCTTCCTGTCATCCCCCAAGAAGACATCACCACCATCATATTTCTCATACTCGTAGAACCACTCTCTATGGGGAGTGAAGTGAAACGATACACCTGAGTCAATCAACCATGCATCATGATCTACATGTGTACTTGAAGAATCCAAATACACATCCCCACCTTCATCTGCGGTGGTTTTCGCCTCTGCAGAAGGAGCATCATCAGATCTCTTTCCTTTATCAGAAGCTTTAGATTTATAGTCCCTTTTGTAGTGCCCTTCCTTTCCGCATTTCCAGCACACCACCTTTACAGGTTTTCCTGGAGATTTAGATCTCCGTTTAGATTTATATCTCCCACTCGATGACTTATTTTTGTTTCTGTTCTGGGACCGTCCTCGTATAGACAAGGCATCACCATTCTGGCTCTCCATATTTTTCCATCTCATTTCCTCCATCAATAAGGATGAGACTATTTCATCAAACTGCAAGGCAGTTGCATTGCTACCTATTGCAATAACCAGACTATCCCACGAATCTGGTAGAGAACACAACAAACTGATGCACTTATCTTCATCTGAAATTTTAATATCAACAGATAATAACTGACTTACTGCGGTATTAAATGCGTTCAGATGCTCTGTCACCGAGTCTCCATCTTTCATCCTCAGGTTATACAACTTTTTGCGCAGAAACTCTTTATTCACCAGAGACTTAGATTGGTACAAAGCCCCTAACTTGTCCCACAAAGCCTTCATCATAGCTTCCCCTGATACATTCAGCAATACTAAATCTGAGACATACAATCGTATTGTGCTCTTTGCCTTCTGATCCAACTTCTTCCATTCTTCATCGGACACTCTCGTTGGTTTAGTACCCGGATCTACCACGATCAACTAATCTTTATCCACCAACAGATCCTCCATCTTGAGTTTCCACAACCCAAAACTCTAACCATTAAATTTCTTGATCTCTACCTTTCCATTGCTCGTTGTCTTCTTTCACCACCAGAATTGATCTCCCACTAAACAGGGTTTACCACAAGCCCGAGTGAAACCCCTCAGCAACAAAGGCGTCCCCTTGAAGCCAAAACAGCTCTGATACCAAATGTAGGTTTTAACCCAGTATAGAAATTACCTGCATACGAATTCTAAAACAAAGAAACTAAAAAATGCGAGATCATAACACATATATACACAGAGATTTTCCCCTGGATCCCAAAACCGGGACTACCAGCTTGATTTTTCATTATGTTCCTTTCAATGTTACAATACATATTTATACACGCCGAAGCATCCAATACCATGGAACGAAAACCATCGCGTCCAAAACCATGGACTGAAAACCATCACGTCCAAAACCATGTGCGAAAAATCATGCACAAAACCATAGGTAGGTCCGCCCAACCTAATATAGGGTCCAAAAACAAAATTTTCTAGGGCGTTGCCCCGGACCCCATAGAGTGGAGTTACCTGCACCCTTCAAACCCCCTGTGAGCCCCCCCCTCCCCCCCGCTACACAATCGACGCAACGAAGGGGGGGCTCTGCCCCCCTTCTAACCCACCCCCCCCCACCAGTTAACTATGTCGGCTAGTCATGGAAAGAATATAACACAACCCAACAATAAGGGCTAAGATATATAAGGAGATGAAGATCAAAGTGATAGGGAGTGCAAGTGATGAAAAATGTATGAATAGTTAGATCCGAATCAAATATGCATGTAATGGGCTATTGATGTTTTGTTTGATCTAAAACTAAGTATGTACCTAGGAATTTGATGATGGATTAGATCCAATAGATTTGTGATGAAAATCATAGTTATGAGGTGATTTGATTTGTGTTGATAGTATCTTGACACATGATTTTTCTATGTATGCTATGTATGTCTTAAGTTTTGTGTTGCAATGAACATCTGAATCAGAAATTGCAGATCTGTACGTAGGTTTTATAGCCTGCAAGGCACGTACACACGTGAGTGTGATACTGATAAGTCGCATACACTCGAGTTTGTCTCCTGAAAAGAACGTATACACACGTATATGATTTGAGGAAAGCGCGTACAGAAAGTAGGGTTTTGATGAAAAGAATGTCTGATTAGTTTAATCAGTCTTTTTGTCTTTCTGTTGTACGTCAATGAAGTCTTCTTGATGATCTGGGCTTAAAAAATGATGTTTTGCTTATGAATTGACTTATTGAAGAATGATGATGATACTTGCTGATTGTAGTTAAAGTTCTATGAAGGTTCATAATGATGCAGTAGATCTGAGTATGATTCAATATTTATTTCAGAATGACAGTGGTTCACTTTTTAGAAATCATTGATTTAAGTTCTGTACGCAGGTATGCTTCATGGAAAGCACTTACACACGTGGTTTTTCTACTATAAAGTAGCGTATATATTTTGACATATTGTTGATCAGGGTTTCCAGCAATAGAATATGGTTTCTGTGATGTATGTTGATTGGTATTCTGGTTACAGTGTTCTGACTATTTGGTTATTTAAGTTGATTGATTTGAGTTTTTAGTTGATTAGGTTGATTCAGTGATTGGTTGATTCGTTTGAGTTAGAGATTGATGATTGAGTGCAGAGATAAGTTTCAGTTTCGATATTTGGTATTGGAATTAAATATTGGTAGTGGGTCCTGTTTGCTCAATTCAGTGTCCTAAATTGCTCTACATAAATTATCAATCCGGGTATCGTAAACTGATGAAGTGTAGTGCACTATTTGTGCTAGATGACCCTTCTTACTTCGTTGTTTTTGTGTTTTATGTTGTTTTGGGGAGGTTTTTGGTCTTTTAACACCTAATGATTTACAATGTAATTATTCAAAAAAAAACTTAAATCTAACTTTTGTAAGGACTACTCAAAATCTAAAAAAAATGAAAACAGAGCTTTTAAGAAAGAAATGAAAAACAGAGCTGAGAAATACTTTGGAAGCAAAGCTTAAGCAAGAAATGAAAACAAGGTTTCTATTCTTGTTTTATCATTATTTCCAAATAATGAATTAAGAACTGAAAGTGAAAATTGCAACTGATGTCTAACTAATTACAGAAATAAAATTAAATGTTTAATACTTAGTTACTCTGCCTCTCAATTTTGGGAGAAGGTCTCCTTGGGATGACATTTGAGGAATTATGTACTTCATTAATCTAAAAGAAAGAAAATATAGAGATGCAACAAAAACTCATTGCGGAAATGAAATTCTCAACCACTTACTTTAGGATGAATTATCAACTTGAAGGGTTCTTCAGAACATTCATTAACACCATGAGTTAGTAAACTTAAAAATAAAATGGCAGAGACAATAAATGGCACTGATCAGTCTAATTGAGAATTTAAACTAGAAAAACAGTGAATGAAGTAAACTAAATTACATTACTGAGTTTCATCTTCTAACTACTGATAAAAACTAGAAAGAGATCAAGCAAATCAAAGCTATTCTAAATTATGGACACTGTTAATAAGAAAATGATGGAAATTGCATTATACACATTGTCAGTAAGAAAATGACTCCAAACACTGTGAAAGGAAATGATGAATTTACAGTTAACAAAAAGAAGAAAAATAAAATGAAATGAAACCTTCTTCAGTGCAGGGGCCCTCTGCAACTGATTAGGTTACGCTTGCTCAATCAACTCCAAGGAAGCTCCTTCAAATTCTCATAAAACATGTGGTCTTCATATTAAAAATAGGGACACAGAATGCCCGCAAATTACAGAGTTCAGAACTTGATTTCACAATAAAACTATCACTATCACTACTAACTTCTATGGTCCTTTACATAGGTATTTATAAGAAAAAACATGTAACAGTTTGTGGAGAAAAACATGCTACAGTCGAACATGTAGGAGACAGGTATGCGGAATTCCTTCCTTAGCTGCTGGAGACATAAATCCAAGAAATGGTGGCTATTGGATTCGGTTGTACAGGTGGCTGCTGGAGTCTGTAGGTACAGGTATTTGTTATGGATAATGCTTCACATCACTGTGAAATGTGTTAATGACCACAAAACAGAGTCCTGTTACCTTCGGTCTCTGCGTTTGACTTATCCATTGACCATAGTCTTATGTCATCTCCTTTGTCAACCCAGGCTAAGTGAATAGGACAGGGTCCATGTCACAATGATTTCCAAGCTGCCCATGTAGCTATTTTCTCCTTCCGACACCTGGAACCTGTTAAAGCATGAAGGTAGTTATGGAATAGCCGATTAGCTTCAGAATAGGCTACGTTCCATAGCTAATATACAAAAACTTATTCAAACAGCAAAATATAAAAGCATAATATGTAAATCACTAAATGTCCTCCTTAAGATAGTATATACCGGTCATTGGTAATGAGAATGCATCTTTCTCATGGAAAAACAAAGAAAAAGAATGAAAAGGGTTGCTAAGGAAAGAGTAATTTTGAGGCTCAACATACCCCCACTGCAAAATCATTGCATGTCCCCATGCAATATTGCCAAAACTGTGAACTTTTTCCTTTATTGCATCTGCTCAGATACCTCTGCCAATACATCTAACTTTCTTCTCTTGCTTTTCTTTGAAGTAACAACCATCCTTGGTTTCTTCATGAGAAGTCTGTACTTGAGGTTGATCACTATTTTGTTCAATTTTCTATTCTTCCTCTTCAACTTCCTATTTTTCTTGTACCATAGGCCCAAGTGCAGTATGGTATTGTCATGTATGGCTTTATCCAATTTGATTTGTTCCTTTAGGGCTTCATTTTCTTTCTTAATATGTCTGATCAATATCTCCAACTCATAGATTTCTTGTTTGAGTGAGTCAGTCAGAGGTTCTTATGGATTGACAGGTTGTTCTGGATTGACTGAGGAACTTGGATCCATTGAAGTATTCCTTTTCTCTAATGACTCTATGTAGTCATAGATTTGCTGCTATACTGGATCTATGCCAAGAGAAGCTCTTCTTGGGTTGCCTTCAAAATTCTGTGGAGGGGAGTCTTGTGGACTATGTTCAGATGGAATACTGTCAGGAGACTGAATTGGGGTTTCTTCCTTTAAATTTATAAACTGGGCTTCTTTTGATGTTACCTTCCTAACTTTACCTCGAAGTCTAGAGCTCCTTCTTAGGTTTTGGAAGCTTATGGTTTCTTCCCTTGTGTCCTTCTTCCTCTTTCCTATCCCCTTATTTTTCTTGATTTGCTCCTTAATCTTGGTCAATCTTTTAGAAATTAATTGTTCATCCTCTGGTGGGGATGAAGGTTCAGGAATGTCTTCATCAATTTCTTCAGCTCTTTCTTTCATTTTCCTTTCTGCTTCCTATTTTCTGGTTTAGAAGCTGTCTCTACATCATTCTTTTGTGAGGAGGTTTGAATATTAATGTTGATCTTTCTCCTACTACTTTTCTTACCATGACTCTCCTCAGGTGACTCTGGAGCATCCTAGAAAAAAATTCTTACCAAGAAATCTTCCCATGTATCCCCTATACTTCTCAAATGAAATTCAACTAGTATTTTCATTAATCCATGATGATACATAGTTGTTTCTATGGATTCAATTTTCTTTTGAACATTTGTAGCCATCCTTCTTAGACTGTTTAGAAGGAAGAAGGGCATATTGATGGTTCCATTTTCTAAAAAGTTCATTAATAAGCATATATGGTAAACATACATAGACCCAAATCTTCCTTCACATGTAATGAATTTTTGCAATATTAACAACATATTACTCCATTTGTTCTTGAGTGCTGAAATAGGAATTCCCTTTCTAAATATTGTAACATCCATACCTGGGTTTCTAAGGATCACCTTCCAAGATTCACCATGAAATTCCTTGTTTTTAAACCATCTTTCTCCTTGTCTCGGCAGCTCTGTTGCTTCTGCTATGAAGGATTCTGTGACTGCAAATTTGATATCTCCTATCTCCACTTTTGTGCCATCAAATGACCTTGCAAAAGACTTGGTTATTTCCTTGTGGTAGCCGTCAAATTTTTCAATAAAATTTAACCACCCGACCTTCTGTAGCATCCCTTTAAGCTGTGGGTACCCCTCCATATACTTTACCCCTACGGGCTCTGTTCTGACAATAAGCCCCATATCCCCTGTTTTCGGTTAACCTTCAAAATTACTCTCACTGTCTATAAAACAAGTGCTATTTAGAAATGGAATGACTGTGTATATGGAAAGACTGTGTGTATATGAAAAATGGAATGACTGTGTATATAGAAAGGGAAAGACTATGTATATGGAATGATTGCGTGAATATGAGAGAAAAACTTAAGAGTTTGTATGTAATAAATAGACAGTAAGGGTTTAGAGAGTCGTAGATAGGTAGGTCACATCGTTGTCTTAACCGTTAACAGGTGTAGTTGTGGAGGACCGTTTGAGTACAGGTTATGGAGTTTGAAGCAGAGATTTGTTATGAAAGAATCATTGAGACTGTTTGTCATTAAAGACGAAAGATATGGCGGAGACATCGTGGCGGTCAAATCAAATGATGATTGATTAAGGAGACATGTGATTATACATACTATACACACTTATGTTTCAAATTGCTTTTTGAAATAAATTTTTGCATTTACCTTTGGAACCTTTACCTTTCGCTCGCTAATTTTTCATGTTGATCCACAGGTACCTTGGGCATGATTGATCTTCAAAATTGATTTTTCTTCAATTCTCTGCATACATGATTTTATTATGAACTGTACACTTGTGCCTGAACTGATAAACAAATTGTTGCTACAGAATCAGATTAGCTGCAGAACAGAATCATCTGCAGAACGTGAAACAGAAAGTAAAATATGACTTATGGATCATGAATGAAATGGAAATGGCTATGTAAGTGAAATGAAATGAGATGTAAGACAAGATGACAAATGAAATGAAGATGGAATGAATACTGAAAAAGGAAAAATTTATTGATGAAATATGATAATGGGATGAAGTGAGACTGTAAAATAAACGGAGTGAGGTGAGGTGAAATGATGAATTTTGCATAATCTAAACTACAAAGTCACTGTAGCTTCTTGTCACTACTTATTCAGAAAGAGAAATGGAAAATATAGAGTGTCAGAAACCTCTGATTTTCACTCTGTATTTTCTATATAAGTATGCTAATCAATGATTTGTTTTCAACCTTATACAATTTATTATATATATATATATATATAGGAAAAATAAAGACTAAGTTAGTGGAGAAGAAGAATTCTTCTTCACTAGCTTCATTTTATAGTTGTCTTGGAAAATCTTAATAAACTCCTCTTTTGAAATGGGTTTCTGATATATTTTTAATCTATGACCATTCACAAGAAGAGGAGTTTTGCTTTCATCTATTGTTCTGATCCTCACTGCTCCATTACTAAAGACTTTTTCAATCTCATATGGCCCAAGCCAATGAGTTTGAAACTTCCCTTGAAAATCTTTAAACTTTGAATCAAATAACAATGCCCAATCTCCCACTTGAAACTTCTTGTCCTTGATATATTTGTCATGCCATTTAGCCCTCTGTTGTTGGACTATACCAGTCCTTTGAACTGCTTCTTGCCTGATTTCATCAAGTTCATTTAATTGCTCTAGCCTATGCTTTTGTGCCTCTGATAAATCTAGTCCCAATTGGACTGCCATCTTGAAAGTTCTGATTTGGAACTCTATAGGGAACATAACTTGTTTCCCATAAACAAGTTCATAGGGTGTATGTCCTGTTGTGTTCCTCCATGTAGTTCTATAGGCCCATAAGGCTTCAGGAAGCCTTTCTGCCCAATCTCTTCTATGTAGATGTACAGTCTTAGTGAGGATTCCTTCAATTACTTTATTTGTAGATTCCAATTGACAATTTGCTTGTGGATGATAGGGAGTAGATTTCCTATGCTTAGTCTTGTATTTTTCCACAAGCCCTTCCACCAAGTTAGATGTGAATTGAGATCTCTGATCTGTCACAATTTCTCTTGGAACACCAAAACGAGTGAAGATGTCCTCAAAAAGAAAATTGACTACAGATTTTTCATTAGAAAAAAGTAATTCTTTGGCTTCTACCCATTTAGTGACATAATCAGTGCATACCAATATATACTTTTTCTGCTTAGATGGAGTATTAATTGGTCCAACAAAATCTAAGGCCCACTTTTCAAAAGGTTCGATGAGTACCTGAGTTTTTAATGGCATTTCATTTGAGGGAGCAAGTTTCCCTACCCTTTGGCAGCTGTCACATCTCCTGACATATTCTTTAGCATCTTTGAAGATGGATGGCCAATAATATACTAAAGAAAGGATTTTATAGGTTGTCCTCTTGTTAGCAAAGTTTCCACCACACGGCTCATCATGACATGCCTTAAGAATCTTGGGCATTTCATCTTCCCTTACACATCTTCTGATCATAAGATCTAGCCCTGTTTTATACAATTTGTTAGTGATCCATGAATATCTTGCACTTTCCTGAATAATTCTTCTTTTCTCTCTAGGAAACAAATGTGAAGGTAACTTTCCTGTGGCCAAGTAGTTAGCAATGTCTGCAAACCAAGGAGTTTGAGTAGTTATTGCAAAAAGATATTTATCAGGAAACTTATCTTCAACCGGAGAATCTTCTTTGATATTCTGAATCTTGGACAAGAAATCAACAACTGTGTTTTATTTTCCTGGTCTATCTAACACAGTAATGTTGAATTCTTGCAAAAGTAAAAGCCATCTTGTAACTCTGCCATTATTAATAGGTTTATTCATCAAATATCTAATTTCAGAGTGATCTGTATGAACAAAGATATCATACCCTGTTATATAGTGTCTGAACTTGTTAATTGCATGAACAACAGCTAAAAATTCCTTTTCAGTCACAGTATAATTCAACTCAGTGGGAGTCAAATTCTTACTTGTATAGTAAATGGCATAAGGAACTAAATCTTTTTGTCCCAATACAGCGCCCAAAGTTGTATCTGAAGCATCTGTTGAAATATGGAAAGGGAGTTTCCAGTTTGGACCTCTTAAAATGGGTGCTTCAGAAATTTTTGTTTTCAAGGTTTCAAATGCCAACTGGCAATCAGGATTCCAGTTGAATTCACAATCTTTGTTAAGCAATTTGAAGAGCGGGGATGCTATTTTAGTGAAGTTTTCTATAAATCTTCTATAGTACCCTATAAATCCTAGAAAACATCTAACATCCTTTTGGCAATTTGGAATTGATAATTTAGAGATGACTTCAAATTTAGATTTGTCAACTTTAATCTCATCTCCTGAAATGTGATGTCCTAAAACAATACCTTTTGTAAACATCATAAAACATTTTTCATGGCTTAGTGAAAGGTTTGTTTCCTTACGTCTTTTAAGAACTTTTTCCAAATTTTCCAAAACTTCTTCAAATGTATTTCCATAGACTATAATCATCCATATATACCTCTAGACAATCATGTACCAAATTAGAAAAAAATCATATTATTGCTCTTTGGAATGTTGCAGGTGCATTACATAACCCAAAATGAAGTACTTGGTAGGCATAAGTTCCCCATGGGCAAGTAAATGTGGTCTTATCCTGATCTTCAGGTGCTACCTAAATTTGATTATAACCACTAAAACCATCCAAGAATGAGAAATACTTCTTACCTGCTAATGTATCTAACACTTGATCTATAAAAGTCAAAGGGAAATGATCTTTAAGGGTTGCTTTATTCAATTCTCGGTAATCAATTCACACCCTCCATTTACCGGTCCTTTTGGGCACAATTACCAAAGGAGAAACCCATTGGCTATCTGAAATTGGGTAAACGAAGTTTACATTAAGTAATTTTTGGAGCTCTTCTTTCAAAATCTCTCTAAGATTTGGATTCATCCTTCTTTGAGGTTGTCTGATAGGTTTATTGTTTTCCTCAATATAGATGTGATGGATACAAGTCTTAGGATCAATGCCTTTCATGTCGGTATATTCCCATGCAAATGCAGCAGAAATGTTTTAATTAGCTCTTCTTGTTGTAGTTTCTCCAAGTTTTTGTTTATGTTCAATGTCCTACCTGGAAAAAATTCAATTGTAGAGCTACCAAACTCTTCCATAGAACAGAGAGACATCTGCCTAGATGACAAATATTCAACATTAGATTTTTCTTTAAATTGCTCATGGTCTTATTCTGAAGATGATTCAAAATTTTCCAATGTATTTAAAATTTGACTATCTTCACTAATTTATGAAATAGTAAAGAGAGGTCGGATATCATCTTCATCATCAATCCATTCTTTGTCATCTATTTCTGTGATTTCTTTTGCTGGGGTATATAGAGTAAATTTTTTTGTTGAATTACCATCAGAAATATACATGTCACCAGATCTACAGCTAATAAAAGCATCAGTTGTGGCCAACCAAGGTCTTCCTAATATGAGTGGATGTCCTCCTAGATTGTTCTTAGGAGTTAAGATCATGAAATCAACAAGATATTCCCAAGAATCTAAGGATACTGAAATATCTTCTAGCACACCATTTGGTTTGATTACTGATCTATCTGTTAGTTGCAGTAAGGTAGGTGTGTAAAGAAGATTAGGAAGCTTGAGTTGTTCCATAGTTTGTTTGCTCATGATGTTTATTGTTGCCCCTAAGTCAATCAATGTATTTGGAATTTCAACTCTAGTGATATGTGTTTTTACAATTGGAATTCCTGGATCCACATATTTTTGTATGGCAATTTTTCCCATCATGATGTCTGCTATTTTTCCTACCAGGTGAATTCTTTTTGTTTCTTTTGCTTTTCTTCCTAGTTTTTTTATGCTCAACTCCTTTATTGTTTTGGCTAGAATTGGAATTTCTCTTATGGCTTGTAGCAAAGGAATTTTGATATAGACATTCTTCAATTCATATAGAAAATTATAGTTGGGCAACAAGATCTATTTTTCTACCCCTCTATCAATTTGTAGTCTTTCAGGAAAAGGAGGTGTAGAAGTAGATGCTGGTTGCTCAATGACAGGAGTTGTGTTTACTGATTCTTTTTGTTTTTCTTTTTCAATGTTTTGGTTTTAGAGAGATGTTCCCTCAAAACTTTTATTGACCTTTAGATAATCTTCCTCAGAACTGTCTTATTCCTGAATAAATACAGAAGGTATTTCCTTTTCTAATATCCTTCTAGATCTTAGTTGAACATCATTAAGATCTAGAGGGGTAATCATGTAAGTTGGAAATTCTTTTCCTTCTACCATGTAAGCATTTTAAGGGTTTTTATTGTTGGGGTTTGGTAATGGTTGGGCAGGTAGCTGATTTGGTTTCTGCTAAAATGGCTGTAAGAGTTGAGGATTTTGGTTTTGTTGTGGAGGTTGTTGTGGAAATGGCAATGAAAGTTGAGGATTTTGATTTTGAATTTGTGGTTGTTGATTTTTTTGTTGAATGTGGTGGGGGGGGGGGATAATTCTGATATGATGGAGGATATTGATAATATTGAGAAAATCTCCCATAAGGATTTTGTACTCTTTGTGCCCACAGTTGAGATTAAGGTTGAGGTTGAGGCCAAGGTTGCTGCCAAGAATTCCAGTTTGGTGGAGGCTGAAGATATATTTGATTGTTAAATCCCTGATTTTGTGGCCCCTTCTAAGGTCTTCTAGCAACAAAACAAAGAGGTTCTACAGAATTTGGAACTATTTCTTCTTGAAAGACAACCTTAAGACCTGGGATTGAAGGACAACCCTTGGTCTCATGGTTTTCTGAGCAAATCATACAAGTTTCTACAATTTTCACATCTAAAGGGCATTCCCTTAGAGCATGTTTTTTTTTTTTTGACAAAAAATGGCTAAAGCATTAGCCTCAATTTTCTGCTTGTTTTGTATTTTAAGGGTGTCTAATTGCTCACTAAGGCTCCCCAGAATGTCAGTTTTAAATTCATCAAGCATATTACCAGTTTCTACCCTACTTACGGATCCTGTTGCAAATTTGTTTACTCTAACAAGAGAAGGATCTCTTGGCCCTTTCCCTATTTTAGATTTCCCTCTTGAGAGATGAACACACAATTCTCCTATATCATTTAATTGGAGTTGAGAAATATTCTCCTATGTTATCTTTGGTCTCTGCGTTTGACTTATCCATTGACTGTAGTCTCATGCCATCTCCTTTGTCGACCTGGGCTAAGTGAATGGGACAGGGTCCATGTCACGATGACTTCCAAGCTGTCCATGTAGCTAGTTTCTCCTTCCGACACCTCGAACCTGTTAAAGCATGAAGGTAGTTGTGGAATAGTCGATTAGCTGCAGAATAAGCTGCGTTCCGTAGCTAATATACAAAAACTTATTCAAACAGAAAAACATAAAAGCATAATATGTAAATCACTAAATGTCCTCCTTAAGATAGTATATATCATTCATTCGTAATAAGAATGCATCTTTCTCATGGAAAAACAAAGAAAAAGAATGAAAAGGGTTGCTAAGGAAAGAGTAATTTTGAGGCTCAACAGGTCCAGTCTGAAAATTTGAGGAAACACGACATACAAGTTGTGATGTGTTGTAGCAAGTGGATCTAGTATGAAAATTTATGAAACGTGGTCCATGGAGGTGTTGAGGGTTGGAGCCTTAAATGAGGAAGTCAAAGCTTCCTTCTAGTGGTAGTTGGTAAATCAGATCAAGGGCTTGGAGCTCCCTTCCGGTGGATGTCGGTAAACGAGATCGGGGGGTTGAAGCTCCCTTCCAGTGGATGCTGGAGAACGAGCGAATTTTGTAGCCTTCTGCAAGCGGGTGCTTGTATTCTGGTAAGAGTATGTGCCATTATAATATTGTAAAAATGTTCTATTTATATTAAAGAAGACAGAGACAACAACAACGGTGGTTTTTTCCCACATTGGGTTTCCACCTTAAATCCTGGTGTTCATGTGTGTTGCTTATGTGTGATGGTTTATTTTGTTCTTACTGCACATGGTTACTATCTATTTAATGTTTAATGAAGTACTGATGCACTAGCTCAAGATAAACAAAAGATGAATTAATTGAAAAGTAATTTTACTGGATATACGCTAGTTGTCTTAATAACAATTGCGTACACACGCGGGTTCCCTTCAGTAAAGTCGCG
The DNA here is from genome assembly GCA_031772625.1 of Pinus tabuliformis. Classification (NCBI taxonomy): domain Eukaryota; kingdom Viridiplantae; phylum Streptophyta; class Pinopsida; order Pinales; family Pinaceae; genus Pinus; species Pinus tabuliformis. Next base: position 751,929,021 of record CM062810.1, on the reverse strand, counting down.
TACAGAAATCAGGATATGAATTTGAAAAGTTTAATGATTTGAAAATACTGATTCACCCACCCGCCCCTCAATATTTTTCCTAACAATTGGTATCAAAGCCAAGTTCTTCGACATAAGCTTGATTACTTGAAGGAGATCTGTCAAGATGAGTAGTCACGAAGGATATCTGTCAAGATGAGTAGTCACGAAGGAGTATTTTCTATCGAACCTCCTATATTTAATGGAACTAACTCTTTCTTTTGGAAATTTAGGATGAGAACATACTTGCTGAAACTAGAGCTGATGTATAGGAAATCATTGAAAGTGGATATCAATATCCAGTCTCTACTCCTTTAGATACTACAAGAAAGAAACTGTATGAAACCAATGCAAAATTTGTAAATGCTATCTTGGGAATTTTGGTTGAGTCCAAGTTTGTGAAGGTAATGCAATTGAACACAACAAAGGGAATGTGGGATAAGATTATCCAAAGTTATGAGGGTGACAACATGGTAAAAAGTGTTAAACTTCAAAAATTCTTAATACAGTATGAGACATTGAAAATGCATGATGATGAAAGCATTGCAACATTTTTTCTTAGAGTAGATGAAATTGTTAAATTCATGAGAAATCTTGGCTAAGAAATAAAAGATGCTACTATTATTGAAAAATATCTTGAGATCTCTGACTTCGAAGTTCGACTCCAAAGTCTCTGCTATTGAAGAAACGTAGGATCTAAAAAGTCTCACACTTGATAAACTCCATGGAATACTTATAGCATTTGAGATGAGGAAAGGTGGTCCTTCAAACATGAGAGAAGCAACCTTCAAAGCTACTGCAAAAGGAAAAGAAAAGGAGGAATAAAATTATGTATCAGAAGAAGAAGAGGCAAACTTTGTAAAGAAACTCCAAGTGGGTACTAGAAGATTCAGAGGTAAGCTTCCTTTCAAATGTTTTGCTTGTGGTAGAGTTGGTCATTATGCTACTAAGTGTCCCTATAAAGAAAATCAGGAGAAAGGAAAAGAAGCTGCAAAAATAAATAGGAAGAGGTTTGAAAACAAGAGAAGTTTTTATACACATGAAGACAATGATGGTCTTTCAAATGGTGAAGAAGGTGAGTTTGATCAATATTGTCACTTACTTATGGCATTTGAAGATAAAAGTAATAATGAGTTTGATGGCCTAGAAGAAGAAGATTGTAATTTTATTGAAAACTTTGACAAGAATATATCAGATGTAGTGACAGTTACAGATGTCAGCAAATATTCAAGTTTGGGAGCAACCCGCTTTCTATTGATCAAGAATGAAGAAGACGAAGCATCATCAGGTATGGGTTTTTGTTCAAAATGTGATCCATTTTCTTGTCTATGCAACAATGATAGTGAAACTACTGAGCTTGCACTTATGGGTAAAAGTGAAAGTAAGCACTCTAAAGAGAAAACAGATTAAAAAATTATGCCTCTTGAAGCAACAGATCAAGGCAAGTTAGAATCAATGGACAATGCAGATGTGCCTATGTTAAGCAAAGATAATTATCAACAATGGAAAGGAAATATGAAGTATAATCTAATGAATCTCGATGTCTGGCATCTAGTGTGAAATGGTTACACCAAGTTTCCTCCATCAGACAAGGAAGTGCAAAAGAACAGTAAGGCTTTGAGTAACATCTTTTGTAGCATATATGATTCAATATTGAATAAGGTTATGCATTATACTACTACAAAGCAAGTGTGGGATAAGCTACAAGCAATACATGAAGAAGTCCCAAAGGAAGATTTCTCAGGTAATCTTATATCTAACAATGTGTCCAAAATGATAGATGGAGTTGTTGATTCAAAAGAAGACAAGTTAGAAGAATTTTTTTTATCTTAGAACAAAACTTGATCTTGCTTTGAAAAAGATTGTTAATCTTAATGATAAGTTGTAGGCTTATGATAACAAGGATCATGTTGGTATGGTATCTAACCAATATTGTGAAGGTCTTGAAGCTAAGGTTGTCTCTCTAAGAGAAAATCTTGAAAAATCAAATAAGCGGAATGAAGAACTACTTCAAGCATTTGAAGAACAAGAAAATGGGTTGAAGGAAGAGATTCTCAAATTAAAACAGTAAATGGAGGAAGGAAGAAGGTTGAAGAAATTATGAAGAAGCAGTGTCTAGGAAAGGAAAAGCAATATCAAGTTGAGGTAAATATCCTAAAAGATAAATTAGAAGAAAAACATAAACATTTGCGATTTCAAGATAGTACTGAGATTTTGGATAATATTCTTAGTAGTCAAAGGTCTCCTGCCATCAAATATGGCCTTGGCTTTCATGAAACTATTGAAGGAGAATCTAGTTCACAAGCTGAGGCAAGAAATTCTAATGTAAAATCTGAAATCTTAGCAAAGAGATAAGAAGTCAACCTCATCAACAACCAAAGAAAGAAAATCTTCAAAGGAAATTATTTACTCCTAACTATAGAAGTGTCAATCGATTTTCTCCTCTGATCAATAATGTTGAATGTTCTATATGTCATAATTATGGACATGTTGTAACCAATTGCAGTAGTAGAATGTTTCAAGCTAATAACCGTCTCACGTAAATATCATCATCTTCTAGGTACTTTAAGGGACATTATTTTGCTTGCAATATATATGGTCACAAAGCCATTGATTGCAATAGAAGAAATATGAAACATATAAGATGTTATGCTTGTAACAAGTTTGGGCATGTAGCAAAAGAATGTAGGAACAAGTCTATGGATTGCCACATACAACATGCTAAGCAACTAGATAAGAACATTAATGGATCCACCAACATTTCTCATAATAAGTAGGAGAAAGAAGAACAAATAAGGTGTGGTCTTGCTCTCTGCTCTTTTGAAGATGAAGCTGAATGGTACATATATAGTGGATGTTCTCATCACATGACTGGAGATAAGAGTAAAATGGAGACTCTCAGGAAAATCCAACATGGTAATGTTATTCTTGGAACTAATGTTTCAGCAAAAATTCTAGGACAAGGTAAAGCCAAAATTAATAAAACTATAGGAGCAGTTGATGCTTTATAGAATAAGTCGAGAGGATATAGAAATCGAGACAAATTATATGTGTTTGAGGAACAAAATTCTCATAGATATGAGAAATATTCAGACTTAGAGTAAAGAAGATGGTGCCTCTTACAGTCCATTATTCTTAAATGAATACTTCTAATAGTGACTACAAAAGTGGTGAGAAGTACTTGACCTCATAAGCACAGAAGATGATTATCAAGTCCTCAGGATCAATGATGTGTAATCTCAGGGGGAGTAATACATGTTATGTCTTGATGATGATTCCCATCACTGACTGTGCCTCTGGTGTAGTAACATTGCACAGGTACAAACATAATAGACTTAGGGGGAGTTGAAGGTGTGAAATTTTAGTATTTCACTATTCGTACACAGACCTTATGAAGACAAGTCGCGTGTATATGCAAGTTCTGAACTGAACAATCGCGTATATCTTGATATGACAAAGAAACAGCAGGATAAACTCAGGAAAAGTGTATGATATGCTTCAATCAATTATTATTTGGATTTTCTTGCTCTGATGGTTGATGGTTACAGTCTGTCGATGCTATTTGGAAGTGCTTTTGGCATGTATAAGTTTTTGATGACTTAATGGATGATTGGTTTATGAATATGCTTTGATGATTCTTACTAATATGTGAGATGATATGATCAGATCTGATAGTGAACAATTGGCACAGGTTCAAGGGAAGCATTTTCTATGCTTCTAATAATGCATTGTTGGCATTATGTTTGCTTCATACATAATGAAGTTTATCGACAAGTTGATGATATTGAAGCTACATTGTCTTACCTTGTGAATTGATGATGGAAATATATAGGTTGTTGTTCTTGGTACTGCTGACAAATGCTCATGATGCAGATCATATGTGGTGTATGATAGTTTTTGATGAATATCATGGTCTTGTTTATTTTGGTTATAAATGTCATATCTATCATTTGATGTAAAGGTAATGTAAAGACCTATGATGTAATCATTGTAAAATTCAGTCATGTATGGACTATTATGGTCAAGTCCTTTTGGACATGTGATGTAATTTGTAACCCCACTGTGCTTGGGAAGTTGATGTAATAATGATGTCAAATATGTAAACCCACTATGATTGGGTGATTGATGTAAGTTTGAGTCCTTGGTGATAGGACAAGTCATATGAGTCATAGAGTCATGTACTTCATTATACATCCTTCAGAAATTTCAGCATGTGCTCAGGGGGAGCATGGTCAGTGTTCATACTCAGCAGTTCAGATCTATGGAAGCCTTCATTCAGCATTGGTCAACCCTTTTCCCTTGATGTCAAAGGGGGAGAGTATCTTGGTGTTTGAAAATCTTGGTGCTTGGCTTGATGTGTTTTACAGTATCTACAAGTTGTGGTGACCAAACACCAAAGTGGTTGCCATCAAGTCCAAAGGGGGAGATTGTTGGCATTATGAATTATGTGTTGTCCTTGATGGAAACCTACCTAATGAGTTGTCCTTGATGACAACCTACTTGATGAGTTGTCCTTTGATGGAAACCTAATTGATGAAGCTGTAAACAGGATGTGTCTACAGATGTGACTGAGTGTTTTGACAAAGGCATAGTCGTTCAGAGGTAGAGGAGTGATAAAGTTGAAATTGCAAGAAGTATACGTGAGTTCAGTTAAGCAAAGTCACGTACACATGTGGGTATGAAGAAGCAAAGGTGCGTAAAGTTTTCGCACCATGGTATTTTAAATACCAAGGGTACTACCATGGTATTTCCCTATGGTATTGAGCCAAACAACGGATGTTTTGATCTCGTCTAAGAAAACCATTAGCTGGAGTATGGTTTTGACCTGTGGTATTGGATAAGGGCTAAGCTATATAAGGAGATGCAGGTCAAAGTGATAGGGAGTGCAAGTGATGAATAGTGTATGAATAATTAGATATGAAGCAAATATGCATGTAATGGGCTATTGATGTTTTGCTTGATCTAAAACTAAGTATGCACTTGGGAATTTGATGATGGATCAGATCCAATAGATCTGAGATGACAATCTTGATTATGAGGTGATTTGATCTGTGTTGATAGTATCTTGACGCGTGATTTTTCTGTGTATGTCGAGATCTGGGTATGTCTGAAGTTTTGTGTTGCAATGAAGATCTGAATAAAAAATTGCAGATATGTACGCGGGTTTTATAGCCTGCAAGGCGCTTACACATGCGAGTGTGATACTAGTAAGTCATGTACGTGTGGGTTTGTCTCCTGAAAAGTGCGTATACATGTAGATATGCTTTGAGGAAAGTGCATACAAAACATAGGGTTTTGATGAAAAGAATGTCTGATTGTTTAAGCAGTCTTTATGTTGTATGTCAATGAAGTCTTCTTGATGGTTTGGGCTTAAAAATTGATGTTTTGCTTATGAATTGACTGATCGAAGAATGATTATGATACTTGTTGATTGTGATTAAAGTTCATTGAATTTTTTGTGGTTGTTTCTTAATGATGCAGTAGATATGAGTACGATTCAATATTTATTTCAGAACGACAATGGTTCACTTTTCAGAAATAAGTGATTGAAGATTTGTACGTGGGTATACTTCATGGAAAGCGCATACACACACGAGGTTGCTACTGTAAAGTAGTGTATATATTTTGACATATGGTTGATTAGCGTTTGTAGTAACAGAATCTGGTTTCTGTGATGTATGTTGATTGGTATTCTAGTTACAATGTTCTGACTATTTTGGTTATTTAAGTTGATTGATTTGGTTGATTCAGTGATTGGTCAGTTCAGTTGGGTCAGAGATTAATGATTGAGTGCAGAGATAAGTTTCAGTTTTTATATTTGGTATTGGGCTTAAATTTTGGTAGTGGGTCCAATCTGAAAATTTGATGAAATGTGGCCTACAAGTTGTGATGTGTTGTAGTAGGTGGATCCATTATGAAAATTTATGAAACATGGTCCAAGGAGGTGTTGAGGGTTGGAGCCTTCAATGAAGAAGTTAAATCTTCCTTCCAGTGGTAGCTGGTAAATCAGATCAAGGGGTTGTATCTCCCTTTTGGTGGGTGTCGGTAAACAACATCAAGGGGTTGAAGCTCCCTTCCAGTGGGTGCTAGAGAACGAGTGAAGGTTATAGCCTTCTGCAGGTGGGTACCTGCGTGTTGGTAAGAATCTACGCCAGTACAAGATTGTAAAAATATTTTCTTTATATTAAAGAAGACAGAGCCAACATCAGCGGTGGTTTTTTCCCACATTGGGTTTCAACCTTAAATCTCAGTGTTCATGTGTGTTGCTTATGTGTGATGGTTTATTTTGTTCTTACTGCACATGGATACTATCCATTTAATGTTTAATGAAGTACTAATGCACTGGCTCAAGATAAACAGAAGATGAATTAACTGAAAAGTAAGTTTACTGGATATACGCTAGTCACACGCTAGTTGTCTTAATAATAGTCATGTACACGTGCAAGTTCCCTTCAGTAAAGTCACGTATATAAATTAGGATATGAATTTGAAAAGTTTAATGATTTAAAAATACTGATTCACCACCCCCCCTAGTATTTTCCCATTAGAAAGTTCGCTTCCCATGGGGCAGCGAAGGGAATTAGACAAATAGGATTGGGAAAAGCACCAAGCTTTGTAATCTTGATATTTTTATTAATGCAAATCTCAAGCTTGTGGCATTATATCCTCCTTTGAGTAGTCTATGTGCTATTTAGTGCATCAACCCCTATTGAGGAGGAAGGGCCCTCCTTCTTAGCAAGGATCGTTGGTTAAGTAGGATACAATAATTATTTTTATTAATTCTTCTCAGTTATGTGAGTGTTGTTACTATTAATTTTATTTATGAGCTGTTGATTGCAGAGAGATTTGAATTGTGTGACAACATAATCCTAGACCATTCCTTCTTAGTAATTTAACAATGAGTCATTTACTTTTTTGTTATAGATTGGATTGCACTTTCTTTGAATGAGTGTGTTCAACATTGACTGAGTGATAAAAAGGTTTGTAGGAGTGTTGTTTATGAATTAGAATGGTTGTGTAACAAAGTAGTTTACTTTGCAATTGTGTGACTCTTTTTTGGTTGTGTTGAAGAGTGTAATGACCTAAATGTTTGTTGAGAGTGAGTGTGCAATGACCTTGGTTTGCAATTTATTTTGCTAATTATCATTTCCCTTGCATAGACTTTGTGTGATAGCCTTAAATCTAGCCTACCTAAATTTCCAATTAATGTGAGAGTGGATCTATTGCTCTGATTTAAAGGAACAATTGTTTCACCTTACACAAACCACCAAGCATCCATAATTGAGATGGAAGTTAAGGTTTGCGATCAATTTATTTTTATTTTTATTGATCTTGGTTCTAATAATAGCTACGTCTGCCCAATGCTTCTGGAACATTGTCAATTGAACGAACAACCACATGACGAATACTATCTAGTTTAATTGGCCACAAGAATAAAGAAGAGGGTCAAGTAATGGGTGAAGGCTTGCCCGATTGAATTAAATGGAATGCCCACTGTGGCAGACATGGATTGGTTGTACAAGCACCACACCAGAAGCATATAACATACTACTAGGCATGGATTGGTTGTACAAGCACCACACCAAGAGGGATTGTTTTGAAAATGAAATTGAGTGCTTAGATAAGCTTGGAGAAAGAAGGGTATTGTAGGGAAAGCGGAAGCCCTTATCTGTGAGGCTAATTTCAACCATGCAAGCCAAGAGAATTAGCACGAAGGGATACATTTTATTTGTTGTGCAATTTTCTAGAATTGAAAAAGTCAAAATCAGCGTTGAGAAAAAGGAGAGTAAGTTCCTATAAAGATATCTTGTTCTACAGAATTATGAAGATGTGTTTCTAGTAGATGTTCATGGATTACCTCCTCATAGAGAGGTGGATTTCTCTATTGAGTTGGTGCTTAGAGCAACACCAACATCTCAAGAACCATACATGATGAGTACTCCTAAATTAGATGAATTAAAATTACAGCTCAAAGAGAGGTTGGATAAAGGTTATATAAGGCCAAGTGTGTCTCCATGGGGAGATCCAATATTTTTTGTGAAGAAAAAGGATGGTACACTCAGACTATGCATTGGTTATAGGTAATTAAACAAGGTGACCATCAAGAATAGGTACCCTTTACCAAGGATCGATAACATGTTAAAACAATTAAGGGGATAAGTAGTCTTTTCCAAGATTGATTCGAGGTCAGGGTATCATCAAGTGTGAATCAAGGAAGAATATATACTTAAGACTACATTCCGGACAAGATACGAGCATTATGAGTTTGTGGAGATACCCTTTAGGATTACTAATTCCCCAGCCACCTTCATGTGTTAAATGAGTAGCATGTTGCATCCTTACTTGGAAAAAATTGTGATAGTCTTCATTGATGATATATTAGTGTACTCGAAGAATGAAGAAGAACATGAAAATCACTTAGCTGCACTATTGCAATTGTTAAGGGAAGACAATATTTTTGCAAAGTTAAGTAAGTGTGAGTTCTTCCAATCACAAATATATTATTTAGGGCACATAATCTCAAAGGACGAGATATCAGTGATCTAGAAAAGATCAAGTCCACAATAGAGTGGCCAACACCGAAAAATATGAATGAGATTAGATCATTCATGGGGTTGGCAGGATACTAAAAAATATTCACCAAAAATTTCTCCAAGATAGGTCACTGAATCACTTCCTTGCGTAAATCGAGTGGATAACTGAATGTGCAACAAGCTTTGAACTATTGAATAAGTTGCTCACTAATGCACCAATGTTAAGGATTGAAGATCCAGACAAATATTTTGTGGTTTGTATAAATGTATGCAAGGAGGGACTCGGTGGAGTCTTAATGTAGGAAGGACATGTAGTTTGCTATGAGTCACAAAATCTAAATGAACATGAGGTAAACTGTATAAATCATGATTTGGAGTTAGCTGCCATCATTCATGCATTGAAAATGTCAAGGAATTACGTTCTCGATAGGAGATTTATGTTCATGACAGATCATGAGGGACTAAAATATTTGTTTGATCAACCTAAGTTGAATGTAAGAAGAGATATGTTGGGTTTTTGTTAGGGGGGTTTGCAGGGGGCAAAAGGCCTAATGCCAAGAATTTTTATTTATTTATTTATTGATGCAGACCCAATAATAGTTGGGCAGGCCCAAAAATGGTGGGCGAACCTACCCATGGTTTTGTGCATGGGTTTTGCACATGGTTTTGGGCATGATGGTTTTCTGTCCATGGTATTTTGTAGATCCGGTCAAGGGAACTACGGTTATGTTCTAATCCATGGTTAGTGGATTAGAGTTTATGAATGCTTCGACATGTATATGTATGTATTGTAACATTGAAAGGAATATAATGAAAAATCAATCTGGTAGTCCTGGTTTTGGGATCTAGGGGAAAATCTTTGTGTATATTTGTTTTATATTCTCACCATTGTATATTTTTCTATTTTAAGAATTCGTTTGCAGGTAATTTTTGTACAAGGTTAAAACTTACAAGCTAGATGGTTGGTCATACTTTGACTTTGAAATCAAGTTCAAAGGCAAGGAAAATAGGGTTGTCAATGCACTCAGTAGAAGGATTCAATCAAATCACATGGTCGTCATAAGCTCTTATGGATTGTACGTAGGCGAACGAGTCAAAAATTAAGGGCAACATGATGAGAAATATCAACAAATAAAGGAAAAACTATAGCAAGATGGTGAGTATGAGGAATATCATCTCACAGAGGATGATCTAATTAGATTCAAGAACATAATATATATGCCAAACAATGAGGAATTGAAGAGGTTCATAATGAGAGAGTTCCATGTTAATCCATATTATGGCCACCCAGGATACCAAAAAACCATCATGGCCATCAAAAAGTTCTATTATTTTCCTAATTTGAAAAGGGAAGTAGTTGATTTTGTTGCCAAATGCATGGAGTTCCAGTAAATGAAGGTCGAGTGTAAACACCCAGTAAGTTTATTGCAGCCCATTCCCATTCTAGAATGGAAGTGAGAAGTGATGTCCATGGATTTCATTACCAACTTGCCAAGAAACTCTAGACAACATGATGCAATTATGGTGGTCGTTGACAAGTTGAGAAAAGTGGCTCATTTTGTAGCAATCGAATCGACCAATTCAACTAGTGAGGTGGATCAACTCTTCATAAAGGATATTGTGAGGTTGCATGGAGTTCCCAAGAAGATAATTTTAGATAAAGATGCCTAGTTTACTTCAAGGTTTTGGAAGGAACCATTTGTAGGCTTGGGGACAAAATTTGCCTTCAGTATAACTTATCGTCCACAAACAGATGTGAAAACAAAGAGGACAAATAGAATCCTTGAAGACATGTTGAGGATGTATGTGATGCACCAACCAAAGAAGTGGGAAGAGTACCTTCCACTTGTAGAGTTTGCATACAACAATGGATACCAAGAATCTCTAAAGATGAGCTCGTTCAAGGCACTTTATGGAAGGAGTTACAATACTCTTATCAGTTGCAATGATCTATTTAATAAGGCTCTTATTGGACCTAATATGTTAAAGAGATGGAGTACAAAATGCAAATCATTAGGCATAATTTAAAGGTAGCACATGATAGGAAAAGAAGCTATCTAGGTCAACATAGGGTGCATAAAGATTTCCAAGTTGGGGAACATGTTTATTTGAGAGTTAGACCCAAGAAAAGTTCCTTGAAGATTGGGTCATGTGCCAAGTTGGCACCACAATTTTGTGGGCCTTTTGAGATACTTGAAAGAATAGGGCCAGTGGCCTATAGGCTGAGCTTACCTCCATTAATAAATGTCCATGATGTTTTCCATGTTTCTTTGCTTAAAAGATATGTACAAGACTCTAATCATCTGATTGCTTGGTATGTGCTACAGGTGGAACCAGAGGGAGAGTTTCAACCAAAGCCACTGTGCATGCAAGACCGAAGGAGCCTCATGCTCCAGATCCGAGCAATAGAATAAGTCAATGTGTAGTGGAGGCACTTTGGGCCCAAGGAATCTACTTTGGAAATGATTGATACAATGCGGGAATCACATCCTTTTTTATTTTTTGGTTGAAGCAAATGTATATAAATGTGTAAATACTATATAGAGTTGTGTGTAAAAGCTCCATAAGTAGTATGTTGGTTTTTAAGCATGTCTTTTGAGTTGGATATGTACAAAGAACATTGAGGATGGTGTTTTCCTAAGGAGGAGGGGTTTGTGATAACCCCGATTATTTCCCACTTACGAAGGCATTGCAAATATTTCATCTATTTTGATCATAAATGAAAAATGGGTTGAGTCAAGGGCCATAGATTCTAGAGATGAGGAGGTTACTTGCTTGGGACGTTAAGGTTTCCTTACAACAAGAAACCTGAATTATTTTATGACAGTCATTGAAGAATGGTTGGTGTGATTTTAATGGATTGGTTTTTTGAAACTGAAGGAGCTGAAGAAGAAGGATGAGAAGCCATGCTACCTTGGAAAAAATTACAAGGCAGAAAGGACATTTTTTTTTATGAAGAATAGGTTGCACTAATAGCAAGGACAATGGAATGTCAACCTAGAAAGAAAAGAAAAGAAAAGTAGGGGATCACTCAAATCAACATGAGGGTGGTCGAGAGTTGAAGGGAAATGTTAGAGGCAGAAACAACACAATAGAGATGATTTTCGGCTAAGTAGTGGCGTGTAGGAGTTTTGAACATCTATAACACTTAGATAAGACATCGATATATGTTGGTTGAGCAATAGGAGCACCAGAAGAATTCCCTTCGGGTGAGGATAAGTCTCTAGGTGCCTTGGGGGTTGGAGGGTGGAGACGATCTTCTCTAGATTCCCTTGATAGCCTGGGGTGGAGATTCGATCCTTGGATTCCTAGTAAGGGAAGATCTTGAGCCTCCTTTGCTTGTTCATCTAGTTTCCGGTAGTGAGTTCTAGATTCCCTTCATTGAGTGGAACCACCGTGTTACATGATTTTGGGGTGGAGGTGAAGACTCTAGACTCCATGGTGTTGATTTTAAGGGTGGAGAGTTGAATCTTTGGAATCCCTTGACATTCTAAGGGTGGAGAATATATCTCTGGATTCATGGAATTTACTAGTTGTTGAACAACTATAGGGTCGAGGCAAGAGGCCTTTGGATTCCCTGTGTAATTTTTGACTACTAAACAGTTGGTGGGTGGAGGTGAGAGAACCTTTGGAGTCCCTGTTTCAACTAGCAATTGGATGCTTGAACCCTTGAGTAAAAACCATCTCAATCTCTGGAATCTGGCTTGGGGTTGACAACTTCAAGTGATGATTGGTTGCAACTTGTCTATGGTTGAGTGGAGAGTCATTGTCCTAGATTTAATTGCCCAATTTTAGCTCAAGATACGTATCTCCCTATGTAAAATTTCCATGAAGTTTGTGTTAGACCGTTAAATGAATTTTGTATTGGTTACATGAAAGGTTCATGGTTTCCTTGTGGTTACAAGAATAAAGTTTTAACAATCTTCCATATAAGAACGTGACTGAATGGATATATATATATATATATATATATATATATATATATATATATATATATATATATATATATACTTTAAGCACAAATAAATACAACAATGCACTTAATGTGTGTAAGCACTAGGAAAGGTGTAACAATTTGTGTTAATTTGATTAAATATGGAACCTAATTGCTGAGCTGAACAATGATGGCTCAAAACCACAATGGGCCTTATGTTAGGAAAAGTGTGTCATATTTCCAACACTGATTAAATTCATTATGATTGATATCCTAAGGTGTATGGACCTCATTGCCATGAATGTAAACATACACAAAGAATTTTTACATTATTGATTGTGTGCAGGAGAGAGAACATGCCCATAAATTAGTAACAACATTGTCGAGTTGAGTATGTGATTCCATAAAAACTAACACTATAAAACAAATAAAGAAAAGATTTTAAACCTCGAAATTACCATCAAATACCAAATAGATCTAACATAAATACCATATAATATCATTATAATTTATTTGAACTTAATAATTAAACCACATTCATATCTTACCATCCTTGTTGAGCCAAGAGACTCATTCTATAGCGTAGTGTGATGTGTAACGATGTCCATCTATAATCAAAATTGAAATTTTGCCCATGTCGGCAAAAAAGAAAAACAAGAAACTATACAAAACATTTAAATAATATAGGCTCATAAAAAAATTTGCACATGAAGAAATTGGATCCCTCTCGACTCATGTTAGATCTATATTTAAAATGAATCTATGTTGGTCGCTATAGCAAATCTCAATATAAACAACCTTGAATGAGAATATATGCTAGCTCTTAGGGGCTTTTGCCCATCAATTATTCGTAATCATGCTATACTACTCTTCTTCACAATATAAATGTATTGAAACTTTAATTAATGAAACACAAATCATGGCAGATGGGGCGGAAGCAATCCCTTTCCATCCATTCTTGACTTACATTCAAACCTATTGTGTTAGGGTCCTATATTTCATAGGAAGAGTTGTTTTCACCCTATGATTTTATATTTGAAAAAGGTAAATAATGTTTCATGTTTGAAATTTATTTTCAAAAGAATATATATATATATATATAGAAAGAAAAAGAAAATAAATTGTAGGGGACAAAAAAAATAGAATAAAGAAAGAGATTAAAGGAAAGAAAAGAAAAGAAAAAACAAAGAAAAGACAAGACAAAAGAAAAAAATATATGAAAAATGTCCCCCTAGGTGAGCAAGTCCAAGTCCCACAAAAAAAAAAAAAAACACATGAAGACGTTCATTTAGAAATGTTTGTATATAAGTGTGTAACTTGTTTAGATGCCACTTAGAACTAAATTATTCATTTAATCATGATGGCTAATCATGATTAAATTTGATCCAATAGGTTAGGTTAGGGAAATAAATCAACCATCTAGCTTAATCTTGGTTGAAATGTTCAGTTAGATTAGAGAAAAGCTAGTCAAACTGTCTAAACTTGGCTAAAGTTGGATTAAGTGTTTTAATAAAATTTCATAGTGTTAAATAGGAAAAATTAATAACAAGGCTTACAAATAGAAATGCGCCTTTAGAATAGATTAATCCTGCTTAGGATAAGTTAATTAGGTTTAGAATAATTAATCGTGTTATTTAATCACAATTAGCAACTTGTAATAAGGCATCTAGTGCTAAAGTTTTCGAGTTTATTATAAATTCAAAAACGACAAAAATGATTATCGTTATGTAATATAGTGGGCACATGATTCAACGACTGTGATCTACCCCACCCGAATCAATGACGAGGGATCGTTTTCGCCCCCCAGTCCATTCTGCCGTTATCGGTGGTTGTGGGGGGGGGGGGTGTTCGAAGAGCGGTAATCAAATCCCCGGGCCCCACGCTATGTGGCGGTCGTTCGTGACTTCACACCTCCCCAGCAAAAAAAAAAGAAACTATACAAAACATTTAAATAATACAGGCTCATAAAAAAATTGCACATGAAGAAATTGGATCCCTCTCGGCTCATGTTAAATCTATATTTAAATTGAATTTATGCTGGTCGCTATAGAAAATCTCAATATAAACAACCTTGAATGAGAATATATGCTAGCCCTTAGGGGCTTTTACCCATCAATTATTCATAATCATGCTATACTACTCTTCTTCACAATACAAATGCACTGAAACTTTAATTAATGAAACATAAATCATGGGATATGGGGTGGAAGCAATCCCTTTCCATCCATTCTGGACTTACATTCGAACCTATTGTGGTAGGGTCCTATGTTTCATACGAAGAGTTGTTTTTACCTGATGATTTTATATTTGGAAAAGGGAAAATAATGTTTCATGTTTGAAATTTATTTCCAAAAGTAATATATATATATATATATATATATATATACAATTTATTTTATTTTTCTTATATATATATATATATATATAAGAAAAATAAAATAAACTATAGGGGACAAAAAAATAGAGTGAAGAAAAAGATTAAAGGAAAGAAAAGAAAAGAAAAAACAACAAAAGAAAGACAAGACAAAAGAAAAAAATATATGAAAAACGTCCCCCTAGGTGAGCAAGTCCAAATGCCAAAAAAAAAAAAGATAATACACGAAGACCTTCATTTAGAAATGTTTGTATATAAGTGTGCAACTTGTTTAAATGCCACTTAGAACTAAATTGTTCATTTAATCATGCTGGCTAATCATGATTAAACTTGATCCAATAGGTTAGGTTAGGGAAATAAATCAACCATCTAGCTTAATCTTGGTTGAAATGGTTAGTTAGATTAGAGAAAAGTTAGCCAAACTGTCTAAACTTGGCTAAAGTTGGATTAAGTATTTCAATAAAATTTCATAGTATTAAATAGGAAAAATTAATAAAAAGGCTTGCAAATCAAAATGCACCTTTAGAATAGATTAATCTTGCTTAGGATAAGTTAATTAGGTTTAGAATAATTAATCATGTTATTTAATCACAATTAACAACTTGTAATAAGGCATCTGGTGCTAACATTTTCGAGTTTATTATAAAGTCAAAAACGACAAAAATGATTTGTCGTTATCTAATATAGTGGGCGCATGATTCAATGGTCGTGATCTACCCCGCTCGGATCAATGACGGGGGATCATTTTCGCACCTACCCAGTCCTTTCTGTCGTTATCAGTGGGGGTGTGGGAGGGGGGCAGGTGGTTTGTAGTCAAATCCCTGGGCCCCACACTACATGGTGGTCATTCGTGACTTCGCACCCCCTGCGCCTAAAACCACATACCACCACCCCCCTCTGAAAGCTGCCTTTCTCGCCTCTGCTCCTGCCAATGGTCCACTACGTCAACTCCCGTATCCTACTCTTCACTCCTATCATCGGGCCACTTGTCTCTCCCTCATTCGCATATCAATCTACCCATTACGCAATAAACCCATTGCAATTTCTCCGTTGTGATTAATCGTTAAATCATTTATTCCCTAATCCACCCATTCTGTAACGGACTTGCATGCAACGACCACCAATCTGATCACTATAAATAAACCCTGGTAAACTTGT
This sequence comes from Pinus tabuliformis, assembly GCA_031772625.1. Classification (NCBI taxonomy): domain Eukaryota; kingdom Viridiplantae; phylum Streptophyta; class Pinopsida; order Pinales; family Pinaceae; genus Pinus; species Pinus tabuliformis. Next base: position 751,913,003 of record CM062810.1, on the reverse strand, counting down.
GTGAACGTCCTTTGCACTGTTGGTTGTTTTAGTCACAGGTATTGATCTTTGAGATTTCATCTCGCGTCCACCACCAACGCCTGTCATTTCTTGCAATTCAAGGCTAAAATTACTCAGCTAGGTAGCGATCTGATCGAGTCTTTGTCCTCTCTTTTGTCTTTCCACAATTTACAGACATTTCTCCCAAGGGAAAGGGGAAATCTGTCAATCCCAAACCAAACGATGAAAACCCTATGTCCTCTACCACCCCAAACCTCGACCATTTATCCCTGGTTGACCAGTATTACAAAATTGTTGATACAGAGTGTGAATTCGACTTGTTCGAATTGCACCACTGGTTGAAGCAAACTTATCTGGACTAGGGGGATGACATCAATCTCTGGGAATCCCTATTGCCCATGTTTATGTTTCCATAGGTCCACCATTTTCTTGATTTTGTCATATGGTGTCAAACTAAATATAATCCATTTCAAAGAACCATTGTGGCCCAGAATTGAGACATTCTGGTCATTATTTTACCATAAACCATAAATCAAATGTTATTAATTCCTGAAAATGATTCTCTCAATCAGTTTTTTGTAGCTGCCCTAATGGATCTGTATCATAAACTCACTTTCCCTCAAAGAGCACAAATCTTTGAGATTTTCCTCCCAGAGGATGCTCAACTTCCCAAGAAAAGTCCCTCCTATCTGGCTTCCATGTTCCCAGAAAAAACTAAATAAATCATCTCTTTAGTGTCTTGCCTTTTAGAGTACTAGTCAGACCGATGTGTGGATGAGCCTATTCTAGGTTTTCTTTCCATTTTTCTAAAGAGCATAAGCCAGTCACTTTTTGGCTGATAATATGCATGAACAATTGATGAAGATCACTACTGAAGGCATGTTCAAGTATCCATCTATATTAGTTTACATGTTCCTTTTTCAGCAAGGTGACAAATTTCCAATAGCATTGCAAAAGCAAGATGATCAAGGAGTCAGTCAATTAGTAATAGAGTGGACCTCATTGGTGAGAAGAAATTCAATAGAGTTCAGTTTTACATATTTCATAGACAGGTTTATTCATACAGCTACAGGGCTTCTCAACAGTCAGATTGAGCCAAGGATCAGTTCAGAAATTAAGAGGATTTTTCACCTAAGTGAGCAGACCAAAACTGGAGACTGGTATCTGTACTAGAGCTATACAAAAATAAGAGTATATGGGTGTGAACTACCCCCATATAAGCTGCCCAAATATGTTCCAATGAGGATATTTTCTCTGGAATATATTAGGCAAATGATTAACATGGATGAACTCCACTTTGTTTCAGGTAAAAGAAAATCACAATTTAAAATTAAGTCACAAGTGGGACCTTTTATATGTAATAGTAGAGTAGCAAGGAATGAGGCAGATTCAATCCTCAAACAAATGAATTTCCACCCAAGTTTTACCTGGTCATATGACCCCTTCAGTATAATTTCTAATTTAAGGGTGGAGCACAAAACCACACCTTATAATCATACCCCCAGACCAGAGATCGAGAAATTCATGAATCAAGACCAGTGGGAGGAAAACACACTACAAGAAGCAGAGGAGAAGACTCTGTCAACAACCACCTCCCAAACTCTAGTGCCTCAAGAGAAGAAGAACAAAAGACCAAGGGAAGAAAGATCTTCACCAGTTACATAAATCAGTGCCAAGGAATTCATTATTTATCAGAAAAGGCAGAACACTGACCCCAAAATAGTCACCATTCAGCATGAAGAAGGGCAGGAAACCATTGTCATGATTGGTACACAGGTCTCAACAAGGTCAGAGGATATTTTATCTGCAACTCCATCCTCCTCAACCTCACTGGATCCTTCAAAATTAATGCAGTGAACAGAATTGGGAGATAATCAAGATGAGCCAAACATATTCAATAAATTTCTGAAAATCAAACAGAAAAAATGAAACACTCAAGGCCAACACATATGCTCAGTTTTGGAAACAGACCTCTACTTCCCAACATAGACTATTAACAACATTTTCTAGCGAGGAAGGAAGAATGCAGATGGCATTTTTACAAGCTCAAGTGCCATTCCCAAAGTCCCCTTCGGATTACAAGAAGACTATTTTTTCATTTGATGCAAAGCATATACATCCTATAGATCAAATGGATATGCATAGACAATCTGGAGAAATGATTTCCTCCACCATGACCAACACTGCTATGGTAGCTTCAAAGTTAAGGACATCACTCAACAATGTCCAATCATAGTTAAAGCTGGAGAAAATCTCCTCATTAGCAAAAGACAACAAAATCAAATCATTGGAGGACCTGGTGATCAAACTGGGTTATGATCCCAGTGATGTCAAAGCAGTGGAAGAAATTTTGAAGAAAAATAATATAGATATAGCGACACTTATAAAGCAGCTTGAATTACCATCTACAGAGGATCCACATGCAAGAGAGATAGAAGAAAATGAGCAGGATAAAGAAGACATGCTCAAACTCATCATTGAGCAAAATGTACATATTAAGGAGATGGAAGAGCAAATAGAAAAGTTACTGAAAGAAAAAGAAGATGATGTGCAATTAGCTATGACTGTAGTCATAGCTATACCAATTTATGTTGCAGGGACAACCGAAGATTCTATATGAGCATCAAGTGACCTGAACAAACTCATGCAAGACCTGTCTCTTCAAAGACAAGATAATGACAAGCTAAAGAATAAATTGAAGAATCCGGAAGAACATAAGTTGAAAATGAACACTTATATGTCGCTTAGTTGCATAAATCTCACCAGCTTACCTAGAAGATTGAAAGTTTGGAAAATGAGTCACTGATGGCTCAAAATTTGGCACAGGGCAGGGAAAATGTTTGCTGGAAATTAGTCAAGCCATGACTGATATTTGGCCATCCATTCAGATCATTTTTGAGTAAGAAGAGATGATAGAAAGATCTAAGACAACGATAGAACATGTTAGAAATTCCCTGGGACACAAACCAGGTGAGGCCATACCATGATTAAATTGTTAAATTCAAAGACCATATCAGAATTAGAACATATGCAGATCACAAATAGGACAGAGACTATCTTGGATATTAAGAAAGTATTGCAGAAAAGAAACTTGATGACCCAATTGGAGACCAAAACTCAGACTCTGGAAAATGTTGTCCAGAGATTTCACACCAAGTTCAATTTATTGAACCAAAGAGGATTACCAGGATTAGTAGCACCAAATGACAGATTGATCAACTTGGAAGATTACTGTAAAAAACTCTACATTATTGCTACAGATAAATCCAAATTTGCAGGTATCAAGGGACACATCACAGGGAAAGCTTTCTTAGAAGCTTTGGAGTTTGATTTAACTATCAAACATGAAATCAAACACATCTTCATCAACAAGCCAACCTTTGAGAAGTATACTGAAGTCGATGAAGTGTATAGAAAGTTACTCAATCTTTCTATCCCCAGTGATGAAAGATGGGATCAATTGTGTGACACTATTGAGTGAAAGATTTTCATCTCCAATAGACAAACAACAAGGCAACACATTTTGAGGCCAAGTCATCAACAATTTTCCTCGAAGTTAGTACCAACAGTTCCAACAGTTAGAAGATTCCTAAATTTTTGTACTACTTTTGTAATTAGTTGTTAGATATTTTTAGGATCCTATCTTGATATTTTGAATCAAGATATTTTGTAAATTTTTCTATAAGTACTTCATAATTCGAATTATGAAGGGTTGGGATTAATTTTGAAGAAATGACTTATATTGTAAAGAAGCTCACAGAGCTACCTTTGATCATATATAGTAATACAGCGCAAGCATTACAAGACTATTGCATCAATTTCATTGGTGAAGTGCATTTTTCTCTATTAAATGTTTTCATTATTTTTTCATATATGTTTCTACAATCTAAATTATTCTAAGAAGAGTACGAACATAATTTATTTAAAAGTACACTCTGTATCTATCTGACTTATGAATAATTTCTATGTTTTCTACTGAAAATTAAAAATGAATTCTTAATTGCTTTGTTTATTAATTGGATTGCCTTATTTTTTTTTCTCTTTCACATCATAAATATTAAAGGATCCAGTGAAGTTGCCTACCGTGCCCTGTAAGTTTAGCTTGTAAACTTTGTGTTTGATCAACCTAAACCTGTGACTCCATTGCCCAATGGCCTAATTCCACTATCTCAACCCAACAATACATAAAACCCAAACTTGAACATGATAACTAGCCTAATATCATTAATAAAATAAAGCTAAATCATATAGAGATCCCTCTCTAAAACTAGAAGGGCTAGATTCCCAGTTTCTAAAGAAAGTGGCTTTAAAGTTACCTTTGTGATTTACTCTGCAACCTCAAAAATTACGGAGTGATAACATATTGTATTTGTACTTCTTTTAAATCTCGAGTTTTTTTTTTTTTTTTCATTGAAAAATTTATTTATTATTATTCACACTCAATAAATAAAATAAATTTTTCACTATTTCACTCGCCTAAAACAATTCAATTTTTTTTGTTAGATCTTGAGTTTACTAAATAATTGTAAACTAAAAATACATAAATGAATTTAAATTATCAAGCTTTACATTTTTTTTTTTCACAAATAAAAAAACTTATCGATCAAATTACTAAATAAATAAGTGTAAACTAAAAATACAAAATTACTAAATAATTATAAACTAAAAATACAAAAACAAGAAATATTTAAATTATCAAACCTATCATTTTCCACTAATTATTTCACATTTATCTCCTCAAATAGTCCCATTTAAAAAAAAAAAAAAAATAATATCTCGCCAATGGTGCAAGTATTCCAAAACCATGTGAGTGATAAATAAGTATTCCAAAACCATGTGAATGACAATGACAGATTAAAAAGTTATATCTTATGCAAGAATAAAAGAACCTTTGACCAATTCCTTTAATAAGCCAAAGGTAATAAATATCTAATAGAAAAATGATGGAATGCTGTGAGATTAAAATTCTTATATCAATTATTAAATAAAGGAAAATACATAATAATACAATATAAATCTAATAGTACAATCATTAAAGTTAGAAATTATCGTTAGAATCTTTTTTATTAAATTAATAAAATAAAATAAAACATATATAATGTAATAATATATAATATATAACTTTTTAGTTTGACTAATACTTAAACTATTAAAATTAGAATTTTTTATTATTTATTTTAATTAAGATAAAAATAAATTAAAATATATAATAATGAAAATATTAATTAAAATAAATTAAAATATATAATAATGAAAATTTATGTCATGTTTGGTTTTATATATATAAATAATTGGTATTAATTATTTTTTTAAATAATTTACTTAATATATTTTTCCATATAAATATTTTATATATTATAAAAGGAATATATATATATATATGTCATAGCTTATAAAGATTATTAAATAACAAAGTTTTAAATTATTATTATTATTTTACATTTATATATTTATTATGAATTGAATATCTTATATATTTATTATGAACTTAATATGTTATGTGCTAAAATTAATTTTAAGTGAGAAAGATAATAATAAATTTCCAATCACTTAACTATGTTAGTTTAATTGGTGATTGTTATGTTATGAAATATTATGTTAGTTTAATTGAAATTCAAGTCTATGAATTTAAAAAACAATTTTTTAACTACCCAAATTATATTTAATGGAGTAATCTAATTTATAAAGGAAATGATCTTTTCCACCATTATTTTTCAGATTAATTTTATTCAAAATTAAACAATTTTTTTAAAAAACTTGAATTTAAATTATTTAATTTGTGAGAGATTTTTAAAAATACTATACTAAATCCAATTATGTATTCAAAAATATATTTTAAACAACATTATTGACAGATATAAATTATATAAATATTTTTATAAAATTATTATTAAACATTTTTAAATATGGAGATGATTACCTTTCCATTCAAAAGTGTGTGAGATTTTGGAATGTGTATGGTCTAGATGTAGGCCTAATACTTTTGAGGTTTCGGGGTGTTAGTCCCAAATTTTATATAGTTTGTTATAACTTTACAAGGGCACTTCAACATGGATTTCATGATAAACCTTGCGTGTTGTGATAATGGTGGAGAGAGTTGAGGTTGTCTATGTAATGCCCAATAAAGCAAATTCATCTTTATTTTAATGTTGCTCAATCATTTTTTATTTTTATTTATTTATTTTTTCATATAATTTTATTATAAAAACAATATTAAATAATATATTTATTATTTTATAAGTTATTTTTAATTATAAATATTTATTTTTCCATGTATTTTTTAATTGAATATAGAATTTTTTTAGATTAAAGTGTTAATGGTAATTTATTAAAACAATAGATTTGAATCTACTTTATTCATCAATGAAAATAATTAATCGATTAAGAAATCACTAAGCATACAAGAGAAAGAATTTAATAAACACATTAAATAATTATTTCCTGGAGAAAACCACAACTAAAACACCTATATGTATATTGCATTAGTCGAGAAATATGAGAAGATTACAATGTTTTGCTCAAGTGCGAGCAAGAAATCACGAAGCATACAAGAGAAAGAATTCAATCAACACATTACATAATCATTTCTTGGACAACCCTTGGCCAATACTACCAATTTTTTGCTTGCCCAAGTCCCTATTTCATTGCGTTGTTTCCTTGGGAATTAGCCCCCTATTAATTAGGGTAATTCCTCAATATGAATTGTGCAATCCTCATAGGCCTTCCTCTGAGTGCATGTACCACTTGTACAATTTGGATGATTATACAATTGATAGTACGTTGCCCTTGAACTCCAATCTCAAGTGGGTAACTCTCATATCAACCATGCATGTGTTATTTATGAGCGAATCATCAGTTAACACATGAAACAACACCCCTCTATCTAACCTCCTACTAGTTCACAACTAAAACACCTATCATTAGTCGAGAAATATGAGAAGATTACAATGTTTTGCTCAAGTGCGAGCAAGAAATCACTAAGCATGAGAAAGAATTCAATCAACACATTACATAATCATTTCTTGGACAACCCTTGGCCAATACTACCAATTTTTGCTTGCCCAAGTCCCTATTTCATTGCGTTGTTTCCTTGGGAATTAGCCCCCTATTAATTAGGGAAATTCCTTAATATGAATTGTGCAATCCTCATAGGCCTTCCTCTGAGTGCATGTACCACTTGTACAATTTGGATGATTATACAATTGATAGTACGTTGCCCTTGAACTCCAATCTCAAGTGGGTAACTCTCATATCAACCATGCATGTGTTATTTATGAGCGAATCATCAGTTAACACATGAAACAACACCCCTCTATCTAACCTCCTACTAGTTCCTCCATCAGTTGGAACTAGTTTAACTGACTTTGACTTTAACTCAGTTAAACTGAGTTAATTAATTACAACTCAAAATAAAGTCAACCGTGCTCCTAGAAAGTAGGAGATACTCTACTTGCCTCGAGTTAGACCCTCAAAGCCAACTAAGTCAAATTAACTTAGTTAACTTGTACAAGTTGTCTTGTGATGTGGAATTACAATTTTATTCTTAATTTAATTCAAGGGAAAACTAAATCAAGATACAACTAAGTCAAATTGACTTAGTTAACTTGTACAAGTTGTCTTGTGATGTGGAATTATAATTTTATTCCTAATTTAATTCAAGAGAAAACTAAATCAAGATTTTCTTGTTGCATTTTCAACCCAATATACATGTTGTGGTTTATATATATCATAGTTTGAAGTTATCACATCAAAGTTTATAATGTAATTTGTAAAAAAATGATTTTTTTGAGAGATTAATTCTTTCTCTTAACCACAAATAAATCTAATTGATTTTTATAAATATTTACTTATTTACTTAGGCAAACCTTTTGTTTTGTTTTTTAATATATTTATTTATTTTTAATCAATTTATTGATGAAAAATTAAAGTTCCATTACAAAACTAAATAGAGAAGAAAAAACAAAAAAATAGAAAAATCTAAATCAAAATAGAAAAGGTAAGGAAAAAACTTATAACTAATGGAAAAAGCTAAAAACTATTTTATATTTTAAAGACTCCAAAACATCTCTCTTCATCTATTTAATCTAATGCCAAAGATGAACCACACCACACTCTCTTCATCTATTTAATCTAATGCCGAAGATTAACCACACCACACTAGATAGTTCCAAAGGCCCCGACTTAAAGTTTCTTTATATGTTTTTTACCAAAATATCTCTCAACATTCATAATATAAATCACATAAGCCTAATTCATATAAAAACTATTTTATAATATGAATTACAAAAACCTAATTCACATAAAAACTATTTTGTTTAATTTTTATTCTGTGTTTTTTTTAGCATTCTTAATTTTGTGAAATATTTTAACAAAACTATATATATATACACGCACTGATCCATAACTACTCATATGAACTTACTTTTTAAATTTTTTTATTTTTATTTATTTATTTTATTTTTTTAAAATAACCAGTTCAATCTCTTTTACAAATTTTATAAATAAATAATAATTTTCATTTACAAATTTTAAATAATATTTTTCTTATTTTAATTATCTTTTAACAAAAAAAAATACTAACACAAAAACATTCTATACAAAAATCATATAAAATCTAACCATCCATTATATATTTTCCAACTATTTCTATAAACTAAATTACCATATAACACTTATTTTTATTTATTATTATATATACTTCTTTGTAAACTCCAATAATAAAATCAGTACATAAAATCTTTTACCTTTTTTTTTTTTTCCGAACGTGGCAAAACCTATCAAACTCAGGTGTCAAACCAACAGTGAGGACAACCATCTCTGGCTGCTATCCGCGAATGTCGATTTGACTCATCACCGTTATCAAGGAAAACCACGCCACCTGTAATAACCCGCTGGTGGTCCGTAATTTCACTCCTGCCAGATGCCTCTGGGTCTTGGGCCGATGCCTCTGGGTCTTGGGCCGTTAACCTGTTTCCTTAAGTCCGAGGAAGACGAGCTCTTAGCCAAGCAGAAGCAGTTTTACGGCATACTCCAGGCCGAATAAAATCTTTTACCTTACCTTACAAAACAAAACCAAAAAAAAAATTCAATTATCTCACCAACCACTTATTAAAAAAAAAAACTGAGGAAAGAACCATAACTATACCCTTAGAATTAAATCATCATTACAACTTTACAAAACATACTTCACTGCACTTCATCCCAGAATTTCATCCCGCAATGAAGGCTATATATAACATCACATTGGTCGCTGAGTAACATCATATTTAATCCAACTCCAGTGAAGGCCTAACCTGAGGTGGCCCTTAAATTCTGCGGTCCGTCCCCCTCCGAGGTAGCGGGGCATCTTCGTGCACGCCCCGGCTACTTCGCCCATTCGTTCCTTGTTCAACGCGCATCATCCTTTCCCCTTCAAAGTCAACAAAGTCGGATGGTTGAAAGGAAAACATATACAAAGTTACCGAGGGAGGGATTCGAACCCGTGACCTGATCCTGACGCAATTCCCATGTCACAACCGCACTTGCAGTCGACCACCGGACGCGTCGGCTTCCCACTCAAGAATTCCTAGTTAACCACGCCCTAATTTCTTCACAATTTCTGCGTCCTTTCAGTTCCCCAGTCTCAATCCGCGGATCCTTTCTGTAAATCCGAAGCCCTGCGGCTCTTTTATTTTCTCCTCGTCCCTCTAGCCCGCTTCCCAGGTTAACCTATATTGTTCTATACGGAAGTTGCTGTATTCAGTTTGGTGGATTTTCCTTTTTTTGAACCTTTTTTTGTGTACAGACGAGGGTTTGGGACAATTCGGCCACCGTGAGGTTTTTAACGCTCGTTTTTAGTGGTAAGAGTAGGTGCAGGGAATTCGATCCTGTGACATGGAATCACGAGTAGGCAATAAGTACAAACTGGGGCGCAAAATTGGCAGCGGCTCCTTCGGCGAGATCTACTTAGGTTTTGCTCCGTTTTTTTTTTTCGCATTTCCAGAGTAATTGTTTCGTTGACTTTATAACATCTGAATTCGTTTAGTGCTGTGGACTTTTAAGGGAATTATAAGGTTTAATAGGGAAGACTTGCGGAAATTTAACTGATTTTTTTGGTGAATTACAGGAACCAATGACCAAACCAACGAGGAAGTCGCCATTAAACTGGTATGTGCTTTGTGTCATCCTTTGAACATCGATTCAATTTAATTAGCAGTACATAATGGCAAAAATATAATTCATTTTTTAGTTAGAGTTTACAATTTGATTCTCTGGTTTGCGACTTTGTTCTAATATTTGGATTGTGCTCCGGGGTTTGTTTTGTTGGATATTTGTATTATAAATAACAGTATTTAACATGATGAAATCACCTGATTATGTGTGAAAAACCTATGTAGACATGTATACATATACAATTTGAGAACTGGCAATAAACGAGTGTACATGTGGATACAGTGTGTGAGAAGTAATGTAATCAAAGAAGCACACGAACGGAGATCGCAGAGTAACAATTGCAGTAAGTTAAGCATGTATCACCATACTTTGGGGACTCTTACACTCGATGTTCACTCTCAATGCCCTTACATATCTATATCTACTCATCCATAACGCATAAGAGCATATTATCCAATAAAACTTGCCTCTATACATGTATTACATGTACACACACTTTTTTATTATAGTCATCAGTAGAAATATGTAACTCCTCTTCTCAGGATGCTAGATATGACGCATTTTCTATGACATATTTCTCAACTAGTATTATCGGAACTGTTCGGTCTGGGCCAGTTTGCCCCTTCTGGGGTCCGAACCAGTTTTTTAAGTGGATCAGTTGGCTGGTTATCTCCCGTATCAGTGTTCGGTTACCAAACAAGTTGGTTAGAATGGAATGGGCCGTTTGTGATCCGGACCAACCTTCATCATGTTTGTTTTTACTGGGTTTTCAACCCAGTTTTGTGGCTGGCTCCAGTTATGGTATGGGTCAATTCCCGGTCTGACCCTTGTCTAGTTCAGCTTTCAGTTCTGATAACATCGTTCTCAACACTAGGCATATGTAGGTGAAGAGGGGAAGATAGTAGCCCCTTCCACTTCTGTTTGGAGGTCATGATGGTTCAATTAGACATTGAGGGATGCTCAAGAGCGAGTTGAGGCTCCTAGGATCACAATTAGAGAGATTAGACCTTCAAAGAAAATGCTAGAATACATGGCATTGATGAGCAACATTCTAGATTTCAAACCTTCCAATTTTCAAGAGGCAGTAGATTGACAGGTATGGTGGGATGCCATGGTGGAGGAGTACACCTTCAATGTGAAGAATGATGTTTGGGAAATAGTGCCGAGATCAGATGGGGAAGTTAGGTTTGAGTTCCAAGTGGAGTTCTAGGTGGCTCTGCAAGATCAAGCATGTAGTAGATGGAAGCAGTGAGAAATCCAAAGTGAGGTTCATGTCAAGAGGGTTCTCTCAGAAAGAGGGAGTGGACTATGAGGAGACATTTGTTATACTTTCTAGGTACACCTCCATTAGAGCAGTTATGTCCTTAGTTTTATTTAAGGGATGGATGATACAATAGATGGATGTGAAGGCATCTTTCCTAATGGGATCATTGGGGAAGAAGTGTACATAGAACAACCTCAGGGCTTTAGGGTAAATGGGAAGGAGTCCCATGTCTGCAGGCTTAAGAATGCTTTGTATGGGCTCAAATAGGAACTAAGAGGATGGTATTCCAAGATAGATGGATATCTGCAGAGTATGGGCTTCACCAAAAGTAAAGCAAATTCTAACTTATATCATATATTTGTTGGGATTGATTTGCTCATTTTGGTGTTGTTGGGAAGGACTTGTTTCTTACAGGTGTAGAGAAGCTCATTGCAGCTGCAAAGTAGACATGGTAGCTAAGTTGGAGATGAAGGACATCAACATGGTGCATTACTTCTTGGGTTTGTAGGCTTGGTAGAAGTGAGGGGATATTTTCCTTAGGTAGGGTAAGTATGCAGTTGAGATCGCAAAGAGGTTGTGGATGGAGGACTGCAAACATGTGGCCATGCTCATGATCACTGAAGTGAGAACTTCAGATTTAGAGTTGGTGGATCCCATGATTTAGAGTTGATGGATCCCAGGTTCCTTGACGTATTTGGTCAACACTGGGCTAGATATATGCTTCACAGTGAACACCTTGTGTCAGTTCATGGTGGAGCCAAGGTAGGAGCATTAGGTCGTACAAAATGTGTGCTAAGATATATGAGGGGCATATTGGAGTATGATATAAAATATCTTGAGATGGTGAAGTGAAGATGCATTGGTATTCAAATTTAGATTGGGTTGTTATTCTAGTAGATAGGCAGAGCACCTCAGGGTGCTTCTTTATCTTGGGATCAACGATGACATCTTGGTTTAGTAGGAAGTAGGATTTGATGGTACTTAGCAAGTAATGTTGGTTGTGAATCCTGGTGGCTTTGCAAGTTACTTGTAGGATTGTTTGATCAGGAGTTGGATCCCACAACCATTTACTGTGATAATCATAGTTGCATCAAACTGTTTGACAATCTAGTGTTTCATGATAATTCCAAGCATATATAGATTTGATATCATTTCATATGAGATAGGGTTCAGAAGGGAGTAGTGAAGCTTCAATTTATTCCCATACATCAGCAATAGGTGATATTTTGACTCTTGACCAAGCCCCTGGCCAAAAGAAAATCTGAGGCATTCAAACATAGACTTGGATTGGCACAGAATTCCTTCCCTACTAAGAGGAAGCGTTGAGAATTATGGCTTGGATAAGAGCTTCTGCAGAGGTTTGAACTTTGGTGTGAACATGCAAATAGTAGTTTGAGATATTTAATAAAGTAATTCTATTTTGTAATCCACTTTAGTAAAAAATGTGAAGTCTTATATTTAGCTGTTGAGTTTAAGAAGCGTATTTCATGCATGCATCTTATATTAGGAGTAATCTCAAATACAGATTAAAGTTTTGGTGTCAGCCAAAAGTATAAAGACAGGTTTTGTCACGGTCAAGCAGGTTGGTTGGAGTGACCAGGAGGCAGAGAGAGATAGAGAGAGAGAGAGTTGGTTGATTCAAGAAAGGGGCAGCCATATAGAAGCAGGTCTGGAGAGGCAGATCCATATAGTGTATGGAATGGATCATCACAGACAGATTTATATAGTTGTATGGATGGATCTGTACAGTCGTAAGGAAATCCGTACAACTGTATGGACATGTCTATACAGTCATGCAGACAGACCGTACAGAAGCAGGTCTGTAGAGTTAGATCTATATAGTTGTATGGAATGGATCACCACAGACAGATCTATATAGTTGTATGGACGGATCTGTACAGTTGTAAGGAAGTTCTTACGACTGTATGGACATGTGTACACAGTCATGCAGACAGACCGTACAGCAGTTTTTTGCTTTTTCCAGCAGGTCATGCCTCTCTCAAGTGGGCCATACCATACAGCAGTTTTTTGCTTTTTTCCAGCAGGTCATGCCTCTCTCAAGTGGGCCATACATCTCAGTTTCAGTGTGATTTATTAACCGTGCAGCTGCTGCTTTTAAGCAGACTGTGGAGATTTCCTTGTAAGTTTTTGGAAGTAATAAGAAACTGAATTTGAAGAAGTAATTAGTTGTGTATGTGTGAAACTTTTTTAGGCTTCCACTATTAATTTCCAGCTATTCTGTGATTGAAGCTATGGTTTGAATTTATTTCCTGCTTTAATTAAATTCAGTAATTTACTTGTTTAATTGAGATCACAGAAACATTAGTCAAATCTAGGTTTGTTTTTTTTTGGATGCAACACATTCCAATTCACTCGATGAAATCCTTTTTCACCTTAATTTTTGGCCCCACAAAAGGAACATGTCATATTTTCTGTTTTTCCATGATATTTGCCTGATGGTGCCCAACATGAAGAGCAGTAGACATGGGAAGCAATGAGCACCTTGGTGTAGATTTTGTGATGGGTTGCTAATGATAGAGGCTTGGTGGTCAATTCCATTATTTTCTATTGAAGTCTCTACACAGCCAATTATCATACATCTATAGGGAAGGCTACAAAAGCAAAGAGGGTGCCTAGATGTAAAAATTTGACTTAGCTGGTTCTTCATACAGCTCCTGTTTTCTGGCTGCTTTGGGAGTTGGTTGAGGCTGTGTTTTCTTAAAATGAGAACATGTCTTTTTTGTGGATGGTAAACCTGGATATGAGATTGACGTCATTGACCTATACGCATACACGTAAGTGAAGAATAGGGGTTGCTGGTACCTTGACAGTGCCATACAATAGTCTGCCTGAAGGCTAGATCAAGAATATTCAATATAATCAATAGAGACATTCTTCAAAGCCCACACAAAGGGAGGAGCATGCTTGCCAGGATTTGAACATGGGTTATTGTCACAACCACTGCTTCAACTTGGTGCTAAACCACACAGCACACAAGACTTTGTTTGAGGCTGTCTCTGACACAATGCATATCCATTATATATTAGAGACTGACTCTGTGCAAGAGAAGCCAACATGTTCTAGTGTTGTTGTATACGATGCCGGGTCTCCACAAATGTTGAGGAAATAAGTGTCTGCAAAATATCCATTAATGAGGTGTCTTTTTTGGCCTTGAAGTGGAATTCTCCTCATGGCCTCAATACCAGCCTTTGTCTGAAGCAAATAGCTGAGAGGGTCTCTGTTTCAATAACATAGAGAGTTGGCACTAGTGGGCAACTCTCCCTGATGGGCTGGCATAGTTCAATCTCTTAAGATTATAATTTGATGTCGTTTATGGTTTAGGCATGGGGCCTCATCTGCAAAGCATATCTCTATGGCATGCAGGAGAAAATGATGAAACTCTAGGACATTTACCATAGTAAGAATAAATGACTATTTTAAATGATTATAAGCTTTTTCAAAATTAATATTAAATCTTTTTCATGTTCATAAGCTTTTTAAACTTCTGACCCATTCCATTCTTTCTTCCAAAACTATTAGATTATCAGTAACATATCTCCCTTTGATAAAGCATACACCATGGTTTTGCCTTTCAAAATATATTTCTGTGTTCAGTGCAACATAATTTCTTTATTCCTTTTTCTAATGGGGAATGTAGTCTGGTGCGTGCGGGCCTTTCTAATTGTTTTAAATGTTCACTGGTTGTTTGGAAAAGGGGATTTTCAATATTGTTTGTTATCTATGGAGTGCTAAGGTATTTGGCAGAGTGGAGGTTTTGCTGATTGTGGATTGGCTTTTACAGTTTAATATTTATATTTTAAAACACATCCATAAAACATTTTACCGTGCTTTTTGGAGAAATTCAAGTTTTGGGTTGTTACTGTTGATATCGCATATGAGCTTAGAAATATACCCACTAGTTCTATTCAACTATAGATGAATGCATTTGATGTGGTTGTCAATTGCTTGGTATAGTATTTCGCTGAATTTCCAAAAAATTATGGCTTGGATGTAGATTAATGGTGGTCCTCTATCAAAGAAAGTTTTATATGCTCACATTGTTTTGTCTTCAGGAAAATGCGAAGACTAAACACCCACAGCTTTTATATGAATCTATGCTTTATAGGGTCCTACAAGCAGGAAGTAAGAAAATCTTGACCTTTTACTCACATTTAATTGATGGAAAATTCTTGAAGGTTATTTCAAATGAGCTTACTTTTATTTGGTTCGTTTGCAGCGGGAATTCCAAACATAAGATGGTTTGGTGTTGAAGGAGACTATAATGTCCTTGTGATGGACTTATTAGGGCCTAGCCTTGAAGATC
Organism: Pinus tabuliformis; assembly: GCA_031772625.1. Taxonomy (NCBI): domain Eukaryota; kingdom Viridiplantae; phylum Streptophyta; class Pinopsida; order Pinales; family Pinaceae; genus Pinus; species Pinus tabuliformis. The sequence goes on along the minus strand of CM062810.1, from coordinate 751,897,263 downwards.
TTTTTAACTTTTGCGGTAGGAAGTTTTCCTTGAAGACTGTTCTCATGCTTGCAGATCAGATGGTATGAGTTCTGAGTGCACTACTTGATGTAACTTATAATTTTTTTTTTTTAAATAGGACTTTTGTGGGAATTCACAGTGCTAATGGAACATCGTATTTTGCAGTTGAATAGGGTTGAGTATGTGCATTCAAAGAATTTTCTTCACAGGGATATCAAACCTGACAATTTTCTCATGGGCCTTGGGAAGCGAGCAAATCAGGTATATTGTTTACTCCATATAAGAAATGCAACCTTGTGCTTCTGCTAGTTGTTATCTGTATGCAATTGGATGCTTTTATTCAAAATTATTTCTTGTCGGAAACTTCCATTGCAAGCTTATTTTTTCCTTTTTCAAAGGTGTATATCATTGATTTTGGACTTGCAAAGAAGTATCGAGACCCAGTGAGTCACAAGCACATCCCTTACAGGTGATATTTCATTCATTCAAATTTGTTCTTCTATATATTTTAGAATATTATCTGTTTGGAACAAAGTAGAGCTATATTTCTGTATTTCATAGATTCATCTTCTAATAATATCCTTTGAAGAGGTTGAAGATTCACATAATAATTATATTCCACTTAGTGTTTTACTTTTATAGGTCTTGAAAGGGTACATATGGAATATATAAACTTTGCTTAAACATGGGGCAATTTGTTGTGTGTCTTGACTTGTAAGGCTTATTGTTGTTTAGATATATGATATACATAATAGTTAGTATATTATGCAATCTGATATATCTAAACTCTATAATCTATAAATCTTTTAATACAAAATTTTGTGCATTCTACATCATTTTGTGCTGCCCTGATTTGCAGTTTGGTGTGCTTGCTCTCTTAGCCCCTAACTGGGAGCTGATGTTTAGAAACTGAACTTTGTACATTATACTTGGTGTTCTGTATGTGCATGGAAAGCAAAAAGATTTCTTGATATTATACAAATACGATAAGCAATCTAGGAATAATGAGATCTCAAGTAATTTTTGATCCAGTCACAACCCTTCAAAATATGAAATCTTTAAGAATATAAGAAATTCAAAGTTAAATACATCAAATTCTAACTTTTATAAGATTGTATGTGGTATATAAAATTGCAGCTGGCTATGATTTATCTTCTTTTGGGTATGACCAAGGACCAAGTGCATTTTAAGTTAGATGTTCTTAGTGCTTCAGCATTATAAAATAATGATATTTTTGTTCCTCCTAGAAGCTTGACAAGCAGAAAACATTCTATTGGTTTGATCAATTGAAATCAGCATGCCTAAGTCATTAAATGGTTGATTTATCGTCAAAGTGTACAAGGACAATGCTGGAAGAGAAGAAGAATTTCAGTCATGACCAATGGATAGTAATCAGCTCGAAGGCAGGATGGCATCAGTAATGAGCAGCAGAGTACTTTCTTTGGGACGATAGGTGAAAAGGGATGTTGGCTTCTGTTATATACATGCAGTCAATGGCCCTGCAACTACCCTGTAGACATGCACACCAATTTTCATCACTCCAAGTTGCATATCAATTGCTTGTTAGCCAAAAATGAGAAAAACACATATAGCAGGTGGTTAAAGCACTAGAGCTATTACATGAAATGAGAATGCATCCCCAACATGTCCTTCAACAGATACTTAGTGATATAGTGTGTAGTGGCTCATAAATCTAAGTTGTACTGCATCTTGTAGTCTTGCAACTCAGGAAGTTTACCCACTGTCACCACAGTAAAGGCTATAGAGTGGAGTTTTTCATTAGTGACCAAGGGTTTAATTCCTATGAGGTTACCATAGGGCCACTCAAAGGTAGTGGTTGAATGTGTGAGCTTGTATTGAACTTTTGTGCACACATAAGTGGATCAAAATACCCACCCTCTTATCATCTTAAAGACTAGATGCTAAACGTTTCAACCAATGTTTTAAACCTTTGACTTAGTCAAGGGTCAACTCAAACTCGACTTAGAATTAGATTGATTAGAATTTTATGACTTACTTTCCCATCTTCAGGATACCAAGCCAAAATTTTGCACCAGCTGCATTCTCTCACAGTCACAGATTTCTGAAATGTTAAAGGAAAAATAAATAAATTTGTTTGCCTCAAGACTGGTGACCTGGCACGTTTTAAAAGAAGTGAATATCCATGCCTGGCTGGCAGTTGGATCACATTCACTTCAAGTCCAATTCACTAATATCCATTAAAAGGAGTGGACCCACACACCTGGGCAGCTCACCCTAGACAACAACCTTCCCAGACTCAAATACCCAGGCAACTTAAGATTGTATTCTGAATTGGCACTGGGCAGTGAATGCTATCAATCTGATGGCTTATGTGATACAGATACTCAGGTTTTCCTATTAGTTCCTGAACCCCATGCTACGTTACCAGCGACAGTTGTTTCAATGAACAATCCTCTAAAAGCAACAACAATACATTAAAAATCAAAATGACGACTCCCACCATACCCGTATTTATCAAAATCAAACAGCAATGATGACTTATAGTTGTAGTGGACCCATATTTATCAAAATTGCAGCTTCTATGAGGTATATGATGGTGGCTACATATCTCTGCTCTACTAGGTGGCGGATACACTAGGGTGTTTCTTTCATTGACTCTTATGGCAGTTCATTGGACCATCATTGGATAGGCCAGTGCCTAGGCATTCACCTGCTTCAAGCCTTGGTTGCTTCTCACCACGACTTTGATACTTTATCAGCACAGAGGTTGAATAGAGAGGAGACCAAACTCTTGAGAAAGACGTTAATTAACCTTTTTCTTTTTTATTCATTATTAACTCAGGTACTTAGTGTGCAATGTATTTATGTAAAGTAAATGCTGAATGCTAATAAATGACCATTATAAATAATTTCACAAAGAAAGGAGTGGAGCTGAGAGCTCATCATATTAGGAAAAGCCCAAGCACAAAATACCAATAGGAAGAGATTAGTTTGAATCCCAATTTGCCTAAAAGTTTCTCAACTATTTTACAAATTGACTGAACACAAATTGCATGCAAAAACGTTCAAAGAATAATGGCACAAGGCGTCTAAGTTAAGCCATGCATTTTTGTCCCCAAATGCAATGAATTCATATTAGATTACATGTGGCATATTGGATGAATTGATATTCTGGCATATTGATCATTTAATTAAAATTGGGAAACATGTGATACTGTTTTACATATAAAAGCAGAATCATAACTGGATTATCTAGAATTTAATATATCCACCTTGATATGGGTGCGTTATCATGATGTGGTATGATCAGTACTGTACATTACTCATTTAACCTCTACAAACTGTTCTATGCCATTGCTCTTTTTATGTTTTGTGGGGGGGCAGGTTGGTGACTGCAGGTTGGACAGACTTGCAGAGCTACCTACTTGTTTTCACATTGTTTACTTAAATTGATGCTTAAGTGTCTCGTTATTATTCTCATATAATGGACTTCTTCCATAGTAGCATTTATTTGTTTCAGTGTAATTCAACTCTTCATAATAATTGAAAGCTACACATGATTTTCTACACCATTTCTTTTCACCAGCTTGTTAAATGCACTTGCCTTTCATTTTGGCATGATCAGATTTGGTTTAATTGTACATGTATTTATTTAATGCAGCGTATGAAATTATGTTTTGTTGCATGCCTTAGTTTCTGTTGTGGCTAAATTGGGTAGGATATATGTCTTTACAGGCTCTGCTGGTTGCCCTGCCATCCCAAGTGGACTATACATGATCCTACTAACTATAGGATTTAAAGATGGTTTGTTACAAGAGGTTATAATAAGAAAAGATCACAAGCTGATTTTGGTGCATATCTCTTTTTGCGTGCAGTCTACCATTGGACATTGATGTAAATTGAATTTGTGCATATTAGTCAACAAGATTGAAATTGTGAAAAAAATCACCAATCAGTGCCCTTTGAAGAAAATATGCTTCTTTGAGCTTTGTTTTTTTTACTTTCTCGTGTAGTCACTTGCATTTATTGTGCAGAGTTTCCCTACTTTCTGCTCTTGTTTATCATGTTTTTGGTAAATGCCTTTAAAGGTACTGAGACAGTCAATAGTTAGGAATATTGTCGTCATCTTACAATTTTTTTTTTCATTATTCATCTGTAGAGTTAATTGTTTTCTTTCCTTAGGAGGTATTGGATGTGTTAAACCTCATGCTATATGTGGAGAACAAATTTGAAAATGTGAACTTAACATTTAGATTTTGTGCTGCAGAGAGAACAAAAATTTAACTGGAACTGCTCGATATGCAAGCATGAATACTCACCTTGGCATTGGTAAGTTTAGGTGAACTTTTCCTTACATGAACACAAAAATTGGAGTGTTCTTTATGATGCTGTATCGGATCAGTCAGTTGATATGATGCTTACCTTTCCTAGACAATCTCCTTGGATATAATTTAGGAAGGGCTTTGTATTTGTTGTAGTTTTTTTGTCTTTTTGCAGTTATTATGGATTATTAACTTGGATTGCTCCAATTTATTTTTTGTGTGGTTAGAGCAAAGCCGAAGAGATGATTTAGAATCTCTTGGATATGTGCTGCTGTATTTTTTGAGAGGCAGGTTAGTTGTTCTTTCTTATACTTACCTAAGATATTGCATTATTTGTTGAGAATATGATTTGGATTTAACAATACAGTGTCATTTTTCCAGTCTTCCTTGGCAGGGTTTGAAAGCTGGTACAAAAAAGCAGAAGTATGATAAGATCAGTGAAAAGAAGGTTGCAACTCCCATTGAGGTAAAAACTTTTATTCAGTGCTAACTCTTCTGATACTACAGATGGATTTATATTTCAAAATTCAGATTATCGTATGCACATTTTTCAGGTCTTGTGCAAGGCTTACCCATCCGAGTTTGCAAAGTATTTTCATTATTGCCGCCAATTACGCTTTGATGATAAACCAGATTATGCTCATCTGAGGAGGATATTTCGTGATCTTTTTATTCATGAAGGTATATATTATGTACACTGTAGTAATTTACAACAATAACAATTTATTAAGGTTTTACCATCATTTACAACTTTAACGATTTATAACATCTAAGTTTGGTGGTGTAGAACTTGAATAGCTTGTTTTCTGATACACAGATATATTGTTCAATTGATATTTTCTTGATGTGTGCAGGATTTCAATTTGACTATGTTTTTGACTGGACCATTTTGAAATATCAACAAACACAGATTGCTCATCCACCTCAGAAGGCCCTTGTAAGTCCTTTATCTATATGCAATCAGTCTACAAAATGCTTTCCAGTTTTAATTTGACATTGTTTCAAACAATCCGGTTAAAGCATTCATCCGAGCTGCAAGATTCTATGGGATGATTGCTCGTCAGGGTGCTGTTGGAGGAACGAGCACAGGACCCACAGCAGCCACTGGGCCCACAGCAGGTACCGGCCCGACCGCAAAAGCAGGTGCAGCTTTGGATAGGCATTCAGGTATTATTATCTATGATCAGTCTGATAATACTTTGGATAGGCATTCAGGTCCAAAATTTCTAGGCAAGGGTAATGAATGTAATTATTTAAGCTTTCTAAAATAGCACAGTATTGTTTATTTGACACATGAAATACAGAAAGTTTCAGTGAATCAGTCCACCTGCTTCTGTAGGTTTTATTTATACAATTTCACTTAAGCTCCACATTATTCTTTTTAAGGCAGCTATATTTGGTGAAAAGGATTGTGATGTGCATGGTCATGTTGTTTTCTCGCAGTAGACAAGCATATATACGTGTACACATGCATATATATGTATATATATGTTGGTTTTATTTTTTAATATAACATTAATTCTTTTGTCTGGTGATTTGTCCTGAACTTCAGGTCATCAAGGTGGTAAGGACAATGATGGTAACAACTTTGCTGTTGATCTTGCTCACAAAAGAATGCCAATAGCTGTTGTGAATTCTGGTAGTTTACCTAAGTTCAAGAGTCCTGTTGCCCATGAATCTCGTACTTCAAAAGACGTGGTAAGTTCAAATTGGTTGAAACTTATATGCCATTTGAGAAAATGCTGCTATGGTCCAACTGTGTAGGAATGAAGAAAGCCACCATTCTGTATTCATAATTCTGCTAGTTAATGAATTATTGCTGTTTTTAGTTTCTTGAAGTGCTAGTATGGCGTTGTGCTCTCAAAGAAGATGATCTATGTCCTGGCAGTTCAATTTCACTATTTGTTATACATTTTACCAGATATTGATTAGTCTGGTTTGAGTGTACATAAAAGCTTTTTTTAGATTATAAATATTTGTACAAATTGTGCCCTACTTTCCACATTGGGAAGCCAATTGTTTAACAAGCATGCAATCTTAATTTGCGTGCAGCTAGACCACACTATTGGAATATTGATTATTAACTGAAGTACACTTCAGAATATGGTGTTTTTGTGTATAATATTTGTACAGACAATCACACAAAATTCTAAAATCCCCTGTTCCAGTTCTTCCCTATATACGGGCAGCACTATTTTTACTAAAATTCAGACTATTTTGTGATTGCTTTGTTGCCTCTTTTCATTAACTTCTTGTTTAGTTTTTAATTAATTAATAATATTGTAAGGGAATTAGCAATCTTATAAGAATTTTAGCTTTTTGAGAGATTGGCAGTCATCTTAAAAAATTATAATCAACCTTATAAGTGAATTGCGAATTTCTCAAAAGCAAATTTTTTTGTGAACATTTTCAAACATTGTGCCCTCTTTACATTAACATGCTGGTAGCTTAACAGCTGGATTAGTATATTTCAATTACATGAACAATGAAAAATGCAGAGTGAAAGAAGAGCAGTAACTATTAAGATCATTGACAGGCGAAGCATATTAATCACTATACTGATATTCCTTTTGTCAATCTATGTTATATAAGAAGGCTCTTGTTTTTCATTGTGCTGTTTTGGAAGACTATCTATTTCTTATGTGTGGGAGGTTTGTCCATGCTCACTTGGTTGACTCCTTTACTGGAGGGAGTGACATCTGTTTTCTCTTGACATGCAATATATGTAGATGTTGGCACAAATCTATAAATGCTTGACAGTAGTCTGATACCAAACATTTATATTCTCAAGTAGATTCCAGATAAGTAACTGCAATAGTAGGAAAATAATTAACTACTTTATACTCAGAGGCAATTTATTGGTTCTTGGGTGGAATGCCATTTGTTGCAAACCATAGGAACAAAATAGTTCTCTGCAATTCTAGAGTAGTCGCTGCATGTGGATCTCTGGTCAGATGTTAAAAGTACATTTTCCCTAGGAAAGTTGAAGCACCTGGAGCATCTTTCTCTGATTTTCCTTTTGAAGGAATATTGTGGTTGGCTTTGTTTCAAATTTTGGGAATAAGTTGAACTCTGAAGTGTGTTTGGGTATGTGTGAGGTAGAATACAACGATGCATTCCTTTGAAGAAAGGCCCAATGTGCCTGTGCATAAGACGCGCTCTGAAAAGATAGGCTATGCTGCATAGACCCTTTCATGAGTTTTCACCAATGGATGGCAAAAGGGGTGCTGACAATAAAAATGATAATAGAAAAGGTGGTTGAAAATAAAATAATAATGTAACTTAGTTTTGCTAGGAGCTGTGCTGTGTAGGGATCACAAAACCACAAGATATGTGCCTGTCTTCTGTTGGTCAGAGTAATGGCACATTGAGATGAGCATCAGGCAGCAGGGGTGGCTGAGGTTGATTCAATGTTGTACAAGGCTGATCCAACACTGGTGTACACTTCTGTCAACTGCCACCACTGCTTGCCTGCTGCTGAAAACTGGGCAGTATGCCAATTCTGTAGTTATATGATCCCAATGCCTACCTGTGCATTTAAGTTACTATATCATCTTATTGTCAAGAATCTTTGCTATCCCTTGGTGTAAACCCACAAAGGAGATTTATTCATAAAAATATTTGTACAGAAGGATCTATATAACAGTATATTTATCCATTGTGTTTTCAATAAAAGGATTGGTCCTGTCCTCAAAGGTATACATCATTTATACTTTATCTACAACATACACAGAATGAAATTCAGTCCACTTTCCCAATATGAAACTAAGTCAGCCACAAAATCCCCTCAAAAGGAAGACATAGAAAGATGCTGCAAGGTTTATGGCATACAACAACACTTTGAGAGTGGTAGATAGCTGCGTTAAATTTTTAAGAATGCAGGCTTGGGCACAATTGGGTATGTTATAGGTAAGAGTACAAAGTATTGCATCCCTTGGCAGAAAGGACTGATGTCTTATATGAAGATGATCCCTGAAAAAATAAACTATCCCTAGATCCATAAGTACAAATGCTTTTATCAATAATCTCCTGTTGTGGGTTTTAACTTTTCACCAAGGGATGGAAAATGTTGCTAACAGTAGGAAAGGTGGTTGACAATAAAAGGTAATGTAAGTTGGATTTGCAAGGAGGTATAGGGATCACAAAACCACAAGGTATGTGCCTGTCATCTGTTGGTCAGAGTAGCTGCACATCAAGACAAGCCACAGATTCAAGAAGGCAAGTAGTGGTGACTGAGGCCAATTCAATTCTGTCTCCTGCTGTAGATATTAGCCCATTTTCATTTTCCAATGGTAGAGGTCAACAATGCTCTCCATTAGGTTCCAAAGGGCTCAAGCTCCGAGTCATTAACCATGGTGCATGAAATTCTAGTAAGTATGAAGTTACATTGAAAGGCATTAATCTTTCTCTTGATAAGGGCAGAAAGCAGTAGTTGAGATTGATAATGGAAGCTTTCTGGTTTTACAATTTTGTTGGGCACCTGCATTTCAGGGATCAATTTAGTTGGCCCTTGGGATTATTTCCTCATGAGCAATGGAAGTATGTGATATGGAATTTTCAGCAAGGCATAGCGATCAGAAAATGTTATTTAGGAGAAGATTGCCGAACTATGCTTCAAATTCTAGCAATTATGAAGCTACATTGAAAGGGGCCTTAAATGCCTCTCCCTTGATAAGGGCAGAATGCTGTAATTGGGGTTGATAATTGAAGTTTTGTGGTTTTACAATTGTATTGGGCATTTGCAATTCAGGGGCCCAAGTTAGTTGGCTCTTGAGATGATTTCATCCTCAGCAACAAAAAGTATGTGTGATGGAAATATCAGCATGGCATCAAATTCTATGAATTATGAAGGGGTACATTGCAAGGCATTAAATGTGCCTCCCTTGATAAAGAGCGGAAAGTATTAGTTGAGGTTTTACAATTGTAGTAGGCATTGCAATTCAGGGGCCTAGGTTGGTTGGCCCCTGAGGTTATTTAATCCTCTGCAATGAAAGTATGTGAGATGGAATTGTCAGCAAAGCATAGAAAACAGACGATGTTATTTAGAAGAATATCTTCACAACTGGTTTGGTTAACTGAGGTTGCTTGATAATTCCAAAACTACATTTTTACTACCTTGCACCCCAATTTCTGTGGAAGGATTAGGCCTTTTTGCTCTTTTCATCACTGGATCTTGTAAATTGAAGATGTAAAACATTGAAATGTGCAAACTCCAACAATTTCTCATAAATCTTTCACTGAAGCAGTAATATTCTAATATAGTGTGTCCTATATTTCAAGAAAGACTCGCAGTTCTTGCTATGTGTTTGTTAGTGGTTGCTACTTTTATCATCTTTCTATGTGACCTCTGGCCCTGTGCTCAAGTAATCTTAGTGCACTGAAATAAAGAAGAAATGATGTATAAAGTGTTCAGTATTTCAAGAGAACATACTTTGCTCTTGCCATGCCTTCCTTTGTGTTTCCTGGGTTTAATGTGTGTATACCAATTTCGTGGCACAGATTGCTGGTAATGACTAGCACACATCTCTAGTTTTTCTCAGCTTGAATTAATTTATCACAAAATCGGACTAGGTGTGGGATATTCTTGTATACTGCTAGTCATTGGCCTTTAAAAAGAACATTTTAAACTATATTCTGCATGAACTAGTGCGTTAAACATTGCTGTGAATGTTTGTAGGGAGTTTAATGGAAAAATAAGGCTATAAAGCAGTTGAAAATTTGTTATATGTGTGTTCAGTTATTTTCTTTTAATTTTGGATTAGTGTTATGGTGTATGATTGTAGTCAGCTTTTGCTTCTAGTTCTCTTTGTGCAACTTTGTTTATTTGAGGAAATGGGGAACTATGATTATGTTTTTGCAGTTCTCTTGAAGTTTGTTTGTGAGGTTCTTGTTTCTGTTTGACACTCGAAAGATTTCCAAAAGGTTTTGCTGGCACTAATATTTGGCAGATCCAAAAGACTCAAACATTGACCGCCACTATTGTTTTACTCTATTGATAGTAGAGTTATAGTAGTCACAGTGCTTTATGTTCTTTGCAGGTAAGAAGAGTCAGATTTTGAGCATGTTCGGTTGAGATCATTTTGCCCTTTACAATTAATATTCTTGGGTCTGTGTTCTGGTCATATCAATCAGGATTTGAGCATGTTCTGAAACTGAACTCTGATGCAGAAATGATGAAATTTCAAATTCATAGGTATTTTATTGCCCCAATTCCATGGTTCCTCACCAGCTGGGGGCCACCATCATAATATGGATGATGCCATTTCACCATTTATAAAGGTATTCAGTGCCCTCTGAAACTAATTTACTGTGTAGAAAGTGCATATAGGTCATCTTACATTGCTGGGGTTTCTGTTCAGTGAGTCCTGTTTAAAGACAATGAATTTGGATTTCTGAAGCAGCCCTCATCAGATCTTATTACAAAAAAGTTTACTTTTTGTAATGAGCACTGAATAAAATCAATGAATTTGAGATCAGAAAAAATTTGGGACAGTATTTGGTTTTGTAGATGAGCTTTTGTTTGGCTTTAAATGTTTTCAGTATATGCATTTTTAAAGACGTTTTATAGCAGGTTCAAGATATCTGTTCTTCAGAACTAACTGGCAGATGTTTTGGTACCATGTATTGAAACTCATACATTCAAAATTTTGGTAAGTTGCTTTTCCAGTGGGATTTCTGTTTTGTTTCAGCAACCTATGAGATCTGTTTTGACAAGCCCCTTGGGGAAAATGGAAATATTTTATATTTGCGGGAGGGTATTTGAGTTGATAATTACCTGTTTTGTTTTAGCAAACTATGTTTGATGAGTCCCTGGGAGAAATGGACAATATTTTAAGTTTGCCAGAGTTTTTGAGGTGATAATTATAAATTACTAGGATATGCTTTAATAATTTTATGGGCCATTCTAATCATATCTTAAAATAGAAAATACACCCAAGAATCACCGGGTATCGAGTACCTCTATATTGTGTATATTGTATATTCATTCCGAGGTTAGGTCTGGGTCCAAATTCTCAAGTTTACAACTCTGAATCATGTTGAAGCATGGATTGGTAGAGGTATGATAAATTATTCCGAGGCTATGCTATGTTGCTTTAACCAATTTGCTTGCAAATCCGGGGGCTGTTTATCAGCGTAAGATAGGATTTCTGTTTTAATAAACTAATTTATGTTGCTTGAGTATTCATATAAAAGTAGGATATGCCTATTCAAAAAGAACTAATTGAGGTTTTCTGAATACTTGTTGATTATTTGAGTTGGCAAGGCTTAGGGCTCATTTGTAGCTTATTAGGCATCCATGTTCTTGCATTGGTTTGGGATGTCTGTAACTGCAGTTAGATGTTTGTTTAATTATAATTACAGGAGACATGCATTATTCATCATGAAGGGTAAGCGATATATTCTTCCATTTTTATGAAACCAGGTGACCTCAATTATGTTGGTGTCCTTTTTATGATAGAGAGTATTTGAACAATAGAATACTCCTGATATTGGCCTGCAAATAGAGAGAAGTAAATCAAATTAATATTGGTAGGGAAAATTGATGTGCATGTGCGTAAATATAGAGATAAAGTGAACGCCCATAAACATCAATTGGTGCGAGTATGTAATGTGGTTGGGGAAGAATACTAATTTTACACAGAATAAAGAAAGGATGCAAGTCAGGTGATGGTATACATTGTTGATTCTTGTCTGAAAGGAGATCGGCAGACTGCAGAAATTGGGAGTAGAATTGGATTTTTAATTTGTGGTTTAACTGGATACATGTGAAAATATAATGAAATTTTTTTGTTAAATAAGATTATTCGATGTTTTGTGGGACTTTCATTCTACAATAATAATAATAATAATCATATAGAAAAATAGAATAGAAAAAGAAATATCAAACAAATAGTACATTTACAGTGACCAACCAATCAAAGTCTTTGTTTTCCTACAACAAATACCTAGTAACAATACAATTGAAGTCCTTGTTTTTCCTACATCAAGGTGATGGCATACTAACAATGGTACACCAAGGCGATGGCATACTAACAATGGTAGCAGACTTGGCACTGTTTAAGGAAACGTTGGTGGCCCTTTCAGTTATAATTGCAATGATATGTTATATATTCATTAGTAAGAGTTGGCTGTCTTGTAATCTTAGTGAATGAATTGTTTAAAATTATTTATTGAACTTTAAATCTTTTAAAAATTTTGTAGAAGGGTTTTAACAGAATCTTTTAAGTTTTAACATTGATAGGGAAAAAACTTGTGATATTTTATGTAATTCAATGAAATTAAATTATTTATAGCAATCTTGATGATTGATACTACATATGTTATTACTATATGCAAAGATGTGGGACACAGAATAATAAATGGTTGATAGGCAAACCATCATTGTTTTATTCTTACCAATTGGAACTAGGGGAAATACAATGGAAATCATGCCACAACCGCATAGATTAGGGAATGATTACGTTGAAATATATGTAATCCTTTAATTCGTCAAATTGTTTCAACGTTTCAAATAACTGTACGTAAGGCCCCAATTGACAAGGGACCATTAAGGCCACCTTATTACCACCGTTGAGATATTTTTGCATTACCAAGTTTGTAAGTCATTGCTAGCCATAACTTTTCAAATTATCAAGGGTCATTTTCAAAGAGTATATTTCATATTGTTGGAGAGTATATTTTCAAAGAGTATATTTCCTTACAATTGTAAATATGTTCTCATTCTATCTATTCCAATCTATTCCAATTTATTATTTAAAATGGGAATAGATAGGGAATAATTTGAATAATTGTTCATTAGTAATATGAATAATAATGGAAAAAGGCTTGTATTAAAAGAATACTAGATTGGGTAAACTTGGGAAGTCCAGTTCGATTATGATCCGAATAAAGAAAGAGTTAAACGATCGAGCATTGCATAATGAGGATGAAATGCCTACCCAACAATTATGTGCTTTATCCATATAGATAAACGAATATCGGGAAAATATAGTCATCATGACACATGATCATTGCCAAAGAATTAGTTCTTATACAATTGATAAGATGATCACAACAGATCTATATATGATCATAATATGGAATGGATCAGTTAATCTGTCTTAAATTATTGATTAGGTGATCTAAATACTTCAGATTAACAGGGATGATTGAGGATTTCCTAAAATAGGAGGAAGTTGGAGAAAATGTTCTTTCGTCTTTTCGAGGGGGGGGGGGTGATTGAATCATTACCTTATTTATTATCTATTTATTTCCGAAAGATTGAACTGTTTGTACTCGAACAAAAAGAATTTGTAAGAAAGTTGCTATTGACTCATTTTCTTAATTAGAACCAAGAGATCTCATAGGAAAGATGGTCGAGCGGTTCAAGGCGTAGCATTGGAATTTCTATGTAGGCTTCTACTTACCGAGGGTTTGAATACCTCTCTTTCCGTATCTTCGCCCTACGATTTCCGTCTCATCCATTGTTTTTCCAATTTATTGAATCCCAATAGGACTATTTCCTAATTCCAGGATCAATCTACCTTTATTTGTAATAGAGAAAATAGAATGAACATTGGTTCGTGGTATGGGAAAAGTCAAGACTATTTTAAGAAGCAATAAAAAAATTTATCGTAGATAAAAAATAACGTACGGAATGATCATAAAATGTCTCCTTCGGGGAAGGGAAAAAGAAGGGAGAAGAACATAATTCCCAGGTGCCCAACAACCAACCCTTCCCTTTCATTTCATTCTCGATTCAAGCTTGAAGGGAGTAATACTCTATGACCAATAATTCATTAATCTTCAAATTGATCCATTTACTATCTATTATTTGATTGATGAATCTTTTATATTGTAAGGAATGAAAAGTCAAATGATTTGGCAATTTATCCCTTTGAAACAAATCTATATTCTTCTTAATGATAGCTCTCAATCTTTGTTGATCTCTTATAGTAATCACATCTTGAGGTTTGCAAGGGTAATTTGGTATATTTACCATATGGTCATTGACCCGGATATGTCCATGATTCATTACTTGTCTAGCTTTGGGAATGGTGGGAGCCATACCCAATTGAAAAATAATATTATTTAAACGCATTTCAAGTAATTGCAATAGGACTTGACCCGTTGAGCCTTTGGCTCTTCTAGCAATACAAACATATTTCAACAATTGTCGCTCCGCTAGTCCATAATGAAAACACAATTTCTGTTTTTCTGCTAGCCAGATACGATATTGAGATATTTTCTTGGAAGAAGATCGGTTCATGGAATCCTTTTTGTTTTTGGGTCTTTTACTAATGAACACTGGTGAAGTTTTTAGACAACGTATTATTTTTAAACAAGGTCCCCGATAATGGGACATAGAAACTCCTTATTCAATTAACAAATAGTGCTAGAAAGAAAAAAAAATAGTATAACCCGTATGAGTACTACTGGAATTCCTTTAAATGGAAAACAAAGATCTTTCTCCAATTTGTTATAGATCCTAATAGCTCCAATCATTTCATTCATCTCGTTCCTAGTTGGGAGTAAATGATCATGGCATGACGGATCCGACGAATGATCGTAAGAGTATTCTCCATTCCATCTTGATCCTAACAAAACTTTATGGATTATGGAAATGAGAGGAACAGAAAAGAGCCAACTATCGAGATCGAATCGATGACCATCGCATTACAAGTGCGATGCTCTAACCTCTGAGCTAAGTAGGCTCGATGGAATATCACTTCCCATTTCATTGGTGTGAGATCCATAGATTCCTTTGGAATCCTAATGATTATAGCACGAATCAAATTCAATGACGCAATCCAGATTATGATTACAACGGAACATTGTTTGACTGTAGATTCCTTCAAGGGAAAGAAAGGAGAAGGTTGGTTTCATTGATATCGATTGTTTTACTCACTCTTCCAAATTGACTAGGGGAGGATAATAACGTTGCATTTCAAATGGAGAAATAATATAATGATTCCCAATCATATTCGATTGGGTAGAGATAGAGATGGTGAGAGAAGGGGAGTAGGGGAGGATATTTCTCCCACCCACTATTGAGCAAATATCCAATGAATAACGTTGATGGATATTACATAATAGGATTAGATCAAGGTATGATCTTGTTCTTCGAGAAGGGGATATGGCAGAATTGGTAGACGCCACGGACTTGATCGAATTGAGCCTTGGTATGGATGATAGCTTCCAAATCCAGGGAACCTTGGGATATTTTGAAAGGGTAATCCTGAGCCAAATCCAGTTCATGAAGACAATGTTTCTTCTCCTAAGATAGGAAGGGGATAGGTGCAGAGACTCAATGAAATCCATTCTAACAAATGAATCTTATTTGGTTCAATACTATAGTTATAGAACGCTCTATTTACACCTCAAAAGTGGAGAGAGATGTTATATAAAATCAGAAAAAACTGGCGATCAGAACTTGAATCGTTCCAAGCATTTTATTCATAAGATAGATGCCAGATTCGAGTTGAAGTACTGATTTGACATTAAGTAATCCAATTATGAACTTATCTACTCTAGATGGAGAATTGAATCAGTTTTTGGAATAAATGGTTGGACGAGGATAAAGATAGAGTCTAATTCTACCTGTCAATGTCAACAACAATGCAAATTGCGGTAGGAGGAAAATCTGTTGGTTTTATAGACCGTGAGGGTTCAAGTCCCTCTTTCCCCACCTAGGTTCGTTCTCGACGGACTGATCTATGTCCTCCAATTCCATTGGTTCGAATCCATTTTAATTTCTTGATTCTTTTACCTTGCTATTTTTTCTTTTCTTTTTTTTCATGAAGAGAAGAAATTAGAACATGAATCTTTTCATCCATCTTATGACAAGTCGAGTTGAACTGTTAATAAGTTGATCATATGATCAATTGATTTTGTGATATATGATCTACATAGATTAGATCATTTTGAAATTATTCAATTGTAGTCCATTTTTATCATATTAGTGACTTCCAGATCGAAAATAATAAAGATCATTCTAAAAACTAGTAAAAATATCTTTATACTTCTTTTTAGTTGACACAAGTTAAAACACTGTACCAGGATGATCCACAGGGAGGAGCTGGGATAGCTCAGTTGGTAAAGCAAAGGACTAAAAATCCTCGTGCCACCAGTGCAAATTTGGTTCCTGTCAAGATGTCAATATCCATGTCTCCATATCCATCTATCTAAATCTATTCTATCTAGATGTATATCTACATACAGAGACACCACGATAAAAATAGATAGATGGATCAATCTGTTCTCTCCCTCTTCTTTGCTCATATTATCCCTCTTTGTCCGTCCCAATTGAATCTCGATACTCTATACATATAAAAAAGTAGGATCAAGAACTCAGAAGTCAAGATTTGATGGTGGGACTAAGAATTCGGCTCGATACTAGTCAGAATCTATTCATCCTATTCCATCCGAATCGAAATGAGATATATTATCCCAATGATAGATCTATAATTGCAGAGTTGAAGTAGATCCAAACGTTGTAGAGGGTATCTCAAAAGTAGATTCAAATTGAGGTTCATAAGATTGATGTAATAACTTTTGACCATAGTTTCTAGTATGAATACTAGATCCAATATGATGATCCCTATGATTTATAGTGAAATATTTTCTTCTTTCCTTGTTGGAGTTCGGGCCTCATATATCCATCAAACTATCTTTTCTTTCATGAAGTTTCGTTATAGCATTTATAATAGCCTCTGGTTCAAGTGGGCAATCTAGCAAATAGACATCCACAAGAATTAACTTATCTACTTTGCGAATGGTACTATAAGAATCTGTACCAAACATTTCTCTGTGATAGTACATGCTCCCAAGGAACCTACATATTTTGGTTCCGGTATTTGTTCATATAATAAATATCACTACAGAAGGAGCCTTTTTCATGGTCACAGTGCCCGCTGTTATAATGAGGTAAGTTTGTCTAGGACCAGATCTTGGTACCAGACCGTAATGATCGGAGTCGAATCGTGAATCTATTAATGAAGCGAATTCGATGAAACCACAATTAACACTATAAAGGAGCGGTCATCAATAGGAGACTCTGGCCCAATTCGTTCCACAGATTGTTTGGGGTAGTTGAAATATCTGGATTCAAAACTGTTTGATCGAGTAAAGGTAACTTCATAGGATTCATCATTGGCTTTATGTCATTTTGTACTTCCCTCCCCCACCCGGAAATTAAGGACCATTCCAATGTTCCTTTTTGCCACGCATGGACTGAACCAACGATGAAAATAAGCACGAGAATTGAAGCTCCTATAAATGCAGATATACCTCGTATACTAGAACTCATAGCCCATAGAGAAAGGGAGATTGTTCCAACATCAAGAACAACAAGAACTGGAGCAAAGATATACTGATCTTAGATCGGATCCAAGTATCTTCCTATTGGTTTGATACTTGATTCGTAACTAGTAGTCCGGTTCTTGACCAATGGGAGCCAAAGCTCTGGAAATCAAGGATGCAAGAATAGGTAGGAATGAGACTAGATATTAATGAAAATATCCAGCGAGAAAGTATTATATTAGGGAAATAGGAACATGAATATACTCCTTTGAAATAGATCAAATTCTTATATTTTTTCATCAACTTCTTCATTATTCTCCCACCCACCATGAGTGGAAGACCAAAGGACCGAACAATAAATACAATCAATACTAATTGATTCGCATATTATTGTTTGTTTTGTCCATGGCTTATTATCAAATTCATTCAATGAAATGTTATTTGAATGTGTATTGATAATATTTGACATGAATCAAGTATGAGAAAGAATGTAAATGGGTCCCAACCTCGAAATACCCAATTTTAGATTTGAGTCTATACTCATATTATAGAATGAATATGTTGATGATCTTTATCTAGCGTCCATAGTTGAATGGTTAAAGTGCCCAACTCATAATTGGCGAACTCACGAGTTCAATTCCTGCTAGATGCAGGGGAACTGCACATATCCATTATTGATGGAATGGGAAAAAGTATGAAGAATAACGCCAAACAATTGAAGCATACCAAGCCTTTCAATAAAACAAAAGGCTTGGTATGCTTCAATTAAGCAATACATGATAACAATCCATCAGAGTATTATCCGCCTATTGAAATAGATTCAATAGCGGCTAGATCCAGAGGAAAGTTATGAGCATTACGTTCGTGCATAACTTCTATACCTAAACTATGATATATCTGTATAATTAAAATGGTATATGATCCGATATAATAATAGCTACAGGCTTTACGGGAAAAAAATATAAGAGGAGGGAAAATTTTTACGGATGAAGTGAAATATGTAGTACTTACAGAGAAAAGTATTCGTCTATTGGAAAGGAACCAATATACTTCTAACGTCGATTCACAATCAAACAAAAAAAGATTAAAAATTGGATTGAACATTTCTTCGATGTTAAAGTAATAGCTATGAACAATTATCGGCTCCTTGAAAAAGGAGGAAAGAGAGGGTCAATGATATGACATCTAATACGTTGTAAACGTATGATTATTACACTTAGAACCGGTGATTCTATTCCACTCTTTTCAGAACAATAAGATTTCAAATTTGAAACTAAATGGCCATCCTTTCATATAGAATTTTAACTCCGGATACACGCAATAGATCTGTATCAGGTTTCGATGGAAGAGTGCAGTTGGACTCATAGAAGAAATTGACCTCTCGACAACATCATTGTGGGAAAGGTGTAATGGAAGAGGAATTATTACCGCAAGACACAGGCGAGGGGGTCACAAGCGTTTGTATCGTCAAATTGATTTTCGACGGAATAAGGAACACATATAAGGAGAAATTGTAACCATAGAATACGACCCTAATAGAAGTGCATATATTTGCAAGATGCATTACAAGAATGGCGATAAGAGGTATGTTCTGCATCCCAGAGGGGTCATGATTGGAGATACTATTCTTTATGGTCCAAAAGCTCCTATATCAATAGGAAATGCCCTACCTCCGAGTGTGGTTTGAATTATTAATTTACATGATCGGAAGCAAACGGTTGGGTTTACAATGAAACTTATAAATCTATCACTGATCCAACTAGGACACTTTTACGGGACGAACCCCAAAGGGAAATTGAGGATAGATGACAACAGGTGATTGGATTAAAAAATTGTTCATATCGGATCATTGGTTGCGAAGATATGATAATATGGAGAGGAACAGAATGTTTGTCCGATGCATGAACAAAATGGGATAGAGGCACCCTCTAAAAAGACAAGTTACTCACATTTGATTTGATGGCCAGAGGCGGATTCAGAGCTGGATAATGGTAGTAATTCCCAAAAGAAAAAGATGGGGAGAGGAAAAAAGTAAAAAGAGAGAAGAGAAAAAGATGTTTAATATGCCTCCTACGTTATCCATAACATATGAAAGTTTAAGCGTAATTTGATAAAGTCATTCATTCTAAATGCTACATAAAGAATATAAGCTAGATGATGGAATAAAGAGACCTAAGATGTAGAGAATCAGGACATAGAGAATACAATAGATGCTCCTTCTCATCTCAATTATATTTATTCAATATATGTGAATATAATATACATCCAGAAGCCCCAAGGGTTAGCTTAGTTGGTCAAAATCAATGCCTCTCCATCGGGAGGTCACAAGGTCCACTCTCCTCTAAGCCCTTGGGGTTAGGCCTTGTTAGTGGGCCGCAGGGCTAGATTCCCTTCAGGGTCGATCAACCCAGATTTTTCCGTGGACGTAGCGCCACCCGTTGACTAGGGTGTCCGTGAACCACATCATATATATATATATATATATATATATATATATATATATATATATATACATCCAGAAAGTTGTATGCCCTAAGAGAGGCTTGTATAGTTTGGGAAGGGATTTTTATTCATCAGAATAAGAATCTACTTCAACCAATATGCCCTTAGGCACAACTATACACAACATAGAAATAACACTTGGAAAGGGTGGACAATTGGCTAGAGTGGTAGGTGCTGTAGCAGCACTGATCGCAAAAGAAGATTGATCGGCCACATTAAGATTACCATCTGGAGAAGTTCGTTTAATATCTGAGAACTGCTCAATCACAATTGGACAAGTGGGTAATATCACTACAAACATTAGAAGTTTCGGTAAAGCCGGAGCTAAATGTTGGTTGGGTAAGCGTTTTGAGGTAAGAGGAGTAGCTATGAACCCTGTAGACCATCCTCATGGAGGTGGGGAAGGAAGAATCCCAATTGGCAGGAAAAAACCTGTGACCCCTTGGGGCTATAGTGCACTTGGAAAGAAAAGTCGGAAGATAAATAGATACAGTGATGCTTCAATCCTTCATCGACGTGAGTAAGAATGGTTGGATATCCATAAAAAAAAGGAAAGAAAGGTAATTGATCATGGCACGTTCACTGAAAAAATCCTTTTATGGCTAATCATTCATTTAGGAAAATAAAAAATCTAAACATAAAAGAAGAAAAGAAGATAATAGTTACTTGGTCACGGGAATCTGTCATTGTACCCGCAATGATCGGTCATACAATTGATGTTCATAATGGGAATGAATATTTACCCATTTATGTAACAGATCGTATGGTAGACCACAAATTGGGGGAATTTGCACCTACTCTACTTTTTTAGGGACATGCAAGAAATGATAAGAAATCTTGTCGTTAATTGAGAAAGACTTGTCATTCATTGGGGAGGATGGAGTCAATGGGAAATAATAGTCTAGGTCCAGAGATACGAGCTTTGGCGAGAAATATACGGATGTCTGCTCATAAAGCGTGTAGATTAATTAATCAAATTCGTGGTCGTTCATATGGGCAAGCACTTATGATATTGGAATTGATGCCTTATGGGGCCTGTTATCCCATATCACAATCAATTCGGTTCATATGGATGTTCCTTCCCAACTTGATTTTAATTGGAATCTAACATTCATTTTTCATAATGTTGGAATGGTGAAATTGAAATGCTTAGATTGCATAATGTGGGTGACTTGATTTTCTTGAGGCCTATGAATCCATTTTTGGTATCGACAACATCAATTCTAGTAATTTTTGATATATTTTAGGCTGAATTTTCCTTGTTTGATTCTAATTGCCTCATTAGAAAATGCAGAAATCATTGGCTAGATATTTGATTTCATATCCAGGAAACCAAGTACGTGTTCTAGTCATTTTCAACATTTTTACGCTGAATTTTCCTCATTTGATTTTAATTTCCTCATTAGCAAAGGAGTAAATCATTGGTTGGATATTTGATTTCATATCCAAGAAACCAATTATATGAAAAACAAGGTCGCATAGCTAGCGTTCCCTGTCACTTAGTTTAGTTATTGAACTTTGAAAGGTATAAAATCACGGTCACATTTGAATAAGGGCTACATTGTAGATACTCTTGCTTAGTTTAAGTATCGTTAAGTTAGTGTCAAAGACATACATGAATGAGAATTTTTTTGTTTTGTTTTTGTTTTCCAATAGTCCTACAACATTGCTAATGACATAAGACTAGTAATAGTACCTCTAACAATTAGAGTGGCGTGGATAAAAAATAGTACCTCTAACAACTAGCGTAGTGTGGAGAAATTAACAATAACTAGAAACAAAAAATATTGATTCACTATAATTGGACAAATTCTATTCGTAAAATATATTTTTAATATAAAAATATATAATATTTAAATGATAACTAAAAATAAATATGGGGGGAAAAATGGCTCTGCGGTTAAGCTTTCGCGAGGGTTTCGGTTGAGGGTTTGGGCACTGCATGTTACTGCAAATAACCCATGACCAGGTTTCAGAATAACCCTGAGGACTATTAGCCACGCATTTGTATCTCTACGGTCATTGCCTACCATATCTACCAGCATCCTGTCAGGGTATTAAGGGGTTTTTTTAACCTGTTGTTTTCGTTTCACCCGACTGTTACATTTCCGACGCCCGACTGTTACCCCTGTCTTTATCCCTAGCAGTCCGTTACCATATTTGTTTATTCTCCGTTTTACCAGCATTCTCGAGGTTTCCTCCATTTCTAGGTGCAGCTGTCAACATGGATGACCTCGATGCCGTTGATTATTCTGAAGATCCGTTGGAAGGGGTTTCCATCTGGCGATACACGTACTCCGCATCTGTAGGTATGTATAGCTTTGGCTCCAGAAATTTTCCTACATTCTCTTATGCGGGACCGTCTCAGTCACAGTTTGTCGTTCTCCCGGATGAACCGCTCACATGGCTGTCACTCTCAACTCCTCTGTCTTCCCCGGCTACCCTTGGGTTCGTTACTGACTGTCTAAACCCTAACTCTGGTTTGGACCTCCCTGTTTCTAAGGTGCCGCCCCGACATGTTGACCCACAGTCTGTGCCCGTTGGATCTGCCGACATATCTCACCCAGCTTCATTTGCTCCTCCTTCTGGCAGTTTCACCGTCGTTATGCCGCTCGTCGGTTCCTTACCTTCTGCCGTCGGAAACCCTAACCCCTCCTCGTCAAACCCTAACCCTACCCCTGTTTCTACAGGCCCAGTGCCGGGTAGGGTGCCGCATCAGTCTCACTATCAAGGGTCTAAGAAGAAATACAGGTGCCATAAGTCCAAGGCGGACGACATTTTTCTCAGATTGGAAGAGGACATACAGTGGGGAGAAACAATGGACTTTGCTGACAGAGTCTTGGTAGGGCGCATCAGAGGACGGAACTACATGGCTGCTCGTCTGAAGACCTGGGCATCAGAGGTTTGGGGCCACCATCTGGTGGACATCCCATTTGTATAGACTTTTGTGAGGGGATGGTTTGCACTAAGATTTGCTCGAGCTGACCATACCAACTGGGTTTTGTCCTCCTATTGGCATTTTGAACATGCCCCGGTTCTATTGAAATGCTGGACGCCTCTTTTCGATCCGGAGACTGAGCAAATTGGTATTGGACCGGTATGGATTCGGCTCCCGGGTCTTCCCCTACAATACTGGTCTGAGGATATCTTCAGGTGGATTGGAAACGCTATCGACACCTACATGGAATATGACAAATCATACCAATACACGGGTATGATGGCTTATGCCAGGATCCTTATCAATTTGGATACTCGGGGTGGCCTGCAGGAGCATATTACTATTCAGTGGAGGGATACCTCCCGCAAGCAGATGATCGACTACGAAGGCATACCATATTGATGCCGTAGATGCCACAAGGTGGGGCACTTATTCAAGGATTGTCCTCTCAATCGCAAGAACAAGGGTACTGCCCAGGACATGGAGACGGAGCAGCCCAGAGAAAACCCTACTCTGCCTGACAAGGATATTGAATTGGCGAAGAACGACAAGGACGCAGAAGACACCCGAGGAGTACCAGAGGAAGTGGGCACTGATAAGGGTTTCAAAGACACAAACCCTCCATCATCTCCTCCGCCTGCGAGCTCCAGTCCGGCCAAGGAGGACATCTCTCCACCGGGTATGTCATCTACATCCTCCTCACTCTATTCTCCTCTTTCTGGTATTTCTGCTGTTATTGCATCCCATTTAAACAATACTGCATCCCCTCTATCCTCATCATCTCCGGCTTCCACTACCCCTCTGGAGCAAGCTTTTTTAGGAACTCGGGGTCAAGCTCCTCCCTTCTCCATTCATTGCACTCTTCCCCTTCCACCTCCTATCATTTCCCCCTATCACCCTTCACTAACTTCATCCTCCCTCCCCTCGATACCCCTCCCCTCTCCCTCTGTATCCCCTGATACTCTCTTCGCTCCAGAACGAGGTATAGAGGGTGTGATGCGATTGGTTTAGACCTGGAGGTTACCTCGGCCTCTCATAAGCCCACTAGGGGTCGCCCATCTCATCTCACTAGAGCTAGACACACTGCGGGTGAAGAGGTTGCCCTTGGGCGACAACAAACCATAGATAGGGCCCTTAGAGCAAGGAATGGCCCTTTCTCTCACCCTCCATGAAGTTTCTTTCCTTCAATTGTAGAGGGATTGCTAGCCCTCCTAAAAAGCTAGCACTCAGAAGACTTCTTACTTCGAATCCAGTGGATATTATTTTTTTACAAGAAACCTTATGTTCGGCTGAATCCCTTATTTCCATCCTTAATTCATGGATGCCGAATTGGACCTTCCATGCCCTGGACGCGACCGGGAGATCAGGGGGCATTGCTATTGGTTTATGTAACAAATCTGTAGATATTAGGAATATCTGGGGAGGTAGGGGATATATTGGTGCGGATATATATGCCTCTTCATTGGATACAGAAGTCTGTATTATGAATGTATATGGACCTTGTATGGATAGGGAAAATTTCTGGAGATGCCTATTAGACTCAGAGTTTTTGCAGGCATACAATATCATACTTGGAGGGGATTTAAATTTCTCATTGGGTTTTAGTGAATCTTGGGGACACATGGCTCAAGTAGATGGATTAACTGATACCATATCAACCTTACTGGAGGAGCATCAGTGGGTGGACATCCCATCTGCCAGGATACAACATACTTGGACAAATAATCGTAGTGGAGATCATAGTTTGGCTAGGAGGCTGGACAGATATCTCATTAAAGAAGCATTCTTAAACACACATCCTCGCATCAGACAATGGGTTGGTACTGGAGGCATTTCTGATCATCGGCCAATTTTCATGGAGCTGGAAGACATAAATCAGAGAACAAAAGGCCCTTTCAAATTCAATGCCTCTTGGCTCAAGGACCCTTCTTACATTCAAATGGTCACTGACTTCTGGCAGTCCAATCCTATACCGGAACACGAGGACCATACTGAGGGATTCATCCGCAAACTGAAAGAACTGAAGGGGATCTCCAAAATCTGGGCACATCAGAAGCGGAAGAGTGATGACAACACTCTAAGGGAAGCAGAGTTGGCCATTGCCACTCACGAGGAATCTTCGGATGGCACTTTCATATCACAAGAATGTAAAGAACACTACACCTCTCTCATCACGAAGCGATCTCAAATTCTAAAGGAAAGGGAGGAGAGCTGGAGACTCAGGAGCAGGGCTATCTGGCTCACTGAAGGTGATGACAATACCAATTCTACCATAAATTTTCCAATGGTAGGAAAGCCATAAATACTATTTGGGAACTTCAAAATGATCAGGGACAATCTGTAACATCACAGCGGGACCTGGCTAGTCTAGCCACTAAGCACTTTAAAAGCATATACAAGGCTCCTAGGGCTGCTAATATTATGGAAATCATGCGGATGGTTGAACACTTTCCTAGATTTGTGGAACAGGAGGATGCGGAGGACCTGATGAAGGAAGTGTCGAAGGAAGAGCTTGAGGCAACTATAAAATGGTTTAAGAAAGACAAGAGTCCCGGCCCGGATGGGTGGACTATCGAGTTCTATATAGCATTCTTTGAAATCCTGGGGGATGACTTGCTCAAAATTGTGGAGGACTGCAGAAGGAGGGGAAGAATATCATCTGCCATCAAATCCACCTTCATAGCCCTTATCCCGAAATCCGACCATCCTTCCTCTTTCAATGATTTTAGACCCATATCCCTTTGCAACTGTCTATACAAGATCATCGCCAATCGCCTGAAGCCTATACTATCCAGCCACATATCCTCTGAATAGTTCGCCTTCCTTCAACACAGACAGATACATGAGGCCATTGCCATGGCCCAGGAACTCCTCCATTCAGTGCAGACGAGGAAACTAAAAGGCATGATTTTGAAGGTGGACCTATCTAAGGCTTTTGACAGAACAAATTGGCTCTATATTAGACTGTTGCTGACTCATCTTGGTTTTCCTTATGCATATATTAAATGGATTATGTGTTGTATTATGGATGTATCTTATAGTGTTTTATTAAATGGGGAGGCCACACCTTTTTTCCTTTCGGAGAGGGGCCTCAGGCAGGGATGCCCACTCTCCCCTTTACTTTTTCTACTAATCATGGAAGGATTAAGCAGAGCTATCATAACAGCTCGTAACAGGAGTCAATTGGCTGGTATTAAGATCACTGAGAACTGCATACTTACCCACCTTTTATTTGTTGATGATGTTCTCATTTTTTTAAATGGTAGTATTGGTGATACCACGGTCCTTCAGAACATTTTCAATCTCTTTCAGCAGGCAACGGGGATGATTATAAATGACAATAAGTCTACGCTTACAGCCTTTGGTTGCACACAACATGAGATTGTGTACACCACTCAGCGCTTCCCCTTCACATTACAGATTTGGAAGATGGTCTAAAATATCTGGGCTTCAGGCTTAAGCCCCATGGATACAAGATCGCGGACTGGACTTGGCTCATTGCAAAAGTGGAAAAGCGACTACATGTTTGGTACCATAAATACCTCTCCCATGCAGGAAGATTAGTCCTTATAAAAGCTATGATCGAAGCTACTCCTGTTTTTTGGATGACCCTTGCCTAGATACCGAGGGGTATACTGAGCAGACTTCAAAACTTATGCTGCAGATTTCTATGGAGAGGCAACCAACCGGGCAGGTTATTTGCCTGGGTCAAATGGGAGACGATAGCAAAGCCCAAGAAATGGGGAGGATGGGGAATTAAAAGGCTAGACTTATTCTCCAAAGCCCTGGTGGCTAAGCTCAGCTAGCAACTTATCACTACAAATAGCCTTTGGACCCGGGTTGCACATGCAAAATATATCTGGCCTATGAATCTGATGGACTGGCTCAGACAGCAACACAGAGTAAACAACAATGCATCCAATATATGGAAGGCAGTAATCAACGCTATTCCACTCATCCGGGAGGGTATAACTTGGAGAATCAAGGAGGGCAATGCTGTCCGTATAGGCACGGACCCATGGATTGGTTGTGGCAATGCGCACAGATTTCCTGCAGAGTTGTTACGATACTTACACAGCAGGGATATCACTCACATCAGGCATATTGGAGATAGCAACAACTCTACCTTACTACAACAGGCCTGGAAAACATCACTCGATCTGGACATTCCTTTACAATGGCACCATGATTGGCATGGCTACACGGAAGCTCTAACCCAGGCTCATATTCGGCTAACAGAAGGCCCGGATGAGATTATATGGGCTTTTGCCAAACATGGATCATACTCTCCCAAGGAGGGTTATATTAGATTGATGGATCCGTACAAACCCCAGGATATCAACCCGATATGGAAATTACTCTGGAAGCTCAAAGCTGCCCCTTGAACCCGTTTACTTATGTGGAACATTTTGTTTGACAAGATTCCAACGGGTCTTAATTTGATGAAAAGATCTTTCCATGGCCCTTTCTGGTGTCAATTGTGCCGTAATGATGAGGAGAGTACTGAACATCTCTTCCTTAACTGCCCCATCACCAAGGAGCATTGGAACACCATTATAGCTCACTATCCAAGCTTAAATAACTGGCATGGCCGCAACATTATGGACGCTTGGAGCACATGGTGTGAAAATCAAAATGGCAAATCCAGGAACATGCCTCTTCTTATTTGCTGGTCACTATGGATTGCAAGAAATCAATCTATATTTAACCACAAGATACCCCATTGGCCCACTATCACGATCAAAACTATTGCAGATTTCGATCTTCTACCCGAGGAGGACTCCAATACCCCTCCCCGCATTATTAAGCTTGAAATCATAGACAAATCATTACCGTGGGCATACTTTGATGGTTCTGCTCAAGAGGCGGGATGTGGTGGTGGTGCCATACTTTATCTAAATGAAACTCATTGTTTCAAAATCCAAATGAGATTAGGCAGGGGAACTAACAATTATGTTGAACTATGCACTGCAAAACATCTCATACATTTTGCATTAGAAAAGCATTGCAAACATCTTCAACTATTTGGTGATTCCAAAATCGTTTGCAATTGGTTAAATAGAGCATCTCACTGCAATGCATATTCATTGAGGCATATATTAGAAGAGGCTCACAAACTGATATCTACTTTTGACTCATTTGCCTGTCGCCACATTTACAGGGAGCGAAATTCAGGGGCAGACTACCTTTCCAAAGAGGCAGCGCTTAGACAGAGCGATGACTGGCTGATACAGGAAGAGATTGATGGGACTTTCCACCAGCACTATCACAGACCATTTGTGGAACTCAGAGAAAATGGGCTATAGGCCCTTTATTTTGCTTAACTTTGTATATATTATGTTATTTATATTTTCTGCACTTGATGAACTACACAGGACATATGGTACCGATTTTGATACTTAGATTCTCTCTCTGAGAAGAGACAGAATGCAAATTTTGATTTAGTTTTTCTCTCTATAAGAGAGCTGGCACAGGAACAGTATGAGCTGTTACCAAGACTCCCTGCGTGGAGATACATAACGAAACCTTTTTTGTCTATTTTTGAACTCGATAGGCAACACTGCCTCCATTTGCATATGCTTTAGCATCTACAAAATGCAATTTCTTATATATTAATAGAAGTTACGACTTTTTTCCAAGGGAAAAAAAAGATAACTAAAAATAAATATAATATTATATGATAAATAAAAATAAATACAAAATAAAATATAATAATGATGACAACTTCCAAAAAATAATCTAAAAAAATTTAGTTGAAAAGTGAGAGTGTAGTCAAAAGATAAGTATGAACAATCTATGTCAAAAGACAAGTATGAACAATCTATGTTATAGAACGAAATTGTTTAGATATAGGTTTGAAGGAAAATGTGATAAAGTTAAATATAAATAAGATATATAAACATTTTGTTGACTAAATAAGCTATATGAGTATTATCCGATAAATATTTGTTTGGATAAGATATATAAACATCTTGTTGACGAAATAAGATAGATAAATATTTTATTTGATTTTAGTTATGTAATGAATATAAAGAATTTATAAAAAGTTTGTGTACTAAATATAAATTAAATGGTTGATAAGTATTATTGGGTATTAATTCATTCTAAGTATCAAAATAAAAATTTCATAAAATATTTCACATTGTTAATATTAAAAAATATATAAATCAATTAAATTATAATTCTATTTTAAATTAGTATAGTCGTCATTAATTATAGAAAATTAATATGTAAATATATTTCTAATTAAAAAACAAGTAATAAAAATAACCGAATAAATTAACACTAAGTGTTCAATGATAGTTATAGACATAGTATACATTTTATTAATTTAATTAAAAAACAACATAACTACATTTGAGATAAATCTCAATACTCTAATTTGAATATTACACAAATATTTGATACAAATTAAATCAATATAATTTTTCTAATAACTATTAAAAGCCTTATTTAAAAAATAAATGCTCTTCCATGAAACTATTGCCAGATTTGGGAGGATGGTGTGAATAAGTTCTGATTAAATATTTAGAAAGTAGAAAAAATAAAGTAATCTTAAAGTTTTTCTTAATATATTTTGGAGTTTATTGCAATAAGTAAATAATTTTCAGGAAGAAAAAAAGTAACATAAATAATTTTCTTAATATATTTTAACAAAATAGTAACATATCATGGACTGACGTATGTCATGTACCGGGGAAGATGTTCAGTGCCAATAAACTAAACAAAAAACTCAGATAAGAAATGGACATTGGCAGAAATATTTTCAGCATCCCGCAATGAGCGCGCAACAGCATTGGAGTTGATCATATGAGACCATAATCGAGAGAAAAACAAAAAATGATACAGACCAAGTGTGAAGTTAATTTGACTTATCTTTTTATTGAAGTGAATTTATAAGTAATTTCTTCTGAAATTAACCAATAAAAAAGTTTGTTTATTTTAATATACATAAATATAAAAATAATTTACCAATTATAAAATATTACCTTACCAATGCCAAGAATTTACCAAATCTAATATGCTTGGGAATTTATTAAATTTAATATTTTTGAAAATACATAAGTTATTTTATATTTCTCTTTAGCTTTAAAAAAAAAAAGCAACTTTAATTTCTCAACATAACAACAAAATTATAATAAAATTAAATATAACAATCTTTTCCCTTTTTAATAACAAAAAAGTTGTTCCATCTCTAATACTTTATAATTTGACAAATTAATTAATATTAGTATTTTTCAAGAGAACATAATGAGTAATTTGTAGCTAGGATAAAATACAAAACTTATTGATCAAAGTTCAAGCTGGCATAAACTGAGAAATTTCAAAACAATTGTGAAGCCCGCAAATAGGCGTTGGAGACGCCAGGCAGGTGCGATCTAAGACTTGCTTAAAGTAAGAGCTCAGGTTTGCTTATTTTAATACCCTGATATGAGAAGCCTGCAAATAAGCGTTGGTAAGTTAAGGTAATAAATGGAGCCAAACCATTAACCTATTTAGAATGAAAATTAAACCGAAATATGTACTTTTGGCTTTTTATTTGATGCATGAGGCAATAACATATTTAAATTGACATCTGTTAATACCATTTAATAAATGGTAGAAAATAAATAAATAAATAAATAAATATATATATATATATATATATATTATACGCTGAATCTTATTAAATTGAAAAATATATCAGTGACTTAATAGAGAGTCCACTTAAAACCCAATGCATAATCTCTCTGCGACAGGGATAATAAGACATGAACATAGGTGCAAGGAAAAGATTGGTAGACCTGAGGCATAGAAATTTGAGTTTGTTAGAAGTTGAAATGTTTTTGAGGTTAAAGGTGGAATAAAGCAAGGGGTGAGTTGCATTATTATATGTGGCATTTGAGTTGGTTTGGAGCAAGCGAGGAAGGCCAGAGGTCAATAGAAGATGCATCAATCTTTTTGATAAGTATAAAATAAAGAAATGAAGTTTAGTCGACTCAAGTATTAGAAAGTTGACTTAGAGGGATTTGGCAATGTGCCACAAAGATTTGGAGTGGTCTTTAGATTGTGTGGCTTGTGAGAGATTGGCTCGAGGAAAGGAAAAACTCCCTTGAGAGTAAGCTTGGGACTAAGATGTATTCATAGAGTTATAGACTAGTCTAGAGAACTAAGAAAATTGGTTTTGTAAGTTTATGTGATGTAAATACTAAGTTTATATGGGAATGAATAGATACCTATTTATGAATATTTTTGTTAGGATATTTAGACACATAGGAGTTACTTAAGTTCAACTTGGTCTAATGTGTTTATTAGGTAAAATTGTCTTTATTTAGTATGCATTATAATCTCACAGTCACAATATGTTCTAGACATAGAGTGATAAGACGATTCATATTATTCTCAATTCTAACAACCTTTGATCTGGTTGTGTGTGGTTACTTAAGGTGTGCATTTTGTATGGAATACCTTGTCTTCCTAAACATGGTATTGAACCCATTTGAAGAATTGCTCTCATTGGTGATTGATATCTTAAGCCTATGTTGTTGCATTTATGAGATCTACTATTTGTATACTTTTTTGACCCGAATAGACTCTTTCATCATGTTAGGAACATTGTTTTTAGCTAAGAATTCCTTTTGTTTCATTTGAAAGGTGTTCATTTGCCTCAGATACAACATTTTTTGTTAGATCTAGAGGTATATTTTCAAATGTATCATTTTTTTTTGGTAGAGTTCATATTTTACTTTTATATTTATATTCCTAGTTTGCTATTCTTTTTGGTCTACATATGCTCTTTGCCTTGCATTTTGTGCAATTTCGACAAATTGGAAACAAAATCAAAAGTGTTTTTTTAATTATGTATGCTCTTTGTCATGCACTTTGTGCGATCTCAGCAAGTCAAAAATAGAGATAAAACTTGCATTTCTTAGGTAAGTTAACTGAGATCTAAGCTCATTGTTGTTGAGTTTAGGATTTTTTTTTTTAAATTGTTCTTTGTTTTTGGATAAGCACATTTTCTATTATACACATGCACATCGAGGAAGAGCTCCAACAACACCATCAACACCCTTAACCTCTTTCACTACTATTATTATGTCTTTTGCACTCGCTCACATGGTTAAAGGTTACTTATTTAATAAAAGACATTCAGTTTAGATCTCTTTTTAAGTTAAAAAAAATTCATGCAATCTCTTGTAACTTTATTGTAAAGTGCATTTCACTTTATTTGTTTATTTTTATTTTTTTAGGCTGTGGTTCACGGACACCCTGGTCAACGGGTGGTGCTACGTCCATGGAAAAATTTGGGCTAATCGACCTCGAAGGGAATCTATCCCTGCGGCCCACTAGCAAGGCCTGACCCCAAGGGCTTCGGGAGATTGGACCCTGTGACCTCCCGATGGCGAGGCACTGATTTTGACCAATTGAGCTAACCCTTGGGGCTGTGCATTTCACTTTATTATAAAAGCATATCATTATAATATAATTTTAATCTTTTTATTTTTTTGGGTTTTTGTTTTATTTTTGTGCGCAACTCTCATTTATAAAGCAACTTCATTGTAAGTGATTCTCACTTGTTTTTATTAAAGTGGGTCACTTGATAAAGTAATTTATTTGTAAAAATGAGGTCATAGGCAAAGCAAGTGAGGGATTTTTTATTTTTTATTTTTTAATCTTTCAGCAACATCCATTACCACATGGTTTAACTTCTACCTACAACATGGCTTTTTGATATTGTTAATGCATTTGTTCCAAAATGACATAACTTTCACATATGATGTCCATTATTATTATTATTTGTTAAATAGCCTTTTTTTTCAAGAGCTTTACATCCAAATAGTCAATTTCAACTTTTGAAACCATATTATATGCATATTTTAATATGGCCACTTGAAGTGAACTTTTGCTTACCAATACCAACTACTTGTATGGAAATCCCACATGGAGGATATAATAAGAATTAAATGATTGCATCAGATTACCTTGTGAAAAGATAAAGGCCTATTGATACTGATAAGAGAGTCAAATAAGATATTAAGAATGATGAAGCATGTGGATTAACTAGAATGTTCATTTCTCCTTGTTTACAATTTTATATTCAAGGAATCAATGAACTGGATGAAATTTTGGAAAAGTTGAAAAAGATATTTGGTGAACCCAATATTATGATGCGTCGGATTACCTTGTGAAAAGAAAAAGGCCTACTAGTACTGATAAGAGAGTCAAATAAGATAATAAGAATGATGAAGCATGTGGATTAACTAGAATGTTCATTTCTCCTTGCGATTTTATATTCAAGGGATCAATGAACTGGATGAAGTTTGGGAAAAGTTGAAAAATAGTTTTGGTGAACCCAATATTATTAGATCTCATTAGCTCGATAATCATATCATAACTTTACTTAATGATTTCTCTTGCATTAAATATTATTTATCTAAGTTTAAAACACTTATACATTTACTTAAAAACTATCAAGTGAAACTAAAGGATAAGCGTTACATATATATTATTCTTTCCAAGCTTGGTTCGACATATTATGTTTTCATATTTCATGCCACTAAAGAAGCTCCGGGGATTGTCTATCAAAAGCCTTCTCTTGAATCTTTTTGTGATTCCTTGATTGGAGAACAAGAAAATTTCTTTCATATTTGAGTGATTAGCATTAAAGGTATATCTAACAAGGCCCTTATGGCCCAACTGATCTAGGTGGATATTGGTGGCCACCCGCCAGTTCCACTTGGACCCCCACCATTGTTTCTTTC
Source organism: Pinus tabuliformis (assembly GCA_031772625.1). Classification (NCBI taxonomy): domain Eukaryota; kingdom Viridiplantae; phylum Streptophyta; class Pinopsida; order Pinales; family Pinaceae; genus Pinus; species Pinus tabuliformis. Next base: position 751,863,496 of record CM062810.1, on the reverse strand, counting down.
AGTTTTTCAATTTCTTTAATTGTAGCATAGTTTACTATTTTTATCAATTTTTCGGGTCCTAAACTTCTGGAGCCGTTTTGAGGCCCTAAAAGACATTTTTTTGGAAATTTACCACCAGCGATTTTTTTTTGGCTAAAATCGTCTTTTCTGTCGTAGTCCTCGGAGAGATCCTTCCAACGGGTTATCATGCACATCAAATGGGGATAATATGACCAAGTCGCGACCCCGGGAAGTTGGTTGTCCAACTCACCCCAACGGGGCCCATAAACTCTTAGTATTACATCTCCTCGGGTTAGGGTTTTGGCTATTTACGATTTTCTCTTATTGTTCAATAATAAAAATGCCCTTGAGCCTCATTGTAATGCAGTTCAGAGGCATGTAGACGCCACATCTCTTCTCAGAGATAAGCTACCATCGCCCTAGCTAGTTTATTTCCATTTCTGTTTGTAAGCATATTTCAGTGTTTTACAATAATGAAATGAAGTATTATTTTTGCTGCATCTCTGTATGTATGGTTATATCTATAATTTGTTGCTTTCCTCTTTAAATCCGGATCAGTGGTATCAGAGCGGTCTTCTCTTTCTCTGTCTTCCTTTGCATGTCCCCAACGAGGTCGGGATATAAGGAGTTAAGGCTTGAACTAGTCGAACCTTTGCAAGACTAGCCTCACAAATACCGATGGCCTCCCATGGCGGATGAAAAGAAAGACGAGGGGGCAGGAGATCCTATCAAAATCATGCTCGAAGAGGCCCTTGAGCGACAAAGGAACGCGATGATGGACAACTTTGCCCATATCCTTCAGTGGCTACCCAGGGGCAACACATCTACTTCCTGCAGCTACTTTGGAAGCACCACACCCTTTAAGGTACAAGTTAACTTTGACATTCCCAAATTTGAGGGTCAGATAGATGCAGACGTCGTAGATAAATGGTTAAATATGCTAGAAGGGTATTTTTCTGTTCATGATATTTTCGGCCGGGACAGGGCCCCTCCGCACGACAACTACAAATGGACAAGGTCATGGAGGAGTACGAGGACATCTTCACCTACCCCGTATGGGTTCCTCTGCACTGTCAGGTCAAGCACTCCATCGATTTGACCTCAAGTGCGTCGTTTCCCAATGGACCAATATATCGATGCTCCGTTCTGGAGAACGATGAAATCAAGAGGCACATTTAGGAGCTACTGCAGAAAGTTCACATCCGTCCAAGTTCATCGCCCTGTGGGAGCACAATCGTGTTGGTACAAAAGAAGGATGGGACTTGGAGACTCTGTATTGACTATCAGGCGCTGAACAAGATCACTGTCCAGAATAGGTACCCGATCCCACTGATTGATGACCTCCTAGACCAATTGAAGGGGGAAAATATTTCAACAAGATCGATTTGAAGTCAGGATATCACCACGTACTAATCGAACCCTTCGATGTGTGGAAGACTGCCTTCAAAGCCAAGGAGGGCGTTTTCAAATGGTTTGTTATGCCTTTCGGGTTGACGAATTCTCCTGCAACCTTCATGAGGCTAACGGATGACATCTTGAGGCCATTCACCAACTCATTTGTAGTGGTATACTTGGATGACATCCCGATATTCAACAAAAGTTGGGAAGAGCACCTCCACCACATCCGACAGGTTCTCCAAACACTGCGGCAACACAAGTTATGTGCCAATTTGGAGACCCAGGTTTAGTATCTGAGATACATTATTAATGAACGGGGGGTGCATGTGGATCCAGCCAAGATCCAAGTCATTCGGGATTAGCCATCTCCAACCACTCTGACATAGCTCCGTAGCTTTCTGGGTCTTGCCAACTTCTAACGCAGGTTTGTGTTGGGATTTTATCATATCACTTGGCCCTTGAGTCAAGTCACCAAGGAAGGAGTGAAAACAAGATTCTTTTGGTCTGAATCTCAACAGAAGGCATTCACAGAGTTGAAATATCGCCTCTGCTCGACACTAGGGCTTGCATTACTAGACTTGCAACAACCATTTGAGATCAAGACAGATGCCTCTGACTATGCTATCGAGGCAGTCCTTGCTCAACACAGGCATCCAGTGGCTTATCACAGTGAGACACTTTCAGGCACAGCCCGAGTGTATCCCACTTATGACAAAGAGATGTATTCCACTGTGCATGCCTGCCAACAATGGAAGCATTACATTTTGGGGAAGGAAACAGTCATCCACATAGATCACCGGCCCCTGCAGTTCATACAGACCCAAGGGAAATTGCAGAATGATCACCATCAGAAGTGGTCCACATACCTGCAACAATTCCATTTGAATATCAAGTATAAGAAGGGTAGCACCAATAATGTTGTAGATTGCTTCGGTCGACCTCCAATCATAGCATTAACCACCGTGCTCAACTCTTGTGTGTGCGAGACTTTGGATTGACCACTTCTCTACAAAAGCAACCCAGAATTCGGCCACACATACCAGACACTCTTGGAGGGTCAACATGTTCCAGATTTTCACCTCCAGGATGCCCTGTTATGCCACCTGGGTCACCATTGTGTTCCTTCAAGCGAGCGTGCCAAGATGATTTGGGAAGCACACTACAGTTGGGCTGCTGGGCATTTTGGGGTCGAGAAAATGGTGGCAGTACTGCAGAAGTATTTCTATTAGCCGAATCTTAGACAAGATGTCGAGAAGTACATCAGATCTCGCACTGCTTGCGCCATTGCCAAACCGACCATCAAGAAGCAAGGCCTGTATACCTCGCTACCAACCCCTAGTCGACCTTGGGAACCCATATCCATGGATTACATATCGGGCCTTCCTTCTAATAAGCATGGAAACGACTGTGTTTTTGTGGTCGTCGACAGGTTCTCAAAGATGGCCATTATGGCGGCCTGCAAGAAGAATATCACAGTAGAAGCTACTACTAAATTCTTCTTTGAACGAGTGTGGGTACACTTTGAGATCCCACAGTCTATCATCTCAGATCGGGACAACAGGTTCCTTAGTGCATTTCGGTCTAGTCTCTGGTCGATGCTGGACACCAAACTCACTAAGTCCATAGCCTTCCATCCCCAAACTGATGGCCAGACAGAGGTTGTCAACAGGATGATTGTACACATTCTGCGCATGTACAACTCAAAGCATCCACGCACATGGGATGAGAGCCTCGCTTATGTTTAGCACAGTTATAACCGAGCTCTCCACAGCTCGACTGGCTACATCCCTTTTCAGGTGGGCTTGGGATTCCAGCCAATATGTCCCACTGATGTGGCCATGCCATTTGCATCTACTCAGGCAGATTCAACTCATGTCCAGCCCGAAACAAATAAGGCAAACAACTTCATTGAGCACATCCACCATATCCGCCAGCAGGTCCACGACATTATGGAGAAATCAAATGCCAAGTACAAACAGCGACATGATCAACATCGGGTGCCACATAAGTTTCAGGTGGGCGAAAAAGTCTGGTTGCATTTGCAAAAGGAATGCCTTACCGGAGCCTATCAGAAACTCAGACCACTCTGATATGGTCCTTACACCATTACCAAGGCTATGGGAGACAATGCATTTGAGCTCAACATTCCTCCATTCCTTGGCCTGCACGCAGTGTTCAATGTGGACCGCCTTCAGCCATACTTTCCACCATTACTAGACACATCCGACATTGCAAAACAGCTTACACCAACAGAGTTAAATCCAGATTGCATGGAACAAGCTGCGACTGATCGAATCACGGACACACAAATCAAGCACACTCGCCAACAACAGATCCAACTGTATCGAGTTGTCAAAGCAGGCCAACTCCTTCACCAGGGCAAGTGGCTTACCAGGGACCAAGTTCAGAAGAAGTTTCCTCATCTCATGGAGGAAATCAACACAATGGGGACCATTGCTTCCTAAGGGGGGAGGAATGATCTAGGTGGATATTGGTGGCCACTCGCCAATTCCACTTGGACCCCCACCATTGTTTCTTTTAGTTTTTCAGTTTCCTTAATTATAGCACAGTTTACTATTTTTAGTAGTTTTTCGGGTCCTAAACTTCTGGAGCCATTTTGAGGCCCTAAACGACATTTTTTTGGAAATCTACCCAGCGATTTTTCATCTAAAATCGTCTTTTTTGTCGTAGTCCTTGGAGAGATCTTTCCAATGGGTTATCATGCGCATCAAACAGAGATAATATGACCAAGTCACGACCCCAGGTAGTTGGTTGTCCAACTCACCCTAATGGGGCCCATAACCTCTTGGTATTACATCTCCTCGGGTTAGGGTTTTGGCTATTTAGGGTTTTCTCTTATTGTTCAATAATAAAAAGGCCCTTGAGCTTCATTGTAACGCAGTTCAGAGGCATGTAGCCACCACATCTCTTCTCAGAGATAAGCTACCATCGCCCTAGCTAGTTTATTTCCATTTCTATTTGTAAGCATATTTCAGTATTTTACAGTAATGAAATGAAGTATTATTTCTGCTGCATCTCTGTATGTCTGGTTATATCTGTAATTTGTTGCGTTCCTCTTTAAATCCAGATCTTCTTGATTATTCTTCTAATTTTTTTTTCATGGAAATGCATTTTTTGCTTATGATTCCTTCTTCAATGCAACCTCTACTTCTTCTGATAAGTGGTTTATTAATTATGGAGCTTCTTATCGGATGGCTAAGGACTAATAAGTGGTTTATTAATTATGGAGCTTCTTATCAGATGGCTAAGGACAAAGCCAATTTTTTTTTTTTAATGATTGTAACACCAAACAAATATTTGATGGTGATGATAGATCTCTTAGGATTGTAGAGTCTGGAATAGGTTAAGTAGATAATGGTCATTTCAATGATGTATTATGTGTTCTTAGTAGTTCCCGCAACTTTCTATTACTATATTAGATCACTCATTCAGGTGGAGGTAAAACAATAAAGTTTTCACTTCACCAAGTTGTAATTAAGGATTTAAAGGATCCTAAGCCCTTGCCACTTGAATAGTTAATGATATTATTAGGTTGTACAAGTTTGACAACTTTGGGTCATCACCATTTCCCTTTATTTTTATTCAAGTTCATAGTGATAACTTGAGCAAACTTTGGCATGATTGATTTGGTAATCTAAACTATCATACTACAACAAACTATGTAATCAAAATATGGTGACTAGTCTTCCTCTCGTTTCTTGCAAAGTTGGTGTTTGTGTCGATCGTGTTCTTGGCAAACACCCTCAAGACAATTTTGACAAACATGACTCTTGGCACACCGCAACCCCTTTGTAGCTTGTTCATAGTGATAACTTGAGCAAACTTTGGCATGAGTGATTTGGTAATCTAAACTATCATACTACAACAAACTATGTAATCAAAATATGGTGACTAGTCTTCCTCTCGTTTCTTGCAAAGTTGGTGTTTGTGTCGATCGTGTTCTTGGCAAACACCCTCAAGACAATTTTGACAAACATGCCTCTTGGCACACCGCAACCCCTTTGTAGCTTGTTCATAGTTATTTGTGTGGTCCACTTTCTTCTCCTCTTTCTCTGGGTTGAAGTACTTCTTAAATTTCATTAATGACTTCTCCAGATGCACTTGGGTTTACTTTTCAAAACTTAAGAGTGAATTTTTTGACTTCTTCACGTACAAGGTGTTTGTAGAAAAAAATATGGACATCAGTTACAAACTTTAAGAACAAATTGTTCATATACACCACAATAAAATGGTGTTGCTGAAAGAAAGAATCATATGTTAAAGGAAATGATTAACTTCATGATTCAATATAATAAGGGATTAAATGTTCATTATTGAGTGGAAGTAATCAATCATATAAATTGCATAGTAAATTGCACTCCCACAAAGGATTTAAGCAATATAACATCGGAAGAAACATATATTAACATTAAGCTAGATGTAATCCACTTCTGTATCTTTAGTAGTGTAGCATGGGTTCACATTCGTAATGAAAAAAACAAAGCTTCACAACCTAGAAGTGATAAGTGCATTTTTGTTGAATATGTAAAAGATTATAGCTTTTCTAGACTTCACTCTAGTGAAATAATCATTAGAAGAGATGTTACATTTCATGAAAATCTCTTGGTTTGTGAGCCTAATTTAGTGTTTGTTCCCTCTTCGACCTATGAGCCATCTATGACGTCTGTTCCACCTATTTCTATTTCAATTTCTTTTTCAAATGATGAAAATGATGTTGAAAATCCACATCACTTGCTCACCTTCCTCCAAATATGTCCATTAAACATGAACCTACACTAGCTACCTCACATGGATGGGATGTCCATCATATGGATGTTAAATCACCTTCTTGTGTTGGGATCTTGTTGATGGTGCTGGACCCGCCAACATTCAGGGGATCTCCCCAATATGAAGTCCCAACTAGACCTCGCATCGTTTGGAGTAGGTGTCCCAAAAGTGGGTGGTAATGTAATGCCTTGATTGTGGTAGCGCACGAAGGAAAGTATGATAACTTTGGGTGAGAGCAAGTGTGTGACCTTGCAGAGAGTCAAGTGCGATGCATGAAGGTTATAACACACGAAGGGGAAAAGGAAGTGCACCCCTTAGAAGCCTGTAATAGTACGCAGCTTGAAAGGAACACATGAGTGAAATGACATCACAAGCTAAAATGCAGAATAGTCCACAAATTAAAGTGACGAGTTAATCCAACAACACACATTCAACAAGATTCATACAAATGCATACAAAGTAGTTCATAAGCATATGCGAAAGTTAAATAACATACATTTCCAATACAACATATGCATGAAAGCATGTTGGCTATGATTTTATTATTATAAGTGAAAGCTCCAACCATACATACACCATTGACGACAACTAGCCCTAATAGTGGAACATTACAGAGAAGAACACTTGCTCCTCCAAAGAAGTATACTTGCTCTACGCTATGGAGAAGCCAAGGCTCTTCACAATACCCCCAAGCCTTGTCTAAGCCTAAGCCTAGCCAAAAGCTTGGCTGCCAAAAGTCTATTCTATGAGTTATGAGGTTCTATTTATAACAAAAGGTGGGGTGACCATTGACATTCCTCTTTGTGACTCTTTGACTTCCCTCATGACTCTTCAACTTCTTTACTAAATGACACATTACATTACACGATGACTTTTCGTATTCCAATATTGACACCTGGAATTTCACTTACAACATATTTAAATATAATATTAAATTTTCCACATGTACCCATATAAGACAAAATAGGCTAGAGATAGCCTAACAAGACACAACACTATGATTCTGGAGTTTTGGGAAAGTCCAACTCAACAAAATCCACTTAATGCTTCTCGGTCACATATCGGTGCCAAGTTTGGTACTGCGTGATGGTGTCCCCACACTGTTTGATGGCGTCTTTCTAGAAGCGGACTCTTTCCTCCATGGCATCCGGGTATATGGTCTTGGAACCTATATCCAACTCGTTCTAAAGCATGAGAAGCATGGTCTTGGCCTTGACAGGACCATCGATGTACTTCTGCATTTTGTGTGCGTTCAACTCCAAGTCTTCCCTATTGGCCTCTCGTCTTAGCTGCTCAAGTACTAATCGATATCTAGCCGAACTTGGTTGTTGGGTTTAGCATTAGTGAGGGAACTGATTGATGGGATTAGGTGCTTTCTCACCATGACATCCAAAATATTGTACAACCGCACATATGAGGCTTGTATGTTGTCGATGAATGAGGCGAGTTGCTCATAGTTTTGGATCAACATTCATACCTTCGCTTTCTCCAGCTCTGCTTGTGGCTTCATCTTATTTTCTAAGTCAAGCGAGGACCCTTTGTACTGCACTGTCCACTCTTGCACATGGGCGATGGCAGCATGCATGTTCTTGAGAGTTTACACAAACTCTTCTCTTCGTTTTTGTAGGCCATGCACATGGATAACTGCTTTATGCATGGTGACAAATCCGTCATAGATCTTTCGCATGGTATCACCAAGTGTTGATACTTCAGCAAGTATCACTATATTCATCTTCCCCAATGCGGAAACCGCGTTCCGCGCTGATGACCGAAGTTGTTATACCTCTTGCTTGGCAGCCTGCAAGTTCTTTTCTAGTTTTTCATTCTTGACCAAGTTGGCTTGGGCAATGGCAGTTGTATGTTTCTTGGTGTCTAACACTATCACCCTTTCCTTGATGAATGAACGTGATGCGTGATCATCCAGAAAGTGCTTCCTTCATGCCTGTACAATCTTCTCCTACAACTTGTCAAATGATAGATTGTACACATACATGGCCGGATCATCATCAAGGAGAACAACATCTCCTTGCTCGCTCGGGGTTGGTTCTGACACTTGAGGTGGTGGAGAATGAGGGATGTATGGTGCTCTCAACATCAGGTCAGTGTCTTGATTTTGTGGCTCTTGTTCTAATTCCATGTTTGTGTACAATCTTCTTCTACAACTTGTCAAATGATAGATTATACACATACATGAGTGGATCATCATCAAGGAGAACAACATCTCCTTGCTCGCTCGGGGATGGTTCTGACACTTGAGGTGGTGGAGACTGAGGGATGACTTGTGGTGATCTCAACATCAGTTCAGTGTCTTGATTTTGTGGCTCTTGTTCCAATTCCATGTTTGTCACTTTAATCAATTGCTCAATCTGTTGAGAAAGCTCCTGATTCTGCATCTGTTCACCCTCTTCCTCAGTTGTTGGTTGCTCCAGCTCATCAACCTGTATCAGTGTTGTTTGCTCTATCATCACGCCTTGCCTTTGTTCTTCTTCCTGTTTCTTCTTCTGTTCTCTTTCTCTCCTCATCAACTCTTGTTCTCCCTTCAGCTTCTTCTCTGTCTCCTACAACTTTAGTCCTGCTTCCTGCAACCTCTTCTTTTCTCTCTTCCTTCACTATGCTTTCTTCATCCACTGCTTCCTTTTTTCTTCCACTGCCAAAGTTGTCTTCTCAAGGATAGGATCTACCTTCATTTTGCATCTTTTCTCTCCCTCTAGATTCTCAACAAGATTCCTCTTTCCCTTGTCCTGCACTAGATTGATGCCTTTTGCTGATGTTGTTGTTTCTTCCAGACCTGCTGTTGTCTGCAGAGCAACCTTCCAATTTCTTTCTATACTGACTGGCTCATGGATTTTGGAGGCATTATCGTAGTACCTCCAAGAGTCCTCCTCTGGCCAATGAAATATCTTGTGGATGACGGAAAGTAAACTCTCGTATAATGTTCCTTGCAAATACCATGGGGATCATACAGATTAAAATCCTTGATGTCGAACTTGAATTTGACTATGTCCTTAGCCTTGACATCTGCATATTTTGAGCTCTTAATCTCGTATAATCCGATCCACAAAGGAAGAGTGGGCCATGGCGCTTTCTTCTTCTTATGCAGTTCTACTGACAACCCTGTAGTGAGGTGGTATGAAACTTCTTGCATGATCAGTTTGTCAGTGGCATACCTTGGTAGAACATGCAGAGGTTTCTCTTCACCAAACACTCTGATGAAGGTGCCACCAGGTGAGGCATACCAATAAAAAATGTTTACTATCGCCTCCATTGCTTCTCGAGACATGCAAGGTGGATCCGGCTGGAAGATAAGCTTGTATGACGGGATGATAAAATGATCAGTTAGCCTTGCCATCACTCCTCGATAATTGCAGTCAGAAATAAACTTACAATAGATGTTGACAACAATATCTTTTGGTGTCCATGTCTAGCTCATGCCAGGGAACTGCTGCTCAACACAGATTGCATCCAGTAAGTATGCGGACATGTAAAACCTTGCTTGCTCATTCTTGGGTGGATTCTGAGCCTTAGCCACATGGGATTTCAAATGATGAGCCAACAAATCTGACCATTTGAATGGACTCCCATCATTCACCAATTGGTCCAGTAAGACTACCCACCCTTCAGGAATGGTTTATGTGCTCTCTTGACCATATATTCTGCAGGCAAAGATGATTAAGAATTGGTAAGCCTTCCTGAGGGACTTCATCTTGTAAACATGGGTGGGTGTATGTCTAAACTTCGATGGCTCTTTCACCCAACACTTGATAATATCTCTCGTGTTCACATAGCTATGGGTGGCATAAAAGAGTGAGTCTGTCCTGAAGGTGGAAATCTCTCTCTCGTTGGCACTGCTCAATGTCATAGTTTGTTCATTCGTATGTGAGAGAATCTAGCTAATGATATCAGCACATGGGAAGGCGAGGTACCTGCATGAAACCTTGTATAACCCTGACTATTGGATGCTAAGATAAACATGTCGATCCTCTAAGTATGCCTTGAAGTCTTATGCAAAAGTATCTTCTATAAATATGAGTCTAAGGGGTCACAATATAATCAAAGATGACATAACAATAATAATATAAGGGCACAACAATAACAATAGTGGGCTTTTATGGGGCACAATAATAAAAATAAGGGCTACAATGAAAATAGTAATGGGGGAATCACTAGTATTATAGGGACCTAGCATTCCCCTCTCCTTCAAAAAAGTGTTGTCCTCAACGCTTCAGTAGTTTTGGATGCTTCTGTATAAAATTCGCATCCTCCCATGTGGAATCTTCAGCGGGTAAGTTCTTCCACTTGATGAGATACTTCAAAATGATCGATTTCGTAGCTGTCGAGTTCTTGTTTCTATGACTGCTCAGGTTCCAATATGATTTTTCCTACCTCGTCAAGTTCTGGCAATATTGTTTGAATTGGGAGCTTGTCACCTATAACCTTCTTTAAGCATGAAACATGGAAAACTAGGTGCACTCGGGAAGCTGCAGGAAGCTCCAATTTGTATGCCATAGTACCAATATTTTGCAACACCTTGTACGGACCATAATACTTTGGTGATAATTTATTATCCTTCTTAGCTTGCTTGAGGGACATTTTTTTATATGGTTGTAGCCGTAGGAATACCCAGCCACCTACATCAAAACTTCTTTCGCTGCGATGTTGATCTGCTTATTGTTTCATTCTATTCTGCGCCAAAGTGAGGTTATCCTTTAAGAGTTGGATAACTTGTTGTTGATGCTCGATGTGATCTTCCACTGCTTGAACCTTAGAATTTTATCTTAAATATGATGTGATGAACGTTGGATGATATCCATAAAGTGCCATAAATGGGATCATTTTTGCTGCAGTGTGGAAGTGTTATACCACCATTCAGCCAGAGGAAACCATTTGAACCATTGTGTCTGTTTACCAGATACAAAGAAAGGAAGATATCTTTCCAAACATTTGTTTACTATCTCAGTTTTCCCATTAGATTGAGGATGATAAGATGAACTATGAGCTAACTGAGTACCAAGACAAGAAAATAATTCTGTCGAAAAATTTTCAGTGAAAATGGGATCTCTGTCGCTTACAATAATCTTTGGGTTTCCATATAGCTTTTGAATTGTTTCCATAAGTGCAATGGAAACTGTGTTGGCTTTAAATGGATGACATAATGCAAAAAATGTGCATACTTGGTAAGTCTGTCAACTACCACCATGATGACACTCTTTCCTTTGGACTTGGGTAAACCTATGATAAAATCCATTGAAACCTCCTCCCAACGTTGGCTTGGAATGGATAAAGGTTGTAATAGGCACGGGGTCTTAATTGTTTCAACTTTGTTTTGTTGGAAAACCAAACATTCCACTACAAAATTTTGAATATCCGATTTAAGGCCATCCCAAAAAAAAATCCTTCTTAGCCATGTGGTAAGTTTTTAAAAATCCTAAGTGCCCTCCCAAGGGAGAGGTGTGCAATTCCATAAGAATCTTTTGTTTGAGATGGGAATTATTACATAGGTATAAGCAAACTTTGTACCATAATGAATCATTTTTCCAGCTAAATGTATCAAATGTACTGGGATCTTGTTGTAACTTTTAAATGAGTGCCCACACTTCTTCGTCATTCTTCCATTCATCCCTTGCTTCGTTTATCCAATATGGTTGGATAATAGAAATCACGCAAAGCAATGCTTCCACATCCTCATCCTTTCTTGAGAGTGCATCTGCCACAACATTTTGCTTGCACAAGGATGTCCTCATCGTCTAACAAAAAATTAACAGGTAATGATCTTGTGCTAATGACATGGGTAGATCTAGGAAA